>OW818031.2:66885959-67518716 GCA_942486065.2 Calliphora vomitoria
AGTAACTGGCTGTATTTCTATACAGAAATCTAGCCAGTAACTGGCTGTATTTCTATACAGAAATCTAGCCAGTAACTGGCTGTATTTCTATACAGAAATCTAGCCAGTAACTGGCTGTATTTCTATACAGAAATCTAGCCAGTAACTGGCTGTATTTCTATACAGAAATCTAGCCAGTAACTGGCTGTATTTCTATACAGAAATCTAGCCAGTAACTGGCTGTATTTCTATACAGAAATCTAGCCAGTAACTGGCTGTATTTCTATACAGAAATCTAGCCAGTAACTGGCTGTATTTCTATACAGAAATCTAGCAGTAACTGGCTGTATTTCTATACAGAAATCTAGCCAGTAACTGGCTGTATTTCTATACAGAAATCTAGCCAGTAACTGGCTGTATTTCTATACAGAAATCTAGCCAGTAACTGGCTGTATTTCTATACAGAAATCTAGCCAGTAACTGGCTGTATTTCTATACAGAAATCTAGCCAGTAACTGGCTGTATTTCTATACAGAAATCTAGCCAGTAACTGGCTGTATTTCTATACAGAAATCTAGCCAGTAACTGGCTGTATTTCTATACAGAAATCTAGCCAGTAACTGGCTGTATTTCTATACAGAAATCTAGCCAGTAACTGGCTGTATTTCTATACAGAAATCTAGCCAGTAACTGGCTGTATTTCTATACAGAAATCTAGCCAGTAACTGGCTGTATTTCTATACAGAAATCTAGCCAGTAACTGGCTGTATTTCTATACAGAAATCTAGCCAGTAACTGGCTGTATTTCTATACAGAAATCTAGCCAGTAACTGGCTGTATTTCTATACAGAAATCTAGCCAGTAACTGGCTGTATTTCTATACAGAAATCTAGCCAGTAACTGGCTGTATTTCTATACAGAAATCTAGCCAGTAACTGGCTGTATTTCTATACAGAAATCTAGCCAGTAACTGGCTGTATTTCTATACAGAAATCTAGCCAGTAACTGGCTGTATTTCTATACAGAAATCTAGCCAGTAACTGGCTGTATTTCTATACAGAAATCTAGCCAGTAACTGGCTGTATTTCTATACAGAAATCTAGCCAGTAACTGGCTGTATTTCTATACAGAAATCTAGCCAGTAACTGGCTGTATTTCTATACAGAAATCTAGCCAGTAACTGGCTGTATTTCTATACAGAAATCTAGCCAGTAACTGGCTGTATTTCTATACAGAAATCTAGCCAGTAACTGGCTGTATTTCTATACAGAAATCTAGCCAGTAACTGGCTGTATTTCTATACAGAAATCTAGCCAGTAACTGGCTGTATTTCTATACAGAAATCTAGCCAGTAACTGGCTGTATTTCTATACAGAAATCTAGCCAGTAACTGGCTGTATTTCTATACAGAAATCTAGCCAGTAACTGGCTGTATTTCTATACAGAAATCTAGCCAGTAACTGGCTGTATTTCTATACAGAAATCTAGCCAGTAACTGGCTGTATTTCTATACAGAAATCTAGCCAGTAACTGGCTGTATTTCTATACAGAAATCTAGCCAGTAACTGGCTGTATTTCTATACAGAAATCTAGCCAGTAACTGGCTGTATTTCTATACAGAAATCTAGCCAGTAACTGGCTGTATTTCTATACAGAAATCTAGCCAGTAACTGGCTGTATTTCTATACAGAAATCTAGCCAGTAACTGGCTGTATTTCTATACAGAAATCTAGCCAGTAACTGGCTGTATTTCTATACAGAAATCTAGCCAGTAACTGGCTGTATTTCTATACAGAAATCTAGCCAGTAACTGGCTGTATTTCTATACAGAAATCTAGCCAGTAACTGGCTGTATTTCTATACAGAAATCTAGCCAGTAACTGGCTGTATTTCTATACAGAAATCTAGCCAGTAACTGGCTGTATTTCTATACAGAAATCTAGCCAGTAACTGGCTGTATTTCTATACAGAAATCTAGCCAGTAACTGGCTGTATTTCTATACAGAAATCTAGCCAGTAACTGGCTGTATTTCTATACAGAAATCTAGCCAGTAACTGGCTGTATTTCTATACAGAAATCTAGCCAGTAACTGGCTGTATTTCTATACAGAAATCTAGCCAGTAACTGGCTGTATTTCTATACAGAAATCTAGCCAGTAACTGGCTGTATTTCTATACAGAAATCTAGCCAGTAACTGGCTGTATTTCTATACAGAAATCTAGCCAGTAACTGGCTGTATTTCTATACAGAAATCTAGCCAGTAACTGGCTGTATTTCTATACAGAAATCTAGCCAGTAACTGGCTGTATTTCTATACAGAAATCTAGCCAGTAACTGGCTGTATTTCTATACAGAAATCTAGCCAGTAACTGGCTGTATTTCTATACAGAAATCTAGCCAGTAACTGGCTGTATTTCTATACAGAAATCTAGCCAGTAACTGGCTGTATTTCTATACAGAAATCTAGCCAGTAACTGGCTGTATTTCTATACAGAAATCTAGCCAGTAACTGGCTGTATTTCTATACAGAAATCTAGCCAGTAACTGGCTGTATTTCTATACAGAAATCTAGCCAGTAACTGGCTGTATTTCTATACAGAAATCTAGCCAGTAACTGGCTGTATTTCTATACAGAAATCTAGCCAGTAACTGGCTGTATTTCTATACAGAAATCTAGCCAGTAACTGGCTGTATTTCTATACAGAAATCTAGCCAGTAACTGGCTGTATTTCTATACAGAAATCTAGCCAGTAACTGGCTGTATTTCTATACAGAAATCTAGCCAGTAACTGGCTGTATTTCTATACAGAAATCTAGCCAGTAACTGGCTGTATTTCTATACAGAAATCTAGCCAGTAACTGGCTGTATTTCTATACAGAAATCTAGCCAGTAACTGGCTGTATTTCTATACAGAAATCTAGCCAGTAACTGGCTGTATTTCTATACAGAAATCTAGCCAGTAACTGGCTGTATTTCTATACAGAAATCTAGCCAGTAACTGGCTGTATTTCTATACAGAAATCTAGCCAGTAACTGGCTGTATTTCTATACAGAAATCTAGCCAGTAACTGGCTGTATTTCTATACAGAAATCTAGCCAGTAACTGGCTGTATTTCTATACAGAAATCTAGCCAGTAACTGGCTGTATTTCTATACAGAAATCTAGCCAGTAACTGGCTGTATTTCTATACAGAAATCTAGCCAGTAACTGGCTGTATTTCTATACAGAAATCTAGCCAGTAACTGGCTGTATTTCTATACAGAAATCTAGCCAGTAACTGGCTGTATTTCTATACAGAAATCTAGCCAGTAACTGGCTGTATTTCTATACAGAAATCTAGCCAGTAACTGGCTGTATTTCTATACAGAAATCTAGCCAGTAACTGGCTGTATTTCTATACAGAAATCTAGCCAGTAACTGGCTGTATTTCTATACAGAAATCTAGCCAGTAACTGGCTGTATTTCTATACAGAAATCTAGCCAGTAACTGGCTGTATTTCTATACAGAAATCTAGCCAGTAACTGGCTGTATTTCTATACAGAAATCTAGCCAGTAACTGGCTGTATTTCTATACAGAAATCTAGCCAGTAACTGGCTGTATTTCTATACAGAAATCTAGCCAGTAACTGGCTGTATTTCTATACAGAAATCTAGCCAGTAACTGGCTGTATTTCTATACAGAAATCTAGCCAGTAACTGGCTGTATTTCTATACAGAAATCTAGCCAGTAACTGGCTGTATTTCTATACAGAAATCTAGCCAGTAACTGGCTGTATTTCTATACAGAAATCTAGCCAGTAACTGGCTGTATTTCTATACAGAAATCTAGCCAGTAACTGGCTGTATTTCTATACAGAAATCTAGCCAGTAACTGGCTGTATTTCTATACAGAAATCTAGCCAGTAACTGGCTGTATTTCTATACAGAAATCTAGCCAGTAACTGGCTGTATTTCTATACAGAAATCTAGCCAGTAACTGGCTGTATTTCTATACAGAAATCTAGCCAGTAACTGGCTGTATTTCTATACAGAAATCTAGCCAGTAACTGGCTGTATTTCTATACAGAAATCTAGCCAGTAACTGGCTGTATTTCTATACAGAAATCTAGCCAGTAACTGGCTGTATTTCTATACAGAAATCTAGCCAGTAACTGGCTGTATTTCTATACAGAAATCTAGCCAGTAACTGGCTGTATTTCTATACAGAAATCTAGCCAGTAACTGGCTGTATTTCTATACAGAAATCTAGCCAGTAACTGGCTGTATTTCTATACAGAAATCTAGCCAGTAACTGGCTGTATTTCTATACAGAAATCTAGCCAGTAACTGGCTGTATTTCTATACAGAAATCTAGCCAGTAACTGGCTGTATTTCTATACAGAAATCTAGCCAGTAACTGGCTGTATTTCTATACAGAAATCTAGCCAGTAACTGGCTGTATTTCTATACAGAAATCTAGCCAGTAACTGGCTGTATTTCTATACAGAAATCTAGCCAGTAACTGGCTGTATTTCTATACAGAAATCTAGCCAGTAACTGGCTGTATTTCTATACAGAAATCTAGCCAGTAACTGGCTGTATTTCTATACAGAAATCTAGCCAGTAACTGGCTGTATTTCTATACAGAAATCTAGCCAGTAACTGGCTGTATTTCTATACAGAAATCTAGCCAGTAACTGGCTGTATTTCTATACAGAAATCTAGCCAGTAACTGGCTGTATTTCTATACAGAAATCTAGCCAGTAACTGGCTGTATTTCTATACAGAAATCTAGCCAGTAACTGGCTGTATTTCTATACAGAAATCTAGCCAGTAACTGGCTGTATTTCTATACAGAAATCTAGCCAGTAACTGGCTGTATTTCTATACAGAAATCTAGCCAGTAACTGGCTGTATTTCTATACAGAAATCTAGCCAGTAACTGGCTGTATTTCTATACAGAAATCTAGCCAGTAACTGGCTGTATTTCTATACAGAAATCTAGCCAGTAACTGGCTGTATTTCTATACAGAAATCTAGCCAGTAACTGGCTGTATTTCTATACAGAAATCTAGCCAGTAACTGGCTGTATTTCTATACAGAAATCTAGCCAGTAACTGGCTGTATTTCTATACAGAAATCTAGCCAGTAACTGGCTGTATTTCTATACAGAAATCTAGCCAGTAACTGGCTGTATTTCTATACAGAAATCTAGCCAGTAACTGGCTGTATTTCTATACAGAAATCTAGCCAGTAACTGGCTGTATTTCTATACAGAAATCTAGCCAGTAACTGGCTGTATTTCTATACAGAAATCTAGCCAGTAACTGGCTGTATTTCTATACAGAAATCTAGCCAGTAACTGGCTGTATTTCTATACAGAAATCTAGCCAGTAACTGGCTGTATTTCTATACAGAAATCTAGCCAGTAACTGGCTGTATTTCTATACAGAAATCTAGCCAGTAACTGGCTGTATTTCTATACAGAAATCTAGCCAGTAACTGGCTGTATTTCTATACAGAAATCTAGCCAGTAACTGGCTGTATTTCTATACAGAAATCTAGCCAGTAACTGGCTGTATTTCTATACAGAAATCTAGCCAGTAACTGGCTGTATTTCTATACAGAAATCTAGCCAGTAACTGGCTGTATTTCTATACAGAAATCTAGCCAGTAACTGGCTGTATTTCTATACAGAAATCTAGCCAGTAACTGGCTGTATTTCTATACAGAAATCTAGCCAGTAACTGGCTGTATTTCTATACAGAAATCTAGCCAGTAACTGGCTGTATTTCTATACAGAAATCTAGCCAGTAACTGGCTGTATTTCTATACAGAAATCTAGCCAGTAACTGGCTGTATTTCTATACAGAAATCTAGCCAGTAACTGGCTGTATTTCTATACAGAAATCTAGCCAGTAACTGGCTGTATTTCTATACAGAAATCTAGCCAGTAACTGGCTGTATTTCTATACAGAAATCTAGCCAGTAACTGGCTGTATTTCTATACAGAAATCTAGCCAGTAACTGGCTGTATTTCTATACAGAAATCTAGCCAGTAACTGGCTGTATTTCTATACAGAAATCTAGCCAGTAACTGGCTGTATTTCTATACAGAAATCTAGCCAGTAACTGGCTGTATTTCTATACAGAAATCTAGCCAGTAACTGGCTGTATTTCTATACAGAAATCTAGCCAGTAACTGGCTGTATTTCTATACAGAAATCTAGCCAGTAACTGGCTGTATTTCTATACAGAAATCTAGCCAGTAACTGGCTGTATTTCTATACAGAAATCTAGCCAGTAACTAGTAGACACTTTTCTATAGAAAACTGTCTATAGTAGACACTTTTCTATAGAAAACTGTCTATAGTAGACACTTTTCTATAGAAAACTGTCTATAGTAGACACCTTTCTATAGAAAACTGTCTATAGTAGACACCTTTCTATAGAAAACTGTCTATAGTAGACACCTTTCTATAGAAAACTGTCTATAGTAGACACCTTTCTATAGAAAACTGTCTATAGTAGACACCTTTCTTTAGAAAACTGTCTATAGTAGACACCTTTCTAAAGAAAACTGTCTATAGTAGACACCTTTCTATAGAAAACTGTCTATAGTATACACCTTTCTATATTAAACTGTCTATAGTAGACACCTTTCTATAGAAAACTGTCTATAGTAGACACTTTTCTACAGAAAACTGTCTATAGTAGACACCTTTCTATAGAAAACTGTCTATAGAAAACTGTCTATAGTATACACCTTTCTATAGAAAACTGTCTATAGTAGACACCTTTCTATAGA
Organism: Calliphora vomitoria; assembly: GCA_942486065.2. Taxonomy (NCBI): domain Eukaryota; kingdom Metazoa; phylum Arthropoda; class Insecta; order Diptera; family Calliphoridae; genus Calliphora; species Calliphora vomitoria. Next base: position 66,892,730 of record OW818031.2, read on the forward strand.
AAACTGTCTATAGTAGACACCTTTCTATAGAAAACTGTCTATAGTAGACACCTTTCTATAGAAAACTGTCTATAGTAGACACCTTTCTATAGAAAACTGTCTATAGTAGACACCTTTCTATAGAAAACTGTCTATAGTAGACACCTTTCTATAGAAAACTGTCTATAGTAGACACCTTTCTATAGAAAACTGTCTATAGTAGACACCTAAAGAAAACTGTCTATAGTAGACACCTTTCTATAGAAAACTGTCTATAGTATACACCTTTCTATATTAAACTGTCTATAGTAGACACCTTTCTATAGAAAACTGTCTATAGTAGACACTTTTCTACAGAAAACTGTCTATAGTAGACACCATTCTATAGAAAACTGTCTATAGAAAACTGTCCATAGTATACACCTTTCTATAGAAAACTGTCTATAGTAGACACCTTTCTATAGAAAACTGTCCATATTATACACCTTTCTATACTTTTCTATAGAAAACGGTCTATAGTAGACACCTTTCTATGGAAAACTGTCTATAGTAGACACCTTTCTAAAGAAAACTGCCTATGGCAGACACTTTTCTATAGAAAACTGTCTATAGTAGATACTTTTCTATAGAAAACTGTCTATAGTATACACCTTTCTATAGAAAACTGTCTATAGTAGACACCTTTCTATAGAAAACTGTCTATATTATACACCTTTCTATAGAAAACTTTCTATATTATACACCTTTCTATACTTTTCTATAGAAAACTGTCTATAGTAGACACTTTTCTATAGAAAACTGTCTATAGTATACACCTTTCTATAGAAAACTGTCTATAGTATACACCTTTCTATAGAAAACTGTCTTTAGTAGATACCTTTCTATAGAAAACTGTCTATAACAGACACTGTTCTATAGAAAACTGCCTATAGTAGACACCTTTCTAAAGAAAACTGTCTATAGTAGACACCTTTCTATAGAAAACTGTCTATAGTATACACCTTTCTATAGAAAACTGTCTATAGTATACACCTTTCTATAGAAAACTGTCTATAGTAGACACCTTTCTATAGAAAACTGTCTATAGTAGACACCTTTCTATAGAAAACTGTCTATAGTATACACCTTTCTATAGAAAACTGTCTATAGTAGACACCTTTCTATAGAAAGTTACAGACAAGCCAAATGGCTTCGCGGGATTAGATATAAGAACTAAAATGTATATTAAATGGATAAATAAATAAAAAAAAAAAAACTAACTTAGTGTCTATAGTAGACACTTTTCTATAGAAAACTGTCTATGGCAGACACTTTTCTATAGAAAACTGTCTATAGTAGATACTTTTCTATAGAAAACTGTCTATAGTATACACCTTTCTATAGAAAACTGTCTATAGTAGACACCTTTCTATAGAAAACTGTCTATATTATACACCTTTCTATAGAAAACTGTCTAAATTATACACCTTTCTATAGAAAACTGTCTATAGTAGACACCTTTCTATAGAAAACTGTCTATAGTAGACACCTTTCTATAGAAAACTGTCTATAGTATACACCTTTCTATAGAAAACTGTCTTTAGTAGATACCTTTCTATAGAAAACTGTCTATAGTAGACACTTTTCTATAGAAAACTGTCTATAGTATACACCTTTCTATAGAAAACTGTCTATAGTAGACACCTTTCTATAGAAAACTGTCTATATTATACACCTTTCTATAGAAAACTGTCTATAGTAGACACCTTTCTATAGAAAACTGTCTATAGTAGACACCTTTCTATAGAAAACTGTCTATAGTAGACACTTTTCTATAGAAAACTGTCTATAGTAGACACCTTTCTATAGAAAACTGTCTATAGTAGACACTTTTCTATAGAAAACTGTCTATAGTATACACCTTTCTATAGAAAACTGTCTATAGTAGACACCTTTCTATAGAAAACTGTCTATATTATACACCTTTCTATAGAAAAGTGTCTATAGTAGACACCTTTCTATAGAAAACTGTCTATAGTAGACACCTTTCTATAGAAAACTGTCTATAGTAGACACTTTTCTATAGAAAACTGTCTATAGTAGACACCTTTCTATAGAAAACTGTCTATAGTATACACCTTTCTATAGAAAACTGTCTTTAGTAGATACCTTTCTATAGAAAACTGTCTATAACAGACACTGTTCTATAGAAAACTGCCTATAGTAGACACCTTTCTATAGAAAACTGTCTATAGTAGACACCTTTCTATAGAAAACTGTCCATAGACACTTTTCTATAGAAAACTGTCTATAGTAGACACCTTTCTATAGAAACAAGCAAGTAGTCATAGATAAATACACATAGAACGGAAACTCTACTGTCAAAGATCTAACTTAGTTGTAACAATATATTAGTAAAAAACTATGTGAAAACAAAAACAACACTCATATGTGTGATTATTTTGAGTAATTTTTTTATTTTAAATTTTTTTCTAGTCTCCGCTCTATGTGTATTTCTCTGTGGTAGTAGTATTTACTTGTTTTAGAAAAATGTATTTGAGTTTTTCTCTTTTTCCTTATATCAAATCTTCATTTTCACACAAACACACATGTCCAATGTGTGTATATAATACATGCATGTTTTGTATATCTACATATGCATGTGTATTAAACGCCATTTTATATTTAATGTAATGTAGTGCCAATTGTGATGGTGGATTAAATAAAACTAACGATTCGTTCGTTAGTTTGATGACTGTTATTTAGGTGTGATTCTAGTGTGAATGTAGTACGAGTAGTATTTAGTGTTGGAAGTGTAAAACAACTTCCTTCCTTGACAGTCGCGTTTTATTATTTTTTTAATTTTTTTTTTTTAGATTTTGGTTGTTTGGTGGATTTGTTACATGTTATAAATGAAGGTTGACAAACGGAAACGGAAATGTGTGTTTCTGCCGCCTACAAAAACATAAAAAATAAAACAAACAAACATACAAATACCCTGTTATACGCGGATGTGACTTGATAATTGTAAATACATACAAGAATACACACTACAGATGTATACATATGTATGTACCCTATATGTGAGTGGGTAATTTGTCGTTTGCTATAGACAATGGGTCTGGTTGCAGAATAAATTGCATAAAATACTAAACAGTTACAAAAGTTACAAAATTAAGAATATGAATAGAGAAAAGGTTAAGCTTTCAGTTAAAACAGATTATATAAATATTGATTATATCAATTTGTTAACAAATGAAGACCTAAAATAAAAATTTAATTAAAAAAAAAAAAAAATTGTGAAAATTTGTCTATAAAACTATAAGTTTTAAACATATTTTTGAATGATTTCCCTACAAATTTGAATTTATTTCGACCTAAATTCACTAATAGAAATTTAAAAAAAAATTAAAAAACTAGTGCCCAAAATATTGTCGCAACAGAATTCCACAATGAAATCCTCCTTAATTAATATTTTATATTTTGTAATTATTGTATCTATAGTTTTTCCAGTTATATGTTTATTACTATTTATCTGCTTTTGTGACCCCACTGTGCTTGGTATCGTGTTATTATTGTGGTTTTAAGTTTATTTACATTCTGCCAAATACACAAAACACTCCTAAACATACTTATACAATGTTTGTTTGTAGAGAACACAAACATTTGTACAATAGACCGGATCAATAAACAACCTCTTAAATTAGAGTTTGATTAATTTGGAGAGTTCATTTCGTAAATTTTTTTTCTTGAATTCTTCATTCATTAGCTAGATCACAGATTTTTTTTAGATTTTTTGCTTAATTGCTCCCAGGAATCGTATAAATTACTAAATTTTATTAGTGCACAATTGTATGGCCCTTACTTTGCATTTTTTTGGGATTGTCATTGCTCCCAAGTTCGAGAATTGTTCTAGTCATATAAAAAACATATTTTCCAAAAAATTTAAAAAAAAAATGTTGAAAAAATTCAAATTAAAAATAGTTTTTCTATTTAAATATAAAATATACATCGATAACCCATTATAATTTGATAGAAAAAAATCATAAAATTCAAACACATCTCAAAACCCAAATTCTACATAAATTCTCTCGAAATACGTAATTTTTAAATCGATTCGATTTTACATACACACATTTTCATATGGATTACACGGTATGTCTATGTTTACATGTGGAAAAATGTTCCAACACATGTCACAATATACATGCAATACATACCGTGTGATCCCCCTATTATTATTATTTCTACAAAAAGATTACCTCACAAAATATGAACAGACTTGGCAGATTATTGAATTATACAAATCTTTAATTGTAAAGTGTTTAATGTACTGCTATTTTCTTGTTCGCAACTGTATATATACACGTTCTAACCCGTGTTTCCAAAAATCCCTTACAGAACTTTTACTTCTGTATTTACTTCATAAAAATTTACGAATTCATATGATTATTAATATTACTCATACGCTTACATGTTTCATGTGAAAAATACAGCTGTAATTGAGAAAAAATAATTATTAACAAGAATTTTTTAAATTTTTTGATTTTTTAGCATCTGTCTATGTTTATAATTTAATGAGTTTTCTATAATAAATAAAATAAAAAAAAATATAAACAAATTTTTATTTTTTTTTAACTCAAATTTTATATTTTTACAATAATGCAAAAATGGTGAAAATCTTGGAGTCACAGTTCGCAAAACTAAAGCATTTTTGGGTCGTCGTGAAGCTCCTTGTTGAACCGCAATACAGAAATTGGAATAAAAATTTGAGCTGTTGGGACAAGCTAGCAAGGTATTGAATGGTACAAGAACAATAATGTGGTATTTGTACCAAGAGAGGCAAATCCTTCAAACTGCCTGGAGCTAAGGTCAGTGAAGAGATATTGGGCTCTTGTTAAAAGAGAATCGAAGAGTACAAAAAAGATTTCCAAAAGTGTGGTAGATTTTAAACGGAGATGGACAACCTGTTCGAACAAAGTGACAGAAAGCTCAAAAATGGAAGGGTTTCCGTAAAAGGTTTATAAATTCATCACTATTGATTACAACTATAAAAATAATAGTTTAAGTAAATTGTAATAATTTCAATTAAATAAAAAAATCAAAACTGTATGTTAGTTGTTTCATTTTTATTGACATATATGTATGTTAAGAATTTTTCGATCTCAGTCCTTAATATCGTTAACGGTATTTAGAGGTACCGGTATTAACGCTTATAACGGTAAAGGTAGTTGTGCTGAAAGGGTATTTTAGGGGTAATGATAGGTAGCCATCCTTGATTTTGACACAGAATTTAGTCCTTTATTCAATTCCTTGAAAACATGTATTTTAATTTATCACGACTTCAGATTTACATTATAGTATTTTTTTATATAAGTTGGAAAGTAATTTTGCTAATTATGCGTATAGATCTTTATTTACAACTTTGGTGTCTTTGGTGATCCTAACTGAAATTTTCCGGCAAAAATGTTCGTAGAATATTTTAATCCTTAAATGTCCTTTATGAAAGGACTTTTTTTTGATTTTCTTGAAAAAAAAGGCTAAAATTCACCCATAAAGAGATGAGCTAGAGGGTTAAGATCTTCCAGAAAAATTATCCTCATAAAATTTCACAATATAACTCTGACAATAGGAATTCTCTCAGACATTAACTTATAATATTTTTTTCATTGACGAAAAAAAAAATTATACCAGCTGACTATAACTTTATTCTACAAAAATGATCACTCAACATGCCCTTTTGGAATTATAGGGTCGATATTAGAGTACCGAATTAGTATTTAAAGCTACACATTATGTAAATTAGACACCAAAGGTAATAATTTTAATGCTATGATTGAAATTACTGACAGAATTAAAGCCAAAAAGTTTATTTATTGATATTATTTATTCCATTATTCTGGAAAATGTATGTTAAAATCAATTCTTTCTTATAAAACATGATTTTACACATGTAATTGTTCTTTCTGTAACAAAAATGTCTATAAAAATAAATTTAAGTAACCCTTTTTTATATTGAATACAAATTTAATATAAACCGTTTTTTTAGAAGACAAAAACCGAAACCGCTTTTTTAAAAAACACACTTTGTCGGTTAAACTTTTTGGACACTCTAGTCGCTATTCTATTTCAAAAATGCTGTTGGACAGTGTTACTTATGATCTTGAACTTTTTATACTCTTCACCCATGAGTGGCAAGGGTATATATAAGTTTGTCATTCCGTTTATAATTTCTACATTTTTCATATGCGACCCCACAAAGTATATATATTCTGGATCGTTTTAGAAAGCGAAGTCGATATAGCCATGTCCGTCTGTATTTTGAAATCAACTTTTCGTAGCCCCCAAATAACTTACATACATCAATATATCGGGAATTCTTCCGGCTCGGTTGCTATTTAAAATCGACACAATCGGGCAACAAATGGCTAAGATATAAGGAAAAAAACAAGGACAACCTCAATTTTTTACCTATTTTTGATCTAAGTATATCTGGATTACTAAGTCATAAATATAGACAATATTGATATCCAATAATAGATATTTCAAAGACCTTTGCAATAGCGTATATAAGGCTAAGTAAGTAGGACCTACAATTGGTCAAAATCGGGAAAAAATATTTTCACCTCGAATTTTTTTCATCAACAAAATTTTTTGTTATACAATTTTTTCACAATAAATTAATTTTTTTTTTTAATTAAAAAAATTAAAAAAATAAATTAAAAAAAGTTTTTTTTTAATTTTATTTACCTAAAAATATTTAACATTTTTTTTAAGTATAATATGGTGAAGGATATATAAGATTTGACGCAGCCGAATATAGCTCTGTTATTTGCTTTAACTATTTTTACGAACTTGAGATCAATTCATAAATAAAAAGGCATTTGTTAAAATGAGTAATATTGTGTTAGCATATGAGTAATATTTATTACCATATATTACACATACGTTATCTTAATAAGAAAATGCTTGGCTACCGATTCAAAGCGGTGTAAAGGAACGGTATGGGCTGAAATTTCGGTAACGGTATTTAAATATTAACGGTACTCTAAATAAATACTTCAGCAGTGCTTAAAAAATGTATGAAAAATTAAAGTAATTAAATATGTGTGATATTTTGAAACAATCGGACCAATTTATTGTTAAGTTTTTCGATAACTGCAGGGCACATGCAAGTATGTATATCGTAGGTTTACACAAAGGCATTAAAAGCATTTATAGACGACCAACTTTTAAACACTACAGTGCCGAGCCTCAGCGATCTGCGAGTTCTATTCATCAGCCAGTTAAAAATGACAAATTTATTTCAAAAATATTTCGCTTCTAACCCACTGTGCGTTGCAACTAATTAACGAGAGCCGGTCTAATGTATACATATGCACAATATGTACAAAAAACGTGTAAATATAAAACATCTAAAAAGTGCTGTAAATTGTCAAAAACAACATATTGTGTTTTTATTCAAGTGAAAAATTGACTCGTATGTTTTCCAAAATCGAAAATAAACTGAAAATTCTTTTGTTTTCTCTAGCCGGTACAAGTGTATGTGAGTGATTTCTATTAAATTTCATACAGGCAGCTTTAAAACACAATGTCGGTTGTGATTTTTATGTGGCATTGTGTTATTTTGGCAAACAAAAAAAAAAAAAAAAAAAAAACAAATATAATAAAAAAAATAAAAATCCTGTTTGTATCTGGCAGCATTATTTGCTGATTCAATTTAAAGGATTTCTATTGTTTTTTCCTTTTTTTCATATATTTGGTTGTTTCATTTTGTATTTTGTTGTTCAATGATGAACTTTAAATATTGTTGAACTGAAGGAGAAACAAAAACTGGCCAAATCACGGTGATTTTTATTTAAAATAAACACATTTGAAATGAAACAGAAAATGTTATTGTTTCTATTGAGTGTCCTTTTCAGTTGTGCATTTTGTAAAATGTTTATGTATAGCATATATGTAGGCGCTTTATAAACAATACATGCCGCCATGTTTGTGTAACTACTACAACAGAGGAAATTTGTTGTTTTTCGTTTAAATTAATCACAATATTTTGATTAAAATGTGTGGTTTTTGTAAAACTATAAATCTAATAAAATAGTTTACATATCTAGGTTAAATTTTACCTAGAAATCCAGTTATTGTTTATCTGAAATCAGAAACCGAAACCAAATAGTCTTTCAATCAGACAAATTTTCTTGCCTTTTCAGGTGTATTAAACCCGCATTGACAACCAACATGTGCCATTTTCTCCATTCGTACATGTGTGATTGATTTTGGGTGTGTCTCTGACATTATTGTTCAAAAGATTTTTCTTATTGTGTTTTTTTGCAATTTTAAACTTTGTTGTGTCATTGTCAAGACACTTTGTCACATTTAAACGTTAAAATACAAAAAATAAATATGAAAGTAACACAAATATTTGCAACATTTAGAAGCCAATACGTATTCAAACAATTACCCTATATACCCATACAAAAAAAAAAAAAACATAAAACACATACATATTTAAAGCATTTACTTATCTATTCTAAGGGAAATTACGCATTGAGTCTTTTCAGGATGTAGACCAAATATAAATAGTACACAAAACACAATTTCTTACATTTTCCCTCTCTCTAGCGTTCCTTAATGTTACAGCTGTGTTGAGATTTTATCCAAAATGTATTTACATACCTGCAAAGAAATAAAAAAAGAGAAAGAAAACCGGACGTGAATGAATGAGAAAAGAAAACATTTTGAAGATTTACAATAAAACACAATTTAATACATCGCTGTCAATCATTAGGAATTTATAAATTCTTTTATTGCAAGATTTTTTTGTTCAAAATAAATTAAGTTGTTATGTTTAAAATAAATTTAATTTGAAAGGCATTAATTTAGGGCCATGTTGTAAGGGTTTGGAAAAAGGTTAAAAGGTTTAACATAAACATTAACCAACCAGATAACAAAAGGGTTTGGGTAGAAGGATTATAAAAGAGATTTTAAATTAAAATTTACTTACTTTAACATTTAACATAAACTTTTCTTCACTATTGTTTGCTTAGAGGAGTAAACTTTAACTAAAATGTCAAAAGAAGTACATTTTCACATTTTCAATACTAGACTCTTATATATTTAACCCTTTGACGACCACGGGGGCACAGGGGTACCAACACAAACATATTGAATAAGTAAATAACGAAAAAGAATGGGTTCCATTTTAATTTTAATTAGATCACAAACGTGACTCTTATTAATGTGTTTAGCATAAAACAAGTTCGGTTACAGCACTTATCTTTTATTGTCTTTGAAAATTTACAGTTTAACTGTGCTGTACTGTGTTCAAGAATTGTTCAAAAATTAGTCTTATGGTCGTGAAAGGGTTAAGGACACTGCTACACGTTCGATATATATTGCGATATTAGGATCACGATCTGGATTTCAGTATATTAGGCTATTCTGCGATCCATCAGTACTGCATGCCACACGTTCAATAAATATAGCAATACTGGATCGGGCTCAATATATATTGAACGTGTAGCAGTGCCCTAACAATTTCCAAGAAAGTTAAAAGTCAAAAGAAAGTCAACTACAAACATAAAGTCCATGATTCTAAGAGTCCCACCACATCTGGGGTTTTCAGGCAGAAACTATAGCTAATTTTCGTCCATAGGGCCTAATCCTAAACAAATGGAATATTTTCTAATGTACCACCAATTTTCGGAACAATTTAATTATATTTTTACTTGTGGACTCCATCCATCTTGTGGTATGCAATTCAAAAGGTCCTGATCTGAACCACTCCACGTCATTACGCACTGAAACAACTTTGAAACTATTTCACATGTCGAATCTGTTTATTGGAGTCCGATGTATGATAATGGATCCATGACTTATTTATTGTTACAAATCAACGTAAGAATTGTATTAGGTTTTGTTGAATCTTCCGAAATCTTACTTGAAATCTTTTAGATTGATCATCTTGATCCTCATTTGAATTCGGAACTCCAATTATATACAGGAATTTTCAACCAAGAGGTGTTATTTTGAATATTTGATATTTGACAAGTAGAAACAACGCTATTACTAAAAATGGAACAATACACGCTTCAACAACGCATTGAAATTATTAAAATTCACTACAAAAAATGGTGAAAATCTTGCAGTCACAGTTCGCAAAACTAAAGCATTTTTGGGTTATCGTGAAGCACCTTGTCAGGCCGTAACACAGAAATTGGTGGAAAAATTCGAGCTGTTGGGACAAGTTAGTGATGTGAAGAATAAAACCCAAAGTGTTGAAGAAAACCCAGATTTGTCCATTCCTCGCCGTTCTTTGGAATTGGACATTTCACAAACGTCATTACACCGTATTTTGGATGATATTGATCTGGACAACCTTTACTTTCAACAAGACGGCGCTACGTGCCACACAAGCAACGAAACCATTGCTCTTTTACGGGAAAAGTTTCCGGACCGTGTTATCTCTCGAAGAGGTGATCACAATTGGCCACCGAGATCTTGTGATTTAACACCATGCGACTTCTTCCTTTGGGGCCACGTAAAAGACAAGGTCTACACCAATAGCCCAGCGTCGATTCAAGACCTCAAAGATAGAATTCGTGAGGCTATCGAGGACATAGGGCAGCCACTTTACGACTTGGTTATGGAAAATTTCATGAAAAGGATATGGTCCTGTAAGCGTGGTCGTGGTGGCCATTTGGCTGATGTAGTTTTTCATTATTTCTCTTTATTATGAAATAAACATCCGATCATTTATCTCAAAAAATTAAATTTTTCTTTGAATACCAAAATAACACATCTTGTTGGCAAACCCTTTATTATAAGATGGTGAATTTTAGCAATAGCATTTATCAAAGGTCTCAGTTTGGACATTGAGTCTGTCCTGTGTACGTCAAGCTAGGAACTATTTAGTCCATGTATGTATAGTGTGAAATTTATTACACCATTATTTTCTTTCTAAATAAATACTCAGAACACTTAAAAGTTCATTAAATTTAATTTGTGAACAATTGTAGTCAATAAATAAATAATTATTGTTGGCTCATTTAATCTACACCATAAGCCAGTAATTAGTATAGAATTTCCTATTTTATAATATAGTTTTCTATGAACAAATTCAATTTAATGATTTCTCTTCTTTTCTCCAAATTTTTCGTAAGTGTTCTTTTTAAATGTCTTTGACAATTGGCAGCTTAAAGCGAGAACAATTGAATCAATAAAAGACATTTCAAAGTACGATTAAGCGAAAACAAAATAAATTAAAAACGAATAAATTTGAAGGAAAAACAAATAGCAGGCTCAAGAGAGGAAATTTAAAGGAAATTCAATGAAAAATTCATTTGTCAAACATATACAATTTTTTTTTTTGAAATTGAAAAAGTTGGCAAAATAAATCAAAAAACATCTACAGACTAATACTAAGTTACACCAAGCTACTCATACACTGGTAAATATTTATTTTATTAGCAGGTGCTTTTAATTGAATTAGATTTGTATGTTTGCATTATAGTTGTAATTTAATTACAAAAGAAATTTCAATTTTTCAAGGAATTAAATTGCACAAATACAAATTCTTGTTAAGAAAACTTTAGAAATTCCAACAAATATTTATTATTGAAATACAATGTTAAACCCTAATGTAGACATGCCAAGTATTGCACCAACACTTGGTATCTTGTACTTGTGCATCCTATATCCTGTTGCAGCCGTATGTTGAAGATAATAAAAACATACTTATGCATATGTTTCTACATCCTAACCTAAATTGATGTCTAGTGCAGACATGCAAGGAGAAATATCAAGTTGTACAAGAAGAGCGATTAGAATGTCGTGTTGTCTCCACATTGTTTACCATACATTTGCATTACAGTCGAAATCCATCATTATGTGTACAATGAATTTACTACTCTAGAGATGAAACTAAAACGACATTGGGTAGATTAGTTTTATATTTGTACATAGTTGAATTTTAAGCAACATATATATAAACAAGTTGGTACTTAATTAAAAGCGAACCTCATAAATGGTAAGATGTAGAGTATTGCACAAAAAGACAGTTATGGTTTTTGGATTGGAAGCGACCTATTTTTTATATAAGATGTCTAAATATTAGAATATCGTGGAGCACCTCCCAGAAATTTCGTTGTACATAACCTTAACAGGGAGCAATCGCCAAGTTTCGTCTTGCAACCAACATAATTTTCACAGATTCGTCGCATAATTACCTAGAGAACGCTGTTGATTTCTAAGGCCTCAAAGTCTACTTAGCAAATCCCGTAAGTAAATATTCTTAGGTCGCCTTTAGTGATCGATAATAAAATCTGGGATTTTCCCCCTGACAGCGTGTCAAAATGCATTGCATGCCTGAGCCCAACCCAGGAAGCGGACTTTTCCCTAAAATATCGATAAGAAATGAATTTAAATTGGCTAGTTGATACGGTTACTAAACCTATATTATTCTATGGGGTCTCTATCTGGTGGAGGGCAATGGATAGGGCCTCAAATCGTATACTCTTTGAGAGGGTATTGAGAAGCATGGCAATCCTGATAACAGGAGCACTGCGAACTACCGCGACGAAGTCGCTCTTCATTCTACTCAACTGGATACCAGTAGATCTAATGGACAGAAAACTGGCATTGAACACGGCCTTCAGGCTTAACGCCTGCAATGCATGGAATAACAGATCCTATGGACATGCTTGCATAAAAGGAAGTATACAAAATCTTCCTGATCATATTGATTACTGCACTCCCAAACCCATCCTCCTGAAGAACTTCGATTTCTCAATCCCATCCAATATGGAAACCGCTCCCTGCTGATGAAATGAGGCTATCCATTTATAAAGGGGGACAGAGTGAGCGGTGGTGTATATATCCCTGAATTCGGAATAAGAATGTCTTTTAGACTTCCAGATGGATGTAGCATTCTTCAGGCCGAAGTATCGGCTATTAAAAGAGCGGCCAACTGGCTCAGATATTACAGTGTATCTGGTAGGGATATCCGTATTTATACTAACAGTAAAGCCGCAATTAAGTTCCTGATAGGTGTTTATACAACATCGAATATGGTCCAGGAATGCCGGGCATTCTTAAATGAGATGGCGAGACATTCGACAGTTGTACTCACATGGGTACGTGGACACAGGGACAATGAAGGCAATTGTATTGCTGATCACTCGGCAGGATTAATAGCCTTGTTGTCGGAGGACGAGATAGACTCCCTCTGCGGAATTCCGCTGTCAACCTGCAAGAAACGTATATATGACACATATTACGAACTTGCCCAAACGAGGTGGGGTAATGAATCCACCTGTGCTATTACGAGGATGATATGGCCTGCGTTGGACTGAAGACGCACGTCGTATCTACTTCGAATACAACGAATACGACTCAGCAATAGGGTGGCGATGATCACTGGACATTGCACTTTCGGTCCCCATGCTGCAAGACTTGGGTAACCTTATAACGACTTCTACAAAAGTTGTCAGAATGAGAAAGAAACTATTCTACACTTCTTTTGTAATTGTCCGGCACTTGGTGATCTACAGGCCAGACTTTTAGGTGAGAGATCCCTTGGTACCCTCTCCGGGCTATCAGTGAGGGAACTATGGTGTATAGAAGCCTTTATTAGGGAAAGCAGGTGGTTGATTAAATACTTTGTGACAATCTATTTGATTTTGTATTATAGACAATGATAATAATACTTAGTATTGAAGTGCAATAACCCTTTTAGGGCCTTAGCCTAAATCCTGCTTGATATTCTAGGTTTTTGGAAATCGCAACAATACTTTTATTTCTATTTTGCAATCGATACTATTACTAACCAAAACATTGTGTGACAATTAAAGACTTCTTCCTAGGCGTTCAAAATCAAATAATCCTAAATATATTTTTAAAACAAAAGTGCATTTTTGTGTTACACAAATTGCACACTAAAACAACCCAATTTAAATTTAAAACATTTTCTAACTTTATTCCTCTTGCAGTTCATATTTTATGCATTTTCTCTGTCAATGTCACGTCTCGGTACTACAATGAAAAGTGCATTAGAGATGTTCCACAATTTCATGTTACTGATTTGTGCTCAATGTGTAGGAACAACCAATTTCACTACAAAAGCAATTTGGACTGACGGTTTGGCCGTCAGTCAGTCTGTCCGTATGTAGTCAATGTTCTAGTTATATATACAATGTACAAGAAGGAAACAAAGTGAGGAAATAAGTGAATAAAGTTTTACTAATATTAAGATTAACATTCCTTCGCTACGTTACACATTATGTTACATTTTAATGCATTGAATTCCTTTAACAAAAAATAATAAAAGAAAGACTATTCCTTGAAAAGCTGATGATGTTGTCTAGTGACTTGGAAGAATGTAATATTTCCGCGCAATTTTTCATATTTAAATACAACATTGTTTCAACAAGACACATACAGACAAAAAAAAGGATATTCAAAGTTAAGGCTTTTTTCTTGAAACGTAAAGGAATGTGTATGAGTTAGATACAAAATTTATAAGCAGCTGGTTGTTAGTGGAATTAAATCATAGTTAGTGAATAATTAAGTTTAAATTATTCATAGTAGATTCAAGGTTATAAATATTAACGTTATTTGTCAAGTTGGGTAATAATAAGAGATTATATGCCTGTTGTAGTGTAGCGGACTAGGTGAGAATCGAGTCTAGACTGAACACACTATCAAATAGTTATTTTCTTGATTTGTGTAAAAAGCAGATAAGGAAAATAAGCGGTCTACTTATTTTCAAAAGGTTTAGCTGCCATGTAACATTCAAAATTAAATTTTCTTAGAAGAACTTTGGAAATTTTTTAATGCTAGAATATTTTCACCTATAACTCCAATTTTAAACTTTTTATAATATTGCTAAAAAACAAATGTTAACAATTGTTCTTAAGGATTTTATTAATACTGTTACGTTTTTACTTTTCAACAACTGTGGTTTATTTCCTTTAAACAATTGCAAACAAAAGCTATCAGCAGTTTAAATATTGTAACAACTCTTTATTTATTCAAATCAACACAACAATTCAAATAGTCACTGTCTTTATAATTTACAAGAATACACTGGTTATACGGTTGATGTTAACTCTAACAGCCCCTACAATATACTGACTCCCACACAACTCGCTGTTACTAATTGTATACACAGTGCCATCTTCTAGTAGTTTCATGAATAATCTAATGGAAATACTAGAATATTCTATTGCCACAATGATTACCTAGAGCTATTAAAGCTGCTTCACAGTTAGTGACGTAATACTTATAAACAATTTTAATAATAGCGTGTTATCAACATAATTGATAAGTAGCAGTTTCTACTGATGGAAAGGTTTTAAAACATGATGAATGCTGCAAACAGCCATTACAGGCCGTTAAATTCAAATTGATAATGCAATTTTGTAATAATATATACACGCAGCGGAAAAATATAGTTAAACATGCTTACCATAACCATTTTAACTTTTTTTGAACAATATTATGGTCACTGTAATCATGTATATGATTGCGGTAACCATAATATGTTTGACTTATCATTCACTTGCCTTCAATCATATATATGATTTGGCCATGCCGAATCTTAAATACCCTTCGCCAAAGTATACTTTAACATAACGATTGAAAACAATAGTTTATTTATTTTTCAACCTAAAAAGTGTTTAATGAAAAAAAATGTTCATGAGAAAATATTTTTCCCGAGTTTTACCCTGTTATATACGTCGTTGAAAAATTCTTTAAAATGTCTATTATTAGATGTCCATATTGTCTATGTTAATGACTTAGTAATCCAGATATAGATCAAAATTAGGTCAACAATTTTGTTAATATCTCAGCCATTTGTGGACCGGTTTTCGCGAATTTAAATAGCAACCGCACCAGTACTATAGCGGATATATAGATGTATCCATCATGTATTTAAGTTATTTGGAAGCTTCGGAAAGTTGATTTCAACAGACAGACGGACATGGATATATCGACTCCGGTATCTATAACGATCCAGAATATATGTATATACTTATGTAGAAATTTCATACGGAATGAAAAAATTATATATACCCTTACCACTCAAGGTAAAGGATATACAAATAATCTTATAATAGATTTGAATTGAAGAAAAATTTTAAAATTTTAACATTCAAATTTAAAAAGGGGTGCGATGATGGATGATGAAGAGATCGACCTCTTTTCTGGTATTTCCCTTGTTAAATGCAAGATGGCTGTACAGATACTATATGAGTCTGCACAAAGCAGGTGGACCAACGAGTCTTCCTGAGATATATCGAGTTCTATTTGACCCGCATATGCCAACAGGATGAACCTACTTATGGAATTTTGTCAAGAGCAAATAAGGCTAATTGTTTCCATCATTACAGGACATTGTATAATTGGGACACATGCTAAAAGACTGGGCCTACGGTACAATGACTACTGTAGGAGCTGTCACAATGAAGAAGAGGAGGAGACGGTGTCCCACCTATTCTGCCAATGCCCGGCTCTGATAAACCTGAGGGAACGAATTCTCGGAATTCCATTCCTATCATGCTTAGATGAGTAATCAATGATGAGTCTTAGAAAAATCTACTCCTTCATCAGGGAATCTGGTTGGTCTAGCCTGGAAATAATGGACGTATGATAAATACCCAGCTGTTTACCCCTTGGGTATCACAATGGGATTAGTTTTTGAATGGACCCAAGTGAGCTGCTTGAAGAGTGGCTGCCTAGAAATCTAACCTAACGTTCAAATTTTATTGAATTGGAATTAAAGAATTAGGCTCTATTATGGATAAAGTCAAAATTAGAAGTACTAAGAAATTAAGCCTATGAACTTATTCATTAAGAGATATAATTTAATTTGATTTTGAAAATTTAAATAAGAATTTATTATTTCAAACCTTAAAAATAAGGTAAATTTAAGGTAAATTTTTAGCTTGATTACCGTTACCTCTAAAATACCGTTACCGAAATAAACAAATATTATGAAAATATAAAATTTTGGTTACTCATGATTGAGTTTATTAAAATCTACCGAAGTTTAAATGTGATATTATAATATTTTTGACAACCGCAAATAACGTTACTGAAATAACATAAGTTGTATAATACCATTAACGAAATAATCCAAATTCGCGCTACCGTTTCGAAATGTTAACCAACCTTGCTATAGCAGTCTGACCTATTTATTTTCACATATTTACTGTGACATTTAAATGGTTTAACAATGTAAATTATGTTTTGTAAAAAAGTTATGTATGTCAAGAATTAATTCTTTACAGAATCGATAACACTATAAATATAAATATTTTAAACACGTTTTGCAGTAAGTAATAAATAATACTATTATACATGTACGCTAAAATATAGTTGTAATGCTATTAAACGGTATGTATAACAGACAGAAATAATAGGGCAATCCATAGTTATATCCAGTGTAAAATAATTTCTGAATATTACTTTTTGAAAAAGTTTACCACGAAATTTTCCAATTTCAAGCCACGGTTAAAGATTCTAGTAATCATTAATACCATGTGTAATAATGTTTTCCATGGCTGTAATTAACTGGATTATCGTCACATAAGATGCTCCAAATCCTAATATATAAATTGGCAAACTCACCCACACGCAAAGAAAAAATATGGTTGTGCATGTTTACAGTAACCATTTTCACATTTTTAAAAGTTTTTTTTACAATATTATAGTCACATTAACTATTTACATGATTGTATCAATCATATATATGGTTACAGAAAACAAGTATATGTTTGTGAAAACCATTTTTATGATTAAGGTTTTACCATATTATGTTGCTCTCGCCTATTTGTTATCATTATCTGAGAACAACATATTATGATATAAAGCTGTATCATAACAATGGTTTTCACAAACATATACTTGTTTACTGTTACCATATATATGATTGATATAATCATGTGAATTTTATTAAGATTGTTGACTTAATTTTTGTTAACAAATAAAGCCTGATAAATGCTGACATCTTATTTATAGATTACTTAACCTTTTCTTCAGTGCTATTCTCTCTCGCTCAACAACACCACTGCAGTTTTAGCTTTAAGCATCCCTGCTGTAAAACCAATACAGTTTCATTTCAATCATTTCATTTTTTTGTTGACACCGGTTTGTAACCCCTCGACCGTAAATAGAAAACAAAGCTAAACATAGCGAAAATTAACACACCTCAGCATCTTTTGCAGAAAGTACTTATTTAATGCAAAAACAAAGTAGTACTAAAATGAGTACTAAACGAGTGCGTTATTGTTACTTTCTACAATAATGATAAAATTTCCATTTTTATCACAAACCTATTTTGTTACACAATACAAAGAAAACGCGCACTTATGTCTAAGTATAACAGTAACATTACAAATTTAAATTTTTGCGCTTAACATCTCAGTTAATGGTACTTAAATGGTAGATGAAAAAGTCCTAAAGACTATTCATATAGATGGAAGGAAATAAGGTAGGGGAAAACATGTTAGAGTGCTATTATATTCATCTCAGTCGAATTTTATATACCCTGCACCTTAGTATATAATTTGTAATGAAAACAAAAATTGTTTTAAAAATATTTTTTATGGTTAACTTAACAATGCGGGATTCACAACAGATGACGTATCTTTTGAACGCGGTTTTTGTGGCTCTAATAACTTATATGTCATTTTGAAGGGTACATAACTATCTGTCATTTATTCTTACTTAGTTATTGAACATAATGTTCAAAACTTCTAGCGTCATATGCGGGAAGTTTTGCTTTACTTCTTTTATCCGAACAAGTAAAAGAGCTTTATTTGGCTGCGCCGATTCTTATCCATATTGTCTATATTAATGACTAAGTAATCCAGATACAGATAAGAAATAGGTCAAACATCGAGGTTGTCCTGGTTTTTTACTTATATCTCAGCCATTTGTGGGCCGATTGTCTCGATTTTAAATGGCAACCGAACCGGGACATCAACGGATATATTGATGTATGAATCATGTATGTAAGTCATTTGGAGGCTACGGAAAGTTTCAACATACAAACGGACATGGATATATCGACTCCGCTATCTATAGCGATCTAGAATATATAAACTTTGTGGGGTCGAAGACCAGGAATTGGAGGCATTATTCCATGAAGATTGTTGTTAAACTCAACAAGGGCTTGCAAAATAGCAATTTCAAAACGTTTGCGATCAGCAAGACTAATCCAAAAGCATGGTAATTAAGTACCATATGAATTGAAAGTTGATTTTCCATGACCGAAATGCTGCTTCAACGCTATAAAAGAAAATAATTTTTGCACGGAATCATGACTTGCGAAGAAAAGTCCATTACGATAACCTGAAGCGTAAGAGATCGTATGTAAAGCCCGGCCAACCAGCCGAATCGACACCAAAGCCAAATATCCATGGCGCTAAGGTACTGCTTTGTATATGATGGGACCAAAGGGGTCCTAACTATTATAGGCTGCTGAAATCTGGCCAGACCATCACAGGGAATCATTTCCGAATGCAACTGATTCGTTTGAAGCGTTGAGAAATAGCCGAAAAACGCCCAGAATATGCGGCCATATATGAAATTGTAATATTCCATCATGACAACGCTCGGCCAAATGTTGCAATTTCTGTTAAAAACTATTTAGAAAGAAGTGGTTGGAAAGTTTTGCATCACCTGCTTTATAGTCCAGACCGTGCCCCGTCCCACTGCTATTTTTTTCGATCGATGTAGAACGCTCTCTCTGTGATACGCTTCACTTTGGAACAGAGTATCCGATATTGGCTTGATTCGTTCTTGCCTCAAAAGATGAGCAGTTCCTTTGGCTCTGAATCCATATGTTGCCAGAAATTTGGGAAAAGGTCATAGTACAGATGTTTCAAAATAAAAGCTAAAAATTTGAAAAAATCCTGCATTTAAAGTCACACACTAAATATGTTTCTCTAAATGGTTTATCGTGGTATACGTCACCGGAAGGACATTTGAATTTCCTTTCATTTGAAATGAATGCAACATAGTATCCGAGATATAGGCAAATATGTAAACAAAATCGAAATAGTCGTAGTTCTAAACCTTTTTTGCTGATTTTTAATATCAAAATAGTTATCAATATATAAGATAAACAGATATCACACGTGGGTCCATAGCATATCTGGGGGCTTCGAAAAACGCATTTCAAATAAAACATTGATAGAAGGACATCATTATATCGACTTCCCTATATAAGTACAAGAATCCAGAATATAAATACTTTATAGGCTCGCATAACGTAGAAATTACAAACAGACTGAGAAGCTTATTTATACTCATAGCACTAATGGTGAAGGGTATAAGTATATAAATATTTAACACTTGAAACATATTTTGTTTATACATACATATTTATTTATGTAGTGACACATTGTATATAGAATAATAATGTTGTAATAATATTACAAAAAAATGTTTTTCTAATGTATTAAATGCATAAAGGCACGAAATACAATACAATATTCCAACCTACAACAACAATGTGTTGTCTGTGTGTTTTTGTTTCACTCAACACAAATACCATCATCATCATCTCCAGAGTCATTATCATCAATATGTATTGTATTGTATCCTTTGGCTGTATTGTGAACAATATTGTAAAGAATTTTTGTTGCAAGACACCACGACTATATGCCTTAATATCGCATACATAGTTGAATATCATATCTTAAGTATTACTCTTGGAATCGTATAAATAAGATACCAAGGCAAAGATAAAGATAGAACTAAAACTGATACAATAAACAAACTAACACTTAAGCAATCGAACTCTTCTTAAAGAGTAGTCGAAGGACGAAGAGCACACTTGAGGATTTAATTGTTTTTAGCAGGTTAGAATTTCTATATGTGCATTATGAGGAGAAAATATATGAAATAAGATTTTGTGAAAATACATACATATATATAAACGACTACAGCACGTATGAGAAATATTAAATATTTTTAGGTTTAATTTTGATTTATTATTTTCATATATCATTTATAATTTATCCCACTACTACTTTCATAGAGCAATTGTTCAAATAAGGGTTTATCGCGAGAATCAATATAAACATTTGGTCAATTCACAAGGTATCTTATCATGTCAATATTGTCATAATGTCCTAATATTTCACAATGACTTTTATTGCTTTTCAAGCAAAATCATGTCCTAAAATAATGCTACTTTCTATGCTATGTTTATTGTGTTATCGTAACGAACCAGCAGAGACCAACGCCGAATGCCTCAGAATCGGTTTAGCCGAGCCTCCGAGTCGTCATATATTAGGACATTATGACAATATGACTGATAAGAGACCTTGTGAATTGACCAAATGTATTTATAGCTGTGGTCGGCACTCATAGCCATCAGAGGTCGAACATGATCGGTTTTTTTTACCTGTAAACAATACGACTGAAAGGAATTCCATACAAAATTATCAAATAAGAAACAAAAATCACAATATTTCTGGTCAGATTAAAATCGAGACAGATCATACCTGAAATTGTTAAAACATCCGAACAACATCGAAATCTTACATAAATGTTGCCAAAGCTTGACCTGCGTAAGCACTACAGTACCAAGAACACAAAAAACTCGACAAGTTAGTGCAAAAAGTGCAAGAAATGATAACCGTCCGTTAAAGTGACAAATTGCTACTAAAGCACACTCAGCATCACACACCCACCACGCTCGTGATATTTTTCAATTTGTTCGCCAGTTAGTTTCAGTTCCCGAAGATCTTGCGTGAATGACTTCAACACATTGCGGAAAATCGTCGAGGAATCTGTCGAATGGGGAACACCTCTCTATCTATGTTTCATAGACTTTGAGAAATCATTCGACATCATATAGCACAGTAAAATCAAAGTCCTAGAATACAAAGGAGTGCCTGACAAAGTGAGACTTATTCAGACACCGTATGTCAGATCCCGCTGTCGCATATGGCACGTACAGCAGTTGATTGCGCAAATACCGACTGGGATGCTTCCTATCGCCGCTACTCTACAACATTAAGCTCGTCGCTATAATGTCACGAATATCCCAAAACCCACAGAGGAATATTCCGGCGTTTACAGGACAATCTAATCGAACTCAATTGCGCAGACGACATATGCTTCCTCGCCTACAGACACTCTGACTTATCTGGAATGGTGGTTGACGTGAAGAAGTTGGCCGCAGTTTTTGGACTGTCCATATACATATATAGGAAGACGAAAGTAATGCGAATTTAAATTGGCTTTTCCTCGATTTTAATTGTTACCTCATCTTAATATCTGGACAAAAACCAATGGAGTTTTAGCCGCAGATATAAGATGTTGTGCAAATAAGAATCGCGCTGCCTTCAGTTTCTTTGAAATTATTTGGAAATCATCACTCATCTCCAGGAGTACACAAATTCGAATATTCAACGGAAGCATTAAATAAGTGGTCCTATACGAAAGCGAAACTCAAGCGCGCTTTTTGGGCATATACGATGTCCAATGAAACTCTTTGGGCATTTACAAATCAAGATCCCATTACGGATATTCGGCGCCGCACAGTGGAAAAAAGTAATAAAAAATTTAATAAAACTATGTATTGGTTCGATTGAAAAATTATGTATGAACGCATCGTAGTGGGGGACATATGCTTTAAGAAAACGAAATTTGTGACCATCCTGTTTACAAGGTGAGATATAGGGTGTCAAATATAACGCATGGCCCGAGGTATAAACCTTTGCTATGGGAAAATGGAGTGGTATGATTTTGTGAAGGTCCTAAGGTGCTTCTAGGAACTATGTGGAAATATATATGCATACACATTGCAAAACAAGTTCGTTTGGGTTCAGTGACCTCTCTCAGAGTATCTAAAATGTGGAAATTTAAGGCTTCCCATGCGAACGCTATGTAAGAGTAAAAGGTGACTTTCACATAATCTAATGAAACTAGATACCAGTTCTGCACAGATTACTACAGATATGCAACTAATGACAGTTGTCAAAAAAGTAATATCGAACCGTATGGTTATTTTGACGTTCTACAACCACTTTTCAATGGATGTGGTTTGCAGAGCGAGAGAAAAAACACAATTTTCAATAGGCAACGAGTATGATATAAATTTGGCCCACTTTCCAAAACACAACCATTTTGACTTTTTCTTTTGTATGTTTTCTATTGTCATATTACTGAAACCGGCTGATTCATATCTATATAATTTGTGCAGTTCTGTGTCCATACCCTTCCCTCTAGGGATACTTATTATTACTAGTGTGTTCCTTTCAACCATTTAAATATAATGAAAGAATTCATTTTATACCAATTTCTATTTACTCTTTTGTAATTCATAATCAAACTTTTCACTATTCATGTTTTATTAATAGTTATTGAATTAAATTTGAAAATCAGTTTGCTGTTTGTTTTTCCAATCATTTAAATTTTTGCTACTACCAACAACAATATTATACATTTTTAAATGTCTAGTATAAATTTTTATAACGCAAATCAGAAAATTTGAAAGGCATGCAATTTCTTGCCACAGTAACGAGATGAAAATGAAAATCAAAATTGATGATTTTATTTGATTTGAAATGTATTTAGTTGAACATGAAAATTATTTTAAACATGTTGAATGAATGACTGATCCGTTGCTGGGTTGGTTAGCTGGCTGATTTGTTGGTATGCAGGCTTTACGCGTAAAATGAAAATTAAAAAAAGGTTGCATGAAATAAAATATAAAATAAAAAGATGGTGGAGGGAAAGTGTTTGCATACAGAAATTATGAATATTGAATTTAGATTGTTTTACTGTGGTTGCTGCTGTTCTCAAAAGTGGAAGGTTTTTTGCGAGGTTGTTATCTTGCTAATAGTAAGAGTAACTATGTTCTCTCTGGCTCTTTTTGCTGACTGAATATATGGAATATGGATCATAATAACTTCAAAGCAGTTCTAGGAGACTGTCCCAAACTACTGATTTTACCTATCATTTAGGGTGACAACTAGTTACATAACTAGTTACGTGACTAGTTATTTTAACACGTGCATGTCAATTGACCCTTTTGGCCTACAATGAGACTCTCTGTTAGCTGGTCCAAAGTAGTCTACGCATTGAATTCACATACTGGATACATAGAATCAGTTACCTTACTTACTTGCTACCTATCTAGTTACTGGATCAGTACGCGTGTTAATTGACCTCAAATAGACAGTTAATAAGACATCTCATATACAGTCAAATAACTGATTGCTTGTAAACTAACCTTCCTTCAAAATATATCCAATAGATTACTTATTTTGGGTAAACTAACTACTTTCTAAAGCGCAGTCAAAATAAAAGTTTAAAGTAACTACACTCTAGGTTACTTAGAGACATTAAAGTGACAATTGACTTCACGCTAGGTTACATGGGATGTATAAAGTAGCCAATTGACTTGTATTTGCACCACAAATATCCCATATGTGTCAAATAACCCAAAATATATAAATGGGAGGCAGTTAAGTGCTCAGACGTTAGTGACAATTACTGTCTATAAGGAATAAATTGTCTACTTGCTTAACTGCTGGACTGATATATACTTTCATTCTCTGTTGTAATCTGACCAGCTATTTATTATGATTTTTGTTGCTTATTTGATAATTTTTAGGAGCTTCGTTGATTTTCGGCTTCTGGTTACTATGAGTGCCAACCACTTTACCTCTAGTATTACAGCTGGAATTGCTTGAAATATACCAATCAATTTTTCTATATCGAATCAAACCAACAAATCATATACCAACTTTCATTAGGATGTTTTAAGAATAATCTATGCCTGACACGTAAAATACCCCGTAATTCAAATTACAGCAACCTTTAATTATGATTAAAATTATAATGAAAATGTCTGACTGCAAATTTCTATACAACATTAAATTGAAATTCACCAAAATGATGAACTCAGACATACAATCCCTAAACAATGTAATAAAACCAACAAACAAAAGAAATACAAATGTACAACCATAAATTATTGATATGAAAAGAAAAACCAAACCGTCAAAAACATACAAAAAACAAAAAAAATATCATGATGGTCATAAACAAAAGACTATATAACTAAGGCAGTGAGTGAGTGAATGAATGAATGAGTGGGTCTCTCTTTCCCTACAATTCAACTCTAACTCAACAAGGTACAAACATATTGGCCAAATACTAAAATCTCTAACATCAACCAAAAAGAAAAACGTCTGCCCAAAAAAAAAAAGAAAAACAACTTTAACCTACAAAATTCAAACAGCAAATGTTAATAGAAGAAAACATTAAACCTTAAAAGCCTGGTGCTTCTCCACTACAGCTCCTTTATCTTTTCCCCCTTCAAAGCAATAAACCACAAATAAGAAACCAAGCACTGAGAAAGAATTAATTGTGGGTAAAAAAATATGTAGGTTGTAAAAAAAATATAGACAAATGGGTAAAAAAGAAACCCTAAATACTTTTTTATACTCCAAAATCCACTACAAGTAGCACGAGCCATACGTACAGAAAAAAAATATATATGTTTGAAGTGATACAATATGTGAGAGTGGAACTTCACTGAACCGTAAAGTTTATGGACACAAAAGAGAAACATTGGTAAATACAAACATACATGGACGTACGAATGAGTACTTCTTTAAATACTAACTACTGACCAACCGAATTTGTGGTTTTTTTGCATGTTGGGTTTAAAGAATTTTGATTTAAAGCTATTTTTAATTAAACCGAAGAATTTTATAAGTGATTAGATTTGAATAGCTATTTAAAATAGAAGAGACATTTTTAATAAGATTAAGATGTATAAAAGTTAATTATGAGATAAGCTATCATTTGAATAGCTGTAGATCTAAGTGGAAGGTATTGCAAATTCTAATGTTTTAGAGGTAAACTATTTTAAAACTGGTACTTTAGAACACATCTTCATCTAATCCAAAAACGAGCAGACATGTGTTTGGTTCTTTTAGAAACGTAATAGAAATGGTATTTTGGTAACTGTTCGTACCTTTCGTATATTCTAAACTAGTAGTCGTCATAAAGAGAACATATTTCCTTGTTGTATTCTGCGGAACTATCTGTTGTAATTTCTTTTTCTTATTTGATAAGTTTTGTGAACTTCGTTGACTTCATTCTTTACATATAAATAATCGATTTTGGCTATCAGTGTCAACAACAGACTACAGCACACTTGGGTCCATAACCTGGTTCTTTTGTGATACCCGAAAGAGATCATGTTTGGGTTCCGCAATCAGGATATTTGAATGATCGTTTGTGGTTCGATGCCAAATAAGTCGAAGAACAAATTAATAAATCCATCTTTCGAACATCAATCCCTATAGATCCGTCAGTTTGTGCAGAAACGGAATGTCCAATGTTGCTATCTTTTTCCCCGAAAGAATAAGAGTTTGGTGTTTCAATGCCAAACCAACTCGACGCATGAATGAATGAATCCAACTTTCGAATATCACGCCCATATCCTTCAGGTCGTACAGAAACAGGATGCCTAAAGTTGCAGCAATGCATCACAAAGACAAAGAAGGTATTCTACCGACTCCTTCTTAACCCTATCATGACAACTTCTACAGAAATCATTATAAAGTAGACTCAATATCCTCCCCTAGGCACTCTTTAAATGGAGTTCTGTCCTCACAACCAGACCACGTAGCCAATCCCGTACGACCAACAAAAGTCATATAGGTGCCATATAAAACACGATGTCAAACCCATGACAGCATTATCGTCATTGCTTTAAGAAAATGCAATAATGCATTTATATACTTAGGAATCATGTAGACACCAGAGACAGATTTAACCGCAGATTTACTGTCGGTACATATCCCCCTGCCGAAAGCTGGTAATGTACACAATCCTAAACCTACCCCAATTGCAGTTTTAGATTCATCTATATAAATATAGAACGTGTTATACCAAGAGAGATAACCGGTTTAAGTCATTGTTATTACCATGTGTCTCAACATGACCCGGCTTCCATACTAGCTCCAGTTTATAATGTCTCGTCATCTCATTCATATCATTCCTGAACCAATCTAGAAGTCGTTTGGAACCATCTATACAGATCTCGAACATGTTATTCCAGAGAGAGATGTCTATCCTATCAATGTGACCCGTTCGTGATCGATACACATCCTCGATTTACAGACGAGAGCAGGTGATCATCCGCAATGTTAGTGCAAGGTATGTCAGCATGATTCGGCATCCATAATATCTCCAGGTCATAATGTCACGTCATTTCATTGGTATAAGATCCTATTTTAGGCTACCTAACTTCTGTACTGTTTTTCAGGCGGAAATTACTGCCATTAAACGTGCATTCAACTGGTTGAGGTATTATCGAATATCTTGTGATATATGTATATTTACTGACAGCAAGGCTGCCGTAAACGGAATAGCGGGTGTCTTTACGACATCTAGGTTAACCGAGGAGTGCCGGATATCCCTAAATGAAATAGCGAGACATTCTAGGATAACGCTTATATGGGTCCCTGGACACGATGGAAATCAGGGTAATTGTATAGCAGATGATTTGGCCAAAAGGGGTGCGATGATGAGTGAGGAGGCGATTTTCTGGTATTTCCCTTGTTAAATGCAAGATGGCTGTTCAGCAGAAACTACATGAGACTGCACAGGTGGACTAATGAACCTTCCTGTGCTACAGCGAGGTCGACTTGGCCCGCATATGATGCCAGCAGGACGAATCTACTTATAGAATACCGTCGTGAGCAAATAAGGCTAATTGTCTCCTTTATTACAGGACACTGTTTAATCGCGACACATGCTAGAAGAATGGGCCTACGGTACAATGATTACTGTGGAAGCTGCCATAATGAAGAAGAGGAAGAGACTGTGTATCACCTTTTCTGCCAATGTCCGGCTCTTACAAACCTGAGGGAACGCATCCTCGGATTTCTATTCCTATCAAGTTTGGGCGAGCTATCAAGGATGAATCTGAGACGAATCTATTCCTTCATCCGGGAATTTGGTTGGTTTAATTTGGAGTCAACGGAAGTACTATAAATACCATGATGACACCCCTAGGGTATCACAATGAGATCAGATTTGAATGGACCCAAGTGAGCTGCTTGAGGAGCGGCTGCCCATTAAACCTAACCTGCCCGGCATTCATGAATCAATCTAGGAATCGTGAATATACGGTCGGTACATACCTAAATTTTCTCACCGTATTACAGTATATCTCTCAGCCAGGGTTCATGACCAAAATCTCAGCTTGGACAACTAATAGTAGCTACCGAAAGCGGGGGTTATAGAAGCCACCACCTACATATACATTTGTATAGATCTCGAAAGGGTCATCTCAAGAGGACGCATCTCTTAGGGAAGTCTATCTTCTGTGATCAATAGAGAACATTGTCTGTCAACATAGTCAACATTCAAAGGGATGTTAGTGACACATCCCGAAAATGGTCGCATTGCCAATATTTCCAGACACACATGCTTCTGCAATACTGAGTGTTGAATTCAGCGCTAATTGTTCGACAGTCAGTGTATAAGTGAAATGCTTTGAGATCATTAATGCAGAACAACGCATGATTTTTTCGAAAATCCAGCAGTAGATGAATTTACCAAGTGATTAACATGTAATTTAGCGTTCCTAGGTCCCATTGATTGTTTAGGTTCACTGACTATTTCGGAGCCTGAAAGATTCCCAGACACTGTGTGTGCAATACTTAGTAACTATTTATAAGGAGGTTAGTGGTCACATGATGGAGCCAGAGGTCAGCATGGTCACTAATGGAAAAGGTGGCAGGATCTTTACGAAAATCCTGCAGTAGGTGGATTTACCAAGTGTAATACACCATATATTAGTAAGGACCTGATTACCATGTTATTTATCGTTCCAAGGAGACCTTTACATGCATATAAGTCTATAGGTGCTTTTAATGCCTTCGTTGTTTAGTTTCCAAGCTATTTTGAGATCTAAATGACTGCCAGATACTTTGCACTGTCTGAATACCAGAGTTACACATTTTCTAAGTCCGTAGTGGAAATGTACGATGTCTGTTTATCTAGGATTCCCACCATGACTGTTGGTGCTTGACCGACTAAGCAGATTTAGTGAAGTTTGTAGGCATTGTGATAGAATTTCCAGGTATTTCCCAGCAACTTTATAAGGACATGCAACAGTTTTACATATCATGGCATCATGTTCCATAAGCCAAAGATTGTTGGCAAAGTTTCATTAATTTCAAATATAAGACATTTTTCCAAAAATGTTTTATATCATAAAATATTGTTTTTTTTTTGAATCGGCAATTTTAAATAAAATCGCAAATTTTATAAAAACTGTAAATTTAGCCAAAAATAAAAATCGCTAATTTCACCAGCAATTTCACAAAAATCACTAATTTTGGCGAAAATCAAAATCGCTACTTCCTAAAAACCTATTTAATGCAAAACAAGTAAGAGAGCTATATTCCGCTGTGCCGAATCTTATATACTCTTCACCAAATTATACTTTAAAATAAAATATTTTTTTTTTTTAATTTTTTAAAATTTTTTTTTTTTTCGAAATTGTTTTTTCCAATTTTTTTTAAAAAAATTTTTTTAATTATTAGTGAAAAAAAATTTATGACAAAAAAATGTTTTTTGTGAAAAAAATTCTGGTTAAAAAATATTTTTCCCGATTTTGACCCATTGTAGGTCCAACTTACTATAGCCTTAAATACATCGTTGCAATGGACTTTGAAATATCTATCATTAGATATCCATATTGTCTATTTTTATGACTTAGTAATCGAAATATAGATAAAAAATAGGCCAAAATAGAGGTTGTCTCGGATTTTTGGTCATATCTCCGTTATTTATGGACGGATTTTGCTGATTTTAAATAGAAAACTTCTCGAAAGTATGTCTGACAGAATTATTGAAGATTTGGATCCCGAAGATATCTGGGGACTTCAGAAAATTGATTTCAACAGACAGACAGACGAACATGGCTACATCGACTCCGCTATATATAAGGATCCAGAATATATATATACTTTATAGGGTCGGAAAATTATATTGTGGAAATTTCAAACGGAATGACAAACTTATATATACCCTTCTCACGAAGGTGAAGGGTATAAAAATTTGATTTTTTCATAAATTTATAGAAACCAAATTATTTTCTTTGGCACTTATAGCACTCTCACTTGTGATTTAAAGCCACTATTCGGTGATACGCTACATCAGTTTAACTCAACAACTTTGTAATACCAGTATTGCACATATACCGTAAATACGTTCATAACAGCTCATAAATATTACCACTTAAGCATCATTTTATACTAAAAAAAAATATATCTTAACTATAAAACTAAAAATTACGTTCCTGCCTTTTACGATCATTTCAGTTTTTAAATATAAAATTCTCTGAATGCAACAAATTTGTTGAAAGAACCAACATTTGTGGAAACTACAACAATCCATTATTTCATAAAAATGCATATAATATACAATAAAAATATAATTTTAAAGACAGACATTAAACTGCAACAATGTTTAAACATTTTGCTGAAAATATTTAAATATAAAAAAACAAAGAATACTTATGTAACTCTAAATTTATTTTGTACATTTTTCATTTTTTACTCTGAGAAAAAAAAAAACTCATTTATTTATGACCAAACATAATTTTTCTGTAGTAAAATACTATATGTAATTGAATTTTCTGTTTGTATTGTTGTTAACATTCACATATGAATGATTCAACTTCCGGTCCTTTTTTCCCTCTCTTTCTCAGTTTCTTCGGTTGGTTCGAGTACCAGAACTGAAACTCATAAACTGTAAATGAGGAAACGAATGAATGAATTCTACCACGAATTCTATTGTAATTTTAGTTATATTTATTTATATATGTGTATTAGAGTGACAATCAGTTGTATGGAAAAAAATTTGAGTTCGATTTTTGAAGAGTGCCGGGTGGAATATTGTGACACTAGGTCTAAAAGATAAGTACTGAAAATTTGAGCCAAATCGGACAACGATTTCGGGACGCGCATCGAGGTCAAAGGTCAGATATATGTAAAATTTTACTATTTATATGAAATAAATTTGTAAAACTCCTTAACTTTCTACATTATGTTACAGAAATATGTAGATTTATTTATATTAATGAAAATTACAGTCAAAAAAATATTTTTTAGATTAAACCTATATCTCCTTTGGGTCAAATTGACCCACAAACTGTATTATCGTTAAAATTCGGAAAAAATGCAAATTTTTCAGTTTTTGTTAAAATATTGCTACTAAATAATTATTTTTGCAATCGAATGCATAATAATCGAAATGTGTACGTAATTGTCGTTCTAATAAGATATAAAATACAAAAATTGGTTAAAAAATGTTAAAGTTATTAAAAATTCCCCAGACCATTAACGTGTCTCAGGCCACTTGAGCAAGAAATGTAGGAACAAAATTAACATATTTTAAGAAATATTAAAATAAAAGCTAATTTTTACTTAAAATATATCCGTATTTACATTCGTATGAGTTTTTGTCTTTGTAGAATACCGTTAACCTATTCGCAGGGATGGCCAAAAAAAATTAATTTTTTTTAATGGCAGTTTCAAACCTCCATTTTCAAATTTTTAAAAATTTTCTTAAACAAATTTCAGAATTTTTTGATCATCACATTGGGATATATTAAGATCATAATAGAGAATAAAAATATGAAAAAATTATGTCAATACCTCTTACAGTTTTTTCGTACCTACGATTTAAATTTTGTGATTTTCGGGAAAAAATATTTTTTTGGTCATAATTTGGCGAATGAGAGTAATTTCCTTACTGTTACAAATTTTAAGTAAAACCTATACAGAATCTTATAACTCAGATAATTTCAGATATATTATGAAAGTTTTACTAAAATCGGAAAACGTTAACCCTTAAACCGTGAAGGTCAAAGGTCAAATTTTTCAATATTTGGAATTTCTAAAGTAAAGATGCCGAAATGTTATATATTTTTGGCCCGATTTTAATGAAACTTGAGAAAAATATAACATAAAGTCTATAATATACAATAACAGTGCAAAAATGGATATTAACCGTTAATATAATTTGGGGTCCAAACTTTTAAAATCGCGAAAACCGCAGTCAAATATAGAGTAATTTTGACCCCAAGTGCTTTTAAGGGTTAATTTCCATTCTCGCACTGTTATTGTATATTTAAGACCTTGAGGTATATTTTTCGCAAGTTTCCTTAAAATTTGATCAAAAATTTATAATATTTCGCTATCTTTCATTTGGAAATTCCAAATATTACTAAATTTTACATTTGACCTTCACCATTTAAGGGATAAAGTTGTCCGATTTCAGTAAAACTTTCAGGGTATATTTAAAATGATCTGAGTTATAAGATTCTGTATAGGTTTTACTTAAAATTTGTAACAGTAAGGAAATTACTCTCATTCGCCAAATTATGACCAAAAAAATATTTTTTCCCGAAAATCACAAAATTTAAATCGTAGGTACGAAAAAACTGTAAGAGGTATTGACATAATTTTTTCATATTTTTATTCTCTATTATGATCTCAATATATCCCAATGTGATGATCAAAAAATTCTGAAATTTGTTTAAGAAAATTTTTAAAAATTTGAAAATGGAGGTTTGAAACTGCCATTAAAAAAAATTAATTTTTTTGGCCATCCCTGCGAATAGGTTAACGGTATTCTACAAAGACAAAAACTCATACGAATGTAAATACGGATATATTTTAAGTAAAAATTAGCTTTTATTTTAATATTTCTTAAAATATGTTAATTTTGTTCCTACATTTCTTGCTCAAGTGGCCTGAGACACGTTAATGGTCTGGGGAATTTTTAATAACTTTAACATTTTTTAACCAATTTTTGTATTTTATATCTTATTAGAATGACAGTTACGTACACATTTCGATTATTATGCATTCGATTGCAAAAATAATTATTTAGTAGCAAAATTTTAACAAAAACTGAAAAATTTGCATTTTTTCCGAATTTTAACGATAATACAGTTTGTGGGTCAATTTGACCCAAAGGAGATATAGGTTTAATCTAAAAAATATTTTTTTGACTGTAATTTTCATTAATATAAATAAATCTACATATTTCTGTAACATAATGTAGAAAGTTAAGGAGTTTTACAAATTTATTTCATATAAATAGTAAAATTTTACATATATCTGACCTTTGACCTCGATGCGCGTCCCGATGCGTTGTCCGATTTGGCTCAAATTTTCAGTACTTATCTTTTAGACCTAGTGTCACAATATTCCACCCGGCACTCTTTGAAATCTAAAAAAAAAAAAATCGGCTGTCACCCTAATGTGTATGGCTGTGTGTATGCATTGAATTTCAACACATGGACACG
Organism: Calliphora vomitoria; assembly: GCA_942486065.2. Taxonomy (NCBI): domain Eukaryota; kingdom Metazoa; phylum Arthropoda; class Insecta; order Diptera; family Calliphoridae; genus Calliphora; species Calliphora vomitoria. The sequence goes on from OW818031.2 coordinate 66,926,064, forward strand.
TGTTTGAATATTTTTGAAAAAGTTTTGTAAATGTGTGCGTTTAAACGCACTTCCGTTAAGTTTTGCCATTAAATATGTAGAATTACTGGTCGTGCTTGCATTGAATTGTTATTTGATTGTTGTTAATATAAAAATTCATGTTAGTGTAACAATAAAATTATATGGTAAAATTTGTATACAGAGTGACCTTAAATAAATCATACAGTGTAAACTTTTTCGCCTAAACTATATTTTGGTTTAAGTTTTAATGATGAGAGTTATAACAGTATAATTTTTATATTTGGGTTTTGCCTTTCTTCATAATTTGTGTATGTTTTAAAATCGTTCAGCCTGTTTATTTGCCAAATTCTTAAAATTGTTATTATCTGTTTTAAAGCGTGAATGCGAAATTTAATTCAATGACAAAAACTTTATACAATTTTTGATTAATGAAATTATGCTAACAAAAATATTTTTGTTATTTAAGATGATAAATTAAGGTGACAATTTCTGCTAAACAGAAAAAAATTATAAATTTATTTTTTCGCCCAACACCACAGATAAAATCGACTTAAGCCTAAAGACATAAATAAATAAAAATTCTTATAATAAATGGTTGATATGTAGGTGTATCAGGGATGGCAAACTCCAAAAAATTGTGTACAGAGTATAAAGCACATTTTACAATTTCCTCATATAAAAAGACTCCATTAGTTGTACTAATGTCTGGAGATTGTATATGTCAAATTTATGGTCGACTCTGATGATGATGCACGATTCATCTAAAAGCCGGGAAATTGGATACCATACGAATTGAAGCAGAGAGACATTGAAAGACAATTTTGTATGTCTGAAATGCAAAAGAAAATCACGATGAAAAATGGATCCATTATATGAAGCCCGGCCAAACAGCCGAATCACAAATATCCATGGTGCTAAGTAATGCTCTGTATTTGCTCTAATATTAACTGCTGAAAGCTAACCATGAGTCATATTCTGAAAGCCCAGAATATGAGGTCAGACATGAAACCCTAATATTCCATCATGACAACGCTCGGCCACATGTTGCAATACCTGTTAAAAAAGTATTTAGAATGAAGTGGTTGGGAAGTTTTACCTCGGCCCCTTTACAGTCCAGACCGTGCCCCGTCCGACTACTATTTGTTATGATCGATGCAGAACGCTCTCTCTGGGATACGATTCACTTTGGAACAGAGTATCCGTTATTGGCTTGATTCTTTTTTGGCCTCAAAAGATGAGCAGTTCTTTAGGCTCGAAATCCATATGTTGTCAGAAAGATGGGAAAAGGTCATAGGTTAATTGAATAAACCTATATTGTACAAATGTTTCAAAATAAAAGCTAATACTTTGAACAAATCCCGCACTTTTAAGTCATACACCCAATATATGTAAAGAGTCTTCCAAAAGGGACACACGAACTTTGACAGCTGATAGCGGCCATATTGTTGAAGCTACATCTGTCGAATTGGCCAAATCACCATGCGTTCAAAAACACGTGCAAACTATTAAATTTTATCAAAATGGGTGTTCTGTCCATTTGACGGTCGTTATAAACAGTCAATATCGCGTCGCTCACAAGAATTCGGCCACAACTTGGCGAATTTTGCGTCTTAGCTTGGGCCTGCACCCGTACAAAACTCAACTGCCTCATGATCTGAAGGTAAACAGCCATAGACAACGTCATGTGTTCGCTGAATGGGCCCTGGGGCAGGTGAAAACTTACCCTAATTTTCATCTAAAAATCATCTTCAGCAATGAGATCTATTTCTGGATAAATGTGTACGTAAACAAACAAAATTTTGAATTTGGGACGGTACCACTGGTTAATATTTGTTTGGGCATTGACGGTGATGAGTCAACGGCGATCGCTATAAGTGGATGATTACTAACTTCTTTTGGCCTGAATTGCATGATATGAATACCAAAGACATGTCATATTGGACACTCTGCACGAGCGATTTGAGGGCCACCAGAGAGAGATCTGCTCCGACTAAATTTCACGGCGGCGACAAATTTCGGCGCTGAACAAATTTCGGCGCCGAGGGCTCAGCTAGCTTATAAATGTTCGGCGCAGGTCTTTGCTGATCATTAAGATCGTGCGATTTGACACCGTTACACTTTTTGTTGTGGCGTTTTCTTAAGTCGCATGTCTATGGGAATAAGTCATGGATTTATAGTGGCACATTCTAGCCAATTATGTTGAGGAGGAAGTTCTTAAAGCATCGATGTAAGGTAGTGCAGTGTGGAATGAGTATGTCGGCAAAGTATTGCATACTGTATGCTAAAGCAGTGAACATTTGATCTAGCAAGGATCTTTATGCTAAAGATTGTATGGAAATCCACATTTTTGTGGGGAATATGCTGGAAGCTTAATACCCCATATATTGCTATTTCAAATCTTGTATAAATTCCTTTATAAGTCTATTTTTGCTTGATGATTATTGCTCACAATATTTGCATACTTATCACTAGTCTGCCATGTATGCTGCTGCTGTCCAGCTGTCAAGTCATAACATTTATTACATTTTCTGATGGTGACATTGATTTCAAAAATTTTCACTTGCACTTTCAAATGTTTTTCAAATGTTTAGTGCATAAAAAAACACTTGTTTTTATTATTAAACTTAGTTTCAAATTCTCTACTTAATGCTGTTTAAGTTATTAAATCACAGTAACAGTAAGTGTAAGCAACTGTTTAATGTTTCATTCAACTGCAATTACAATTATTCTGACATTTGACACATTGTTTTCACTTTTATTTGAGGAAAAAACCTTCTACCACAGAGTGTATATGAAGAAATATTTAAGTATGAAATATAAAAAAAGCAAAAAACAATAATAAAAAACTGAGCAAAGGAAAAAAATAAAATTTGTAAATGTCAAAATTTGTGTAGAGTACGAGAATGGTGTTGATGATGAGGTCGATTCACTCACTGGGTCTTTTTTTATTTTTTTCTTTTAAACTGGGTTACAACAACTATTATTCAAGACAATATAATATTACAGCCAACAACAACAATAGCAAAACAGCAGTTAAAGTCAAATTGTAGTTGATGTCAAACGAAAGTTAAAAGGCAAAATATAAAAATAAAAACAAAAGTATGTACAAATAAACGTAATTGTGTAAAAAAAAAAACAAAAGTCAGAAGTGAAAAATGTAACACTTCAGGCGGTTAAAGGGAAAAAAGTAAAGAAATAATAAAAAACTTAATAAAGTGATTTAAGTTAAAATTGGAGATGAGCATTGAAAAGACGAATGGGAATCATACCCTACTATTAAAGGATTACCAAGGGAAGAGTTTAATTGTAGCGAATTTTTGTGTGAATCTTTAGATTTTCAAATATTACGTTTGTATTTTTAATTGTTGTATAAAGCTAAAGCTCGAACTAGTTCATTCAGCACTGACTTTTATCTGAAACTGTTTCGCTTGAAATGATTTAAATGATTGGCCTCAGAAACAAACATTTGTTGTTAAATTCCAATTCCATTAAACATCAGTTCTTTAATCACATTTTGTCACATACAGAACTAGTTCTACACAAACGTTAAATAACAATCTAGAACAAATTTTTCATCAGTATTTTTTGGTTGAAAATGATTACGCCGTGAGTTAGTTTGTAGCAGCAATTCAGGATCTTTTATTATTTCTTCTAGTTTTAGTCTATTTGGAAGACTCAAATTTATCTATTTTTATTAATAACTACAAGTGCAAGCTGTCAACGTTTTTTTTTTTACCAGAATTCCAGACCTTTTTAAACTGATTTATCAATTGGAATACTGGCTCTTCTTATAGAATATTTTCCATCCATATTATCGCTCTTTGTAAACAGATTCACCAACCAGAATCCAGTTTCACTTTATACAGATTTACTACACGAATCCTGCCTCTTTTCATAGAATACTTTCAGTTCTAATCGTGAAACTTTTTATATAGACTTATCAACACAAAGCGTGGGTCTTATTATTCTATGGTACAAGTAGTCAACATTTTCCCGGTTCATTTTATACAGACTTATTACGATATTTTTAAACAGACTTATCAATTTGAATATTGGCTCTTTTTATAGAATATTTCAAACCGAATCCTGTCTCTTTTTATACAGACTTATCAACCCGAATCGAGGCTCTTTTAATATAGACTTATCAACCTGAATCGTGGCACTATGCAGATTTATTTACCCGAATCGAGGTTCTTTTTATACAGACCTATCAACCCGAATCGTGGCCCTTTATATAAAGACTTATCAACACGAATCGTGGCCCTTTTGATAGACTTATCAACCCGAATCGTGGCCATTTTTATAGACTTATCGTGGCTCTATGCAGGTTTATTAACCCGAATCGTGGCCCTTTTTATAAAGACTTATCATCCCGAATCGTGGCCCTTTTTATAGACTTATCAACCCGAATCGTTTATCAATTGGAATACTGGCTCTTTTTATACCCGTATCGTGGCTCTATTTATGCAGATTTATCAACCCGAATTCTGTCTCTTTTTATACAGACTTATTAACCCGAATCGAGCCTCTTTTAATATAGACTTATCAACCTGAATCGTGGCTCTATGCAGATTCATTTACCCGAATCGTGGCCCTTTTTATAAAGACTTATCAACCCGAATCGTTGATAAGTCTTTATACAGACTTATCAACCCGAATGGTGGCCATTTTTATACAGACCTATAAACCCGAATCGTGGCCCTTTCTATAAAGATTTATCAACCCGAATTGTGGCCCTTTTTATAGACTTATCAACCCAAATCGTGGCCTTTTTTACAGACTTATCAACCCGAATCGTGGCTTTACTTATGCAGATTTATCAACCCGAATACTGCCTCTTTTTATAAAGACTTGTCAACCCGAATCGAGGCTATTGTAATGTAGACTTATCATCCCGAATTGTGGCTCTATTTATACAGATTGATCAACCACCTTGGACCTTTTTATACAGACTTGTCAACCCGAATCCTGCCTCTTTTTATACAGACTTATCAACCCGAAACGGGGCTCTATTTATGCAGACTGATCATCCTGAATCGAGGCTATTTATTCAACCCGAATCCTGCCTGAATCGAGGATATTTTAAAGCGGACTTATCAACCCGAATTGTGGCCCTTTTTATACAGATTTATCAACCCAATTCCAGTCTCTTTTTATACAGACTTATCAACCCGATTCCTTTATATAGACTTATCAACCCAAATCGTGGCCCTTTTTATAGACTTATCAACGCGGATCGTGGCCCTTTTTATATAGACTTTTCAACCCGAATAGTGGCCCTTTTTTTACAGGGTTATCAACCCGAATCCTGCTTCTTTGTATACAGATTTATCAACTCGAATTGTGGCTCTATTTAAGCAGAATCCTGTCTCGGTTTATACAGACTTATCAACCCGAATCGTGGTTCTTTCTGTATAATATTTTCAATTTGAATCATATCGTTCGTATAGGAAACGTGGCTCGTTTTATACAATCTTAGTAATCTAACTCATTGCTTTTTTATCGATCCGAATACTGTTTTCCATTCAAAAGGCCACTCTTTATCTAACCCGAATAGTGCGTATTTTTATAGGATATTTTCAATTCAAATCTTGACTCTTTTAATACCGATTTTTACTACAGATTTATCAATCGAATCGAGGCTCTTTTGATACAGATTTATCAATCGAATCGAGGCTCTTTTTTAACATATTTAGCAATTCAAATCATGGCTTTTTCATACAGATTTATCAACCTGGTTAATTTTATACAATGGGTTATAAATTTCTACATTTTATCAGTTTAATTTGTTTTGTTCTCCATACAGACCAGACGTTTTTCAAATTGACAAAATTTCCACATACAAATTTGTCTGTAATCAATCATTTCATCTTGTCTTTATAGGTTGAAATAAATAACAAATAACAAGTATCAAGTTTCCAATACTCTGTAGTTTTTTTTTTTATAAAAATATATAACACGATATTTGGGTCAATGTGAGTCAAGGTCATGATGCCATTGTACAATCTGTATGTCACATACGAGTTAATTAAACCAGACATAAATCCTACAGAAATATTGTTCAACATCTTTATGTTCTCAATTATTCTATTACACACGATGGCACTAACTAAAAATACCCCGTACTCCAGCATAGAGCAGTATACAGTGGGGGAAATTGAAAAAAAAAAAAAAAATTACACAAATCTAGCGAAATTTGAAAATGAGCAATGATTTGTATATAATTTTGTAAGCAAAGGTTTAGTTGTGTGATCTGCCTTAGAGTTTTTAAAAGGTGTCAATGATAAAGTGACAGGCTTTAGAAACTGATCACGTAAATAGTTCTGTGTTGGTTTCCTTCCTTCTAGGGAATGTTTATGAAAAATTATAGCCATAGAGAAATATACATAGAGCGGAAACTCTCCTGTCAAAGACCTAACTCAATTGTAAAAAACCTAAGTGGTGAGAATGTATTAGTAATAAAAACTATGTGAAAATAAAAGTTTGAGTTTTTTCAAGTTTCAGCTCTATGTTTCTTCATGACTATAGCATAAAATTCAAGCAGTAATAGTAATGTTTGAATACATGTTGATTTTCAGGGCAACAATATGAACTGATATGGCTCTCTTTTTGCAAAAAGTTAAAATTAAGCCAAATTTATGGCTTACCCTACATTAAAGCCAGTCCAAGTTTAATTTAAAGTTTTTTTTACCATCAATCCCACTGTGAAGCATCAGTTACTAAATATTACATCATAAAGCCAAGCAAACAAACAAACTCTTCACTAAATACAAACAGAACTACTCTTACACTTAAATTGTTGGTAAATTGAAAATAGTCATAAAGACGTGTTCGAAAACTTATGGCTCCGGACTACACTCACTCGAAAACAAACCAACCAACAAACAAACCGTCCACGGAAGCACATACATAAATGCCTGTTAACTGAACATCTGGGAATAAATACTCTGGTATAGAAAATGAAATGAAAAATAAAACTAAAGGGTAATTGGCACATAAGCCAAGTTAAGACAGAAAAAAAAAAAAAATAAAACAGAAATGAACTGAATACAGGTCAATTTTGTATGGCGGTTGTTGGTTGGAAAAGCATCAGGTAAATTGAAATAAAAGAACAAGGAAAATCCATTCAATAATCTTTTAAAAGTGGTCATAGAAATGGTTATTTATACTCGCTGAAAGGGATGAAAAATTTAAATTAAAAGGATGATATATGAAAGGAGAAAGGTCTAGACTTTAAACTAAATAATGGGGATTTAATTAAATTTAAGAAAATATATTCTACTTTTAGCTGTCTTTCATAAAACACAAGACATAGGTCTAGCATGTTTAAGTTTCATATTTTATAGCCCTCTAAAGAAGGCTAACTAGAGACATTTTAAAAAATTTAAGTTCAACAAAACAAAATTTTAAACACCATACATTAGAATATACGATTTTAAAAATGTCCATATTTTCCTAAAAAAAAAACAGAAACTTCCCCTCATATGTACATTTTTCCTCATGAGTTTTTAAACAAACAGAAAAGAAACAATTTATATATCTAAATTCTTAACATTTATCTTCTTCCACAAACAAAGAATTTAAAATTCTTTTGTTTTAACTTCAAAAAGGCATTTTTTCATTTGCTTTGCAAATTGTTTCAAAAAAATAGCAACAAATATTTACACTTTTGTAGCTTTACAACAACTAATTGTTTTGTTTTTTTTTTATATCATTGAGATGATCAAAAAAGAAAGAAAATACATAAATTTGTTTATATATTTTTTCATTTAACTTTTTTAATTTATGAAACAATAAACAAAAAAACAAATACTCGTATAAAAGACAAACGATGATGATGATGATGACGATGCTGGTGAAGAAGAGTCAACACTAAACACAATGGAATGAATACTCGTGTGTGTCTATGAGTGGAAGCGTTTTACCACTTTGCACTTTTACTCTTTCTCCCCCTTCTCACTAAAACACCCGCAACATTTATTCATAAATAAAACAAATTTGAACTTTAAAATTGTATAATAATGACAACAAAAAACAAAACAAAAAAAAAAAAAAATAGCAATAACGAAACATATAAACAAAAATGGTTTACCAATGAATGTGGTTGGAAAGGAGAGCGGAGAGGGGGCAGAGAAGATGATCATATTTGATGTAAACTAAAATATGTGTGGAAAAGAGTACACAAATACACTCAATTAGTAAATGTTAGTTAATTAGCATTTGATATGAACTTTCTGTTTTCGAATTATGGGCAAACTGTTGATGACTATATATTAGTCCACCTAAATATCTAGAATTTTTTAAATACGATTTTTAAATTAAAAATCTCTTGATAACTACAATTTTCTTTAAATATTTGATCGATAATTACTTTTAAACTGTTATTGATAATAAAATAATTTTATGGAAATTTTAATATAAAAAAAAATATTTATTTTTTTATATTAAAATGTTGTAGCTTTCTACAGAAATTTTTTGGTCGAATTTTTATAGAAAAGTTTTAGATAACTCTGAATTTCTATAGAAAAAACTTAATTTGTAGACGGGAAAGTTATCGATATCTTTGATTTTCTATATAAATGTTTTGGATAACTTTGATGTTCTATAGAAAAGTGATCAATAACTTTGAATTTCTAAAAGTTATCCATAACATTGAATTTCCATAAAATTTTTGCCTAATTTTCCACCTTTTTTTCTTTTTAATTTTAATTAAAGTTAATTGAGTTTTAAGGTCAGATTAATGAAACAGGGAATTTTTTTGTTTAACATTGTTTTTCTATTGAAAAGTTATACATAGATTTGCTGTAAAAAAACTCAATATATGGGAGGAAGTCCTCGTAAAACTACTCAAAGATAAGATCATTTAATAGCAAGAGAGTTTAAGAAATTCCCAAAAATGACTCCATGGGAGGTTATCAATAATCTAAAATTGAAAATTAGTTACACAGAGAAAACAGATTTGTGATAGCAACCGAATTTGTTGCCAATCGAATGATTCGGTTGCAAACATAGAATTTGTTAGTTCTATCAACGGAAAGTCAGTTGATAAAGAAGATTTTCGGTTGAACCAAATAAACTTTTGTTATGTCTTCCAAAATTTTGTAGCCACTACTGTAAAATTCGTTCACAAAGGTAGAATCATTCGATTGGCAACAAATTCAGTTGCTATCACGAATCTGTTTTCTCTGTGTATGCAACTGTTAGCTGCAGGTTAAATTAACCCGAATTTTCCCTGTGTATTCATATGGACACATGAATAAGTGCACATCAAATGTATTTGGAATAATGGTACACATGGACACACCACCTTTTCCCTTACTTTGTATATGAGACAGTATTTTTATACCCTTCACCTTCGTGATAAGGGTATATATAAGTTTGTCATTCCGTTTGTAATTTCCACAATATAATTTTCCGACCCTAAGACCTAAAGTCTGTCTGTTGAAATCAATTTACTGAAGACCTCAAATAACTTACAAACTTGATTCATGCATCAATATATCGGAAATTCTTCCGGCTCGTTTGCTATTTAAAATCTATAAAATCGGCCCACAAATGGTTGAGATATAAGGAAAAAACCGGGCCAACCACGATTTTTGGACTATTTTTGATCTATATCTGGATCTAAGTCATTAAAATAGACAATATGGATATCTAATGATAGATATTTCAGATTCAATTGTAACGATCTATATAAGGCTATAATTTGGACCTACAATGGGTAAAAATCGGGTTAAAAAATATTTTTTAACCCGATTTTTTTGCTTTTACCAAAAAAAAATTTTTTGTCATACATTTTTTTTTCACTAGTAAATTTAAAAAAAAAATTACAAAATTTTTTTTAAAAAAATTAAAAAAAAAACTATTTCGAAAAAAAAAAAAATTTGAAAAAAAAATATTATTTCTTAAATTTTGAAAAAAAAATAATTTTGTTTACCTAAAAACAAATGGCTGAGATATAAGGAAAATACCGGGCCAATCTCGATTTTTGGACTATTTTTGATCTATATCTGGATTACTAAGTCATTAATATAGACAATATGAATATCTAATGATAGATATTTCAAATTCCATTGTAACGATCTATATAATGCTATAATAGTAGTAATTTGGACCTACAATGGGTAAAAATCGGGAAAAATATTTTTATTTTACAAAAAAAAAAATTTTTTTGTCATACATTTTTTTCACTAGTAAATTTAAAAAAAAAAATACAAATTTTTTTTTTTAAAAATTTTAAAAAATATTATTTCTTAAATTTTGAAAAACAATTTTGAAAAAAAAAAAAATAATTTTGTTTACCTAAAAATATTTAAAATTTTTATTTTAAAGTATAATTTGGTGAAGGGTATATAAGATTCGGCTTTGATTTTTTATAAAACAGTTATCGATAACATTCATTTTCTATAGAGAAGTTATCGATAACTTTCATTTTCTATAGAAAAGTTATCGATAACTTTAATTTTTTATAGAAAAGTTATAGATAACTTTCATTTTTTATATAGAAGTTATCGATAACTTTAATTTTCTATAGAAAAGTTATCGATAACTTTAATTTTTTATAGAAAAGTTATCGATAACTTAGATTTTATATAATAAAATTTGATTTTCTATGAGAAAGTTATCGATAACTTTGATTTTTTATTGAAAAGTTATCGATAACTTTAATTTTCTACAGAAAAGTTATCGATAACTTTAATTTTTTATAGAAAAGTTATCGATAACTTAGATATTTTATAATAAATTTTTTATCAAATTTATCGATATTTATTGTATAAAATCTAAGTTATCGATAACTTTTCTACAAAAAATGAAAGCTATCGATAACTTAGATTTTATACAATAAATATTGATAAAGTTAATTTTCTATAGAAAAGTTATCGATAACTTTCATTTTCTATAGAAAAGTTATCGATAACTTTAATTTTTTATAGAAAAGTTATCGATAACTCAGATTTTATACCATAAATATCGATAAATTTGATTTGCTATAGAAAAGTAATCGATAACTATGATTTTTACAGAAAATATAGATAAATTTTATTTTGAACATAGAAAAGTTATAGACAAGTGTGATTTTCTATAGAAAATTTGAGGATATCTTTGATTTTATACATAAAATATATAGATACATTTGATTTGCTATAGAAAAGTAATTGATAATTTTAATTTTTTACAGAAAATATGATCGATTTCTATAGAAAAGTTATCGATAGTTTGAATTTTCTATAGAAAAGTTATTGATATCTTTGATCTGCCATAGAAAATTTGTCAATTTTCTAAAGAAATTTTATCGATTTTATAACTTTTACTTCGAAAGAACGATACTTATTATTGACTTTTTTAGGTGAGTGTTCTCGTGCAGAAAAACTTTGTTTGCCGGAATAAAATGTTTACCACATTTCTATATCACTCTCGTACTATTATGTGTATTTGTATGTGGTTTTACTCTTATTTTGGCAGTTGGTTGTTTGAATTAAAAACCAAAAAATAAATACATACATACATATATATGTATGTATGCATGTATATAAATAAATACATTCATACAAATGTACAAATATTTTAGTTTTTGTCAAAATATGTATCTAGTTTGTTGATGACAGAGACAAGCAGACAAACCAGCAGCAAAAAAAAAATAAAAAAACAATAACAAATAATAATACTTAGTAGGATGCACTATGGTCCCCATGGAAACAGAAACCAACGACGACAACACACAATGACAATGACGATGTAGAGTGTGGTTGATGATGAATTTGTTTGGTAATTCATAAATTCATGTGAGCACATACAAACTTACAATATAAAAATAAAAAAAAAAAAACAGAAGACAGTATTTAAAATTCAAAATAATTTACATGTACTCGTATGTTTAAATGTGAGTTTTTCACAAAAACAAAATTAAATCATACATCAACTACTGGAAATGAAAACTAAACATAAAACACCACCATTCAAACAAATCACTCTCATGAAACAAGCAGCCAACCAGCCAGCCAGCCATCCCATTTCATCCATCTAAATAACCCACCATTCCACTATTATCAACTAACTATCAGCAAGAGCCAGTCAGTCATTCAGTAATTCATACATTCAGACACTGGCGCATACAATTTTCAGTATAAACTGAAACTCGAACGCGTTAACAACACTTCTTCCGAAAGAGAAGAGACCTACCTAACACCACTGCTAGAATTTGACCAGTTTGTGTTTGAAATAACTAAATAAACGTGGATTTAAACTCAAATTTTCTATAGTTTTTGTGAGTGAGTGTGTGTATTTTACTATGTTTTACTAAAGCTTTTGTTTGGCTCAAATAAACTTTTGGATATGCTTAGAACTGCATTTGTTTTGCTGCTCAACCGGCATATTTATTAATTTCGTTGCATTGTTCTTCTTTTCCAATTTAATAACTTATGGAGCATAGTGTGCATTAATAAAATTACATTTATTGTATTAAAAAATGTTTTGTTTGAAATATGTTGTTTAAAAAGTAAATTGTTTTAACAATAATAATTATTATTATTATTATTGTTTTCAACATGATTTGGAAAAAAGTATTGAGCAAAAAAAAAAAAAACACGTCAAAAAATACTCGTAGTTGACTTTTATTAAAAATAATTTGTTATTTAATTAATATGTAGTGTGTTTTTGTCATAAAATGTCATACATTTAGACATTTCAATTTAATTCTTGTTCACTTCTGTTTTTTTTTTTTTGTGTGTAAATGAAACCAGAATTTTTATTAAACTGGGTTAAACATGTACAATTCTTAATGAAACAAGTTTAAAAGAAGAAGAAAAAAATAAATAAATATAAAAATTTTCCAGTTTTCCTTTCTAGAATTAAAGTGAAATCGTTGTAAAAAGTGTAATAAATTAAATACTTGAGGTCAATTAGATTTAATGCTTGTAGGAATTGTACTGTGATATAAAAAAAAAAACAATAAATAAGTTGCTGGTTAATGCTACAATCTGGTAAGGATTTATTTCAATTATATGACAATTTACTTTCAACATTTGAATTACTTAAAGACTGTAAAATATTAAGAGATAGACTTTATAAAAGAAGTAAAAAGGTGAACTCTTAATACTTCCTTTATTAATTATTTAAGCTTCATACAGAACGCTCTAGTAGTTTAAAAGTGCATAATTATTTAGTTGTACTAGTGACAGCAAAAAAATCTTAAGTTCACAACAACTAACTTTACAGCAGAAGGATTTTTGTAATAGTTTCAATTTTTTTATTGAATGTAATGTTTTTGCTATAAAATTGTAACGGTACTTGGTAACTCGGAAATATCAGCAGATTATGTAAACGATCTTAAACTATCGTTTGACATAAAAAACCAAATTTAAAAATATATATTGTTAAAGATAGTTTCGCTGTTAGGTATCGATAAATTGGGTGTATAAATGGAGGATTTTTTAAAATTTTTAGCTTTTATTTTGAAACATTTGTACAATATAAATTTATTCAAAGCATAGGCCATTGTTAACTATGACCTTTTCCTATCCGCACCATATGGATTCCGAGCCAAAAAAAAAAACTGCTTATCTTTTGAGGGCAAGAACGAAGCAAACCAATTTCGGATACTCTGTTACATAGTGAAGCGTATCCCAGAGGGAGCATTCTGCATTGATCAAAACAAATATTAGACGGATGGAGCAAGGGCTGGACTATAAAGTGGTTGAGGCCAAACTTCCCAATCACATCTTTCAAAATAGATTTTAGCAGGTATTGCAAAATGTGGCTGAGCTTTGTCATGATGGAATATTATTCATGTATGACCGAATATTCTGGGTGTTTTTAACCAATGCTCGCTTCAAACGAATCGGAAAAAGTTCCCTTTGATGGTCTGTCCAAATTTCCAAATACAGGGGGCTTACTCCCTACTTCGATTCGAAAGGAAATCTTTTCGAATTGCAATGTATTTAGCACACATTTTCGAACATTTCCGTTTTCGGATTGAGTTACGCGGTAACCCCCCAGAGCATTACCTTAGCTGTATAAATATTTATCTTTGGTGTCGATTCGGCTGCCTGGTCGTGCTTCACATATGATCTCTTACAATTCGGTTTATCATAATGTATCCATTTTTCATAGCAAGTAACGATCGGTGCAAAAATGATTTTCATTTATAGCATTTAAAACATCATTTCGGACATGCAATATCATCTATCAAGTTCTCTCGGCTTCTATTCGTATAGTATCCAATTTCCCAGCTTTTGGATAAATACTGCTGCTCGCAAACGTTTTGAAATTGCTGCCTGAGTAGCTCCCAATGATTTTGCAAGCTCTTTTTGAGTTTGACAACAACCTTCATGGAGTAATGTCTCCAATACTTGGACTGGCCTGGGCGATCTTTGTCTTCCGTTTCAAAATCACCACATTTTTATTTATTTTTTTTAAACAAACACAAACAGCGAAGTGTTTTGTTTGTCTGCAGATACACCCAAAGTCTCTGGCGGGAATCGAACCCGCAACCCCACCATTGATATTCCAGCACACTTCGTCTTGTCTATCGGGGCACTCTTACCTTTACTTCTGAACCAAACAAACCATATCTCGCACTTTGAAACCAATAGAACACATTCACCATAAGCTTTGGTGAGCAATCGGTGTGCTTCAGCGCCATTTTTTTTTTTTTTTTAAATTAAAGAAATAAAGCAAAACTTCCCGCATATGACGCTTTGTTGGCACAAAAATGCGACATTTTTGAAGCAAAAAAACTTGAAAATCCCGTGTTTATATCGATTATCGATTAATCGATAGTCACTACTCAGAAGTTTAATCTCTGTATCGTTGACGACCTTCTTCTTAACCTTCTATAGTCCCACAAAGTTTTGTGTTTCATATAAACTATCACTTGTTTAACTATAACTTGTTTAAACTTTAATCTCAGAACTTTATAAAGTCCAGATTAAGTGTCAATCGCAGGTCTTTTTATATATCATATTACTCTTAGATTCCCACGAGCATTTCACGCCTTGATTAAGCTTTCAACAGTGTATCATCATCGAGTCGGAATTTTTCCTGTGTAAACAAAGTCAAGACCAGGGTATCTATATCCACAATCTGAATTTATATCCAAATCCACTGTAGCTCATTCTAACGTACATTATTTCCTTCTATAATTGTTGATCAAATATGTCAGCTATCAAACTGTTACATGAGTTCGCCAAAGTCTTATCGACTCATCAGCTCTTTTTTATTGAAATCAATGAAACTATTCAAGTAATGCAACAATTAGACAGTTACATTAGCGAGACCGACCATCTATGCGTAGCGAAGAGCCGCACCCACCACGAGATATCTCTGTCCTGAGTGTGAATGTGCAGGTGTGGACACCGATGGTTGCAAATGGGTATTCCAATACCCCTCAATATTTCAGGTGAAAATTAAGATATGTGCTGCAGAGTGTTTGTGAAGGAAATTGAGGTGTGTTAGGATTTCTGTTATATTCAATTCCTTATCTTCCTATGAAGTAAAGTCTGGAATAGTCTTTAAATGAATTCGGTGAGCACAATGAACTAACTGCAGGGACCTGGTCATAAGAGCTACCCGAGAACGAAGGTGCCCATTGTTTGGCTAGATAGTGGCGCTTTCATAAGACCTGAACCTTTCTATGGCATCTCACGAGGATACGACATGGAAAACAATCGTTCTTGTGTTGAATGTGAATTTGCCCGACTTTATCTAGGCTCAGGCAATCCAAACGATTCATTACTGGATCTTAGGTTCCATAAATTAACTTTAAGTAATTTTGGGACAAAATTACTGGCATTAATGGTGACGTTTTTGTTCTATCGTCAAACAGGGTAACTGGCTTCATACGCAGCCTAAACTTGTCTTAATGAAGATTAGGACTGCACAAAAGATCTTTTTGGGAAATTGTCTCTAAACCTTTTAGGTAGATTGACTAAGAAGAAGGTAAATGGGTGCGGTGTTATTATGGCATAAAGTAATATTGTCGTATATTTTTGGGACCAGAAGCTTTGTTTACTATCTCTTATTAATACGTTCGGTAAAATACGCGTTTCTATACCAAATCCCCAACAATTCAACATATTATTTTTTAAACAATCAGTATGTGGGTACATATTTTAATTTTCACACTTCCTCCAGTTGTATCTCAGTGGAAAAATTGCAGTAGTCTATCTCCTGGTTCAAATAGAGTTGATAAGTCATGTAATCGGTGTCCTCTTCTAAATTTGTTAACTTTTAAACTGGGTTCTTAAAGAATATTCATTGATATGGAGGAGTTAATTTTATACATTAGCTCAGAGATAATTTAAACTCTATACAAAACCTAGAGAGAAACATAACAATTTACAATGAAATGTATGAGCATTATCGAACCTAATTCATGTGAAAAGTTTGGCTTAATTATGCCCGTATATATCCAATAAATTATTAGTGGTTTACGATCCCACATCTTACTATGATAACTCTTTTCTTCAGATTAGCAGCTCATTATATCATCTAGTTTAAGTTTCAACTACAGGTATTTACATTGTCTAGTTTAAGCTTCATTCGCTGGTCTTTATTAAGCTTCAATCGCTGGTCTTTATTGATTGGTTTCTTTTAACACCATCAGAGATTTCCTCTCAAATTTAGGAGGACTGAAGTTAAGTACTCTTATCTTGAAAAGAGGACCATATCCATCTAATGAGAGATAACAGAAAAGTTATAGCTGGTGGTCTGATAGTTAATGACTACAGAAAGATTATCCGGATGGTGTGTTTGGTCGACCAAACATCAAACCTACTTAATTCTCATCTGATTCCATAATATTTAAGGTTAACCTCTTTGGCAGCACTAAACTCAGAGATTGTCACAAAAATCCGAATAAGGGTATCATGAATATTCCTTACCGATTTCGAACAAGTTTTGAAGTAATTTGCAAGAGCATAGAGTTGGATGTTTGACATATAAGATGATTTATAAACGTAAGAATTAGACAAAGAGAACATAAAGATTACAGTTCTTCAATGTACTTTGAAATGAACATGCCTCAAAAGTCTTCTCAATAACTTACAATGTAGTATAAAATTAATTCAAATGTTGTATCTCTTTTCTACTTCCCTCAATCTATTTTTCCTGTAGAAAAAATTGGTTAAATTAGTAAAAGCCATCCTTCCAAGTGATGGTTGCAATGTCAACACATATGTGTTTCAACTATAATTTAATACATATGATTTTTTTTTTTTTTTTTAGCTGCCATAAGATTTGAAACACGTACTCAATTATAATAATGTCAGTTTAATTTGAATTACAGTTACTGACATTGAATTTCTGTTATTCAATCACTAATCTCTGTGTTACATTTATTTCCAACGTGATTTGTAAATTCCGCTAAAAACACATTTTAAACTAAATTGAACTTTTTTCAACTTTGTTTTAATAGTTTTAACAATTTTAAAAGTTTTAATACATACTTAGTTAAAAATAATCCAGTAATTGCTTTAAATTAATGTCTTGCACAACTTGCATACGTTTCTTCATTAATTTCAAATTAGTTTTATGCTTGAAATTACAAATTTTCTATATAATGAAAATAAACTTGAATGGAGAAGAATTATAATTTTGCGTTTAATATACACACGTTTAATTTATAACATATAAAAATTAACAAAATTCCATGAGCAAATATTAAAGGTGTGAAATTGCTCAGGCATTAATAATTTAAGATTTTTTTTTAATATATATTTTTTGTTTTTCGTATAATGAATAAAAGATTTGTGTTTTTAAAGCAATTTATGAAAAGAAGAAACCATAACCCAGTTGGAATTGTTTGCTAAATTGGTTAAATGGTACGTTTGAGTACCACTGACTTTCTCATAAATTTGATAAAACTTGTCACTAGTTCTGTTGAAACCCAACTAAATTTGTCCATCTGATATCTAACTAAATCTATAAGAAAGTCATGTGTTTTCATCTGCACGCAGAGAGAAAAATTTGGTTTTATATGTTTACCATAACCATTTCAATATTTTTACAATATTATGGTCACTGTTATTATCTATATAATTGCGGTAATCATAATATGTTCAAGTTACCATTCACATGATTGTAGCAATCATATATATGATTGTAGTAATTAAGTATATGTTTGTGTCAACCATTTTTCACCATATTGTGTTGTTCTCCGACTATGGTTACACAAGTCAACAGCAAAAAATGCTTGACTAACCACTATATAGTTTTGATGCATCATGCCTACCTAAGTACAAAAATGGAAAAATTTTTTTATTTTTTTTTTTTAATTTTTAAGTAAAATTATAAATTTTGTTAGACGTTTCTCCACATAATTAATGATATCTTAAAAAGGGTCAGTCCGATGTTACTAAAATAAACTTAAAAAAGATGGAGATTTACATAACCTTTAATCCGTTTATATATAGCGTTTCAATTGGCTCAGTAGTTTTGAAGGAAAAAATATATTTTTTACATGAAAATAGCAATTTTTTTTGTTTTAAAAAAATCATGGAAAATCGAAAACGGCAGAAATTGTTCAGGTTTATTGCTTAATCGCAAAGGCACATATAATAGCTACAAAATGAGACATCAATCATAAAAATCGATTGATTTTTTTTTTCAAATTTATTCACAATTATGTGAATTCGCTCATTTTCCCAAAATTGTAGTTTTTTGTTTGATATACATAAAATTGAGTTGTAATGTTCTTCTTTTGATTGATTGAATTTTCACATATATATTGCTTTGCAATCGGCCCAGTAGTTTCGGATTTATAATAACAAATTCTAGGAAAAAAAATAATTATTACGTGAAAATACTTTTTTTTTTTTGTTTTAAAAAAATCATGAAAAATCGAAAACGGCAGAAATTGTTCAGGTTTTTTGCTTTATCGCAAAGCCACATAAAATAGCATCAAAATGAGATATCGATTATAAAAATCGATTGATTTTTTTTCGAATTTATTCACAATTAAGTGAATTAGCTCATTTTCACTAAATTTTAGTTTTTTGTTTGATATACATACAATTGAATAGTTAGTGTTCTTCTTTTGATTGATTGAATTTTCAAAACATATTTCCCATGTCATGTGCAAATTTTCACATATATATTGCGTTTCAATCGGCTCAGTAGTTTCGGAGTTATAATAACAAATTGAAGGAAAAAATATATTTTTTACATGAAAATAGCAATTTTATTTGTTTTAAAAAAATAATGAAAAATTGAAAACGGCAGAAATCGTTCAGGTTTATTGCTTTGTCGTAAAGCTACATGTAATGGGAATGAAATGAGATATCGGTTATAAAAATCGATGGATTTTTTTCGAATTTATTCACAATTATGTGAATTCGCTCATTTTCACTAAATTTTAGTTCTTTGTTCGATATACATAAAATTGAGTTGTTAGTGTTCTTCTTTTGATTGATTGAATTTTCAAAACATATTTCCCATGCCCTGTACAAATTTTCACATATATATTGCGTTTCAATCGGCTCAGTAGTTTCGGAGTTATAATTACAAACTGAAGGAAAAAAAAAATTTTTACGTGAAAATAATTTTTTTTTGTTTTAAAAAAATCATGAAAAATTGAAAACGGCAGAAATTGTTCATGTTTATTACTTTATCCCAAAGCCACATATAATAGCAACAAAATGAGATATCGCTTACAAAAATCGATTGATTATTTTAGAATTTATGCACAATTATGTGAATTCGCTCATTTTCACAAAAAAAACAAATTATTTACTACAATTATATATATGATTGCCACAATGATGTTAATGGTAACCTAAACATATTATGGTTGCCACAATCATATAAATATTTATAAAAGTGACTATAATATTGTTACAAAAACTTGTAAAAATTATGAAATCGTTATGGTAAACATGTACAACTATATTTTCTGCAACAAGATGGAACACAAAATAAACTTAAGACTTATTATACAGCCTTGGCAATCGTTAACTCTTTTGGGTTATTGGAATTTCCCACTGGTTTATCTAATAAATTAGATTAACATTGAAATTTGTATTTTACTTAACAAAAAAACTTAATTTTATTATAAATTTAATGCAAAATCCACACAATGTTAATGGCTCAATAAGCAAAATACTCGTAAATCAAAAAACAATACAAAAAAAAAGTATTTATTATATGTATTTAATTTATAATTAAATGATTATGGCCTAATGCATTTTAATAGTTTTAAACGTTTTTATTATTATAATTTTCTGGTTTAGTTTTTTGCCACCAATAATTTAATGCAATTTATTCGAATATGATTTTGTTTAAATGCAACGCTCAAATTAAATTATTAAGGGGCTGTGGAGTTTTCAAAAATATTTAATATATTTGCTGTGGATTTAATATTAAAGATAAAATGGGTGATCCGAGCTAATGTCTTAGTTAGTATGAAGGAATTTCTGAACAAAATTTTTGATTTTGTATTGTTCAGGGATGGCTTCAACACTCAAGCCTTACTTTATAGTTGGATGGGTGATCTATGCTAGCAAAAACTTAAAAACAATTCAACAGGAAAACATAATTAAATTTTTCATCTATCGAAGAAGAACGATCTCATGAAGCCTTTAAAATTCTCAGGAATAGTTGTAGTCAACATTCATAATATATAACCTAGTTTAAACTTTAATTTCTGATCCTTATATAGTATAATTTAAGCTTTAATCGAAGGTCTTTATATAGACTAGTTTAAACATTATATAGTCTAGTTTAAACTTCAACCGTGGGTCTTTATATAATTTATATCACAGGTCTTTATATGGTCTGGTTTAAGTTTAATCGTAGTTATTTATATTGCCTAGTTTAAACTTCAATATTTGACCTTTATATATACTAATGAAAGCTTTAATCGCAGGTTTTTATATGGACTGGTTTAAACTTCTGGTCTTTATATAGTCTAGCTTAAGAGTTAATCGCAGATCTTTATATAGCGAAGTTTTAGCTTCAATCACAGGTCTTTATATGGACTAGTTTAAGCTTCAATTACAGGTCTTATATAGTCTAGTTTAAGCTTGAATCGCAGGTCATTATATAATCTTAGTTTAAGATTCAATATCACGCCTTTATATAGTCCAGTTTAAACTTCAATATTTTATGCTTCAATCGAAGGTCTTTATATAATTTAGTTCAAGTTTTTATATATGTATATAAGTAATAGTTTAAGCTTCTATTACTGGTCTTTATATAGTCTAGTTAAGCTTTAATCGTAAGTATTTACTCTAGTTTAAGCTACAATCGCAGGTCTTTATATAGTTTAGTCTATAACAATATTATCGTATAAATTCACATCCTCTATAATCATAGATGGGCACTTTACAGTACCAGTAAAATTTCAGTAAAAATTGATTTTTACTGATTACTGCAAAAATTTTCAGTATTCAGTAAATTTTTACTGATTACTGAAAAAACAAACAGTATTCAGTAAATTTTTACTGACTTCAATTTAATGATACTGATTTTTTTTCAGTATTCAGTAAAAATTTACTGAATACTGAATTTTTTTTCAGTAATCAGTAAAAATTTACTGAATACTGATTTGTTTTTCAGTAATCAGTAAAGTTGTACTGAATACTGAATTTTTTTTTCAGTAATCAGTAAAATTTTACTGGTAATGAAATTTAGATTGCATTACCAGTAAAAGTTTACTGAATACTGCAATGCTTAATGCATTAGAAATATAATGCAGTGTGCCCATGTATGTCTATAATACGATATTTATTGCATTTGGAGTGATGTTCCTCTAAAGTATTTTGTAGCTCATGTAGAGCAATCTCAGTAAATCTTTATCTAATATATGGCTTGATTAAGATGACTAATGAAAAAACATAGTTTATATCTTCCATTGCATATTAAACTCTACTGCAACCCACAAATACAACAGTCATAAAATACCAATTAAAAACTAAAATATCAAAATCTAAGTTGACATTTTAAAAACTGCTAACGTTTTTTTTTACAACTTTTTTTAGCTCTACTTCAAAGTATATAAATCTTATGTTTCTTTTGTTTTACCCTCGTTAACAAGCTATAAAAACTAAATCAAACAATTGTTTTACAATTTCCTAATTCCATAAATGTCAACAAAAATTTATATGAATAAAAACATTTTGAGGAAGCAAAAAACACAAAATAAAACTAAAAAATTATATTCAAATGAAGTGCATTTAAAGTGTTAAAACGAAACCCTCAAGGCTTCAATAAAAAAAATTTGTATTAAATAAATCAAAAGTTTTGTTTTTTGCAACATTATTCAACATTGACAATCAGTTTCATTTATTAATTTTACTTTGCGCATTCATTATTTAAATGAATCTCGAAACAAACCAATCTTTGCTGAAGTTTTTTTTTTTGGTTTATCTTTTGTTATAACATTTTTTGGGGCATTTTTATGTCAATATTTTTTTGTGGACTAAACAAATATTTATTAAAATCCGCATTAAATGCCACGAAAAAAAATGTGTAGCTTAAAACTTGCCAACAAAATAATAAAGATTATAATTGGTTGAGCAGTTTTTAGGTTAAAATAATAATAAAATTAGCATTTCATTAAAAATTAACCATTTTTATGGGGTGGGAGAAGAGGGGATTGAAATAAAGACAACAATTGTTGAATATCTATTTATTTTAATGTGACGTTGGAAAAGTAACAAACGTGAATTTTAGTTTAAGACTAAGTAATGATAAGTTCAAAATTTCTCTTAAAGTAAACAAAAAAAGACAGTTGGGGAAAATATAGCCAAAAGAGCTTATTTATATATAAAAATCAAAGTTTCTTTTAAATATGGAATTTATAAATAATTCCACATAAATCCTTTTAAAAAAATTTAAAATTTTGTACAAATCTATCATGGTTAGTTGGTTTCATTAATCTTATAATAGCAAATGTATGTATAATTTAAATTTCTTTACCACAGAAAGTGTAATTTAATTTTAAATCAAATGTCATTTGAAAATTGATTTAACATCTGTTTCCGTTTTTTTACTTTTAATGTAATTTCTTATCAATGTGTGATTATAAACAACACAATTAATTGCTTCAAATCAATGAACTCTAATTAAAGTAATGTAGACATTATTACTCATATAAATATTGATTTGTTTAAATAAAATTATTCAATCTAATTCAATAAAATCACCAATCTCTCATAATATTAAATAAGTAAGCTTGATTTGCATACGATGCAATAAAACTGAGAAATAAGTTGAAAAATATGACTAAGTTTTCAATAAGTAAAACACTGTCAAACAAACATTTTCTGCTGTAATGAATTCAAAGGGAAATTTAAGTATTTTACGAATAGAAATAATCATAGATCAGTCTTATTATCTCCTTTAAGTTTAAGGTTCAATAAAAGGTTTTCATATAGTCCAGTTTAAGTTACAATAGAAGATCTTTATATAGTTTAATTTATGATTTAATCGTAGTTTAAGTAGTCTAGTTTAAGTTTCAATCGCTGGGTTAGGTAGAGTCTACTTTTAATCCTAGGTTTTTATATAGTTTAGTTTAAGCTTTAGCATCAATTGTAAGTATTTTTTTCATCTCGTTTAAGCTTCAATCATATGTCTTTATTGATGCTAGCGTAAGCATCAATCGTAAGTAATTATGTAAGCTAGTTTAAGCTTCAATCACGTCTTTATTTATGCTAGTTTTAGTTTCAATCGTAGGTCTTTATTTAAGCTAGTTTAAGCAGCAACCAAAAGTCTTTAATTAAGATCGTTTAAGCCTCAATCTTAGGTCTTTATTTCAGCAAATTTAAACTTCAATCATGTCTTTATTTAAACTAGTTTTAGTTTCAATCATGTCTTTATTGAAGATAGTTTTAGTTTTTAGATAGTTTTAGTTTTAAGCCTCAATCTTAGGTCTATATTTCAGCAAGTTTAAACTTCAATCGCAGATTTTAAGTTAAACTTTAACATTTTATACAGTCTAGTTTAAGCTTCAATCGTAGGTCTTTATACAGTCTAGTTTAAGCTTCAATCGTAGGTCTAGTTTAAGCTTCAATCGTAGTTCTTTATACAGTTTATTTTAAGCTTCAATCGCAGGTCTTTTTTCAGTCTAGTTTAGGCTTCAATCGTAGGTCTTTATACAGTCTAGTTTAAGCTTCAATCGTAGGTCTTTATACACTCTAGTTTAAGCTTCAATCGTAGGTCTTTATACAGTCTAGTTTAAGCTTCAATATTAGGTCTTTATACAGTCTACTTTAAGCTTCAATACAGTCTAATTTAAGCTTCAATCGTAGGTCTTTATACAGTCTAGTTTAAGCTTTAATCGTAAGTCTTTATACAGTCTAGTTTAAGCTTCAATCGTAGGTCTTCATACAGTCTACTTTAAGCTTAAATCGTAGGTCTTTATACAGTCTAGTTTAAGCTTTAATCGTAGGTCTTTATACAGTCTAGTTTAAGCTTCAATCGTAGGTCTTCATACAGTCTAGTTTAGGCTTTAATCTTAGGTCTTTATACAGTCTAGTTTAAGCTTCAATCGTAGTTCTTTATACAGTTTATTTTAAGCTTCAATCGTAGGTCTTTTTTCAGTCTAGTTTAGGCTTCAATCGTAGGTCTTTATACAGTCTAGTTTAAGCTTCAATCGTAGGTTTTTACACAGTCTAGTTTAAGCTTCAATCGTAGGTCTTTATACACTCTAGTTTAAGCTTCAATCGTAGGTCTTTATACAGTCTAGTTTAAGCTTCAATATTAGGTCTTTATACAGTCTAGTTTAAGCTTCAATAATAGGTCTTTATACAGTCTACTTTAAGCTTCAATACAGTCTAATTTAAGCTTCAATCGTAGGTCTTTATACAGTCTAGTTAAAGCTTCAATACAGTCTAGTTTAAGCTTCAATCGTAGGTCTTTATACAGTCTAGTTTAAGCTTTAATCGTAGGTCTTTTTTCAGTCTAGTTTAGGCTTCAATCGTAGGTCTTTATACAGTCTAGTTTAAGCTTTAATCGTAGGTCTTTTTTCAGTCTAGTTTAGGCTTCAATCGTAGGTCTTTATACAGTCTAGTTTAAGCTTCAATCGTAGGTCCTTATACAGTCTACTTTAAGCTTCGATCGTAGGTCTTTATACAGTCTAATTTAAGCTTCAATCGTAGGTCTTTATACAGTCTAGTTTAAGCTTCAATCGTAGGTCCTTATACAGTCTAGTTTAAGCTTCGATCGTAGGTCTTTATACAGTCTAATTTAAGCTTCAATCGTAGGTCTTTATACAGTCTAGTTTAAGCTTCAATCGTAGGTCCTTATACAGTCTAGTTTAAGCTTCGATCGTAGGTCTTTATACAGTCTAATTTAAGCTTCAATCGTAGGTCTTTATACAGTCTAGTTTAAGCTTCAATCGTAGGTCCTTATACAGTCTACTTTAAGCTTCAATTGTAGGTCTTTATACAGTCTAGTTTAAGCTTCAATCGTAGGTCTTTATACAGTCTAGTTTAAGCTTCAATCGTAGGTCTTTATACAGTCTAGTTTAAGCTTCAATCGTAGGTCTTTATACACTCTAGTTTAAGCTTCAATCGTAGGTCTTTATACAGTCTAGTTTAAGCTTCAATATTAGGTCTTTATACAGTCTACTTTAAGCTTCAATACAGTCTAATTTAAGCTTCAATCGTAGGTCTTTATACAGTCTAGTTTAAGCTTTAATCGTAAGTCTTTATACAGTCTAGTTTAAGCTTCAATCGTAGGTCTTCATACAGTCTACTTTAAGCTTAAATCGTAGGTCTTTATACAGTCTAGTTTAAGCTTTAATCGTAGGTCTTTATACAGTCTAGTTTAAGCTTCAATCGTAGGTCTTCATACAGTCTAGTTTAGGCTTCAATCTTAGGTCTTTATACAGTCTAGTTTAAGCTTCAATCGTAGTTCTTTATACAGTTTATTTTAAGCTTCAATCGTAGGTCTTTTTTCAGTCTAGTTTAGGCTTCAATCGTAGGTCTTTATACAGTCTAGTTTAAGCTTCAATCGTAGGTTTTTACACAGTCTAGTTTAAGCTTCAATCGTAGGTCTTTATACACTCTAGTTTAAGCTTCAATCGTAGGTCTTTATACAGTCTAGTTTAAGCTTCAATATTAGGTCTTTATACAGTCTAGTTTAAGCTTCAATAATAGGTCTTTATACAGTCTACTTTAAGCTTCAATACAGTCTAATTTAAGCTTCAATCGTAGGTCTTTATACAGTCTAGTTAAAGCTTCAATACAGTCTAGTTTAAGCTTCAATCGTAGGTCTTTATACAGTCTAGTTTAAGCTTTAATCGTAGGTCTTTTTTCAGTCTAGTTTAGGCTTCAATCGTAGGTCTTTATACAGTCTAGTTTAAGCTGTAATCGTAGGTCTTTTTTCAGTCTAGTTTAGGCTTCAATCGTAGGTCTTTATACAGTCTAGTTTAAGCTTCAATCGTAGGTCCTTATACAGTCTACTTTAAGCTTCGATCGTAGGTCTTTATACAGTCTAATTTAAGCTTCAATCGTAGGTCTTTATACAGTCTAGTTTAAGCTTCAATCGTAGGTCCTTATACAGTCTAGTTTAAGCTTCGATCGTAGGTCTTTATACAGTCTAATTTAAGCTTCAATCGTAGGTCTTTATACAGTCTAGTTTAAGCTTCAATCGTAGGTCCTTATACAGTCTAGTTTAAGCTTCGATCGTAGGTCTTTATACAGTCTAATTTAAGCTTCAATCGTAGGTCTTTATACAGTCTAGTTTAAGCTTCAATCGTAGGTCCTTATACAGTCTACTTTAAGCTTCAATTGTAGGTCTTTATACAGTCTAGTTTAAGCTTCAATCGTAGGTCTTTATACAGTCTAGTTTAAGCTTCAATCGTAGGTCCTTATACAGTCTACTTTAAGCTTCAATTGTAGGTCTTTATACAGTCTAGTTTAAGCTTCAATCGTAGATCTTTATACAGTCTAGTTTAAGCTTCAATCGTAGGTACTTTTTCAGTCTAGTTTAGGCTTCAATCTTAGGTCTTTATACAGTCTAGTTTAGGCTTCAATCGTAGGTATTTATACAATCTAGTTTAAGCTTCAATCGTAGGTCTTTATACAGTCTAGTTTAGGCTTCAATCGTAGGTATTTATACAATCTAGTTTAAGCTTCAATCGTAGGTCTTTATTCAGTCTAGTTTAAGCTTCAATATTAGGTCTTTATACAGTCTAGTTTAAGCTTCAATCGTAGTTCTTTATACAGTCTATTTTAAGCTTCAATCGTAGGTCTTTATACAGTCTAGTTTAGGATTCAATCTTATTGTCCACTTTATGATTGAATCTTAGGTCTTTATATCAACTAGTTTGAGCCAATTATGTTAAAAATTCAAGGATTCTGATTAACATATTGTTTAACAATTAAAGAAACAATATTAAACTAATAATTTCAATTTATATTAGTTTGCTGCGATTTAAATAAAAAAGCATAAATAAATATTATTTTTATAAATAAAACTATTTACAATAAACTACTTAATTTCTCTTGACATACAATACAAGTAAAAGACATTTCTACTTCAAATGTTGTTTAAATGTCATACATTATAAATACATATGTACATATACATATATAATTTTTAAGTGCATTAATATCTCTTTAGTGTTATTATTATTATTATTTCATAAATAAGTACTTACTACAACTATTTATATATAGATATGTACACTATGTATAAATAAAATAGAAAACATCGTTAAAGTGTTAGTGCATGTATCCCCTAACTATCAACTGCCATACATTTATTTATTCAGACATACTATAGACTCCCCCAAGAGCAATAATTACTATAAACATGTACATTAGGGTAGCCCTTTTATAGTAATTTGAATATTATGAAAATATTGCTTTTTTTTGGCGCAGGACTCGAAACTTTAACTAAAATCAGCAGCCTCTAAACTTATCGGATTTTGTTTAAATTTTCACAACTTTTCGAAAACTTATAAGGGCCAACCTAATGTACATATAAATATTTTTGTACTATAAAATACATTTGCTTAAGCATAAATAAACATTTTATAACAAAATAATTGTGTGCATTAAAATTTTAGTATAAATTTTGAACGGAGTTGATATCGTAGGGGTGTGATGTAGTTTATTTTTATGTTTTTTCCCCAAAGGAAATAATAAAGGAAGTAGAAATAATCATTATGCAAAAGAAAAATTTATGCATCATGATAATTTAATCCATATGATTATTTCAAAGTATGAACAATTGTTTAATTATAATAAAATATGCATGATTCAAATATGTATTGAATCATATTGAAATTTGCCTAAAAATCTATGTTTAAATATATTAAATTTCATTTCAAGGTCATAATCAGCTACTCTCTAGTGCTACACAGAAAAAACAGATTCATAGTAGCAAGCGTATTGGTTGCCAATCGCATTTTTCGGCTCTATCGATAGTAAGTCAGTAGATAAAGAAGAATTTCGGTTTAAGCAACCAAACATTTGTTAGTCCTTTTAAAATTTTGTAGCCACAACTAAAAAAATCGTTCACTGACAACAAATTCGGTTGCTATTACGGCTAAATTGATTACTGGTTAATGAAATTCAATTATACCTACTTTTAAAATAAAAACCATTCTAGGAGGAGTTACGAAAAAGGAGACAATATCAGTTGAAAAAGGAGACAACTTTATAGTGAATTATCAGTTGAATGTCGACTTTATGGTGGAATACACTAAAAGAAGATCTAATAAAACCGTTTTCCAAAAACACCTACATATCTAGTCCGGTGTAAATATGTAAAGTGTTATTACAAAATGCTGTCTCATTTCCATGGCCCCCAGTTATTTGTTTTTTTCAACACAGTCTCCTACAAATTTCCATACATGTAAATATTTACTTTGTTTTTATTGTTTTTGTTTACACGTACTTATTTTTTGTTGTTGTCGTTGTGACTGAAAGACTCACCCACACTCATGCATCCTGAATACATTATATAAAATATGGAAAAAGTATGTGCATTAGGGAGGACCTTATTTTATATCTTTTGCGATTTTCAATGGTCACAAGGTTTAAAATCGTTCTTTGCTATCTAGAAAACAAATGCTGAAAATTTTACCAAATCACGGAAGATCAGGGAAAGAAGAGCAGCTGAAGCAGCCACGGAACGTGAATCGCGTCATCAGGAAAATCTGAAAAGGGCATCTACGTCTAGAGCAGCAGAAACGGAAAGAAAACTGCAATCACGGCTTCAGCAAATGCGTCACAGTGCATCTGCATCAAGAGCTTCATAGACACTCGAACAGCATACCGAAAGACTAGAACCCAATGATGGCTACAGGAATCACAAGGACGTACTGGTTGGCGCAATGAACAAACTTTGTTTACATTGCAGCATTGGAATCTCCGGGAATGTGCTGTTGGAACGGTAAAGTTGTTCTGCCACCAGAACAACAAATATAGTAAACAACTTCGGCTTCATGCCCACTTTTAAAGTTCAAGGCCAAATGTACCTCAGAATTGGATAATTGCTCCCGCTTCCCAAAGATGATGTGAAGTTCCTTCAAATTTACTTCACTGGAAATGAAGCTACAGAAGCCAAACGCTGTGCATTTTCTGCAAGACCCTTCTGCCGAAACATTCTCAAAACAATTGTTGGAAATCGGAAATGGAAAAATTCCAAATGCAAATTAATATTCAAGCCATTGTTGACAAGGTATTCCCAAATCTTACAACCAACTACAAAAATTCGGCTTGGCTGTGGGAACGTGCACCGATGGCACCAAAAAAATTATGTCAATAAGCTCCATGAGCAAATTCAATTTAAACTGCCTGGCGAAACAATGAAATGTTCACCAAATTTTATTGAGGCAACAATCATCGGTGGCAGATTCAAAGGCGAAGACGATGATTTTCAACGGCTTACCATTTGAGTTCAAGTGGTTTCAGTTCCCGTTTCGTCTTGCCTTTCCTTAAAAAAGCACAAGGCCAATCGTTGACTACTGCTGGCTTACATTTGGAAAATTCATGCTTTTCTCACGGTCAGTTGTATGTGGTTTTCTTTCGAGTTGGCACACCAAGTTGGGGTTTGGGTTTTTATTTCAAAAACAGCTGATACGTTCTTACGGTTATCAGACGACTTTTGGAACCTGGTTTCTCAAAGAAGGGAACTCAAGCTGCAGTTAAACAACAACAACAAAACTTTGAGACAGCAGTACCAACTACTGGCAAAACAAGTAAAGAAAGCTGCAAGAAGAGACAAAAGAAAGTTCCTGGAACGGCTCGCAATGTCGGCAGAAGAAGCGGAGAAAACTACACCAGACGATAAACTGTCTCACCAATCGAAAGTGTAACAGGAACCAAACTATTAACAAACAATGATGCACAGACACAAAGATGGAGAGTACATTTCGAAGAAATTAGTAACATCAATGACAAGGAAATTTAAAACAACAGCCCTGCAGAAAATATCCTAAGAATATCAAGCAGCCCCCTCCCAGTATAAGTGTAATTAAGGAGGCCATAGGGATGTTAAAAAATAACAAGGCAGCCGGCGAAGATGAAATACCAGCTGAAATTCTTCGGGTTGACATCGAAACCACAGCTGAACTTCTACGACCACACATCACATCAGTGTGGGAGGATGGAAGAATGGCATCATCGTAAAGTTACCGAAAAGTGGCGACTGAAAGATTGCAACAACTGGAGAGGACTTACTCTGCTTAACACAATATCCATTATACTAGCAGTCATAATACAGGGAAGGCTTCAAATTTAAATGGAGTACATTCTACGAGATGAACAGGCAGGTTTCCGGCCAAACAGGAGCTGCGTAGACCAAGCCAACACTCTACGCATTATAATAGAACAATTTCTAGAATGGCGTACTCCCCTGTACTTACTGTTCGTAGATTTCAAGAAAGCCTTTGACACCATCAGAAGGACTGCCATATGGAAAGCATTGAGAATAAAAGGAGTACCCCAGAAAATAACCGACCAACGAGGAACCCATACTAACGTAAATAAAACGTAGGAAATGGCGGTGGATCGGCCATAATATCAGAAAGAATCCTGACAGTATAACAAGGATGGCGCTAGAGTGGAACCCTCAAGGTTCAAGAAGCCGTGATCGACCAAAGAACACATGGAGACGCACGATAATCCAAGAACTAGGACAGTGCAATCTTACATGGGAAGACACGGAAACAACTGCTATATTCTGCCAAGAGGGGTAAGGGAGAAAAAAACCGTTTTTACGGAAAAACTAACTACAAAATAACAGCAGTTCTGCAGAACAGAAACGTTACGTTAAACGTTATCTGTTTTAACTTTAATTTTCTGCACTTGGTTTTTAGATGCCGGAGAACAATTAATGAGGTCGGTCCATAACAAAACGGAATACTTCCACTTTTCCATTTTTTCTTTTCTTTTACTGAATTCAATTCTCGCATTAAAATCTATGCAGACATTGTTAAAAATTTTAATTTTACTGTAATTCAATACCAATTTTGTTTTATTATTATCCTCAATTGTAGGTAAAAAAAGCCAAATAAGAGCCACCCTAATGTGCATTCATGTTAAGCGCATATTTGCTGTTATAAATGTTTGAATTTTTGTAAACCCTACACCATAATTAGATGGCATTTTAAAGTGTGCTCATCTGAATTGTAACAAAAATTCAATTTATAGAACTTCGTCCATTTTCCCTATTTATGACGCCTTTTAAGGTCATATCGTATTTGATATAATACATTGGCCTCATATCATTAGAAATTAGCTAATCAAATTTTGATAAGATTTGTCCATGGGCTCATATTTAGATTTAATTTTCTAAAACATACTTTTACTATGCATCAATGTTAGAATAACCTCTCTATGTCGGAGCTTTGTTTTTGGTATAATTGGCGGTACCATGGAATAACACGTTATGCATTGGAAGTGTTTGAAAACATATATTCAGTAAATGAAGTCTCTACTATGTGAAGCCGATTTATGATACACTCCAGAGGAGAAAATCTTAACGGCAATGAAAGAACATTATACTGAGCGAAGCTGGAAAACCTTTAACACTTTTCTAAGCACATTGGGAATTATTTCACTTTTGATGGGAGTTATTTCACTTTCATATTGTGCGACTAATCTTTTAATAATTATAATAAAACTGCCAATTATTGAGAATAATTTCATTTTACCCTTTGATAGTTATTGCTTTTTTAAAATTGGGAATTAGTTAAATTTTGTTGTGATTAATTTCATTTGGGAGTTATTTCACGCTACCATAATTAGCTTTAGGTATCAATTAGAATGTCTACAATATTTTTTGATAAAATATGTTTTCAGTAGACTACTAAGTATAAATAGTTTTAGATTTATTTCCACCATAAAACCATTTCTTAATCCACTGCAAAGCCCGGACAAAAAATTAAATCCACAGTTAATGACTCTGCCCACAATCGCATTATGTAGAGTATTATCATGTTTAAGTTTCCCAACGATTAAGCTTTTTTTTTGTTGTTTCTGTTTACTATTTGGTTTGCTAATTTTTTTTTAATACATTTTCAAGTCGTCGACATTAATGAAGCTATAAAATTTCAATGAGCCATGATAATTACCAAGTTGTTGATAATTATCGCTTAAATTTACAAACATTCACTTGCAACTAACTAAATACATACAAATACATGTGTTAAATGAACGTACATTACATACATACATAGATACATATGTAAGTACATATAACATTACACACATTTAATTTTTACATACTTTACATGTCGTATACATTGTACATATATCAGACAGACAGTTATACTGATACTGATACAGATACTTATGAAATTGTAATAGATACATACGCTCAGTTTAGAGAGGCAGCCATTCGTATTAAATGAAATTTGATGTCTTTAAATACCAACAGCACAAATTTCTTTGGTACTTTGATATATTTTTATTTATTTTTTTTCATTAAAGTTTCATTTTAATTCAATTACCTGTAATGAAATTAAGAAAACAAATTGAAATTAATAAAAAAAATATATAATTATTTCAAGCTGTATAAAAATAGAAATTTCAAAATTAAGTGTTTTAAATAAAATGTAGCTTAAACAATGAATAAGTACTATTTTTTTCCTTTACACCATTTACATTTCATAAGAAAACGTTACAGCATGAGCAAAATTTAACAATTATTTATATTGTTTATCTTCAAAGCTATTTGAATAATAAACATAAAATGTATGACTTCATTTTAGTTTATCATATTTATATCCCCAGGAGGAAGGGAAATAATTAGGTTTCCTAATTTCCCGGATTTTTTCCCTTCCCGGGAGGAAATTAAAAATATCGTTTCATTTCCGGGACAGGTTCCCTGGCCAGGTCATAATAAATCTAGAAAGCACCCTTTTGGTCCCACCAAATGGATATTTCTGCTGGTTGGCCGAACATTACATACGATCTCTTACGGCTTCGGGTTATCGTAATTGCGGATTTCAATGATTTTGCAAGCTCTTGTTGAGTTTGACAACAATCTGCATGGAGTAATGCCTCCAATTCTTGGTCTTTAAACTTTTTCGGCTGGCTTGAGCGATATTTGTCTTTCGTGACAAAATCACCAATTCTGAACTTCACAAACCATCTCTTGCACGTTAAAACCGATGATACTCATTCACCATAAGCTTGGGTGAGCAATCGGTGTGCTTCAGCGGCACTTTTTTTTTCAAATTTAAGAAGTAAAGCAAAAACTTTGATGTTTACACTATAATGTTCAATAACTAAGTGAGAATAAATGACAGATATGTACCCTTCAAAATGGCATATTAGATATTAAAAACAAAAACCTCGTTCAAAAGATGCGCCATCTATTGTAAATCCGTCATTCTTAAGTCATACACCCAATACCGACAGCTGCTCACGATCATGGAGTCTGTAAAATACACAGCACCAATACAGCATTAACCGCCATTGATACACAGATCTCACAGGGCTTAAACCAGCAAAGGTCCAAGTGGTTAGTTAGGGTCAGCCACGCCACACTCTTCCAGAATTTATTCTGAGCATGGTCCTCCTATTTAACTACTAACTTTCTAAACTCCCTACATCTCCACAAGGAATGGAGGTAATATCGTATGCGGACCATTATGGTCATAACTTATTATGGTCTCAACTTATTTACTGCGCGTAACTAATACCAATCACCAACGAGGACTTTGAAGCACTCTTCTCCACCTGTACGTAGGAGGAAAAACTTAATATTGGAGTCGATGGAGTCCAAAGTCAGACTCTAAACCACCCTCAGCTCATATCATGGAAATCACGCACAAATTGCTAAATACAAATAAGGTTCTCATCAAAATTCTAGCCGGCATCATTTGGGATGTTGTTATAGAAACCTCATTGAATACCATCAAAATGATTACAATGCTCCATTGTGGTCACCTTCGTTAAGCGATACCGAGTGGAATAATAATCAAAGCTGCCAAAATGCTGCGTGCTGCATGCAAATAATATTGGAACATGCTGATAAAAGAATTCCCCCTGGGATGTCATCAACAGCGTCATTCTAACTTCGACATCACACAGCTGGAGTATCCCCCGAGGTATGTGCCTGATCCATTGGAATGAAATTAAGGAGTGAGATCGAAAAAACCTTAACACACGTTAACCAAAGTATTATTTGATTTTTTTTTATCAAGTTACCTTTGAAAATAATGTCATTTATTATGTTTAATGTCAATTATGTTCATTTGTTGTTAATCTGATAAAAATAAGTGACAAGAAAAAATATCGTACTAAAATTATTAAATATTTTCAACAAAATTCAACTTGGTCCTACAAAAAGATGGCAAAATAATCAAATGTATGCTCTTAAACTGATTCCAATGTTATTAAACAGTACCGGGAGAACTTGTCCATTGATAGAAAACCTTGTTCAGGTAGAAGGAATGATGTTTCTAAAGCCAATAAATAGAAAGCATTTTCAAAAGAGCTACCAACACATCCGGTAGGAAAGCAGTCCGGTTAGCTCAGTACTAGGAATATTTGGTACGAAAAGTTAAAGCCAATAAAGGTTTAAAAACATACAAGGCTCAAAAAGTTCCTGAAAGGAACTCTGTTAAAAATTTAGAGGCCAAAGAAAGAGCACGGAAATTGAAGTCAAATTTTATAAAAAAAAGATATACTACATAATGGATGACGAAACGTATGTTCTGGCAAATTTTTCGCAGCTTCCGGGTCAATATTTTTATGTTGCTGATGTTCGAGGGAATGTTGTAGAAAAGTTTAAGACCCAAAAGCAGAAAATGTTCTCAAAAAGTTTTTGGTATGGCAAGCAGTACGCAGTTGCGGTAAAAGAAGCCAAACATTTGTTACAAAGGGCTCTATAAAACCGAAATTTACATCAAGGAATATTTACAAAAGGGGATGCTTCCATTCATGACTTCTTAATGTGTCCATTTATTTTTGGTCTGATTTGGCATCCTGTCACTATGGTAAGCAAGGGTTTGAGTGGTACAAGAACAATAATGGGGTATTTGTACCAAGAGGAGCAAATTCTCCAAACTGCCTGGAACTAAGGCCAGTGGAGAGATATTGGGTTCTTGTTAAAAGAGAATTGAAGAGCACAAAAAAGGTGTCCAAATGTTCGAACAAAGTGACAGAAAGCATTATGAAAACCTTAATAGAAGGGTTTCCGGAAAGATTCATAAATACATCACTAGTGATCAGAACTATAAAAAATAATAGTTTTTGTAAGTTGTAATAACGATTTCAATAAAACAAATCAAAACTGTAGGTTTAATGGTTTCTTTTTTATTAACATTTATGCATGTTAAGACTTTTTCGATCTCACTCCTTAGTATAGATCACCTTTGAACAACATTCATAAAGATATCATCAAAACCGCGAACGCAGGCTATCACATGAATGCCGTTCTTAGAGGTAGGCCACCGGCCATGGGAATCATGGAGAAAAACCTGTATTCGGAAACAAGACTAGTTCTGTCACAGCTAAGGTCGGGATGGGGCAAATTATACCCAGCTTGTGGTCAGGGTCTCTTTGTAATAACATGAACATTTTTCAAACGATTTTCGAATTTTGTATCATAGTAGGAGTGTTCCTTACGATACGAGATAACCCAAATTTTTATCAAAAAGACTTTAAAAAAAGCTGTAACCGCATCTGCAAACTTAAAAGCCGATGAGACACGAGTAGACATTATCCAATCATCCTAATATTTTGCAGAACGACGTTTTACAACCCAAATAACTATTCTAGGTGGAGTTAAGTTGGAAATTAGCCAATTCTTTTAACTTTTTGATGAAGTCTACAGAATATACATGCAAACCTAATAAATTACTACTCATATTAGACTAATTTCTATTTGTTTAACGAAGTGTTGCAATTTTACTTTTTATTAAACACTTCCATTAGCTCCTGTCTAGCTTTTAAACACAATAGCGTTTCTTAAAGATTTAAGGCCTTATTCATAATCAATTTTAAATTTACCAAAGGTTTATAAAACAAATTCTTAATAGAAATTCTGTTTTATAAACCTTTTAAAATTTAAAAATTTATTATGAATCAGGGGGTAATTAAGTAGAGTACCGAATATTTGTGTATTAATTTTATTCAACGTTTTTTATACTTGAATTTCTAAATAAACGTTGTATTAAATATTACAAAAAAATGCTTTTACTACCTTTATTTAAGGAAGTATACAGAAAAAATATTTAAATGTTGTTTTCAACAACATTTTGCTTTGCTCCTTTAAAGTAGGGATGATCTCTGTATTTATAAAGGATTATACATATTTTTACTGTTATTTAATGTGGTTGTTGCTGTTGCAGGGGTTTTGATAAGAACAAATAAAAGAAATCAATATAGATTTGTTATATGCAATGTGTGTTTTTTTTATTATTTTATTGAGTATGGAATTTGTATGTGACTTGAGTTCATATGCATACGTGACTTGAAACTGAGTTTATATTTGTTGAAATATTCAATCATTTACGATTATTTATAGTTCAAAATTAACTTTAAATAATGCTTTATTAAATTTAGTAAACATTTTAAAAATTTCATAAATTTAAGAATTTCAGCTAATTTGCTGTCGATTAATATTAGTGTTGTATGAAAACGGTCAGTAAAATCGCAAGATCTCGGTAGCCAGTTCAAATCACCTCCACGTGAGATGACCATGCTCACATATCGAAAGAAATATGGACCGATGAAGGCACCAGCCCAAAATCAGCACCAAACAGTTATGCATTGTATGCTCTTGTATCTTATGTGGATGGGTAATATCCCAAATTCGACAATTTTGTTTCATGACGTACCCATTCATCCAGAAATGTTAAACGAACAGAACAGAACTTCCATTTTGATAGAACAATTTTATCATTTACACAAGTTGTTGAACGCTATATCCCTCCCTGCTGTTTTGCCAAACAAAATGCATAAAATAAATCCAATTCTACAGACGTAGCTTCAACAATATGGGCGCTATCAACTGTCAAACTTCGGAAGTCCCTATTGTAAGGGGTTACTACTCTTATGTGGTATTTTTACCAGTAGTATGTAGTTTAGAAGCACATAAATTTATTGTAAGATTAAATGAATTTATAAATTTATTTTGCACAGCTTTCCTAGATTATTTTCCTGAGTGTATCACTATGACGTATGTTTATTTTTATGGTTTTACACACAACACAATTTCCATACAACACAAATCGATGTTTGGCTGGTAATTGAATTACAAACATGCATGTATGTTGATGATTTTCGTTAAAAAAAATAAATATAAAACTACTACAAAATTTTTCTACAAAGCAATAAAATAAAACACACACAATAAATGGCAAAAGGATGAACAAAAAAAGAACATGTTTCCGGAAACAAAACCAATCAACATTTAGGTTTTCATTTGAAATGATTAAATGATTGAACCCAAAAACCCCAAACTCCAACACTCACACATACTGGTCTCCATATGTGAACTTTATTTTAATTAAACAACAAATAAAAAATATAAAAAAAAAATGAATATACAAAGGAAAATTTATTGAAAATCAATAATTTATGTTTATATTTTTCTGTTTTCTTTTACACTTTTGCAGAAAATCTAAAGAATACATCTATAATTACGTAGATCGTGTACGTTTTGCTGAGAGCTCATTTCCCGACTACAAGTGTCCGTCACGTGGCTCTGGTTGGCGACACAATAAATCCATATCACATCTTGATTTGGCCACCAGCTGTCACAGTGCAGCTGCTGGTTTAAATCACTGGTCGTCATCGCATCAAACGCGCCATCATCAGTTGCGTCATTCGCGTTCGTTGGACTATAACCATATCGATCGTTGCAAAGACGCACTGGACATTGCGGAGTATTATTGGCGCGTCGAACCGGAACCCGAAATTTATGACGAAGAGGAAGAAGAAGAGGAAATTATAGAACCAGAACAACATACAGGGCCACAACAACAACAGCAACAACAACACCCACAGCAACAATTGAAATACGTCAGTGAACATCATTTAACCCAACACTATAGAGATTTTAAGTGTGGTGAGTAAAACAAACATACCCTCCATTTAAAACTAGAATAACACAAATCTCGTTCGACTTTAAACTTATTAAATGATACACACACAGTACATAGGTTTGGATTTACATCATCGCCACCGTCTGTTCAATTAATTACTTATACAGTTACCCTGGGCAGCTACCCACATTACCATTATCCTATCTCATTCAGAGGCAACAGACATTCTTTGGAAAACCTGGATGTAAATGTGATTTTACATGAATATATATCCACATTAGGCTTATTTATCCTATTCTTGATATTAAGACCTCGCACTACAAGATACTTAGCACATTTCAGTCATCAACTTCATACATACTAGTAAAAACTACCATTCCGTTTACAAGAAACACTCCATTTACTCAGAGTACTCATTGCTAGCTCCATAGTTAGGTTTAATTCGCAACAGCGTTGTGGTAACTTATGTCTATTGCACCATTCGTCATATGCTTCTTGTTTTACAAAAATCGTTGTTAGGAAGTTGCACCCTTTGGTCCTCTTCACCAGTGAGTAATGACTGCTATAAGGATTCTTAGGCGGAATCCAGGCCAGTTTTTTTCTCTCTCCTGACAACAGGACTCCCATCTTTGGAAATTACATAATTTGTACCTCTCATGAGGATGATATCAGCAGTACCATGTATATCAACACTGTTTCCATAAATGTTTATGGGTACCTGAATAAGGGTAACCGATTAATGTCTGGATATCTCTTGGACAATTTTCAATGTGAAATACAAATTCTATAGGGATTTACTGCTTTGATATCTTTACATGTGTGTATATATTTTGATACTGAAGTTGTTCTGCGGCTACATTTCTGATAGCTTAAGGGACAGTCCTAAATCCAACTGGTCCGAAAAGATAACATATCGGTCCTTCCATTCATTTGACATTGTTGGATGACATTCTTCGGAGGTCCCCGTTCTCTTAGTCTCATCTACCCGGTATATTTGTTATAAAACCAAGATTGATAATAGGTTTAGCTATTGTTTAGTTTACAGGAAGATCAATAACCCTTATTCTATTTGGCGTCGTCAACATCGTCGTCAATATTGAGTCAAAAAATGGTATGTGTTTCGTCGATATCGATAACAAATGGTTACTATTGACAGAATTGTATACTTTTATAAGTCGGTTTAAAGTACAAAACGCTATCAGAAATGTAGCCGCAGAACAACTTCTGTATCAACATATATACACACATGTAAAGATATCAAAGAATATCCCTATAGAACTTGTATTTCACATTGAAAATTGTCCAAGAGATATCCAGACATTAATCGATTGTGTCGATTGTGTCTGAATAAAACTTCTAAATCTTATCCTAACTTGGGCAAGATGTCTGAGTTGTGCCCATGAGAACCCCTTGCTTCTACCGATCTACGCCAGGTTATTTTTGGACGACCACTATTCCTACATCCCTGGGGATTCGACACATTCGTAAACATGGTTTGGATATATCCATGTTATCCTTTCTAAGGGGGTGACCAATCCACTGCCATTTTCTTCCACAGATTTCTGTTTCTATTGGCATTGAGTTGCACCATTGGAGCAGATCTTGGTTACGTATAAGCCACGGCCAAAATATTATTAGGATAAGCTTTAAACATTTGTTCACAAATACTTGTAGTCTCTTGGAGATTGAGTTTGTAACCTTCCAGGTTTCACTTACGTATACCAAAACAGATTTTTCGCTTGTATTAAAGATACGGATTTTGTGTTTTTTGGATATATGGGAGGATTGACAAACTCTGCAAAGGGATGCATATGTTCGGCGAGCTTTATTTATTCGGCTTTTAACATCTGCATTTGCACTTCCATCAGTAAATAACCAAACTCAGTGATATTCTCAATGGTATCACCATTAACACCATTAACTGGTCGAATTTCGCATACATTTTGTCTTACATAAGTTGATCTTAAACCTAACTTTAGAGCCATTTTCATATAATTTGTTAATCATATCCTGGATGACATTAAACACAGGTCATCAGCAATAACAAGGTCATGTAGGCGATGATTAAGATTCCAATGAATGCAATCCTATGCTTTGGTGTTTGTCTTAGACATTACCATAACCAGTACTAGTAAAAATAGTTTTGGCGATAGTACACAACCTTGTCTTACACCACAGTTAATATAAAAACTCAATTTAGTTTATTAGCCAGTTTTTGTCACAGAAAGTTATCATTTTCGGATAGTGTCACTCCTTGGATTCTAGGACTAAGAAATCTACAGATTTTGTATCGCCTACTGATTAGTACCAGTTCTGTTTTAGTTGGAATTACTCTTAGCCCACATCCCTGACACCATACAACAGTATAAAAACTTAACAGACCGTATACACGACAGTGTTGGTTATTTCAACCTTTATGAAAATAGAACTAACATCCAATTTTAGAACTACCTCAATTTTATCTCAAACAAAAGTAGTAACCCTCGTTTGTATAAAACTTCAACTTCTAGGGTATTTTAATATTTTGTAAGTCCCCTTGGAGATTCCAATCGAACTTCAGATACGACATCTCTATTTTATTGTTCATGTTTCTCATACAAATTGTATTATTAAGTTTTGTAGCCGCCGATACAATCTAATCATAAGTCTGAGCTTTTGAATGTTTTTGCAATTAAACACAAAAGTAATTTGTTAATTTACCTACAAAGCTATGTACGTTAGATAAAAAAATGGTTTTAAATTTAGAATTAATGTATTATCAAGTGTTTTATTGTTTAACTTCAGCCAGCACATCATTCATTAGTCTAATTAGTTCGTTGTACTTTATGAAACACACTTAATTACTCATTAGATATTTTCTTTCTACATCAATAAAGGTAATTACTCCGTAATTGAATTCTAAAATAAACACTTTAGAATTACGATTTATACAAATTCAAACGTTTTAATTTTTGAATTCAATATTACTTAGCCTAAGATATTTAGGTGGAAACAGATTCAAAAATCATCATATATCCAATAATGTCATTAATTAGATGTTTTAGAAAGGATGTGTCCATAGAAGTTATGACACATTAGAAAATGACATAATGTTCATTGACATTATGAGTAAACAAAAAGTGTCTAATTTCCATGAGAAAAGAGTCACAAAGTACATGGGTTGCAGTTATTTATGATGTCTAGAAAACTATTAACTAGTCGAAATACCAAAGCATTTAGAACCCCAAACTCTCACTTACACTTAAGTTAGGAACAATTCATTCAAACCTAAGCTCATCTATTCCAGGAAACCTAATCAAATATTACAATAAATTCCTAAATAGAAAGTGTCAAAATGTCCATTGATGAAACTTAACATCCAAGGACATTTTGACATTGATCGTTATGCCTACCGCATTAGAAAATCTATAAGAAATTTAAAGCTAATCTAGTATTGATTGTAGCATTAAGCTAATTTGATCTCCTCAAAGTAGGGTCCACAAATATTCGTTAATGCCGCAGTGGGAATTAAAAAAAACTTCAATTTTACATTTAACAACAACAACCACAACAAAAAAAAAATACAATTTAAGTTAAACTGGTTTTTTTATTGTTCATTTAATTAACAGCTGATGAAAATTATCATCATTCTACAAATAACATCTATCAATCTACACAACAACTACAACATCAACAACAACAGCAGCAACACCAACAACAACTACAGCAACAGCAGCAGCAACATCCACATCAACCACGTCAGCAAAACATACAGCAGCAACAGCAACAACAACATCAATCAAACAACGTCTCAATACCACCACCACCACAACCATTCGAATTCGCCAGCGATTCGTGTAGTTTAAGACGATCGCGCAGTTTGGCCGTCATACGTGAGGAGACATTTAGCGACCTACAAATTAGTTCTTCCAACGCCAGTAGACGATCACAACTGATACCGCGTGCTCGTTTAGTGAATCGCGGCTATTTTCGGGAACGTGAGAGGTAAGTAGATGTTGACAAATGAAGGGATTAATCATTTGAGAAAGTACAAACATTAACTATATTTAGTTCCTTTCTGAGAAGTGTTTTATTATTTGTTTTGGATTTGTTTACGAAACTGATGTGAACGCATGAAGGTTAATATTTAATTAAACAATATGTTTCGGTGTAAATATTTAAAGAAAACAAATATTTAAATGAAGCTAAAGCTAATATAATAATTATAACGTTACAGCAAAGCAAATAATTGGAAAATTACTTAATTTAAAAAATCTGCTCTAAACAATTTAATTTTTTTACTAAATAAAGTGATATTAACATGTGAAACATGCGTAGAAATTGAGTCACACGTCAAATTTACTTGAGCAAGTCTTGAGTTTATAGAAGAGAGAGAAAGAAAAGAAGAAAATCTTTCCAATCTCCTCTCCTCTCTCATCAACAAACTCAAGATTTGCACAAGTATTATTTAAAAAAAACTTTAAGTACTTAAACATAATTTGTTATTAAATTATGTGTTGATAATTTTGTACGTGCATTGCTAAATCCCTGGCCTAAAAATTAAAAATAAATTTGATTTATTGCGATTTGTTTAACTTTAAATATATTTCTACAAATGTAAAGCATTTGTTCCTATGGCCCTGTAATAGATGCCTTGGTTTTCTAGATGTGTTTCTTATTAAGTATTAACTTCTTTTCTTGGTTGTTTAAGCAAATAATGGTAGTCGATGGATCCCATATTGAGAATACAGGGGTTGTGAAAGTAATTCGTAATAGCAGCTGCTTATTTTTATTAAACGAAGTGCAATAATATGTGGTTTAGGTTGAATTAGCGTCCTACCGAAGCCAAATATCTCTTGCATTCAGCTTTAGGTTCCGTTGTAATACCGTAAGCTAAATTGTATCATGTCTCCAAATTCGGGATTCACCATCCATATTTCAAATTGATAAAGGTGTGAATCTTTCCTAAATCGCCACTAGAAATACATGTCTTATCATTGTCTCTAAAGGCTGGACAATGGCAAAGAAATTGCTCAGTTGCCTCCTCTAAGTGTTCGTTATTACAGTATGGAAACATTGACCGCATGTAACATTATGTGTGCCTTCATGAGCCTGATTTTCCCTTTTTTTGATGGCAGTGCAAGTTTGCTCTCTTTGATAGAAACACCGATATGCTAGTAGTTCTCAATGCAATTTAATCAAAACAATTTCCATCTATTTAAAACGTCTACGAGACATATGTCCATAACTGCACAGAGAAAACAGATTAGTGATAGCAACCGAATTTGTTGCCAATCGAATGATTCGGTTGCACACATCGATTTTTTCGGTTCCATCAACAAAAAGTCAGTTG
Organism: Calliphora vomitoria; assembly: GCA_942486065.2. NCBI lineage: Eukaryota > Metazoa > Arthropoda > Insecta > Diptera > Calliphoridae > Calliphora > Calliphora vomitoria. The sequence goes on from OW818031.2 coordinate 66,969,851, forward strand.
ATAAAGAAGAATTTCGGTTGAAGCAACCAAACATTTGTTACCCCTTCTAAAATGTTGAAGCCACAACTGTAAAATTTGGTCACTAAGGTAGAATCATTCGATTGGCAACAAATTCGGTTGCTATTACGAATCTTTTTTCTGTGTGTACGTTTCAGGTTATCGTAATGAATCCATTTTTCATCACAAGTAATGATTTGGAGCAAAACTGATTTTCTTTTATAGCGTTCAAGCAGCATTTCGGAAATGATTAACCGTCTTTCAAGATGTCTCGGCTTTAATTCATATGGTACCCAATTTCCCTGCTTTTGGATGAATACTGCTGATCACAAACGTTTTGAAATTGCTGCTTAAGTATCTCCCAATGATTTTAGATTTTCAAACTTTTTTGGCTGGAATGGCCTTCCGTGTTAAAATCACCACTTCTGAACCGCACAAGCCATCAATGCACAAGGTCTCTTATCAGTCATATTGTCATAATGTCCTAATATATCACGACTCGGCGGCTCGGCTTAACCGACTCTTAGACATTCGAAGTTGGTCTCTGCTGTTTGGTTTCGATAACACAATATACATAGCATTGAAAGTAGTATTATTTTAGGACATTTTTTGCTTGAAAAGCAATAAAAACCATTTTGAAATAATAGGACATTATGACAATGTGACATGATAAGAGACCTTGTGAACTGACCATATAATAAATATAAAATTGGTAAACTACCGGTCCGATTAAATAATCTATACAGAGGCAGTAAATTGTTTATTAGAGTGGCCCGTTTGTATGGAGAAAACTAAAATAAAAGTTAGCTTTGATCAGAGGATAAAAAGGTCATTTTTTAAGTGTTTTATGATTTTTGTCATATTTCACGCAAAGGAAACATATGCAATTTTGGAATCAGATGAAAGGTCTTTTAGCTAAAAATTTCAAATATTTATTTTTATAACAAAAATCATTTGTTTAAAAATTAAAATCTTCAGAAAATCAATTCGGTAAATAATAAATGCATAAAAATTATTATTTATAAATAATAAACTCACCTGAAATACAATATACATGTCTTTACGTATGTTTTTATAACATTATTATATAATAATTAAATGCCCGGTCCGATTACCGCTTTTTTACACTAGAATTTAAAGAATTAACAACACTAGTATGCTTCAATTCAAAACAATGTTTTTGTTCTCTTCATTTACTAAATTAAGTTGAGTTTTTCTCTTGCTATGATTTCATATATTTGGATTTTGCTCTTATTTTTTCATACATGTTTTTTCTGTATGAAAAAATAATAACAAACAACAACAACACATATGAATGCACAGCATCTCGCGACGCACACGCAAAATCATGTGTAAAGAAAAACAAACAACAACAACTAAACACATTTAGTAATTCTATTTTTTTACACTGATTTGTTTATTTTAACACAATGATTTCTTATAATTTTAAATATCTATTTTATTTAATTACACTAAAGCCGTTTAATATTATATTTAACACTAACACCATATATATTATTTTCTTTTACTGACGGACGACAACACAAAAGTATTACGACGAATTTAAAACGAACTATTTTTGAGGAGACCGTATAAGAACTGAAATGTTTGGCTAATAGAGCAGAGTTGCCAGTTTAAATGAAATTCTATTTGATAGGGGGATTTCATTAACAGGATATTCATTTAATGGTAGAATGCTATAGGAAGAGAGGGGAACTCATGTATAGATATGTGTATATATTATTAAAGATTTCAATTCCAATTTTAACATTCATATGAGGATAAAGTTTATCCACCATATTCACATTAAAATTGTAAAGTGATTAAAGATTTATAAAACAAATTTTGTTCCAATTTTAAAAGTTTAATTACCCATAGATGTTTAAATACGAGAACAATTTTCTGATGGTGAACAATTTCATCGATAACCCATTATAACAAGAAACAAAATACAAATTATACAATTTCATTTACATATATATTAATTCCTGTTGTTCATATAAAGAGCATAGGGTCGTATGCCAATTTCATGCATATCCTCAAATCCCAATTTTTATATTGTCAAAAATTTGTTAAAATGAAATTTCAAAAAATTTTAAAAATTGTTTTGGATTCGAAAAACCACTCAATGAGTATTACAAACGCAAATTTTAACAGTTGTACCTATAATGGTTTAGTGTGGGGACCGATTTAAAATTAGATGATTTCTAGGAAAGTTGTTGGTCACAAATTTATTACCACCAAAAAGGGGTATATTGAGTTTGTCATTCCGTTTGTAACATATCGAAATAATGGTCTTAGAATCAAAAATACGATCTACCTATGTCCGTCCATGTATCTGTTGATGGCACTATAGTGCCTAGCGAGAAAGACGTAAGGGGATGTAATTTTCCCCAAATAAGTATTCTTTGTTGATCAGAAATGTTTGGTATTGAAAATTAACATAATGGGGCAATAAATGGTCCAATATTTTGGTATTTTTAAAAAATGTTTTAATATTTTCATTATATATATTGCAGATAATTTTGCACACATTGTTCTTTTGATAAAAATACAAGCTCTGCTGAGAATCGCTCCATGATGTCTCTCAGTCCCCATATAAATGTCTCCCCGAAATATGGCTATATGTTACTTAAATTCATATATAATTGCAGTATCCATACAAAATTCAGCAAAAATAAGTTCCATTTAAAAAGAAATCACAAAACGATCATTTGTTTTTATCCGTCTATATTTGACCATAGACCCCATCTAAAGTCCACTTCCTAAAATCACTTAAATGCATATAAATCTCCTATAAGTATAGGTATCACGAACCGGCATTCGTAGTCAATATTCAATTAGATGTATAACCAATGAATGTATCGTAATCTTCATAAAAGACATCCGGCATTCGTTGGCAATATTCTCCAGGGCTCAAATGGCCGCCTTACTATCAGTAAATATAAGGCTATCCAGCATAATATTTACTGAATAATATTAGCATCTGGCTGTTCATACAGCCATTATTTCGCATTGAATTATACTACTGTGATCCGGTGTACTAAGGGACAGTCTTTAGCTGGGCCTAATACAATATCCAATTCCTTGCGGTCATGAGTCGTCGGTAGACATTTCAATGTCATTTTCTATTGGTGTGCACCAATTTATACGGTATTTTTGTCGGAAAACCATGATCGAATGCTTGAACATTTCGGGTATTGTGTAGCCCACAGGAATTCCCTTAATCCTCAATTTAATCATATCCGTAATTATTGCGTTTCCATGCTACAATGGTATTGAGCCATTTTGTAGATTTAACAGAGATTTGCATTGCTGATATGTTCGGTAGCAAATTGCTACGGATAACAAACATTGCTTAGATGGAGTCGTTGAGCTTATCTTAACTCAATCGCTGAAAGAAAGTGTAGGATTTATAGGCTTATCACAGAATAATAATAGTTTATAAGCTCAAATCCATTTAACCACTCTGCAAATCGCTAATAAGGTTTCGTCTGGCATATATCCTTTCAGGAATATGTGTCTTACTTAATAAAATGCTGGACATTCACAGAGAAAAGATACCCGAAGAGAGAGAGACTCAAACTAGGATGATGTTAGACAAGCAGCCAGTATAAGGAAGAGCTTGAAGATAGAACAATTATTGTGAAGATGTTTTGAGTCATAGCAGTACCTCACGACTGTCGACAAATTCGGAATATTCGGAATATTTATGTCCTATATAGCTTCATGTCAAGATATTTGTTGCTGACTCTCATTAGTATATATATTCGGGGTCCTTATAAGATTTTAAGACGATCTAGCTATGTCCGTCCGTCTGTCTGTCTATTGAAAATGGGCAATATCGGTCTATGATTTCACCTAGCCCCCATAAAATAAATAAGTATGTTGATTATGCGGCATATCTGATAAAATTTTGCACAAATTAATTCTAAGTACTCTGAAAATCGGACAATATTTATCCCTAGTCCTCATACAATAGCCCTCAGAAAATGACTTGAACATTCATAATTGTCTTATAGTAATTAATATCGTGATGAATAAACAAGTTTTCTACCAATTTTTGCACGGATTGGTCCATAATTGATCGATAAATTTGGAATGTTACATCGTCTATTATTTGCCACAAGATAAAGCAACTACCTGACACCGATTATTCAACAATACGAAAACGCGATCTTTATAGATCTCCTCTAACAGGGAACTTTTGAGCAATCAAAATGTCCCTGAATGCCTTTAAGGATTTCCTTTTGTTCTTGAACATTAAATATGAAACCAAAATTAAGCTTCAGTACACTGTACGAATCTTCCAAGCCCAGGAAAGTTAAACAAAAGTTGTTCTTGCTCAAAGCTCTGCATCACCTGTTTATTATTAATAACCTTTGGAATTATACACCCCCATTTGTTGGGGTGGAAGAAAAAGCTGACGCATAATATGGACCATTCTCCAACATGACAAACAAGTGAAATTTTGAATCTCTCACTTTAAACTGTTTTGTCATCTGCCGCACATCCAACGATTTTGCTTTGAACTTCCGAACTTTTAGAAAAGTATAGCCAGGAAAAAGTTTTCTGAAGCCAGAGAAATTTAAAATTTCAAACATTCGAATTGCACAGTCTAGAATCATGTGAGCTTCAAACCTCTGTAAAACCTACTAAGCTGAAAATGTAAGATCCGTGCAGGCTTTATAAGAATTGATTGACATGTTAAAGTCAGTGTGAAATTAAATGATGTACCATAGAAATGCAATTGATTTTTTTCGAGTTTTACTCTCTACAATAAGCTATTTTATTATGTGTTAGCAAATGTTTTTCAATCAGATTTGTAAATCAACATAAGTTGCAAAATGTTGTTGGGAGTTGAGCTCATTTTTGGGTTTCAAAAATGTTTAATCATTTGGAAACGGAGCAACTTACAAAACTGGTTTATAGAATGAATTAAGAGAATGTTGTTATGGAATCGTTACAAGGTAATGCAGAGAGTAGCGGACAAAATTATACTCAATTATATTTATCATTTCAGTTGAAATTCATAACTAACAATTTTTTGGCAATATAGATCTTTATAGAGAGTAATGATAAGACGAATAAATATTTCTTTCTAGAAAGAAGTAATGTTAAACATATAATCAGAATTAAGTAATAACTTTTAAAAGTCTTTTAAAATTTTAAAATACGTTTATTTGAATTTAAACTTAATTCAGTTTATTTTTTTTTATTTTTCGTTTTGTTTATTTATTATTTATCTTAACAAAAAAAAAAAAAAAAGAATATACAAAAAAACACAGCTTAAGGTAGATAAACAAGGGAAGATTTTATTTTAAAACTGAAAAAAAAACGTCTGTTACTGATGAAAAAAACATCGCGTGCTCTTGTTTACAATGATGACGCACAACCACTGACGCGATGAGAATTTAACTTTGTATTTTAGTTTGTTTTATTTTTTCATTTTTAACTTTTTTTTTAATGCTTTCAGTTCGTTTGAAAGGGGCTTTTATATATATATATATATACATTTTTATTTTTGGTGGAGATGAGGTATTGAATTCAGTTAAAATGAAAAAAAAACAACTAAATAATAAAAAAACAATATTTGTGGTGAAATCTACAGGTTGTTAAAAATGTTGACTGAAATTTTGATTCAGTTGTTATTGGCGTTGACATGTTAAAGTTCTACAAACAAACATTAACGTATTGAAAGCAAGAAATAAAAAATAATAAAAATTTTGCAAAATAAAGAAAAAAAAAAAAAAAAAACTGCAACCGAAAATTGTGTATTCGTTGTATTCTAGTTATCGCAACAAAAAACCCCAGCTCCGGTGGCAATTAATCAAATTTTTGTGTGATTTTACCACTAACTAGTTTTGATGACATAAAGAAACTGATGTGTGGTGGAAATAAACAAATAATAATAACTCCCAACCACAAGATTTATTTTGGAACTTGTTTTGTAAGTAAATTTATTAATATGGTTTTACTGAGAATTCACAACAGAAGAATGGAACTGCAAAATATAAATGTTAAAACTATATAACTAAATTATATAAATTAAAGGCCGATCGTTATATCAAAAAAACAGTGCATATTTATGGTAATTTTTTTGTTCAATCATTTAGTAAAATCTTTATTTGTTTTCATGTTTATGTCAATATTCGATTAGATGTAGAACCGATGAGTGCATCGTTATCTTCTTAAGAGACACCCAGCATTCGTTGCCAATATTCTCCAGGGCTCAAATGGCCGCCTTACTATCAGTAAATATTCACTGAATAATATTGACATCAGCCTGTTCATACAACCATTATTTCGTATTGCATTATACTACAGTGATCCGGTATACTAAGGGACAGTCTTTAGCTGGACCTAATACAATATCCAACTCCTTGTGATCATGAGCCGTCGGTAAACATTTTAATGTCATTCTCTATTGGTGCACACCAATTTATCCGGTATCTTTGTCGGAAAACCAGTATCGAATGATTGAACATTTCGAGTATTGTGTAGCCCACAAGAATTCCCTTAATCCTTAATTTAATCATATCCGTAATTCTTGCGTTTCCATGCTACAATGGCATGAAGCCGTAGTGTTAAGGATAACAAGCATTGCTTAGATGGAGTCGTCCAACTTATCTTAACTCAATTGCTGAAAGAATGTGTAGCTCAAATCCATTTTAACCACTCTGCAGATCGCTAATAAGGTTACACAGCATAGTTCCCATCAGATACTTAGATCGTCTGGCATATATACTTTGAGGAATATGTGTCTTACTTTATGAAGAGCTGAAAAAAATGTTTCCTTCTTTTTTGTACGGTGGCACAATTACTCTTGAAAGAACGCCCAATGCTTTCACGAATATTTCTGTCCCATATGCCTCCATGAATGCCAATATATCTGCCTGAAACATACTTAATTCATCAGGAAGATGCTGTGATAGCCTTTATGGATATGCAATATTTTTAAAACTTTATTCTTTCTTAGTGGATACGATAGTAGGTCCGCGACTTTTTGAACTTCCCGGCTCTTAACTGAAAGGCCAACACTGCTCCTGTAAACAGGCATCTGTCAGTTGACTCCTGACAAAATTTAAACAAGCCGCTTCATTTAATTTATGTTTGACAGCCATTAATAGCAGACTACCTCGTGACTTGAGGAGAAATTGGAAAAAAGTGAATTTCGTCTGGTCATTAAACATCATCAAATAAAGACTAAGCTTGATAAATAATGAGAACTCTTCATCATCAATTTCAATGGAAAAAGAGTGGTTTACTAAAATTCGTAGTGGCCGTGCATGCACGAAAGATTCCGAACGTTCTGGACGTCCAGTTGAGGGCGCTACACCAGAAACAAGTGAACAAAACCACGATATGTTGTTGGCTGATTGGAGATTGAAAGTGCGAGAGATTGTGAAAGACATAGGCATCTTACATGGCTCAATGGTTTCAATTATGAATGATCACTTGGGTAGAAGAAAGCATTCCGCAAGATGGCTGCCGCATTTGCTCACATTTGCACACATGTGATGTGTGCAAATTCTCTGTATTCTCCATATTCAGCCACGAGTGACTATTTCTTGTTTCCCAACCTGAAGAAAGAGATTTGACTCCAACAAAAAATACCTATTTTGTTGACCTGGACAAATCTTATTTTTTGGAAAGGATAACAAAATTGGAGAAACGTTGGACAAAGTACATAGAGCTCAAAGGAGAGTAATTTTTTATCCAAAATCCTGGGAATTTTTATATGTTTTATAGTGATCACTCAAGTTATTTTATTATACTAGATCCTCTGTATTCATAATCTATTTATATTTCTTTACATGGACAGTGATTTTCTGCGGCTTTTTTTTGGTTAACTTATCACATATTTGAAGAAACAAAATGGTTTGCATGTCAATGTTGTTTATGGATTAAATTCATGTGGTGTTTAAATGTGGCTACATGAAATGGCAATTTATGTCATTTAAATATGTAATTACAGGGAAATAAAAGTAACAATTTAAATACTTATAAAAAAGCGATTCATTAAACTTTACACACTTTTTTTATAATCTTAAATAAAATTTCATGACACTTCAATATTAATTAATTTGGGGTGGAAAGTGTGTAAATTAAAATAAAATTACAAAAAAAGTTGAGATGAAAGAATGCCATGAATAAGGCTTTGAATGGCTTACTCACATAAACGCTAGACTTTAATTGAATGTCTCAAGCCGCAGAAACTCTAGTTAACATAGCTTCCTCTCTGAAGAATCAAATTTCGTTTTAATGAATGTACTGAAACCATCTGAGTTAATCTCCGAGGGATGTATTGGTTAATAACTGAATTGAAACTGTACTGATGTATGACAAGACGATATGAGATGATGATTTATGATTCCTGTATAGTTCCTGTTACGAATTAAGAGTTAAGTTTTATAAGAAAAATATGCAATATGAAACAACCATACCTTGCTACCTGAAGAACCAAAAGTATTTCTATTGATATTTAAGTTAATCTCTGATAGTACTATTGCTTAACAACTAAATGGTAAATTCCCTGGTGTACGACAAAAACAGAGATATTTAGCCATATGAAAAATCATTGAATGGTAGTTCCAGTCCCGAACTTACAATGAACTTTATGCAAACATATCTTGTTCCCTGATAAACCCTGGGACATTCTAATGAAATTGTTAAAATTATCTGAGTTTAATTGCTTTGCAACTAAACTGCAATAGGATGCTATTATGTACAAATTAGAACAAATTTCTTTGTTAAGTTACTGATCTTCATGGGGAGTATAGCAACAAGCAAACATTAGAAGAATCTAGGAACAATATCAATATAAAATTTCAGCTATCCGGCTATCAGTTTTGCCTCATTATCAATCCAGATATAATTCAAAAGTGGAGTCTTTTGAATTACATCTGGATTGATAATGAGGCAAAATGTTGTTTCGCTGAAATTCAAAGCTTCCAAAATCAGTGACAGAATTGTGCCATAGACGGAATAGGAGGACTTCAGTTTTTATACCCTTACATACAAGTTTGTCATTCCGTTTGTAATTCCCATAATATAATTTTCCCACCCTATAAAGTATATATATTCTGGATCCTTATAGATAGTGGAGTCGATTAAGCCATGTCTGTCTGTCAGTCAGTCAGTCAGTCAGTCTATCTGTCTGTCTGTCTGTTGAAATCAATTTTCTGAAGACCCCAGATATCTTCGGGATCCAAATCTTCAATAATTCTGTCAGACATGCTTTCGAGAAGTTTCCTATTTAAAATCAGCAAAATCCGTTCATAAATAACGGAGATATGAGCAAAAATCCGAGACAACCTCTGAAAATTTCATCAAAAAAAGACAATTTATTGCACGCTTTTACAAAACAGCAACAAAACGTATGTTTGGATGTGTGTTGGTTTCATTGCTTTGCGTATTTTGTTTTTGTTTTTATACCCTTCACCATGAGTGGCAAGGGTATATATAAAGAGAGAGTTGTTTATAATGAGTTCTCATATAAGCAACTCTAACACACACCCAACAACAACATTCTACAATGTGGAATGAGATGAAATGAATAAGAACTATAAATGAAACACACGCATGTATAGTATGTATGTATTTGAGTGCGTTTCGAACTTAGGAACAATACCAAATGCGAAATGGCCAGCCTTCGGGCTTTTATTAAGAGTTAGAGCAAATGGTTTCTATCAGAAATATAATTTACCAATGAATACGTTCTATCCAATAGAGCAACTTATAAAACTTGTTTATTTTACATATCAATAGGCTGTTTTGGACTACCTAGATACAAGGTAATGAAGAGAGTAAAGAGTAAATCAATAAGGAAATGCATATGGGAAGGTATTTTAGCTTTTGCTGAGAATCTTGATATTCCCGGAGAGTATATATAGAAACAATATCAAATGCGAAATTGCCAGTGTTCCGGTCGATACGTGTGGAGGGTTCTCTTGACTTTGGCGGGAACTAAAGGCATTTTTCAAGATTGCTATGAGAATGATGTCATTCTTTGGCATTTTTAATATTTAATATAGCGTGAACATTTGAATTCATAGATATGTTGTGATACCTATGGATATTACAATTTCTACTGCACTGTCTTGACAGGTTTCATTGTAGTTTTTCAATATTGGATGGAGAGACTGTTCTTCATAGCTGGATGCTATATATCAATATTGGTTTTATAACTGTCTTGTAAATATTTATCAGAAGTTTTATACAGTCAAATGTACAAAAGTCAGCATGCTCCTTAAATTTCCAATTTGGCTTTATAGTTTAAAGGGCTGTCAATTTGCTGACAAATTTTAAATTTCTTTAGTGCAAACATGGGAAATTTTAACCATGGAACGCTACACTCGTGAACAAAGAAATTTAATTGTGAATATGTACTATCAAAATCCAATCCGAAATTTGTAGCGTTTCGGACGATATGTGTAAAGGGTTGTCTTGTCTTGAAAAGAATCTTAGAAGTTAGACATTAATATTATAACGAATAGGAAAGTATAGACCCAATAAACGAAAAATTGCAGAGCATTCAAAGAATTTTTATTAATTTTAAAGTGACTATAATCAAAAGAGAATATATGATTTTAAATCCGATTTTTGCTAAGACTTTAATATTATTATTTTGTTTTCTTTTGTAGTTCTACAATTTGCATTATAATAAAAACATTCTCTATTGTTTATGAGAAAAAAATTATTGAATTATAATTTAATAAAATTTACATAATAGTAGCAAAACACAACTTTAATTAGATGATATTTCTTATTTGATTAGAATGCCTTTTGATTGAACAAGGTCTAGGCAGCAATTCAAACGTAACGTCGAAACGATTAAATTTACATTACAAAACAATAAACAACAAACAACAAACTGCTTAAATTATTAAATAAAACTTGATAACTCCCCATCTGAAACCCTACTTAATATATTCTCTAAACCCCTCCACCACCACCCACTTAAAATAAATTGTTAACAAACAATGATTTTTTATTATTATTGCATTTTTTTTTTCTCTCATATTTTCCCAATAGATTAATTTGTGGCAACAATAAGCATCATCATCATCACCATACATCAAGAGAAAAGCTGACAACAAATTGCAATTGTAACAATAGTGGTTGCAATACAAACACTGGCGGAGTGGGCGGACCAGTCAATGGTTGTTACTGTCAAGATCTAGACGAACAGAGTAACGAAAGTATAGCCGATACTTGTGATTCACATCAACAACAATTACAATTAATACATCATAAACAACAACAACAGCAGCAGCAGCAGCCACAACAGTCACAACATTTACACTACCATCCTCACTACCATGATACACCGACTACGGTGGGAGCAGCAGCCACAACAAATGATTATTATGAACATTTAAAACGTTTAGACAAACTAGCACTTGGCCTTGTCACGGAACAATTGCATCCCTGGCACAACGATAAAAGCGATTTGGAAAGTTTAAATTCTGATTATTTTAAAAATTCCCTACATCAATCGAACGACTTGAAACAACATCACCAGCTACAGCAGCAGCAACATTTGCATCAGCATCCTCATCAACAGCAGCAGCAGCTGGAATTTGAAACATTTGAACAGGCGGTACATTTGTTGGCCCAAGAGAAACCCCGCATATACCAATCGAGGAGACAAAAACGTTCCAGTAATTTAGAGAAATCTCAGAAACTATCCAATTCCACACCGGCTAGTGGTGGAGAATCTTGTCCGGAGAATAGCCAGAGTAGTGTATTCCCCGAGACCACCACCAGCAATTCGGATGATCAAACCGATAGTGCTTCATTGTCCGAGCAGGAGTATGATATAACAAAAATTGAGGAAATATTTCAAAAGACTCAAATTGAGGGTGATGAAGAAAGTTACGAAATCATAAGTTTGACGACAACCACACGTACCCGATTTGAAACTACCGAAGACGAGGCTGAAGATCCGGAAGAGGAAGAAGAGCGTGAACGCGAGAGAGATCGTTTTCTGGAGGAACAAATTAATACACATAGATTTCGTAGCGAGTCGGATGCTATATCCCGGGAAGGCGAAGACCAAGAAGAGGAAGCTGACGATACAGAAGAATCAAATAGACACACTACCACAGACACTGAAATTGAGGGTACTCTAAAGAGAGCCCGGGCAGTAAGTGATAATTTACAAAAGATTATAGCCTATGACTCGGTGTATCTGTCATCTGAAGAAAGTTCCGATAGCACACTAATTGATGTAGATAACTGCGATACTTCCTTAGAGGTAGCCAGTTTATGCACCTGTATAGATGAGGTAGAGACTCTGCTGCATATTTCCATAGAGGACACTATCTACGAGCCTCTGGCCAAGCAACATAAATTTGAAGTGAATTGTAATAGTCAGGATTCGCTATTAACACAACCAGATTCCATTAGTTTTGTGGAAACAGTAAATACCAAAATCGAAATCTTAGATCATTTGACAGACGATTTGAATGTGGAAGATATTAAACCCATATATACGCAAATTCTTAAAATTGAACATACTCCCTGCTCCAGTACTCTGCAACAACAACACAGCACTTGCATACCGGCTGGTGTTACCTCAAGTGCAGCTAGTAAACCAAAGATTTTGTCTGTTGTTGAAAAACGCAAACTAAAACGATATTCTGACTCTGCCTATTCCTCCAATGTTAGCGATTCATCTGACAAAGCTCTAACACCCCCCACAACAGACTCAACATCTGGCTGCTCAGCGTACACGCAACACGCCAGTCATTTTAAACGTCAAGTGGCGGAACCTCTTTACATACCATTAAAAACGAATCTTAGTGATAATCAATATCACAGCTTGCCTGACGTCAACATCGGCCAATGTCTTAAGGTCTCCGAAAGCATTGATGCGCAACTGAGGTCATCATATAATTTAGATAATTGCTGCTCTGAGGAAGACGATGCGGTAGACGATTCTCAATTACAGCACGAATCTGCTCACACGTCTACATTGTCAGTTGATAATCATTGCAGCAACAATAATAGTAATAGCAATTGTAAGACACGTGAGGAAGTTGTTACTTCTGAGGAGATTTATGATTCTATAAAACGTTTTGGCCGAGCTCATCAACAGTTTAAGCAGAAACATAGTGAAGAGGACCACCACCAGCAGCAGCTGCAGCAGGAAAAGGAAGAATCTTGGAGTTCAGAGAATTCATTGGAAATTGAAGAGGGTAAGTTGAAAGATAATTTTGTTTTCTATCTATCATCTACTTGTTTTTTGAAAAATTCACAATAAGTATTAATATCTTAAATTAATTAATAAATAAAGTTGTTATTGCCATTGCAATATCCAACAAAAGGTGTTCATGAGTGCGAACGAATATCTGGTTAGGTCGAAGGTTTTTAACATCCTAAGGTATATGAGACCCTCAAATTATGACAACTCCTTTGCAAGAGGATTTCGATGCCTTGACTGCTTCCTTTGTAGTTTTTCAATATTGAACGGAAAGGCTATTCCTCATAGCTGGATGCCATATTGCCACATTGGTTGACCTGGATCCGTGCTTGCTTTGGGGAATCGGAATTTTATTGGGAATCGGAGTTTTATAACATCATTTGAGTGAATGCTTCCTTTTTAGTTTTATTCTTCTTACATTCACTGTTTTGGATACGTATTGGGGAATCGTATGTAGACTTCCTTAGAATATATATACGCTTCTTCTTATTAGGGTATAAGTTTTTGAGATAGTTTCTGAATTTTTTTCATTGTTATCCTTTAGCCGACACATAATCTTCATTTGTACTGATTGAGTTGAATTTTTAAGGTCGGAGATCGCGACTCTTCCCCTTGTTTCTAATAAAAGCGACTATATTTATAGGACATTTACCTTGTTAGCAACTTCCCAGGGAATACAATCATTCAATAGCATTAGTTAAGTTATTGCTACGAATTTGCTATAGCGATTTGAATTTAACAGTCTGTAACGACTGCCTGCAGCATTCATCATGTTTATAAACACGTCCATCAGTAGCATGCGGTTATTAGCATTGTTTGTAAGTATGGCAATACTAAATGTTTAAGCTGCTAACATTAACATCGAAAGCTCTAGAATTCGAATGTACTAGTTTGTCCGTTAAGATCATTGTAGAAGTTTCACGAAAGATGGTGTGTGTATAAATATTGGCAGAGGTGGCAGTCGTTATTGGCTTTATCATAGGCGCTGTTAGAGTTAACATCAACTGTCGTGTACTTTTGAGTTTGTACATTATAATGTGTGTGTGTGCGAATGGATAATCGTGTATAAAGACACTGAGTAACTATTTGAACTGTTGCTGTTGTTGCACATTTTAAATAAATAAAGAGTTGTTACAAATTTTAAATTACTAAGCGGCTTTTATATGCAATTAAAAGTATCCGGTTTATTTAAAGGAAATAAACTCCCGTTTTTAAAAGGTAAAAACGTAACAATATCTAATATCAATGAAATGTGTTGTGGCAAGTGTAAGATATGATACATATTGCACAATAGCCAATTCGTTTTCCTGTTCAAATAATTAGTAATGTTGGCTAGTGGTCTTATGAGGGTTCTATTGACATAAATTTACGCCTCATGTTCTTGTCTATAGCAAAGTCAATTAGATTGGGAATTTGATTGAGATATTTATACCAATAAGTAGGTTGGCTACTATAGCCTGTTAGATGATATTGATCTCAACTGTTGTCTCGACTGCCTGCAGCATTCATTATGTTTTTAAACACGTCCATCAGTAGCATGCGGTTATTAGCATTGATTGTAAGTGTGGCATTACTAAATGTTTAAGCTTCTAACATTAACATCGAAAGCTCTAGAATTCGAATGCACTAGTTTTGCACTTTAGCCAATTCGTTTTCCTGTTCCAATAATTAGTAACGTTAATATTCTTGGCTAGTGGTCTTATGATGGTTCTATTGACATAAATTCACGCCTCATGTTCTTGTCTATAGCAAAGTCAATTAGATTGAGAACTTGATTGAGATATTTATACCAATAAGTAGGTTGGCCACTATTGGAGTTATAAAGCGAGAGCCTAGGGTGGCTTTATAACAAAGTTTCATTCACTGAAATTTATCCATACTAGTTCACCTTGTAAGTTACAAGTTTTTCTAATCAGTAAATCGTTTCGAACTCAAGTAAAACGTCAATTTCCTGAAGAAATTTACTTTCGTTACTCTTTCACAAGCAGATTTCACAACCTAGATGATATTGCTCTAAACTGTTGTCTTCCTTTTCGAGTTATAAAGCGAGAGCCTAGGGTCGCTTTATAACAAAGTTTCATTCATTGAAATTTATCCATACTAGTTCAGCTTGTAAGTTACAAGTTTTTCTAATCAGTAAATCGTTTCAAACTCAAGTAAAACGTCAATTTCCTGCAGAAATTTATTTCCTTTACTATCCCACAAGCTGATTTCACTACTTATATATATGGCAATACATTAATACATTGTGAATTAAAGAGAATTTAAATTCTAATACTTATTTTTAATCTTTCAGATAAAGAAACAACTCCAATACCACAACTTGACACAGCAGAAAGTTATAACGCAGAAGAAACTCAAACTTCAGAGCCAAATCAACAATCAAACCTTAGACAAGAAATTGAATTGTCTTTGGAACAAAATTTAGACACCACAAAATCATCCCCATCCTATTCTCCCCAACAGAGCTACGACAGTTTGGAGAAATCCAAAGACGCGCCTGGCATTGAAATAGAAAACTTCAGTCAACAAATCGAGCGTAGAGCCAAAGAAATACGTGCAAGTGGTAGACGCACTCAATTGCAACAAATTGAATTTGCCAATCGAGCCAAATTTCGTTTAGAAAACACTTTAAATCAATACGAAGACATACAAGAAGAAACCAAAGAAATTAAATACAATAAATTACAAAATCAAACAAGCAAAAATTCGCTATTCCGCATAGTGGTAACGGATGCCCAAAACAATATTATAGAAGAAGATTCCATAGAGAGTCTGGAAACCAAAGAGTTAAAAAGAGAAGTGGAGAAGGAACATTTCCATTTAAGTAATAACAAAAAGAAAAACAATAGATTAGAAAACACGGATGAGCTGTTAATGGTGAGATTTTCAAAGGAGCGTCTTAAAGAAAAGCCAACAGCTACTGGAAGTGTGAGTAGTAGATCCAGCGGTTCTCTTAAGAGAGTACCTTCGAAACACAAGAGACAACAATATCCCACAACTGCTACTACAGCCAACGGCTCAAGTCAACATTTGAGCATAGCAGAGGCCAAAAAACTTTTGCTATCACCCAAGTCTAAGGAAAGAAGAGTGCTCAGTAATCAAATTTATAGAGCAAGACCCGTAAAGGTTATAACAACCACTACAACGACCACCACCACAACAACAACAGACTCATTTCGACGCAACAAAGTCAAGCATCAAAGCAACAAAATGTCGCGGCCACAAATTTTACAAGTCATCGACAACAAGCGTAAATTAGAAAATGGCTTAAGTGTAAATGGCAACACAACGGCTGGTAACCCAATATCAGCAACAACCACATCATTTAATGCCAACCATATATTCCACAATAATGGAGAAGGCAGTCAAGTGGAAAACGAATATTTGAAAAAGGTTGATGCTGTACGTTGTTATTGGTCCAAATTAGTAAATAGTGATTTAGAGCAGCAGCAACAACAGCAACAGCTCCATGAGGCAGATGACGAACGAGAGGAGGAAGAAGATGCAGAAAAGGAGCAGCCAGCCAACTTTCAGGATGAAAAGAAACTTTCGAAACAAAAAGCAGAAGTTGTAAATGAACAACAGCAGCCAGCAGAATATAAAGAGCAAATATCTTATACAAAACAATCAAAGAAAACAAATGACACGGAAAATTTGAATGAATCTCAGCCACAACAGCCAACTCAACAAAAACACCAGGAGCACCAACGTTACGAAGAAAAAAAGCAATTTATTTTAGGTGCACAATCAACAACTGCTTCAGATGAAGTTGACAACCGAGTGCATGTAAGAAATGTAGCCATGACATCAGGTGACAGCCACAACAAGACGTTGGCAAACAGTAGCAGCAGCCAGCACCACCAAGATAACTATTGCAGTTTTATGCCCTCCATAGAAATAGTCGAATTAGATGGTGACAAAACGGCCACCATCGTAAGTGCGATGCCATCGAATCTATCGTCACTTGGTGGCAATGAGGCCAACGATGCGGATATCGATGACGCCAATGAGCCACAATTCGATCATATACGTTACAAAGTTTTGAAATCACAACAACTGCTGCGCAGCAATGTGTTGGCACGCAACAAAAAGGAGGCACAATTCGATGGCCTCATTCAGTACTTGCAGGAATATAGTTTCCAAGAGTTGTTGTCCAACAACAATGTAGTCATTGTGGAGCCAGTGCGCACTAAAATTGAAAGACCAATTGGTACACACAATACCATAACCGGCCGTCTGACAAAAGATGGCTGTGCAACAAAGGCATCATCATCATCAACACAACATGCACCAAATGAGGGCAAACGAAAGCAACGTAATGCCAGTGGTGGCAATACAAATCTAAATGCTCATGGTAGCGGAAGTGGTTGTGGTGGCAGTGGCATAAAACGACACTTTTTCTATCAACCCGTACGAGTAAACCGTGAGTTATATGAAGAGGAATTGCCAAATCCAGATACAGTAAGAAATGTGCGTAAATTTTTCGAAGAACACATATTGCCAACACCAGGTCAAGGACTGTTAACAAAGGCCAGTCAACAGCACGAGCAAAAACAACAACAACAGAATGGCGCCAACAAAACAGTGACTAAACAAACAAGTCCTAAATCACGTAGAGCTAGAAAATATCGTTACCTCACCATAGACACCTCCTATGGACATGCAACTACAGCAGCCGCTGCAGCAGCAACAGCAGCTAAACAAACCATAAATTCACCACAACGAAAATGGGATACAGCCAGTCTATCGAGCGGCATTTCCAGTGGTGATTTGTCATCGCCATGTGAATGCAACGACATGGAAAATAACCAAAAACATACTGAAACAATGCCAACAGCAATCAGCAGCAACAACAACAATGCCATGCCTCAAAAAGAACTTGAAAGTAATGAGCAGAACTTAACCTCCCAAGAACCAGAGGATTATGAAGCTACAAAACCCGTACATGTCCAGGATTTGGTAAGAAAACATAACAGCACTAACACGCTAAGAAAACCACGTGCATCTGCTTTTGGCGTGCCAGTGCGTTCTTCGGGCATACGTCCTCGTAGTGCCATCTATGGCTCGCTACACAAAAGTTCCAAGTCCAGTAATTATCGTGACATTTATGAATATCACATCAAGCATGCCTACCACGACTCGGATGATCATGAGGCGGCCGATGATGGTGATGCTGATGAGGATGATGATGATAATGATTTGTTTGGGGATGTGGAGGACGACGAGGATGAGTTGTGTGATACGTACTATGTCAGTAATGTGAGTAGTTAAATAATAAATATTGTAAATTTATTTTGTTTAT
This sequence comes from Calliphora vomitoria, assembly GCA_942486065.2. Lineage (NCBI taxonomy): Eukaryota > Metazoa > Arthropoda > Insecta > Diptera > Calliphoridae > Calliphora > Calliphora vomitoria. The sequence goes on from OW818031.2 coordinate 66,988,363, forward strand.
TAAGGTAACGAATAGATGCTGTTAAAACTGTTAATAACTTTAGAAATGTCAGTCACATTTTATTATTTGTGATCCCATTAAAGACAAAGATTCGTAGATTTTAATAGCATAAGAAATAGTCCTTGACTAAAAGATATCTCTTAAAAGGTATCTTCAATTAACGCAGCGACCGGCAGAATGGCTTTCGTAGAGGTAGTGGCATGGTGCGCTTTTATCAAAACTTATTGCTTTTGGTGTCGGTAATAACTTCTCTCGATTTATATCAAGCTTTCTCAGACAATTTTGGTACGGGTAAGATCCGTTGCCTTGTCGAGTACTTGGGCTTCCTCCCTTAGATAGGAATGGTGTGCCAATACTTTTCATACAACCCTGGTAAAACTCTTAAATCCTTTTAGTCAATTGTAGTCAACGTGGAGATATAAAAATAAATTTATAGTATTTTGTGTTTAGAAAATAACTCAAGTACAAGCACAATATTGTGTTATCTTTGTCGTAAAATTTTATGATTAACCAACAACAAGATGGATGCAAGAGCAACACAACCACAAACCTAATTTAAATAGATACATTTTAAAGGATAATTAATTTCTGTAAAAACAAACATAATGAAAAGCTTCAGTAATTTGAGGAAACCAAAATTAAAAGCCACAAAATTGTACATTTTTATTAATAAATTTTTTTGCTTAAAATTAAAAATCTCTATTTCACCATTTAACAGGATGTTTTGCGTAAAATACGTGAATGTGGTTCTTCCGTTACCTATTACGGTGGTCGTGTTGTACAAACAACCTCTACGTCTGCGGCTGCTAATCCACTCGAAAGTTATGCTTGTGGTAACAATGGACACAATTTTAATAGTACAATTGCCAACAATGCAGCAACAATGTCCTTAAAAAATCCCACAATGATGACACAAACCCAAACGAGGGCTAGAGTTCGTGAAATTGAAACTTGCTGTAATAATGCTGCAGCTACAGAGGGTGCAGCAGCAATATGCTCCATGAAAACCACTAATAATGAATGCCATTTCCATGGAAAACAATTAGAACAAAAGAAATTTCACTTAATAAAGAACGATAATGTGGCGAACAATGGTTCCAAAACGATGACAACGCTAACAGATGAATGCAACCAAAATAATAATAATGTGAAACATAAAGCTCAGGGTTATAGAGGAGCAGGAGCAGGTGATAAGGCGGATCATAATGGAGGTAAGTTATACTTTAAGCACATATTTATTGTTTAATTGTTGAGGGAGTTGAAAAGTGTTTTCAAGAGGGAATTAAAAGAAAATTAAACGAAAAACATTATGCTATTCAATAGCAAGGTGGTAGATTTCAAAATGGTTTTCATACTCCTGCTGAATATGAGCCATTGTAATTAGGAATGAAGCAACTAATTAAAGTGAACTTTGACATTTATCAGCTGCAAATTGTTCTGATGTCCTGGTATTCCTTAGGTTTTCATATTGCATGAAGTGCTGTGGATCTGTGGTGTTTGCAATACGTTTCACGTTTAAGAGACCAACAACAATCACTCAGCTTTCGTTTAACTCAATTCCTTTGCAATTTAGTGTAAATCTTGGTGTAGTCGTTCTGCTTTTTAGTTAATCTAAGTTTATAGTGAGATATTAAAGTGGCAATGAACAAAATGTATATTCAACTACATTTTTAGCTAATTATCTAAAATATTTACTAAAACTTGTTCCTGGTCGATACACTTTCTATTCCAAAAAGATGTTTAACAAAGTTATTAAATGCTAAAACTTCCTCAACCGATAAACATTTGAGTTGTCTATCTTTATCCATCTCCTAATATTTTGCAAGACAGAAACACCTTCATTGATATTGTTGAAGAAAATTTAGAAAATAGCTTTACCAGATCTTAAATACCCTCTCCATCCAACTTTCTCGAGGCTAGATTTACCTAAGTAAGGTATGAAGAAATACAGATGGAACTAATGATCTTCTTTGAGGTCCGAAAGGCCACAATTATCAAAAATGTGCTTGTATTTAGTCGTTAGTATTAGTGACCAAAAAATATTTAACTATGTTATTGTCCACCATCAATCTTTTAATATCTGAAGCATCAAAACCTTCTACTATTGACAAGATGATGACATTTGAAAATAACGACGGCAATGGAGAATTTTTTACAAGATTTGTTATCGAAAGAGAACATAGTTCAAACAAACACCACCCTAAGTGAATACACTTTGGGAGATTCTCAAGAATATGTTAAGTGCAAATTTTAAACAGATGTTTTATACGCCAGGATTGGATACAATCGACAGATAATCCATCATGTGATCATTGAATATTTCTAATGTAACTGTTATTTGCATGATTTCCTCTAACAAATACTTGACTAGAACTTAATTATTCCTTAGTGCGGGTTCACAAACGTCAAGTTTACTTGTGCAAGACTTTTTCTCTTCTATAAACTCAAGACTTGCTGAAGTCAAAACCGTTTTGGTTTTAAGGCTCTTGAACATCCAGGAAGTGTATCAATGTATCCAACGAAATTTGGATTGTATTAGTCGTCCTAAATGAAAAAATGGTGTGAGTTCCAAGATTCAGGAACATCAGGTAAATTTGGCTGTATTAGTTGGTTGTACTAGTCTTTCTAAGTTTAAAGAAGAAAGATGAGGAGGTAACATTGTATAAATTTGTTTTTTAAAGTTATTAAGAAGAACATTTCATTGTCAATGAATTTATCAGTTTGGTTTGAAAGAGAGAGCCATTAATTAAAGACCAATAGCTGTCACATTTGCGACCTCCAATGATTGTTCCTGAGAAAACTATAACATTTTGTTTTCGGTTTTGAGATAGCCTAGCTTTTAATCATCAAAATCGTTTGGGTTTCAAAATTCAGGAACATCCAGGAAATTGTCAAGTGTTCCACCAGAATTTGATTGTATTAGCCTTCCTACAAAGCGAAATTGTCTGGATTCAAAAGCTCAAGAATATCCTAGAAAATCTAAAAGTTTCTACCGGTATTTGGATTGTATTAGTCTTTCCAAATATTGTGGGTACCCAGGCACAGCTCTAGCCAAGTAAATGTCTTAGGTTCCACCGAAATTTGGATTGTATTGGTCCTTCTAAATATCAAAATCGTCTGGATTTCAAAGTACAGGAACATCCAGAATAATATAAAGCGTTTCACCGGAAATTGGATTGTATTAGTCTTCCCAAATATCGTTGGGTTCCCAGGCACAGCACTAGCCAGGTAAATGTTAAAGGTTTCACCGAAATTTGGATTGTAGTGGTCCTTCTAAATATCAAAATCCTTTGGGTTTCAAAGTACAGGAACATCCAGAATAATATCAAGAGTTTCACCGAAAAGACTTTTTAAAAATCGTTGGGTTTCAAGCTACAATGAATATCCAGGACAATGCCAGCGATGCCACCCGTAAATGGACTGTATTAGTCTTCCTAAATATCAACATTTTATGTATTCCAAGACATAACAATATCAAAGATACCTCCGGATTTTGGAACGTACTAGTCTTCCAATGCAAAGTAATGATTCCAGCAAATCTCCGAATTTTAAATGTATTAGAATTCTTAAAATCTCCTGTAAAATCAAATATTGACAGTACTTTGATTGATTAAACAAAGTTTTGAGATAGCCAGGCTAATGTGAACTACTCTTATCCTTAAACAGGAGTGCAGGCTATAATTTCTGCTGCAACTCTCAAAGCAAAAATGATGGTCCTCTCTTAAACAGTCTAAGAAGATTCTCATTTGAATTTCTACATAATCTCACTAAAACTCCTTATATACCACATAAAATTTGATGTTTCTTCAGGAAGACTTCTACTAGCTCAACAAATGGATTATGAAGAATCCTTAATTGCTAAAATATTTGTTAATTTTTGATTAGGAATTCCAAAAATTCCAGTTACCATTTTTTCTTCTCACAGAATAACCTAAAAAAAAGTATTATACTTTGGAGTTTAAATTGATTGCATGTAGCTCGTATTCCTTCCAAGGAAAAAGTTACGAAATTGGTCGAAAAACTTGTAATTTTAGTGACACATCAAGCTGCATATTTATGAAGACTTTAATAAAATTTGATTCCAATTTGTTTCCAAAAAATGGATTGGCCTAATTTTGAAATGAACTGTTAGTGTGTATTCCTCTTCTGTATATGATTAGTCGTCAAAATTGAAAGATTATTTCGCCGTTTAGATCCTCACAAAAACTAAAAATACTGCTACTTCATTCGAAACGAATCAAAAATATGGGATGCCGAACATATAGACGAACTTTAAATTGAAAACATAATAATTAAAAATTTATTTAAAACTTAAGAGAATCCTTGTTGAAATAACTTTCTCATCCCACCAATAACTTATTTATTAATCTCCTTGATTAACGATTTAACTTAACATTTATTTTCCTTTTGTATTTACCAGGCGGTGGCATAACATTTAAACTTGTTAAATCAAACAGCTGCAGCAGTCGTTTAGAATTGGCTGGTGCCACAGACAATGAGCCCGAAGAAACGGAAGTTGTGCGAAAAATGGTACATCATTTTGAGGCAACAAAAACCAACACTAATGCGCGCATTACAACGAAAGGCAGTGGCAATAGCAGCAGCAACAATGAGACAACATTAACAATAAACCATCAAACATGTTGCCAAGATAATGAAGTCACCAGCAACTACAATCATAAAGCGAATGATGAAGTTTACGCTCAAAATGCTACTCCGGTTAAAAGAGACGGTCAGGTCATTGAGGAAAAGAATCACGATTGTGGCATTAAACTAGTAACTGTAAATAATCACATCAATATTGCTAAAGGAAATGTAACCGAGTCCTCAGCAGCAAATGATTTGATAAAAACCAGCAAAAGAAATGTGAATGAAGAATTTCAGGATAAGCTAGAGGAAGATGAAAAGAAAATGGAAGAACAGAAAATGTATCATAGTGAAGCTAAAGACATACATTTGGATAATGGTGGTCGGAGAGATGCTGGCAATGGTAATGTTAATGCGGGAACATGTGTGAAAATATGCCGTAATAAAAATGTCGATTTGGCATTTACTTTTGTTAAGCAGCAGCCAGCTAAATCCTCTGGGATCAACCCTGAAATTGCCAAAAATATCACACATATTGGAAAAGAAAAGACTTTGCAAGAGGAACAAGTCAACAAAGACAAAGATAAAGATAAAGACAGCCTATCGAAGAAATTGGTGACATATGAAAACACGCTGTTACCCACAATAACAGCAACAACAAAAATAAAACAAATACAAAATAAAATGTCAATGGGGGATTTAAAAGTTGATGAAGCACAAAACAAATCGAACACAAAAATAACAAACTCATCAAACTCTAACACATCCTCTGCTACACACAATAAACCTGCACAAATAATTGTGCCCGTTGAAATCCATCGTGCTGATACAGCTAAGGAGCTGAAGAATATAGAAAATACGGCTACTTATAACACATCCCAACACACCACAACATCAACTGGCGCCACCAACTCTGCAACACAATGCTGCAAAAGTGGTGTCGATGAGAAATCGTTTTTGCCACTGAGCACCACATCGAGTGTTACATCCGTTATTGATAAAACAGTTGTCAAACATTATGTGGCCAATGATAAAAGTATCTATGAGAAGCGTAAATATGATGACATTGAATTTGAAGAATTTGAAATCTATGATCCAACCAAAGACTTTGAAAAGTTAATTGAAGAAGAGCAGAAACGTAATAATCCCGAAACCCACACCTCCTCCTCCAACAACAACAACAACACACAACAAATCAATAACCAACAACATCAGCAGCTGCAACAACATTCAACGACCTCATCCTTGTCTTCCAACACGTCAAAGGCCTCGGCAACATCATCAATGGCCACTGCAAATAGTCAACAAACTGTGACTTCCACGGAAACGGAAACAGATTGTTATGATAGTCTAGATGACAAATTATAAAATGGTGAGATAGAGAGAGGCAAAAAGCCAGCAAGCAGACATATTGATACTCAAATATGAAATGGAATGCCAGTATCAATAAACTATATAAACAGCTCAACTATCCAGGAATACTTTCTCGGTTTTATTTTTTTTTCTTCTTACAATTAAGTTTTGTTATTTCTTGTTTTTCTTCTTTAGAATTATTAATAAAAAAAAACAAGTAAAAAATAATAAATTAGAAAAGTTTATGAAAAATTCTCAATTTGGTGCAACGATATTAATGTACTCGTATTTTGGTGTAGGGATTTATTTTTTGTTTAAATTAAAATTGTAATTATTAAAGAAAGAAATATATATTTTGCTCATTTGTTTTTTTTTTTATTATTATTTTGTTGTATCTGAATGTCAAACATAAATTGTTGTTATTAATTTTTAAATGTTTAATATTATTTTAATGTATTTTAAATTTTAGTCTTAAGCTGAAAATTACTTGTCCTAATAATATGAAATCTTTATACTACAGAAGACAAAAGTATATTCGAATAAATTATATTATTAAATTAATAAATTTTGATTTTTTTAGATTTTAAAGATTTTATTTCAAGCAAGGGTAAATTAGGAAAAATACCAAATGGGAGGAACACACTATGATTCCAATCCCAAATCTAGCTAGACAAAATTATAAAAATGGGTGTCATCAGAATAAAGCGATATAGAATTTATAAACATTTCTTAATAATTCGTTTAGTTTAACAAATATTGGCTCATATTTTTGTTTAAAAATGTCTATAAAATTTATGCTCAACTTAAATTATATATATACGAGGGCGGGTCAAAAAGTACTTTTTTCTTTTCTTCTTGGACCAGCAGGGGATGATCCCTACTCATACAGAGCATTGTGTTGGAACTAGGAAAATAGGTTATGGGAAGAAAGAAAGAAGGGAGTAGTGTTTGTGGACATTCGATTTGAACTCTCCTACATTGAAAATGACATGAAACACTTCAGCGGGAAGTTTGTTGCACATACGTACATTACGGCAAAAGAACGAATTTTCCCTATAGTGTGTTGTGGGGTCCACTGGCCAATCGACCATAAAGGGATGTGTTCTTGATGAAAAACGTGTATTACGTAAAAATCTGCGGGTATCTGAAACAAGTTCCCTAATTTCATCAGAACACATTCCATTGTAGTACCGATATATAAGTGAAATGCAGCCTAAATTGCGACGGTGCTCCAGCAAATCAATAGACTTGAATACCCTACTGTCGCCAATAATCACCTTCGCTCTCTTCTGTACGTGGCCGAGAAGCTTCAGAATAGACTTTGAAGCACCGGCCCAAACATGGGAGTTGTATTCCATTTTCGGTCGGACATAAGTGGTGTAAATAGTGAGGAGATCAGATGGAGTAAAGTAATTCCTACACCGTTCTAGAAATCCGAGACACTTGAATGCTTCTTTCGACACTTATGTTTAGACCAACGGACATCACATTGTATTCTCATGCCCAGAACATCAAGAGCGTCTGAACCCACAATATTTACACCATCCAAAAATACAAACGAAGCGACATGGTATGTCGCTTACAAGACTCAGTGCACTTCGCACGAAACACAGGCTTTTGGATGGAAATTCAAGATATTCTTCTTTGAGCTCTATGCTCTTTGTCCAACGTTTCTCCAAATTGTTTATCCCTTACAAAAAATTATATTTTTCGAGGTCATCAAAATAGGTATTTGTTTGAGAGATGATTTCATCGTTGGAGACAAATCTCTTTCCGCCGAGCCATTTCTTCAGGTTTGGAAACAAGAAAAAGTCACTCGGAGCTAAATCCGGAGAATAGGGCAGATGAGGGAGCATGGAAACTACACATGTGTGCACCCTTACATTGTCCTGGTGAAAAATAAATATTTTCCTGGCCAACTGCGGTAATTTTTTTAAATCCTCATATTTACCATTGATTGTTTTACCGTTTTGAAGGTAGTCAATGTAGATTATAACTGATGTTTGGTAACTGGTGTGTTGTGGTGGATCCACGTTTCGTCCACGGTTACGAAACTGCAGAAAAACTAGTCCATATTGCGGTTGCACAACGTCAAGCTCTCCAGCGAAGTTGTCATAGCATTCCGTTTGTGGTTCACTTATACCCAAGTGATCATTCAAAATTGAAAATACTGAGCCATGTTAGATGCCTATGGCTTTCACAATCTCTTGCACTTGTTTTGTTTTGTAGTCCTTCAAAGTTGGGTCTCAAATAAAAAATACTTTATAAACTAGGTTGTGATAAACCTTTAATTTTAATCTAGTATTCCAAATTAGTTGCAATAAACAAATATTTTTTAGTTTCAAAGTTAATAATTTTTGGATTCAGAGACCCAAAATCCATTAAATACGCCACCAAATAATGTTTTCCAGTTACGTACAGGGAAAGGAAGGGTTTCATGGTGGTCTTCAGACATAGTGAACTCCAAGCGACGATCTCGCAATCCTTTCAGCGAGACGGAAATAATAAATTGAAAAATCATGTTTGGAATGCAAAACGTGAGTCGAGGAAGCACATATGCAACTGCGTTGAAAGATCCTCTGAGATCCTCGTCTCCAGGTATAGATGGCATAATATCTGCTCAGAAAACTGGATATCATGGTCTTATGCGGATGATGTTGCGGTGATCCATCTGTGTACGATATCACAGCGGATCGAGAATACACTTAAAACACTAGATTTCTTGCCCCAATTGTATGGTGTTCAACACTCCCAGACACTTCGGTTTTTAAATTCCGAACGACACGGAATTAGTGAAGAGTCCCTCATTTATACAACGAGTCTCTCCGTCTATACAAACGTCTCTAAAACAGGGGATCAAGTTGGCGGAGGCGTGTACTTCGAGGAATTTAGGATGAGGAAGTCGTTTAAAATTCCGAATGGGTGTAATATTCTTCAGGCTTAAGTATCGGCTATAAAAAGGTATAACTGGATTTCGGGTAGGGATATTCGATAGTCAAGCTTTAATAATACGACATCGAGTCTGGTTAAGGAATGCCGATCTACATTGATCAGGATGTTAAGACATTAGACAGTCGTACTCATATGGGTGTGTGGACTGTGGCAACTGTGTTGCTGATAACCTGAAGATGTAGACAACATATCTTCTTATAATATACAACCTATCTCCTTGGACTACAACTCTTACAATTAAGCATGCTTGGAGACTTCATTAAATGCTCCATAATGATTTTTGCAGGAGTAGTAATAATAAAGAAAAGATAATTTTCACTTTCTTTGTCATTGTCCGACACTAGCCTGGTCTTTCTAAAGTATTGGACATGAAGTTAGAGTATTTTGATTTCATTATTAGGAATATCAACTGGTAACCGTGACCGAACATAGGCATCTCCTCGGGGTGACCTGAAAATTGGTAAAATTACTAGCAACTAAAACTTTTCTCCTTCTTCTGACCTCTACTTCTAAAACCTTCAATGAGACTTCCTATAGTACACTATCTTCTATGTCTTAACTTCCCCCTTTTCTCTTCATCACGGCCACTCTTTGCATTTCTGGACCAAAGTGAGCTGTACGATTGAATGGTCGCGTGTTAAACTTTGAGCCCATTTTTGATTAGCAGATAAATATTAAAAAATTATCAATGTTTTGACTCTTTCAAAATATTGAACGTGTCATGTATTTATATTGGTATTTATATATCCACGAGCACAGTTTCTCGGTGATTGATTGATAGAAAAACTAAGAACAAACAAATTTCATTTAACTTTATATAATGACACAATCAATATTCTTTCCATGTTATTTAGGGTATTTCATTTTAATTCAGCTTGATTTGATAATGAGTAAAAGGTATGCAATAAATATAACCAAATGTGGCTACCACACGTAGTAAATATATACTCGTAAATATGTTTAGCTGTCATCTGCTATACATTCTAACAGCTGACAGCAACAAAGAACGAGAGGGTTCTTAAATTAAATTGTAGCCAAGGAATAATAATAAAAATAAATAAACTTCAGCCATGATTCAACACTTGACACAGCACACTTGAAAGTATTTACAGGCAAATTGCTGTTTAGCAAATCTAACAACACTACCTCTTACACTACCTCCGTAGCTAGTTCTTTCTTGTTAAAACTAAAAGTGAGAGCATTGTATAACTACAGAAAAATCTTTTTTTTTTTTTTCCTCCATTAACATTTTTATCATCTTCGCACATCAGCAAATTTATACTTGCAAGTTACACACTTCCTATCTGTAAGATTTTAGCCGAGTTCTGTTGTGATTCACTTACCTGAGTTTAAGTCTTCAGTTTTATTTGTGCAGTAACTTTGTCGTCCTCCCAAGCTCCATGAATTCTGCAAGAGATGAAGAAAATAAACAAAAAAAATAAATAAAATAAATAAATAAAAAACCAGCAATAATATTTACAACAATCATAAGAAAAGCAAGTATAAGAACTATAAGAGATTGGTGGGCTACTCTGACCAACACTCATCCTTTAATTTAGGGCAACGATAGAGAGAAAACAAAACTATGAATTTCATATTTATTTTATTTTGCAATGGACTCCACAAAATACTAGATTTCATTAAAAGTTTCAATGAGAAAATATTTAAGGTTTCTTTATTACATGAAAAAGTTTATGATGATGAGGTTTAAATTCATATTTTTCTATTGTAACTTGAACTCAATGTAGTACATTGTAAATAGTTTTTATTTCTGGAGAAAGTTTACAATTAAATACTTTTTTAAACTAGTACTAATGCAATAAGGATTAATAAGGAAAAAATAACAAAATAGTATAAATGCATTTACTTAGTAGTTATAATACTTGCCAGCAATTTTTGGAATTTGTAAAAAAAAAAATAATAGATGAAGAAAGAGTGTATGAATTTCTATAGCCACAATCAGAGTCAAATAAATCAAATTGCAATAAACTTTATGTGTTAATCCAAGTAAGTAGAATATCCCCACCGATAACTAGTTTGAATAGAACCGTCGAATTCAAGATACCAACCACATGATTTCCTTCTGTAGTAAATGATTGAGGGCTGGTACTGTCACTGGCTATAAGGAATGGGGAATGGAGTATTTCTACTCTCTCAGACTGCTCAACAACTAAATCGAATTGAACTAGCTTTGAAGCGTATCATAAACTTGGAGATGTCGAACATTAGGATTATCTAGGTCAGGACATAACTATATGCAGCACGATGGTTGAATATTCGAATAAGATCAATCAATAAGCACTCAGCAAAAAAGAACAAATGTGATCTGCGATTGAACGATATCTAAACTCGCATTCCCGGAATCAAAACATCTCCAAACAAATATTGTTTTTTTTTAAACAAACTAAAAGTGTCTGTAAAATTGTTTTCCAAAACAACATTTAAAGTTCGAGGTTGTAGCATTGAGAATATTCCTTATAAAGAACTCTTGAAAATAAAATTCATATTCAATTAATGCAAGAAATAGAGAAAGACTGCCGTTGTATCTCGTTCAGATCCTATAATATGTCATATAAGGACAGAGATCGTAAAATTCTTGACACACGCTTTTCATTAAAACTTTTAACCCAAGTATTATTTTTTTTTTATTTTTTTTTTTTGATCAAGTTACCTTTGTAAAGCATGTCAGTTATTATTTTTAATGTCAATTATATTCAGTTGTTGCTAATCTGATTAAAATAAGTGAAGAGAAGAAAACGCGTACTAAATTTATTAAATATTTTCAACAAACCCCAACTTGGTCCTACAAAAAGTTGGCCAAGCATTCAAAGGCCTGCCGTCAAACTGTTTCCAATGTTACTAAACAGTACTGGGAGAACTTGTCCGTTGATATAAAACCTGGTTCAGGTACAAGGAATGGTCCACATAATGTTTCTAAAGCCAAAATAATAGAAAGCATTTTCAAAAGAGCTCCCAACACCTCCGGTGGGAAAGCAGCCCGGTTAGGTCAGTATTCTGACTATTTGGTACGAAAAGTTAAAGCCAATGAAGGTATAAAAGCATACAAGGCTCAAAAAGTTCCTAACAGGAACTCTGCTAAAAATTTAGAGGCCAAAGACAGAGCACGGAAATTGAAGTCAAATTTTATACAAAAAATATACCGCTGCATAATGGAAGACGAAATGTACGTATGGACAATTTTTCGCAGTTTCTGGGTCAATTTTGTATGTTACAGATGCTTGAGGGAATATTGAAGAATAGCTTAGGACCCAAAAGAAGACCAAATTTCCGAAAAAGTTCTTGGTATGGCAAGCAATATGCAGTTGCGGCAAAAGATGCCAAACATTTGTTACAAAGGGCTCTTTAAATACCGAAATTTACATCAAGGAATATTTAAAAAGGATTCCTTCAAACTGCCCGGAGCTAAGGCCAGTGAAGAGATATTGGGCTCTTGTTAACAGAGAATTGAAGAACACAAAAAAGGTGTCCAAAAGTGTGGTAGATTTTAAACGGAGATGGACTACCTGTTCGAGAAAAATTACAGAAAGCTCTACAAAAACGTTAATGGAAAGGTTTCCGAAAAAGGTTCAAAATTTCATCACTAGTGATTAAAACTAAAAGAATTTTTCGATCTCACTCCTTAATCTGTAAAATTAGGTTAAATTGTACATTTCAGGACATCGAAATTACAGAAATAGTTCCGGAATAAGCGTTATTTTGAAGCATTAGGTTTAAGCAAACATTTTATTGCACTTCTCATAAGCAAGCTTATTTGGGCTCTGAATGAATGGACGCTTAGTGGCGTGTAAGTAATATCTTTTGCTGAAGCTGTTTGGATAAAAATTAAGAAGATTCAGTATGCAAATGAAGACATCTTCAACTGCCCCAAAGACAAGTCGGTGAAAAACTTAATTAGATTTGTCAAACGTACCGAATGGTTCGAGTGGGAGCTGCGGTCTTTCTTCTAGTACTGTTAGTTATGTTGGTCAATCAAGGGATGATGATTAAACCTTTCCCTGGCATTCATATAGCTTTTTGTAAGTCTCTTGTTCAATAAAAACTGTATTATGTTGCTTAATTCAGTTGGATTTGTCAGAAGTACTGAATTGTTCCAGTGAGAGCTGCGGTCGTTCTTCTAGTGCTGTTATTTATGTTGGGCAGTCAAGGAATCATGATTAAAATCTCCTTTGGCATTGCTATTGATTTTTGTAAGTCTTTTGTTCAATAGAAACTGTATTAACTTGCTTAGTTCATATGGTGAAGAACTTAATTACTGAATGATTCCAATGGGCGCTGCGGTCGAACTTCTAGTGATGTTAGTTAAGTTGGCCAGTCAAGGGATGATGATGACGATTGAACCCTTCCCTGGCATTCTTAATGCTTTTTCTAAGTCTCTTGTTCAATAGAAACTGCCTTACTTAGTTCTGGTGGTCTTATGCAAGCACTTGTACAATTTTGTGGTTGACCTGGTCATTTCTGAAGCTAGCAAGACGCTATCACTAGTTCAATTCTGTTGTAAGCAGATAAGCATACTGAAATCTACTATAACTGCACACTGAATCATTAGATTGGTTCTAATGTTTAATCGCAATTGTAGAAAGTTCCATAGTAAGGAAGATTCTACCAATATCTGGCATTTGCCTACATGGGTGAGCGATTATTAAAACCAACCCATATATCTTGCTTTGAAGAGCTATCAAGGAAGACTATCCGTTCCCAATTAAGCATGGTAACAGAATGATTAATTGATAATTGATTAATCTGCCCTTTGGTCAGCCAAAATATACCCGAGTAAGCTTCTTAAAAAGAGAATGAAGAATGAGAAATTAAAATAAATAAAAAAAAATTATCTTGGCATATTATGGTTGTATTGGTAAGAACAAAATTTCTGATAATAATTCTCATACAGTTAATTTTTATTTTTGCTTAAGTATACTGATATCCCATATAACATAGCATGAAGTCAATAGTCAGTTTAGTGTCTCTCAGTAACCTATAGAGAAGTCACTCTGAACATTTATTTTGTACTGCAGTTTAGAAAGTAGTTATTTTACCCACCAGAAGCAATCCATTGTACAGTTGTAGAAGAAAGGTTTGTTTACAAGCTATCGTTTATTGGACTGCCTATGATATGTCTTTTTAGCAGACTATTTGAGGTCAATTAGCACTCGTACTTGTTAAAATAACTAGTTATTTAGCTGATAAAGTTACCAGTTAGGTAGCTAGTAAGGTAACTGATGCTATTTAACCACTACGTGAATCCAATGCCTTGACTACTTTGGACCAGCTATTAGACAGTCTCATTGTAGTCAATAAGAGTCAATTGATCCCCTGCTTAGGACATGTACGTGGTGTCGGTAATGACTTCTCTCGATTTACATCGAGCTTTCTCAGAGATCGCACTATACGAGTTGTTGTAGATGGAATCTCATCAAATGAGTTCAATATTAATTCAGGGGTACAGCAAGGCTCCGTTCTTTCTCCTACTCTATTCCTTATTTTTCTAAATGACCTTCTAAGTCAAACTTCCAACCCTATCTACTCTTTTGCAGATGACAGCAACATTTGCCATTTATATTCATTCAACTATAGGCCAAGCCATTTGGAGATTGGGGCAATGAGGCAAAACATGTACCAATATCTTGTGACAATCTCTGAATGGCGTTATGCGAACAGAGTAAATTTTAATGCACGTAAGACTCAATGTTGTATGTTAACACATAAACGCACGACAGGTCATGTTGCGTCATCCGTTTCTTTGGGTGGTGTAAATATTAAGGAATCAGAGGCTCTCGATGTTCTAGGCATGAGATGTTCAGTGTGATGTTCGCTGGACAAAACACATTTTTCAAGTGTCGAAAGAAGCATTCAAGTGCCTCGGTTTTCTAAGACGTTGTAAGAAATACTTCACTTCATCTGATCTCCTTACTATTTACATCTTATCTCCTTATATCTGACCCAAAATGGAATACAAGTCTCATGTATGGCCTGGTGCTTCGAAGTCTATTTTGGAGTTACTTGACCGCGTACAGGAGAGGGCGAAGGTGCTTATCGGTGACAGCTCTATTGATTCTCTGGAGCATCGTCACAATGTGGGTTGTGTTTCACTGTTCTACCGATACTACAATGGAATGTGTTCTGATGAAATTAGGGTACTTGTTCCCGATACCCGTAGTTTCTTACGAAAGACGAGTTCATCATCGGGGGCTCATCCATTCATGGTCGATTGGTTCAGTGGATCGCACAACACACTACTGAGAAAATTCGTTTTTTAGCCGTACCGAAGTAACTAGTTCCCACCCTAAATGATGGTTAAAATCACTAGTTCGGGACTGTCTCCTAGAACTGCTGGGTATCTTACGAGTGGCTTAGGTTGAGTAGAATTCTAAAAATAAGATATCAGAATAAGATGTCTGAAAGAAATGACCTTAACTACGTTATAAGCCTAACATGTAGTTGGCCGACTTAGATGCGAAGCATTTATCTGGTCGTATTCTTGTTTTAAAGTATTTCTATGGAATGTAAAATTTCTTAAGCTTCTCTGTGTACTTGTTCCCCCAACTCATGAATTATACAAGACAAATCAGTCATTAATTTTCTGCACATGTGGTTTTCAATAAAACAGGTTCATTAAACCCAGTACTTTTATTGTTTTTAAGGTTTTATAGCTATTTATTCGGCTTAACAGGAGAGGTGTTACCCATTGCGGTTAATGTTTTCATATCGCACACTGTATTTGTGTTTATAGAGTAGATAAGTACAGGATACAATGGCCAAAATGTTATTATATTGTAACATCAGCACTTTAAAGAACATGTGTAAGTTTAACCAAAAAAGAAAAATTAAGTAAAAAAAATATCCTTTCATAATCCCTTTTTTTGTGTATGGCAAACAAATGAGTGTATGAGTAGAAACCCATTAAAAATAAGTAAATCATAAAAATTTTATTTTCAATGCTGCCCAAATACAAACAAAAACAAACAAAAGACTGGGATAAGCGCTTCCTATCAAATTATTTAAATAGTATCGACCCTTGATGGCCACAAATAAACATTATACAAAAAATATGTATATAAACAATTCCTCATCTCATGTATACATATTTAATGGAAAACGTGCTTCATCATTTTGTTTAGGGTCTTAGGGTTGGGTTGACCATCATTATCTATGATTTTTTTTTATTTTTTTTAAATTATGCTAAAGTATTCGTGGTCCTTACAGCAAGCAGTCAAGCAGTTTTAAAAGAAATCAATGTATCCCTTTTCACTAATGTATCATTACTTGGCTGGCTCCAATTTATATATTTTTGGTTCATTTATCGCATATGAGGTCTGTGTGATGCAAAGAGAAGCCAATTGGTTACTTTATATATCCCAGGTAATCTGAAGTGAAGTTAGTTGTTACCTTGGTGATTCTAACCAATGCTAGGTAAAATCACTAATGTGGGACAATCACCTAGAACTGCTGGGAAATTTCCCTGTAGAAACTCATAAATATTAAGTAGGATATGGGGAAATATAATTAAGCTTTTAGGGAGCTTGTTAGATTTGTTTGACGGTGCTAATGTGATACTGAATGCCTATCTTGTTTTGACCTATTGAATATCTCTTCTATGAATATATTTTATATAATCTTTACATTATAATCTTTAAATTTTCAAGACTTTACAGAACAGCATACTTAAAGATTTTGATAAAATTTCTTCTTATCTGATTCCATAGTTTCAAATGTTTAAATACCATTTATATTAAATTCGATTATTAGGAAATAGAAACATACAATTTATACACAATATAACAAACGAATGACCTTAACAATCTGTAGAAAGTATATCAGTTACGTTAGTTGGCCATATATTTAAGCCCTATTTGTAGACATGAATTTCCTTTTATCCTTTTCTTTAGAAATGATTAATGGCCTGCTCATCATGCTGTTTTCTCTAAGAGAGTTTTTGTTGGCATACAAAGAAAAATGTAAAGAAGCGTCTTCAGTTGCTTTTTGTAAAAAGAAAAATTTTTTGTTTAATCATTGATTTATATTGTAGCCATTTTGTATACGAATTTAATTCAATTTTCAAATGCATAATCAAGTACCATTTACATGCCAGTTTCTACAAGAGTTCATTGCAATTTGAATTAACTAATACTACTAAATGCGGAATAGAAATTGAAATTGTAATAGAACACCCAGCAACTTTTTCTAATTGGCAAATTGAAGACGTTTTCTGTAACACATTATTCTCTGTTTTTTATAAAAATATTGCTGGGTTTCTTTAACTTGTAGTTTGTATTAGCTCTACCTATGAGAAATATATCGATATTTCTGCATGTTTTCTTTTTTTCTACATGTCTGTTTTATTTTGACATGGAAACAACATTTACTTACTCTTGCAGTAGTATTCCATCTTAGTTCAAAAAAAAAAAAAACATAAAAAAAGGATGAATGTTAACGAAAAACATGTACATTTTTGTACACGTTTTACAGACATGACGTTCAAATAAAATTGTAATTGCACTTGTAACATTTAAAATTTAATTGAATCAACAACATCTCCGTTCTCTCGAATCATTTGCCATTGATTTGTTAAGTGTTTAACAATTATTGAACAGGAATTGTGTGAAAATGTATAAAACAACACAAAAAATAAATAATGCAATTGACGATAAACATATGTAGAGGAAGGATGGAAACTATAGTCGGTAAAAGATGAATGCTGAAGATTGAAAATTGTATCCTTTTTTTAACAGTGCTTTAAACATGTACACACAGCTTTGAGGAGTGTTAGTGGTCGGCACTCAAAGCCTGCAGAGGCTGAATGCGATTGAATTTTCAGATGTTGGCAAAACTCTCCAAAGTTATCAAAAACAAATTGCAGATTTTGATGCACAACACTATTACAAATAGTAACTGTGGCATGTTCTGTTTGTGCCGACCACTGCTATATTATCGAGGATAAAGTAAATTTATTTACTTTATTAGTGAAATGTTATGCTGCCTGATTAGCCGAATTAAAGAAATATTTTCAGCATTTTAGCATGAAGGTGAGTAATTTACTTCATTTTACTATTCAACAAATATGTTATACAAAAATTAATATAATCTGAGGTTTGAAAATTACAAGAGAAAAAATTTACCATTTCTGATTTCGTCTTGTACTGATCTATGGAGTGTCTTTTTGTCGGGAATCTATTGGCAAAGAATACATTGTAGCGGAAGCCATCGATAGATCTAGCTCCCAACCTCGAGAAGGTTTCGAGAAGAATGGCAATCCTGATAACAGGAGCTCTTAGAACGACCACAACAAAGTCGCTTTATTTGACTGGATCCCTGTGGATCTAATGGCCAGAAAAATGGCATTCAATTCGAAACTAGATTATCTTTTAGACTTCCAAATTAATGTAGCATTATTCAGGCTGAAATATCAGCCATAAAAAGGGCGGCTAACTGGCTCAGTTATAACAAGATATCAGGTAGGGATATTCGTATATATACTGACATCTAATTTGGTCCAGGAATGCCGGGCATCCTTAAACAGGATGGCGAGACATTCAACAGTCGTACTCAAGTGGGTACCGGTACACGGAGATACTACAGGCAACTGCGTTGCTGATGAATTGGCGAAAAAGGGCGCCATGCTGCCTGACGGACACATAAACTTCCTATGTGGGATTCCGTTATCCAAATGCAAGCTTCACATTAGTAACTTCTAGTATGAGCTTGCTCAGGTAAGATGGAGTTGTGAACCCACATGTACTATTACCAGAATGATATGGCCCCGACTGAATCGTGGAAGAACAACATATCTTCTTGGCTTGACACGCTCACAATTGAGCGGTATGGTGGCGGTCACTGCACTTTTGGCAACCTCGCTAGGAGACTTGGCTTGCCCTACAACGACTTCTGCAGAAGTTGTCAAAACGAGGAGGAGGATGAGACAATTTTTCATCTTCTTTGTCATTGTTCGGCTTTGGAAAATCTACGCTTAAGGTTTCTGGGACATCGTTCCCTAACTAGTCTCTATGAGCTCTAGAATTTGAGGGCTTGAGTGCATTAATGCCTTTGTAAGGAACAGTAATTGGCTAACCAGACCTAATATGGGGATCACCAAATAATAATCTACTTTCCTCTCTCTTTCTCTCTCGTATCTCTTCCCTCACTCTTCAATCTTAACCAAATCTTGACTGTCCCCTTCTCTCTTTTCATATCTACTCTGTCCTTCTCTTTTTGCCTCTATACTTTCAGGTAACACAAAGGGACCTATGCCTGGACCCACGTGAGCTGCACCTCTTCTTCACTTCGCGGCTGCCTGGAAACTTAACCTAACATAAGCCTTTTTGATGGACTGCGGAAATAGCAAACATTGCTGGAAACTGAGCAATGAAACAAAACACGATGCTCGATAAAAACTCCCAATTTTCACATACATATAATGTGAATTTGTAACTCTTGTGGTCCCATTGAGATTCCAGATCATGTACAAGTTCTGTACAAGATTTCACACAGCGGTACCGACTCTTTTTCCACTAGAAAACATCTACAATCGTTGCTCCGTTGGTAATCCATTCATTCCGATACATATGTGACTAATCATACAGTGTCCAGCAATTATACATGTTAGAAGTTTAATCAATTTGCTGCAAAGAGCCAAGAGTGACTTTGCAGGAGAGGAACAGACTATTTTGGATATTCTACAAGTAGTTCATGTTTCAATGCCCATTCGCATATCATATCGAATATGATATGCGAATGAGCAAGCAAGGGGCTATGAATGTCTCTTTGTTACACAGTTACGCCTACGAATGACCCGTTTGTTGAGCGCTCATCAGCGATTTCATATCCCTTGTCGAGTTAATATGTGTTCCAGAAAATGAGGTTAGTCCTGGAACACATATTAACTCGACAAGGTTTTGTCTAAGATGGCAATGCAATCGAGAAGACATTTCTAACTTATCACGTTAGAGTTACGTAAAACGTAAATCTTGGAGAAATATCTGCACAGCCTTTGAAAACTCTTCAGATTCTAGTAGGCTTCATATCTCGTCCGATCATACCATGTTATATTCAGATAATGAATTGATATTGTACCATACATTGAAAAGTCTGGAAGTACTGTTGGACAGGAGTTTGACGATCAGTTAAGGAAAAAACCTGGTTCACGATATCGCCCATAATCCGATTAAACAGCACAGACTACCAACGGAAATCTTAAAAATCTCCTGGTTCAGATGACATTATAAAGGGTTTTTCAACAGGGACGCTAGAAAAATAGACCGATAGGGACAGCAAACGACGCCATAGTTTTTGCCGCTCTTTTGACATTTCTCTTCACTAAGGTTTGCCATTTCATGATGGAAAGATATACGAGCCAACAACGAGTCGAAATAATTAAAATTTACTACCGAAATTCGGAGTCACTGGCCTCAACGTTAAGAGCGCTACGTCCAATTTATGGTCGTCATAATCGTCCTACCAGATCAACAATTGAGCGTCTAGTGTAAAAATTTGAATCCACAGGGACAGTACAAAATGTTCCTGTGCCAGTGAGACAAAGAAGTGCCCGTAGTGTCGAGAATATTGCTGCTGCTGAGGCTTCAGTTGAAGAAAGCCCAAATGTGTCTCTCACACGTCGTTCTTAAGCGTTGGCCATCTCTGTGACGTCGTTGTGACGTATTTTGCGAAAAGATCTTGGCCTACATCCTTACAAAATCAAATTTACGCAAGAACTGAAGCCGCTTGACCACCAGAAGCGTCGTATGTTCGTGAATTGGGCTGAGCAACAACTTGAAAATGATTCGGATTTTCATCGAAAAATCATCTTCAGCGATTAGGATAATTTCTGGCTGAATGGCTTCGTCAATAAAAAAAATATGCGTTATTGGTCAGACAGCAATCCACACGTACTCCATGAGTCATCATTGCATCCCGAAAAAATTACGGTTTGGTGCGGTTTATGGGCCGGCGGCGTCATTGGGCCGTACTTATGCTTGAAAACCGTCGAAAATTGGGTTCAGCGTCTGGACTTCTGTAAGCGTGCCCATGGTGGCCATGCAAAAGAAATCGAGTTCCATACATAATGGTATCGAACGTACTTTCACAGGAATAAAGAATTTCATTGATATCCAAAACCGTTTTTGTTTTATTTAAAAAAACTTTTGTAGCGCTCTTATTGAAAACCCTTTACCAGAAAACCTACAACTGAACATCAGCACTTTGAAGTCATAGATTACTACTATTTAGATCATGTGTGCGCCTATCATATGTTCTTTTTAGATGGACAGCATATAAGGAAGTTTAGACCAATAAACCTTTATTCCGTTCTGCTGAAGACTCTGGAAAGGAAATATCTATATAAGATATTTGCTAGAACCAGGGACTATATATAAGGCTCAACATACCTAAAACAAAGATAGAATGACAGTAAAAGTGCCATACTCACTAGTGAGCGAATTTAATTGGCATTAAAAGATCACACTTTATTACTCCAAAGATCGATGAAGTAACCCCTCACTAACTGATAATGACAATTTGCATATTTGCAAACAAAACGGACCCCAACTTAATACTTTTTCTCGCCATATAATTATCGAACAGTTTAGTAAATACATATCTCCTCTCACATTTATATTGAGACTACTCTGACAATTTAGTCCTTGTTTGGTTTTCACAAAATATTTACCACAAATCTTAACCTAATTTGTCTGTCTGTTCATTCGCATGCAATAAAAAATACATACATTAAACAGAACACTCGTAAACATTAAATGGTTGTTAAAAAATATCCTATACATTTAAGAGGCATTAATTCTAGCTTAAGCAAAACGATTTTCTATCCATTTTTTGAGGTAAATTTAACCTCAAAAAAGAAATTAAGCTTATAAAGGAACTCAACTAGCACACCCGCACTCAACTGTTTACAATTTGTATTGACATCTACATTAAATACTCTTTCTATCACATACATTATATACACACTTACTCATAAAGGATGCCACAAAATGTTGGGCCACACAAGAGAACAACAAGAAACATATTGTTTGAATACAAAGGAGGTTAGAAAGAAGAGTAAAAGGACATGAGAGCACAAATAATTGTTGTTGTTGCTGCTGCTACGCAGCTGTTAAATACAGAAAAAGGATACATTGCTTTGTGACTTTTCTACATTAGAAACAAGAACAATAACAATGTAATAAAGCTTTTAAAACACAATGAAAAACAAATAAGTGGGTGGAAGGGTGTTTGTTAAAGTAGTCTGCTTCAGAACTTTATGGAGGAAAAATTAATTCAAGTTACTCATGTGACTCTAAATTCCACTAGAACAGTTGGATTCATTACGAAAGTAGTGTCAATTTACCTTCTCTAAGCAAAAAATCTTCCTCCTAAATGACAGGTTCCAATCATATGAAGGGATAGAACTATAACAGGCCTAGAACTAACCCCGAGTAACCATTAAAGTCATCAGTTCTGTATCTGTTCCCTTCCTTCTCTAGGTTTCTCTTTACAAAATCATTTATTCGTAGCAGCCTAATGTGCATTTAGATTAAACAGTGCAAATATGCCCTATAAAAGTAGCTATACTTATTGTTGGTCTTGTTGTATTTGGTACGTATTTATTGTTGCTGTTTAATGCCTTTAAGTGAGTAAGAATCAAAGGATAAAACCAACTAAAACCATAAACAAAGACTTTTAATAAGAACCGAAAATATAGGCATATAGTATTTAATCGTTCATGCAAATTTTCTCCCAACACATGCATTAACATACAGTATAAGAGGAAATAAAGTACACACTTATTACTAAGTAGGCAGTATTAAACAAATAAATGCACTAAATACTGCTAACAGAAGCTGGATATTATAAAACAAACACTGTGAAATTTTGTGTAAATTTTAAAACGCAGTAGTACCACAGCAGTAGTAGCAAAGTTTTTTTGCTTTGAAAATATCCATAGGTAGCAAACCATTCAAAATTCAAGGAAACAATCAACTACAAAATTTATACCACAATTCTATAGTTAAACCATTTTTAACTGTCATCACAACCACTGTGCATTCGTATAAAACCAGTAATAGAACCAGGGTTGGCAATTGACGTTTTAAAATTGTACCAATCAGCCTTTATAATTGTACTTTTTTGACCATAATTGTACCAAAACACATTTTTTAATTCAATAAACTTTCAAACATTAAAAATAATTTTGAAAATTAGATGCAAATTTTAAAGAAAAACTACATAAGGAGTGAGATCGTAAAATTCTTAACACACGTTTTTCATTAAAACTTTTAACCCAAGTACTATTTGATTTTTTTTTTTTATCAAGTTACCTTTGTAAAGCATGTCAGTTATTATGTTTAATGTCAATTATGTTCATTTGTTGTTAATCTGATTAAAATGAGTGACCAGAAAAAAGTGCGTACTAAAATTATTAAATATTTTCAACAAAACCCAACTTGGCCTTACAAAAAGTTAATCAAGCATTCAAACGTCTGCCGTCAAACTGTTTCCAATAATACTAAACAGTACCGGGAGAACTTGTCCGTTGATGGAAAACCTGGTCCACATGATGTTTCTAAAGCCAAAAAAATAGAAAGCATTTTCAAAAGAGTTTCCAACACATCCGGTAGGAAAGCAGCCCGGTTAGCTCAGTGCTCGAACTATTTGGTACGAAAAGTTAAAGCTAATGCAGGTTTAAAAACATATAAGGCTCAAGAAGTTCCCGACGGACGCTGTTAAAAATTTAGAGGCCAAAAACAGAGCACGGAAATTGAAGTCAAGTTTTATAAAAAAATATTCTTGCTGCATAATGGCAGATTTTTCGCAACTTCCTGGTCAAAAATTTTATGTTGCTGATGCTCGAGAGAATGTTGAAGAAATGTTTAGAACCCAAAAGCAGACAAGATTTCCCAAGTAGTTTTTGGTATGGCAAGCAATATGCAGTTACGGCAAAAAAGCCAATCATTTGTTACAACGGGCTCTATAAATACCGAAATTTACATCAACGAATGTTTACAAAAAAGGCTGCTTCCATTCATAAGACTTCATAATGTGTGCACTTATTTTTGGCCGGAATTGGCATCCTGTCACTTTGATAAACAAGCCCTTGAGTGGTACAAGAACAATAATGTGGTATTTGTACCAAGAGAAGCAAATCTTCCAAACTGCCCGGAGCTAAGGCCAGTGGAGAGATATTGGGCTCTTGTTAAAAGAGAATTGAAGAGGACAAAAAAGGTGTCCAAAAGTGTGGTAGATTTTAAACGGAGATGGACTACCTGTTCGAGCAAAGTGACAGAAAGCACTATAAAAATGTTAGTGGAAGGGATTCCGAAGAAGGTTCAAAATTTCATCACTCGTGATTGAAACTATAAAAATTGTTTAAAAAATATTCAAAACTATAAGTTTAGTGGTTTCGTTTTTATTAACATATATGTATGTTAAGAATTTTTCGATCTCACTCCTTAATATATAAATACCTAAGAAATTCGTCAGTCAAAAAAATAGCACCAACGTAGAAATCGATTAAAATAAACAAAAACTAACCAGGACAAAATTTAATTTATTATGGTAATTTAAGATATAAATAGTTCTTGAGAAGATCTACAAAACTGCGCTTACATGTGTAAGTTGTCTCCATTAGTTGAATATATATTTAGGTTCATTGATTTATTTGTTTTAATTTTGCTCGATATTTGTATGGTTTTTTAAATATGCCGGGCCTACGGAGGATCCCAGTTTATTTATAAAATACCAGCTATGTTGGCGATAAAATTCTAAATAAAATAAAAACAACTTGCTAACAGTTATCTCGTCTCTATAAAAAGCTACACGCATCCAAAGCTGGAACATGTAAATAGGGCCGTATTTTTTAAGTTTTTCCCCAAAAAAAGCACATATATTTTTTTCTTTTGTAGAAAAAAATTTCTTCGTGAATATATACAATTTTTATATGATTCGGAAAGAGAACTTAATGCAAAAGCATGTAAAGTAAAATTTGGCTCACTTAAGTGGACATAACAACTCTCAGACATATCCAAACTTGGCCAGTTTAAAAAAAATGTTCATTTGAGAAAATTCTTAAAAGGCAAAGCACCGATCCTCAAAAAATCTCCATATTTGTATAACCCTATATTTTTCTTAAATACTTACATAAGGTAAATAACGTCACAGTAGTTACTTTTTTAAAAAATCTCAGTTTTTAGAACACATTTTCCCCGTTTTAGGAATTTCGGTATTTGAAAAAAAATTTTTTTCAAAAGTTATAATGCCATTGATTTAAGGTCATTTGGATCTATATTAGATCCTAATTTTGTTATAATATCTTTAACCGTTAACATTTTACATTAATTAAAATTTTATATTTTTCTTTGTGGAAAATCACCATATTATAATTTTTTAGTTTTTAAGATAAATGACGTCCCAAAAATTTATGAAATTATTTCATTTTATTAAAATATCAATCTTCAAGTCCTAAGGTTTTCACCGATATCAAATACTTATATAAAATGTACTCCTCAGAAGTTCCACAGATCTTGCTCCCTTTGACAAATTTTTGCGTTTTTTTATATATAATTTCGTAACAATATCTTTAATAGTTGCCGAGATACCGAATTATTTCCAAAAAAAAAAAAAAACGTTTCCAGACCACTGTGCTGTATTCGTTCCTCTGTCATCATTTTCTAATGCAAGATGATTTTCGATAAAATTTAAGTAAAAATAAGTTAAAGTATATTATATTATATGTATATGAATGTTCATTAGTGTTTTAAAATTGTACAAATTAGTTATTGGTGTACCATTGTACTTATCAAGTTCGAATTGTACCAAAAAAAAGTACAAATGTACCAACTTTGCCATCCCTGAATAGAACAATAATAACGTTAACAAACAAAAAAAGTAAAGCATAATTTAAGGCTTTACATTTAAAATGTATTATTTATGGAGTTTTTATATGAAGAATCTATTATTAAATTCGTTATACAAATCAACATTTTGTACTAATTGTATACAAACAAGTTAAATTAAAGCGAAAAACATTGTTGTTAGTAACTTGTTTGCATTTTGTTCTACAACATTCCAATTTACACGCTTACAATGTACTTTTACAAGAATATTAAATGAAAATTTCATATTTGTAAGGCATTCCTGGTGCTTTATTATGGAGTTTTGTCATGACAATGGTAAAATATGATGGGGCAGAGTTGATTTTAAAAAGCAGTAAAAGAGAGTGAATAAATAAAAAGAAAAAAAATTATGGAAATTATAAAACAAAACATCAAACTAAATAATGGCATTGTTATGCAAACGGTAAGTAGTTCTCATTACATGGTAAGTTATGCAGTAACGACTTGTATTCTTTCGCTACAATAAAATTCATGAAGATTCATGCTAACAAAAAAGTTTCAACATGAGATCACATAACTGAGTAACCAAGGGAAGTTATAAAATAACTCAACCTAATACCACAACTAAATAACTTTCATTATAACCATTCTCTGTAGCGTAGCGCCCAGTCTCAAAGAACTGTTTATGCAAACAATTGTCACGTGCTGATTTTTATGAATGTTTTTCATAATTTTTTATTCATTCACACTGCCGCCCTGGCACGGGTGTGAGGACAATTCGAAATTTAAATGAAACGAACGAACTTTTGCTTTCTTTGTTTACTGGTCATAAAAATGTTTATGGTTTGTGTTTGTTGCTGCTATTTTTTATGTTTTCATGGCAAACATTTTATTTAGTTTCCTTTTTTTTTTACACAATAAAAATTTTTCTTTGTTTGCATTTATTTTTTTTTTTTTTTGTTTTGTTTTGTATTTTTTTATAGGAGAAGAATGTCCATAAATGTGGGCTAAAAGTTTGTAAATTCTAAATGGCATAAGTGGAACAACAGACAAACAGGTCTCTCACTCATTTATGAAATTAAACACAATTCGATTTTATGTTTATTTTTATGTGAAGCGGGAGCAGCTTGAGTAAAGATGACTCCATTATTTTGTGGTGGAGGAAATAGAGAACTAAATGAAATTAATAAATATTTATTTGTTTGTGGGTGTGAGCTTATACTAAGGACATTCTTCATGTTATTGATCACTAAGAAAATATTATATAGCAAATTTCATATGTTGTCGATAACTACAAAAATAAACTACGAAAAATTCGTCAGACAATTTTTCATGTTATCGATAACTGGAAAAATTTCTATAGGAAATTGTTCATGTTATCGATAACTATGAAATTTCTTTTAGAAAATGTTTTTTGTCAATAACAAGGAAATTTACATTGGAAAATTTGTCATGCTATTAATAACGATGGAATTTTATTTAGAAAATTTGTCACGTTATCAATAACTATGGAATTCTCTTTACAAAATTTGTCACGTTATGGATAACTATAAAATTTTCTTAGTAAATTGTTCATGTTATCGATAATTATGGAAATTTATTTAAAAAAATGTTTTATGTTATAGATAACTACGAAATTTTCTTTATTCCTTTGGACATTTTTTCAATTATTGGGAGCAAGACAGCCAAAAAAGTTTCACGCATACCTAAATTGGAGCGTAAGGCGTTTTTTACTTGTCAAAAATTCTCATGCCCATACAATTTGTATGCAGCATACCGAAATAACGCGACGGCAACGCTTTGCAATTGGAAAATCCGATTTTGACAGCGCGTTTAATAGTGAAGTTAGTTGCAAAACACAACAAATGTAAACACATACATACAAAAGGAGAAACAAATATGCAAGAAACACATTTTTAAACTTTAATATTTAGTTTCTTTGATAAAATTTTAGTTTACAAATCACGAAACAAAAATCAGAAACACCAATACTGCAAGGTACTTTATTGTTTAAATAATCCGCGTTGTTATATTAATTTTTTTGCTAACCTTGTTTTTATTGTTTGACGTAGCGTTGGCGCTTTTATTTAGGTATGACATTTCAGCGTTAAAGCTTAGCGTAAAGAAACGTTCCGCCTTACGCTTTTATTTAGGTAGGCCATTTTGAAAACCAAGTATTGGACCCACTACTCCATGAAAATTGATGTTAAACTCAACAAGAGCTTGCAAAATTATTGGGAGCTACTCAAGCAGCAATTTCAAAACGTTTGCGAGCAGCTGGGAAATGTGTACCATAGGATTTGAAGCCGAGGGACCTTGAATGATGATTTTGCATGTCCGATATGATGCTTTAACGCTATAAAAGATAATAATTTTTGCATGAATCATTACAGCACAGTGGTCTAGAAACATTTTTTTTTTTTTGGAAATAATTCGGTATCTCGGCAACTATTGGAGATATTGTTACGAAATTATATATGAAAAAACGTAAAAATTTGTCAAAGGGGGCAAGATCTGTGGTACTTCTGAGGAGTACATGACGGCTTTTTATATAAGTATTTGATATCGGTGAAAACCTTAGGAATTGAAGATTGATATTTTAGTAAAATTAAATAATTTTATAAATTTTTTGGACGTCATTTACCTTAAAAACTAAAAAAATTTTAATATGGTGATTTTCCATGAAGAAAATTATAAAAATTTAATTAATGTAAAATGTTAACGATTAAAGATATCATAACAAAATTAGGAACTAATATAGATCCAAATGGCCTTAAATCAATGGCATTATAACTTTTGAAATTTTTATTTTCAAATTCCGAAATTCCTAAAACGGGGAAAATGTGTTCTAAAAACTGAGATTTTTTAAAAAAGTACCTACTGTGACGTTATTTACCTTATGATTGTAAAAAAAACTGTGTAAGTATTTAAGAATAATATAGGGTTATACAAATATGGAGATTTTTTGAGGATCGGTGCTTTGCCTTTTAAGAATTTTTTACTCAAATGAAAATTTGTTTAAAACTGGCCAAGTTTGGATATGTCTGAGAGTTGTTATGTCCACTTAAGTGAGCCAAATTTTACTTTACATGCTTTTGCATTAAGTTCTCTTTCCGAATCATATAAAACTTGTATATATTCACGAAGAAATTTTTTTTATACAAAAGAAAAAACTATATGGGCTTTTTTGGGGAAAAACTTAAAAAATACGGCGCTATTTACATGTTCCAGCTTTGGTTGCGTGTAGCCTTTTATAGGGACGAGATAACGGTTAGCAAGTTCTTTTTATTTTATCGCCAACATAGCTGATATTTTAAAAATAAATTGGGATCCTCCGTAGGCCCGCCATATTTAAAAAACCATACAAATATCGAGCAAAATTAAAACAAATAAATCAATGAACCTAAATATCTATTCAACTAACTTACAAGCGCAGTTTTGTAGATCTTCTTAAGGACTATTTATATTTTAAATTACAGCTCATTCGGATTATAAATGGATTTTTAGCGATTTTTTTTAAAAAATTCAGACCCGAGGTGACTAACTTTGAGGGGCCACTCACTAGCCCCCATTATCGCTAGGAAGCTGAACAACTGCAAATCAACTCGAAAAGACCTCAGCTCTAACCATGTGAAATTTCGTAACAATATCTCAAATAGTTCCCGAGATACCGAATTATTTCCAAAAAAGGGATTCTAAACCACTTTGCATCACTGACAAATCTGTCTTGACATCTATCATTTAATCTCTTAACTAACTTCAATATTTCCCACGCAAATCATCATTACAATAAATAACAACAAAGACTCTCATAAAAAAAAAATTAAAAAATTCGGAAAATTAAATTTTTAATATATTGCCTCCTTTTCAGTTCTCATTTTTCTTAATACAAATTTTTTTTGCAGAAACTTGAAGAACTAACATTAGTAAATAGCTACCGAGCAAAGCCGGGGCGGTCAGCTAGTATGTTAATAAAAACGAAACCACTAAACTTATAGTTTTGAATCTTTTTTTATTTGATTGAAATTATTATTACAATTTACAAAAAAAAAAAAATATTTTTATAGTTTTAATCACTAGTGATGAAATTTTGAACCTTTTTCGGAATCTCTTCCATTAACGTTTTTATAGTGCTTTCTGACACTTTGCCCGAACAGGTAGTCCATCTCCGTTTAAAATCTACCACACTTTTGGACACCTTTTTTGTGCTCTTCAATTCTCTTTTAACAAGAGCCCAATATCTCTCCACTGGCCTTAGCTCCGGGCAGTTTGGAGGATTTGCCTCTCTTGATACAAATACCACATTATTGTTCTTGTACCACTCAAGGGCTTGTTTACCAAAGTGACAGGATGCCAATTCCGGCCAAAAATAAGTGCACACATTATGAAGTCTTATGAATGGAAGCAGCCTTTTTTGTAAGCATTCCTTGATGTAAATTTCGGTATTTATAGAGCCTGTTGTAACAAATGATTGTAAGATTTTCTCTACTACAAACAAACTGTTATTAAATTTGGTATTGTTTGGTTGTGATTGCTTTCTAACTGAACTGCTTAATGAACTTTATGCTCCACTGTTGATTGTCAGCATTCAGCTAAAGTCTTAACTAAAAGAAATGCTTCCTAATTTCAATTCCCAGTAAAGCATATATATATATGTGCGTGCCTCTCTATAGAGACGCCCTTGAACAATACCATTGTATTGGTAAGGAATGAGTGAATCAGTGAGTGAGTGCAATGCAGTGCAGCAGGCAAAACAATTTGAAATTCAAAGCAACGTGCATAATCTCTGTAATCAACACATGTTCTTATTACAGACACAGACAATTAAACTTTGCAACTTGATGTACACAAATACACAAACAACAACAACAAAATAAAATCTAAAAAGAGACAACAATGGCAACAACAATTTCAATATGAAGAAAAAAAACGCTGCAAAACCTTTAACCCAGCGCAAGCTTTTCTTTGAAGTAGGTATAAAAAAAACCTCATTGAAGGTCTCGATTTTTTATAGTCTTAAGATTTAATTAAATAAATTTTCCTACAAAATGAAGATTAAAACCTAAGAGCAGCCTGACTATACGACATCACAACAATTCTCAAGCTTCAGATAAGGTTGGCGTAAATTTCCCCCTATGAACCTTATGGTAATTAATTTATAAAGCTTAATATCAATACCGCGATATTTTACTGACAGCCCGAAACTCTCGAAGTTCGTGAAAATTACAATGTGCCCAACCAAGTCGCCCAGAAATACCAGGTAGTCTAAATGCACTCCTATATGTCCCTTCTCCTTTACCAAAATATGTATGGGAAAACTGTACGGGATAGCCAGAGAATAAGTGGAGAATTTCTTTGTGGATCCGGTAATAGAAAAACAGCTTAGGCGTTACCCCTTATCAAATAGATATGTTAAAGGCGGCATATGTAATTGATAAGGACAACAAATCATCCTCCAATTAGGCGCTGACAGGAATATATTCCCCTAATAGCTTTATTGATAGTGTTGGAAGTAACTATTACGTGATATGGTTCACTTTAGTGTAATCTCAAGCTAGTTTACTTCATTCGAGGGCTCAATAGATGATTTGTTAAAAGTCAGCTCGATGAGTCGTAGATTTCAATGTGTGTCCGGAAGCATAGATTATTAAGATTTTCGAGTAGTTCAACATTAAATAGAGTCCACAGTAGAGGAGATCCACATTGTGGACAGCCCCTGATCGTTCGTATCGTCTTTGATGATTCATATTAGTTCAACTTAATAACTCTAGTATATCCAGTATCCAATTCGATATAATATCCCGAACACAAATGGCAATCACAGTTTACCTAAATATCGAGAAGACAACCCCCTATAGTTAAACAGTTATTACCAGACATGCTATAAGGAGTGAGATCGAAAATCCCCTAACACACGTTTTTCCTTAAAACTTTTAACCCAAGTATTATTTGATTATTCTTTTTATCAAGTTACCTTTGAAAAGCATGTCAGTTATTATGTTTAATGTCAATTATGCTCATTTGTTGTTAATCTGATTAAAATGAGTGACGAGCGAAGAGCGTACTAAAATTATTAAAATATTTTCAACAAAACCCAACTTGTTCCTACAAAACAATCAAAAGGTCCGCCGTCAAACTGATTTCAATGTTATTAAACAGTACCGGGAGAACTTGTCCGTTGATAGAAAACCTGGTTCAGGTAGAAGGAATGGTCTATATGATGTTTCCAAAGCCAATAAATAAAAAGCATTTTCAAAAGAGTGCCCAACGCATCTGGTAGGAAAGCAGTCCGGTTAGGTCAGTACTCGGACTATTTAGTACGAAAAGTTAAAGCTAATGCTAAAAAATGGATGGCGAAACGTACGAGTGGAACATTTTTTCCAGCTTCCGGGTCAATATTTTCAATAATAGCAAGGTAATTCCCCTAATGCTCCATCTTTAGTATGATACCATTCAATCTAGGGATTCGAAAGTCATCAATTGATATCTTCTTATGACGGCTCCAAATTCCGTCCTCACTGAATTAGTCCACATGAAATAAAAATATTTTACACATAGTTCTATTTTCTTCAAATGCGGGGCTACTATAGTAAGTACCAGACCAGGATTTTCATTATTACTTAACGATTTCTAGAAGACTTTACGATCAATGATTAATATACTTAGGGCCATCCAATAAGGACTTTCGGACTTTGACTTTGATTGCGACCATATTGTTGAAACATAGTCTGTCGAATTGGCTGTCATTTATTCAGTTTGTTTTTAGCCAAATCAGCATGGACGGAAATAGCTTTCAACAACACGTGCAAATGTAAAACTGTTCCGCACGCCAACTAACCAAATTGTGGAATTTTTTTTGTTTTTTTCTTGGACCAGCACTCAGGGGATGACCCCAACTCTTGCAAAGCATTGTGTTGGAACTAGGAAAATAGGATATGGGAGGGAGGATAGAGGGAGTAGTGTTTGTGGACATTTGATTTGAATTTTCCTATATTGAAAGTGACTGGAAAGACTTCAGGAGGAAGCTTATTTCACATACGGACAGTACGGCTAAAGAACGAATTTTCCCTGTAATGTGTTGTGCGATTCAGTGTCCAGTCGACAACGAATTGGTGAGCCCTTGCCGAAGAACGTGTGTTGCGTAAAAAAACATGGGTTTCGGGAACAAGTTCCCTAATTTCAGCAGAACACATACCATTGTACTATCGGTAGAACAGTGAAACACAACCCACATTGCGACGATGTTCCAGTGAGTCAATAGAGCTGGATAGCTTACTGTCGCCCTCTCATGCACGCGGTCGAGTAACTCCAAAATAGACTTCGAAGCACCGGCCCATATATGAGAGTTGTATTCCATTTTGGGTCGGATATAAGTGGTGTAAATAGTAAGGAGATCAGACGAAGTAAAGTATTTCTTAAACCGTCTTAGAAAACCGAGGCACTTGAATGCTTCTTTCGACACTTGAAAAATGTGTTTTGTCCAGCGGAGATCGCACTGAATACTCATGCCTAGAACATCAAGAGCTTCTGATTCCTTAATATTTATACCTCCCATAAAAACAGATGGAGCAACATGAACTGTTGTGCGTTTGTGTGTTAACATACAACATTGAGTCTTGCGTGCATTGAAATCGACTCTATTTCCACAACCCCATTCAGAGATTGTCACAAGATCTTGGTTAAGCGTATCATTCATGTTTTGCCTTATTGCCCCAATCCCCAACAGGTTTGGTCTATAATTGAACGCATATGAATAGAAAATGTTGCTGTCATCTGCAAAAGAGTAGATAGTGTTGGAAGTTTGACATAGGAGGTCGTTTATAAAGATATGAAATAGAGTAGGAGAAAGGACGGAGCCTTGCGGAACACCTGAATTGATCTTGAACTCGTTTGATGAGATTCCATCTATAACAACTCGTATAGTGCGATCTCTGAGAAAGCTCGATATAAGTCGAGAGAAGTTATTACCGACACCAAAAGCACCACGCCATACTCTATCAAACGCTTTAGAAATATCTACAGCCACCACTTTACTTTCGCCAAAACGGAGTATGGAACGACACCATTTTTCCGATAGGAAGGCTTGCTAGAGCGTCCTCTACGAAAGCCATACTGCCGGTCGCTGAGTAAATTGTTGGACTCCAAATGTTTCACAAGATGGTAGTTAACCATACTTTCCATAACTTTGGAAAGTGCAGAACAAATTGCTAATGATACCAATCCACATGAGATCCAGGAGTGTCCAAAGCATCCCAAACAAGCCAATATTTAGTGTGGATTTTGGGCTGGCACCGTCATAGTTCCATATTTCTTTGAGAACAACTATGACCAGGCCTGGCGCTATATTACGATGATTACCAACTTCTTGTGGGCTGAATTATATAATATGGACACCAATGACATGTGGTTTCAACGTGCCATACAGCACATGCCACATTGTACATTCTATTTGAGTGATTTGAGGGCATGGTCATCTCACGTGGAGGTGATAACCCATGTTATGGGTCAAATTCAGCCTGATTTATGCGCCAGAGCCATGGAAAACTGGACATTTTGAATGCGCGACACCCGCACGATGTTATATTCCATACATGATGGCATCAATAGGCCTTTTAAAATAATAAGAAATTTGATATCTCATACACACTTTCTTTCAATTAAATTTATAGATAGGAAGCGCTTAATGAATAACCCTTTTTGATGCTTCCAAAGACATCAGCAGGTTAAAATAATGAGTCAAAATGACAAGAAACATTAAACATACATAAAAGCATTTTTATACATTAGTTGGTAGTAAAATTTTTTATTAGAGGTTTTAAATATTTTCAAAATTCTATGAATTCATTTTAAAAACTCTTTAAATATTGTATTGGAATGCTATATTTTTCAACATTGAAACAAATTTACACAACAGTGAAACATTGTCAAATTTCTTAGAACAATAATTTGTCACCCGCAAAAGCAATTTCCAGAACAAAAGCAAACGTTTGTATACAAATTTACCCCACACTTTGTAATAATTTGAATAATTTTTGTTTTTCCTCTGACATTCTATTTTTATAATTGATAATATTTCTTGTTTCGCTATTGTTTGTTTTGCTTTGAATTCATAAATGTTTGTGTTCGCTCTGTGAACGATGATTATTGTATTCAGATTCGCTTAGATTATTTTTGCGTTGACGTGAAATTTAAGAATAAACATTTATAGAGGAATACAACCAACATCAGCCATTAACAGCACCATCGTCAACGCCGCCACCATTTAAAACAAGGCAAATCAAAGGAAACCAAACAAAAAAAAATTTCAAAAAAAAAATTAAATGTAAAACCTGGTAAAATAAAACACGAGCGAGGAGCTGAGTGTTCAAAAAAATATTAAGATTCATTTTTGTCATTTTGCCAAAAAAAAAAAAAAACATCATATAAAATGACTACACAGAGCTGACAATTTTGCTTTTGTTATTTTTAGGTAGACAGTGACACGGACGTACAGACAGACATTAACGCAGATTGTATGTAAAATTTTTTTTTTTTTTTTTGGAAAATTTATGATTTGACACAAACGCAAATAAACAGATAAATTTAGGCGGCTCTGTTTTTTCGTTTTGCCTATGAAACTAGAAATTTTCTCGTATCGCGAATATAATTTTAGCATGTTTATTGTATATTTACGTTTATTTTCTTCTTTTGTGGAGGAACGAACAATTTGTGTTTTAATTTCCATATTTATAACCGAAAAGAATTGATTTTTATTATTAAAGATGGCTGCATAAATTTCATTTAATACGTATTTTTTATTGGAAACTCAATTTAATCTCCTCAAGTTTATACCCATAATTCCTGTAGACAACGTTGTTATCGAGTTTTGTAGAATTGTTTAGAACTACAATAAGATTTACATCTTCTGTAACAATGTGCAGGATATTGAAAATATAAACCCCCAAAAGTCAATATCAAATGATATACTTTTAGCTCCAAATATAAATTAAAAGACATTGATCAATTAATCCAAGGTTGGCTACCGTTTCTCTAAAATACCTTTTTAGCACGCTTCCTGTTACCTTCAAACTACCCTTACCATAAAAAATGCAGTTACAGTTAACTGTAAAATGTCATTACAGTTTTCTTTAAATATTTTTCATTTAGACAATTATTTCCTTTTGAAGACCATCGAAAGTATTATCGATGTGTATCTGTAAGTTTTGATAGATCCGTTCCTACTTCTTGCCTGGAAAATTAAGGAAAATCAGTTATGGGATACGTGCAAAATCTCTAGAACACAGAGAGTGGTATTTCTGGACATTAACCCTTTGACGACCACGGGGACACCGGTGTCTCAACACATTGAATAACTAAATAACGAAAAACAGAATGGATTCCATTTTAATTTTAATTAATTCGTAAACGTGTCTCTTATTAATGTGTTTAGATTAAAACAAGTTTGAATACAGCATTTATTTTATATTGTCTTTAAAAATTTACAGTTTTATTGGTACTGTGTTCAAGAATTGTTCAAAAATTAGTCTTATGGTCGTGAATGGAAAGGGGCCCTCAATAATGTGAAACCGGAGTCGATTAAAATGCCTGTGGAGAGACTGAGTGACAACCAGTCGAATACTCACCTCATTCGGAGACTTCCGACGAATATAGTTAGTATCTCAGCTACTTCTATAAAGGAGCGATTTGGAACACCCCGTCACACGTTTGGAATCTTGCAATTAATGCTTTGCTGAAAGAAATTGATTCCATAATAAGTAAAACGATTGCTTTGATGTAGGTGTTTTTGGAAAACTCCTGGAAACTAATCTATTTAGTGGCTGGGGCACTGACAAGATCACTTAGTGTGAATTGTGAAAAACCTAACATCGAGCTATTCATGAGAAAGTACAAGATTATATCTTAACTCAGACTCTCAGACTCTTCACAAGGCTTACAAAATTCACTAAGTTTACTTAGTAGTTGGAGCATTGAAAGGAGTCTTGGTGTGAATCCTAGATACACAGAGAATACAGATTCGTGATAGCAAGCGAATTTGTTGCCAATCGAATGATTCGGTTGCACACATAGAATTTTTGGGTTCTATCAACAGAAAGTAAGTTGATAAAATAGAATTTCATTTGAAGCAAATTAACTTTTGTTACTACATACTTCCAAAATTTTGTATCCACAACTGAAAAATTCGGTCACTAAAGTAGAATCATTCGATTGGCAACAAATTCGGTTGCTATCACGAATCTGTTTTCTCTGTGTACAGAAAACCTAGTAGGTGGTTCAAATGATCCTATTGCCATATATGCATGCAGAAAGGTTATTGGGCGGACTTGGGGTGTAAATCCAAGGAATTGCTTTCTGACATGGTAATCAAGTATATAATAATGTATTTGGAGGGTGGAGTTTGGCAAGTCCACCTACTGTGTGATCATCTAACAGATCCTAAGGACTTTTGCACTGATATACACGAAAGCGTTAGGGAGAACGACATCAAGCGCTTTGTTCGCTTTGATGCACTCGATGCCGGTTGAGCTCATGACCAAACAATTGTCTGTAAACTCAAATATAAAAGGAATAACGATCATGCGACTATCTTTGTAAGTGTTACTTACTTCCCTGTCTTCCTTGATAGACGATTTTCGGTATCGAAGACGAAAAAGTCACTTTTGACAAGGAATGCGTTCTCGGGATGACATATTCGGAAACTATACAGATAGACCCAAGTCTGCGGTTGTGATGGGTAGTACATTTTACATTCCTCGTTTTGAAAGGTGTTGAGATTCAAGCTGCTGGTTCAATTTTGCTTCATCCCGACCACTAAATTGCCGGTATGTGCTAAAAGATGAAAAGAATATTCCTATAGCAAATGAGCTATAAAATTTTTCTTGGGTACCTAACGACATCTGGGTTGATTAATGAATGTCGGGTGTTTCTTAATGAGATGACGAGATTCTCTAACCAGGTGGGCTATTTCGTGTATTTCGAAAATCATTCGA
This sequence comes from Calliphora vomitoria, assembly GCA_942486065.2. NCBI lineage: Eukaryota > Metazoa > Arthropoda > Insecta > Diptera > Calliphoridae > Calliphora > Calliphora vomitoria. Next base: position 67,026,077 of record OW818031.2, read on the forward strand.
ATTTTAGTGTTTTGGAAATTTGAAAATGATTTCTTTCGAATCGAATTACACAAAAATCGTCCTGGATTTATTCTGGGTCAGGCCGAAACCGACCGGTTGGTTGGGTTTCTGGGATTTGTATGGGTCTACTCTGACTAAATGGTCGACTAGGGTTCGTGGTAGACATCAAAGCTTCTTGGACGCTTTATAACTGCCGAAGGAGAGCCACTTTGTTGGTGTTTTCATGGGATTGGCTAAGGGTTCTAGTAGATGTATTTACAGGGAAATACTTGATTGTTACACATGCAAGGAGATTGAATCTAGTTTTTAAGAGTTCATGATGACAATTAAGGCGGAATTGGTCAAACAGTCCGCTTCTACGCGAATCTTTTGGAGATGGATATTCGGAAGATGGTCTCTTTCATTCATGTATAGGTTTGGTTTGGCACCGAACCGTACGCGGGCATATAAAAGTCCTAATTTGGAGACCAAGACATGATTCATTTCGATTATCACAAACGGACCAGATTTTTGGACCCAAGTGAGCCGGCTAACATTGATTATTCTAAAATGTGTCCAGATGATGAAGAAGAGAATCTCGGGGATTAGAACCGCCATACTTGCCGGTAAGATTCAGCACGAACTAACGAATCTGATATTCGAAAGATGGATTCGTACATCGGTTTGGTTTAGCATCTAACCGTACACTGAGAAAGGTTCTGATTGGGAGACCAAAACATGATCCCTTTAAGATATCTAATTGCTAATCAGCAATTCCAAGACATTACCAAGATTTTGCTGGGTTTTTAACTAACCTTTGACTCAAATTTCTCTCCTCAAATCACTGTTTAAATTTTCCATTTATACCAACATTATTAAGTACAACATTATTAATGTTTTGCAAAATTTTTAAACACATATACATCCAACACACATTTAACCCCCAAAACTAGGCTAATTAAAGCCACAAACAAACTTTTGTTAAGAAGATTACATAGATTCTAGTTAAATATGAGTATTATTTTCCCACATCGAAAGTATCTTACAATCTTAAAGTTGGCTCTATATTTTGTTAGTTTTTTTTTTTTTTGTTTGCTGTTGCTCCAAGTAGATTAAACATGATGCTGGAAACTAAATTAAATTCATCACATTACACTTTTATGCGGAGAGAGAGAGAGAGTGAGAGAGAGAAAGAGGCAGAGACAAAAAAGATAAATAGAAAACACAGAAATGTTGAAGGAAAATATGCAGCAGTTTCTATAGCGGCAAAGAAATTATAAATTAAATGCAAGCGAATAGCGCCATTATTTGTTGTATTAGCAAGTGATGCCAGCAGCATTAATTTGCTTTCATTTTACACAATTTCTGTGCATTTGTGTATGATGCCGCAATAAGTTCCTGAATTTTAAATTATTGTAAATTTACATAATTTTTGAGTTATTTAAACTTTAAACTTTGTAGAGTCTAAAGTATTCGTCTTAAGCATGATTAAACAAAGCCTTTACTATCTGTTGTTTAAAATACCTTTGGGACTGTGCTTTGTAGAATGTTATTTCTCTTCATGAATTTTAATTTATGAAGATTTTATAAAGAAAAAGCCCTAAACTATGATTTTAATTACGAGTATTTTGCATACAAATACTTTGTGGCGATATACAAACAGTGGTAGATTAGAAATAAGCTGCTGCATATTAGAATTCAAATATTTTGGAAATAATTTGTCCACATACAAATGGCTGCTACGATTGATATGAAATTTTATATAGGGGCAATCGAGGGGTATTCGAGCTTACGTTTTGACGAAGGAAAGTTGAGCACATGCGGTTAATTTTAGTCACTAAATTTTACAGAAAACGCACACCCATTAAAATATTTTAAATTTAAAACTTGTAAAATAGTATTTTCCTAAAAATAATCGTATAAATTTTTGGCCAAAACAACCAACCATAAGGGATTAAAGATACTAACAAAACTAAAATAAAAAAAGAGACTAACAGCAACAACCTAAACACCACACATCACAGCAAAGTGTTGGGTTGGGATGTAGTTACAAAAAAATAAAATAAAAAAACATTCGACTGACATGTAATAATTAGCCATGGGTGAAATAAATGTCTGTATGTGAGACCAAGCTCTCACATACTGCATACTAAAACAAAATTATAAAAGTTCTTAAAATCCTAACAAACGGTCACCAGACTGGAACACATTTTGCTGAGGTTTCTCAACAGCTGAGTTGATTATTTAAAGTTTCCTTAGCCAGAATGCAGATATTTTACTGTTGATGATTGTTGTAAGAAATCATAGAATCTGAGTGCTGGCGCGTGTAACAGCTTATGTCTTTAATGTGAACATCTATTATTGTAGCATACAAATTAAATTTAACCACAGTTTGAAAAATAGTTTGTGGTTTCATAATAAAATTAACAATTTTGTTTAAATGAGTTTCTTAGAAATCACCTCTCAGTGTAAAATGTGATTCGAATTTTATTTATTAATAAAGTGTGACCACAATTCAGCGAGCTATTCATGGAATATACATCTTTAGATATTTGTGATCACTTTAAATTCTTATAAAAAATCTATTTTTATATGAAAAATGAAAAAATAGATTCTAGCAGCTTTATTAGTGGTCGATCACAGAATGTAGAGTATCCAAAGAATGTTCATACTGATCATATTTTGTATTGACTTTGTTATAGAAGTCCGAGAAATGTGCGCTGTGCCCATTCGATATAGGAGAACGATAGGTTGGATGGAGCTGCATGCCCTCCTCTCACGCCTTCCATCAGATCATCCGATATTTAGTGATCGTAAAGATATAGAGATTGCGGACAACTTGCGACAAATGCATTTAATACAACTACTTTGGAGAGTTCCGAGCACTACTAACATCTGTTGTAGCGGCGTGGAAGAATCCTCATGAGACACTCTTCTTTGTAGGATCTTGTTATCTTCCACAGATGTCCAAAGTTATATTCAGAAATCCCTAGAGGTTCTTACGGACGTGCATTTTCCTGGCAGTACCTCATTCTCAGAAGGTAATACTGCGGAACTGTCCAATGGGCGTATGGATGTCCCAGTTCCCATAATTTAGACCAAGATTGGCATTGGACGGCTCTGACGGAATCAAACCAGCGGTTCTAATCATCATACCCTGTCTGACTTGGATATATTCGTCCCGGCTAACATGGTCCTAAATACAGGAATTCTAGAAAGGATAAACGACTTGTATTTGCCATCGTCGATAGATACATACCGGTCTCCTGTCTCTCAAGACGCCTACATGAGGGACAAATTAGTTAAGTCTGCATGGAAAAGTTTTTATGGACATTGAAGGGCACTTAAACAATGTGTAATCGTAGCCGATCTAACAAGACTTTAAAATACTGAATAAAGTCATTATCTCTTCTTAAGGAACGGTTACTGTGTACAGAGTACCGATACCAGGCACTCCGCAGTGAGAAGTTTTGTAGCCACTCCTCTGGAATATTTCCATTAACTAGAACTGGACTTCTATGTCATTGTAAAACTATTGCATATGTGGATGATGTGACTGACTGTTTCTGGTAAACATCTGGCGGCAATCTCTCAATGTATACCATCTGCACAGGACTATTTAGCCGCTGGATTAATGACAATGTACTTGTATGACAAGTATAAAAGTATTATTTAGAATGTAGGAGTATTATATATCTCCTTTAGCACTACCACTACTACCTCAGACTCTCGGATAGTGCGCAGTATCTGGGAATCATTTGAATTGTCAAGCAATTGCCCTGTATACATACAGAAGGGCCATAGAGCCGACCTGGGTTATCAATCCAAGGAAAACTTATACTAATATGTGGTGTACTGGTTTGTTGGATGGCACTTGCTAAAACCACTTACTGGGAGACTATCGAAAATATCCTTCTGCACTAATGATTACAGCCGAGCTACGAAGCCCTCCACCGCTTGTTTTTTTTTTTTTTTTTTTTTGTTAAGGAAGAAGTCTCAAGGTGTTAAATCACAAGATCTCGGTGGCCAATTGTGATCTCCTCTTCGAGAGATAATAACAAGGACCCATTCAGCAAAGACACGACGTTGTTGATGATCGGCCGGCTAGAGTTCTTGTGTTAACTGAACTTTATAAGCCTTAAGACCCCCAAGTCTTTATGCAAAATACGGTGTAGTGACGTTTGTGGAATGCCCAATTCCAAAGAACGACGAGGAATAGACAAACCTGGGTTTACTTCAAAACTTTGGGGTACAGCAGCAATATTCTCAGTTGTTCTTGAGCGACGTGCACTGGTTTTATTATTCACATCACTAACTTGTCCCAACAGCTCGAATTTGTTCACCAATTTCTGTATTGCGGTCCGACAAGGTGCTTCACGACGACCCAAAAATGCTTTAGTTTTGCGAACTGTGACTGCAAGATTTTCACCATTTTTGGAAGTGAATTTTAATAATTTCAATTGGTTGTTGAAGCGTGTCAAAGAATAGAAGCTTCAAAAGTGACAGCTACCGAAATACCGGGTTGGAAAACTCTTTATATCTAAAATCTCTGCAAATCTTGACTATTGCATGTTTGAGATATATACAAATGAATCAACGTTCACCGTTTTAAGGGTTATCCATGCTTATATTTCGGCTTAGTAGTCAGGATATAGAGTGAAAATTGCCGGATATGTACCGACAGTAAACCTGCTATTAAATCTCTTTCTCTGGCTTCTACACGACATCTAGATACGAATGTTAGGTGTCTCTTGATAAGAAGATGCTGTTTTTCGGGTCGTACTGATTTACCTGGCAATACTGTAGCGGACCAACTGGCTAAAACTGGTTCTCGTCTGCAAAACGAGGAAATCGACTGTCTGTTAAGCTTAAATTGCCCGCCGTAAGTCAGCGACTCTAATGAGGCTCTCATGGGATAGATTAAGGATTCTGGAAGCCGTGTTGACATGGCACTATTTGAAATTTGCGCATGCTTGGAGATTTAATGTTGCTTTTAATGATTTCTGCAAAAGTAGTATTAATGAGGATAAGGGGGAGATGGCTGAACACCTCCTTTCTCTTTACCCTACTCTATTGGGAAGTCCATTTTAAATGAACTGACGGATCTTTCGAGAGTGGATAAAGATGATGGATTGTTGTGGTATTGAACTGCACGCGGCTATGCAAATGGAGATGGTGGAACATCTCCTCTCTCTTTGCCATGCTCTATCGTACATAAAGAGAAATCATTTTTTTCACGACCTGACGAATCTTTCGATGGTGGATTAAGATGATGGATTCGTTTGATTGTGCATAGGATTGTTGTGGTATTAAACTGTAAGCGGCTATGCAAAAGTCCTGATTGGGAGACCGAAACACGAGCCATTTGGGGCATCACAAAAGCAAAGTTTATGAATCAACGTGAGCTCTCACTGGCTGGAGGGCTTTATAGATTAAAGAAAACCTTCACTGTATTTTCCAGCGAAACGCTTCCAATTATAACATTTTACAAGAAAAGTACGTGCCTATTAATTTGCCTTAGGGGAAATTAATTGACATATTTTAATAAACTAACTTCTTCAGTCCTTTCGAATAGTAAAATTTAATTTTTTTGCTTCGTGGGAAGTTTTTTTTTTCTAGTTATTGACTTTTTCGGAAATATATTAGATGCTTATTTTTATGCAGTTCCAAAAATGTGATACACCAAGAAGCGCTTGATCTACATATATGTTTCACTCCCAGCTTTGACATTAATTTTACCTCTACTAATCCGCTTTGTCTACACTTAAAGGTTGAGAATTTGTTTAGCAAATACATATAGCTTTCTCTATATTTCTCCATGTGCAAAAAGAAAAAATAAACATTAACATAACACAAAAAAAAAAAAAAAAAAACTTTAAAACAACAAATTTATAAAGTTGTACTATAAAGCCCTTTAAACCATGTAACTAAGTTACACTGCAATTGTCAGCGCTGCTGTTATGAGTTAAAGGGGACTGAGCAGAATATAATTCAAAAACTTAAGTTTTTCACTTTGCAGCACATGCAACGAATTGGATGGGGGGTCTGGTCTGCAAGCGTAGACAAGACAATAGACAAAAGAAACATTAAATAAATTTAATTCATATCATTCTTTCACATTTAATTTAAGCTGCAACTAAGATTTTTATCGCACACACTCAGTGTTGCAAGCAATATGCTGTGACTGCAACACAAGACAAAACGAGTGGGGAAAGAAACAAAGAAAAACGTGGCCAAATAAAATTATTAAGGTCATAAACGATGTGTAAAAAGAGAGCATATATGTATTCATTTTTTTTGCCTTTGGTTGAATTGAAAATTGTGATGAAAAGAGGATGAAACGTTTAGAGAATATTGTTAAATTTTTCAAAATTCCTTAAATTATATTTAGAATTTTAAACTAGATTTTGAAATTTTTAAGTAGAAATCAAAAAACAGAAAGAATATTCAGTCTAGGACAAACGTGTGTTTAATTCATTAGAGATGATATTTGAAAATTCTACTTATTTTTCTCATCTTTGGAAGATTTTGTTTTAATTTAGCTTTCATTTGGCAAATCAATATCAGTCCTTATATTGGAAACATTTCTGGTTTTTAAGGTATTCAAAATACAAATTTAATACATGTAGCTAAAATAACACCTTAAGCTGCTTAAAATATTATTTCATTTTTAAAAATCCATTAAGCACATTAAAAAAAATATAATCGTTTTAATTTTCTTGAATCTTCTATAAAGTGCATACATATTTCAGTTTCCTTTCAGGTAACATTACGAGAATCTCTGTCATAATGATGTCTCTTTCAAGCAATTAAAAAAATTAAATCCTTATAAAATTGCAACAAAAAAAAAAACATCTACAAGAAACACCGTTTGAAAACTAAAACTTCAAAGGTCAAGGATAATGTCACAATTTTAGCTGTTGTATCCTTCAATTATGTGCTATTTTTTTTTTTTGGTAAAAACCAAAACCAAAAACAGTTATTGGATGTAAGCACAAATTTTTGTAATTTGTTATTTTGTTTTCAAAATATGACCTCCAATTATTTTTACATCTGCCAGCCAAAGACAGTCTGGGGTAAAATTTGTTTAACATTTAGAGAATTGTTTAATATCCTGTTGGCCATTGTTAGCTATGACCTTTTTTCATTTTACTGACAACATATGGATTCCTCGACAAAAGAACTTCTCATCTTTTGAGGCCAAGCACAAATCAAGCCAATTTCGGATACTCTTTTCCGAAGCGAAGCGTATCCCAGAGATAGTGTTCTTCCTCTAGCGAAACAAATAGTAGTGGGACGGGGCAAGATCAACATGTGGCCGAGCGTTGTTATGATGGAATATTTCGGTATCATGTCTGACCTCATATTCAGTGCTTTTTTCGGCCAATACTCGCTTCAAACTAATCAACGGCGCGCCGTTTGATACAGATTCTCTGTAATGCTCTGGCCAGATATCAGCAGGTCGTAATAGATAGGACGCTATTGGTCCCACTAAATACAGAGCATTACCTTAGCGCCTTGGATATTTGGCTTTGGTGTCTATTCTGCTAGTTAGGTGGGCTTTACATACGATCTCTTAAGCTTTGAGTTATCGTAATGATCGATTTTTCATCACAATTGCAGCTTGAGTAGCTCCCAACGATTTTGCAAGCTCTTGTTGAGTTTTACAACAATCTTCATAGAGTAATGCCTTCAATTCTTGGTCTTTAAACATTTTTGGATGGCCTGGGAGATCTTTGTCTCCTTTTGTTACCAAAAGCATGAAAATAATACTAAAAGTGGCGAGGCTAATAAACTCTTTCCAGAAAACAGAACTACCAAAAAGTATTCGATTTTAATATTTGGTAGTCTTAAAAGTATGTTCTTTTTCCGATTCCTATTCATTGAATTTTAAGTTAAACTCATAATGTAGGAAATGCTTGATTCTTTGCAAATTTTCACCCCTTTTATATAAGTATCGATAACAATTGGTAACTATTGACAGCGTTTCGGACGTTAACGCGACTTATAGAATTCTGTCAATAGTAATCAATTGTTATCGATATCCACGAAACATGTACCACATTTTTGCTATCGGCTTACAATGGTTTACGTAGTACCTTGCGTAAACCAGCCGGGCATTCGTTCTTCCTCCTACTCTATTTCTTATTTTTCTAAATGACCTTCTACGTCAAACTTCCAACCCTATCTATTCTTTTGCAGATGACAGCAACTTTTGTCATTCATATTCATTCAATTACAGAAAAAGCCTGTCGGAGATTGGGGCAATCAGGCAAAATATGAATGATTCCCTTAATTGGGACCTGGCAAGACTCAGTGTTGAATGTTGACACATAAACGAACGACACTCTTGATGTTCTGAGCATGAGAATACAAGGTGATGTCCGCTGGTCTAAACACATTTTTCAAGTGTGGAAAGAAGCTTTCAAGTGTCTCGGATTTCTGAAACGGTGTAGGAATTACTTCACTCCATCTGATCTTCTTATTATTTACACCACCTATATCCGACCGAAAATGGAATTCAAGGGCGAAGGTGATTATCGGTGACGGTAGGTTATCCAACTATATGGATTCGCTGGAGCACCGTCGCAAATGGGCTGCGTTTCACTGTTCTATCGATACTACAATGGAATGTGTTCTGATGAATTTATGGAACTTGTTCCTGATACCAGCAGATTTTTACGTAATACACGTTTTTCATCAAGTACACATCCCTTTGTGGTCGATTGGCCAGTGGACCGCACGCTACAGGGAAAATTCGTTCTTTAGCCGTACTGTACGTATGTGGAACAATCTACCCGCTGAAGTGTTTCCTGTCATTTTCAATGTAGGAAAGTTCAAATCGAATGTCCACAAACACTACTCCCTCTTTCCTCCCTCCCATAACCTATTTTCCTAGTTCCAACACAATGCTTCATATGTTTAGGGGTCATCACCTGAGTGCTGTTCCAAGAAGAGAAAAAAAAAACTGTCTGACTTAATTAGAAGCCGCAGTATAGGACTTAAGTGCCGCCGGGTTGTCTATATGACTCCATAATAGCCAATACCGCACCCTGAAATAGGCTGGCTTTATCTCAAAGAATCATAGAGAACCATAACCCGAGTTGATCACAGAAGTCACTAGATCCAACGCCACAATTCATCTTTAAACCAAATGTATAAATTAAATTCATATTCAATACACATTCTCGTATGAAAGGAATAATAACTTTGAACAGCATATGTTTTGTCAGATGGTTGGAGCTAATTCATTATCCTTGCATATCCATATGTTCTTAGGCAAATAGTCTTACCGCACTGCAGGTGGAAATGGCCATTAAGTGATGTACTATTGGAGTTAGGTGTAGATTAGTGTTCAGAGTATCTGATAGACTATGAAGAGTTGTTTCACTACTTATTTCCTTTTCGTTGTAGTCTACCAAACTGGAGGAAGTCAGCATTGGAAGTATTATAGTGGTATACATCGACATAGGGCTTAAGCCTTATTTTGCTCCAAACATCTTACGGCAGCTTCCATGATAATTTCGAGTTCAGAGTAATACCTAGATATTTCGGATTATCTGATAGAGGCAGTATTCTGATGATTAATATCTTTGAATCTGTGATAAACAGAACCAGTTCTGTTTTGCCTGGGTTTACTCCCTGTCCAGTTGCATTTCAAAGACATTGGTCATGATTTTGCTAATCATATACAGAAATATAACTGGTATCAACATTACCAAGAATCGAGATAACAACAATCAGCCACAGTAGATGAGATATCACACCATTATGACAATTTGCTTCGACTTTTGCTGTTTCTAAGACATGTAGTAATAAACTCTCGATCCAGTTGCTGATGTATATTTAAACATTTAGATCCACTACAGCCCGCGAATGATGATACGTTGTTGAAGCGCATTCTATATCCAGGAAAACTGTCTTTGCATACTCTTTGAATTCCAGTGATCTCTCAATTATCCTTACATCCTCAGACAGAACTGTCTCCATTAAGCGACACTTTCTTCTTATACTTCTTCCTCCAAATTCTTCTTTATATATGACTTGAGGAGTCTTTCCAAGGTCAGATGGTAGACTTATTAGGCGGAAGTCTTTTGAATTCTCATAACTTCTTTGGCCATTTATGGAAATAGAGATAACTTTTACCCTTCTCCAACCAAGCGGAACTTAGTTTAAAGAGAGGCAGAGTTTTGTATGTCAAGGAATGATGGAACCCTTTGCACTCTGAAGTATAATTAATGCTCAGTTTTAATTGGAAATAGATTAATATTGTTTTTCCGCAAACTTTTGATACCCACAGTAAAATTCTTTTAAACAATGTATTTTTTTCGGCGATGTTATTTGCTGTTGTCTTCTTCATGACATAATTATTATTTTTATTACTTATTATTTTTTATTATAAATAAGCTACAGAAACGAAAACAACTTGTAAATGTTTTTAATTTTTATTTATTCTTACACTTAAGTACTTAGGTACATGTGTAGTAAATAGTTTTCAAATATTTTATGGGTGTTTATAGAAGTGGTCGGCGCTCACAGCTACCAGGGGCCGAACGGATTGTATACAACACGAATGTAAGCGAAACAAGTTAAAGTTATCGAAAGGAAAACAAATTGGAGATTGTGCATTAAAAATTAGTAACTTATGTGGAATGTTCTGTTTGTCCCGACCACTGATTTCAAGTTTCGTTCTTACACTGTACCCAGCATTTTAGCAAAAGTTTATTATTAGAAAATAGTTGTAAGAAAATGCTCAAAATATGTTTCTACTATAAATACTAGTACTTTATTTTAGAGGAAAAATTGCTGTGGCAGCAGCTACTTATGTTTGCTCTCTTGTTAGTAGAATTATTCCAAAAAACGACAACAAGCTTTTATAATCATTTGTTGGAAAACATTCAAGTTGAACATATTTTAAAGACTTATTATAAAAAACTAAATTCCAATATATACAATCTCAAATTCTCTACAACATTTCATTTATTCATACAAAAACACAAATTAGGATGGCTGGTTTTGAAAACAAATTTTAACTATAACAAATAATTAAATAAAGAAAAGTATTTAATGCTTTTTTCAAAATTAATGCTATCAAGATTATTTTTTATGGCTGCAGTCTAAATGCAGTAAAATTGTGCTAACAAATAACCGGCAGCAATTTTACTGTTAGTTAGCAGCAAATGGGATTATAATTTTTATTTTTATGACAAAATTATTATTAAAGGAAATTAAATTTATGTTAGAAATTTTTATATTTCATGTTCTGCAACATTTATAATTTTAGGAACAAAGAAATTTTTTATGTGTATACATATTCTTGTGATATTTACAGAATGATTTAATAACATTAAACTGGCATTTGTTTGTGTACAAACAAACGTTTCTTCTATGAAACTTAAGGAATTTTTAATATGCTCTTGTTTATTTCCCAAAATGTCATTAGAATGTCTCAATTGCTAAATAGCTTAACTCCCTAAGATATAAAGTAGAGAAAATTAGTTAAATAGTTTTTCATTATTCCCTGCATGACAACTGGTTTACAGTAACTAGTCCCGTGTCTAGTGAAAAAACTGTGATGGTTTTTTTTTTTTGGTATGAATTTTTTGAATTTCTTAACTATTATTTTAAACTGTTTGTAAAGTTATTCAAAGTATTGACCAATGTTATCTATGACCTTTTCCCATCATTCTGTGTCAATTTCCTTCTCTCTAATGTTATTTAATGCCAAAACAGATTTTGTAATTTGTGCAAGAAATTTTTTTTTTTGAAATTAAATTTGCAAAAACTCATAAAGCAGAGTTAATCTGTTTGTCATATAGATTCTTCATGTGACAGTAACTCTCAGGCTTAATTTTTTTTCAAAATTCTATTGTGTGTTTTTTTTTTTTTTTTTTTTTTTTTTTTTTTTTTTTTTTTGTTTACTACTTGATAAAACAAACAAAATGTTTACCTTAAAGCATTGTTGCCCACAATTTTGCTTTCCTATCACGCGAGATAGGACAAGCAAATTCTGCCAACGTTACGTTGACACACATACACTATAAGCTTACTTGTGTGGTTTCTTATAATGATCATGTGTTTGTTGCTTTGTTTTCATCTCAGAGAACAAAATCAAATCAGTCGCTGTTTAGCACTTGTTGAAGCAAGATCTTGTTACGCAACTTTTTTGAATGCTCTTATATTTTTTTGCAAATACACACAGCAAAATGTTTGATGAGAATTGGGAGTATGATTTTTTTTTTATAGAAAATATGGATGGCGAAGCACAATGTATTGTGTGTTATCGTACTTTATGTCGTAAATCTTTATTTTTTATAAAAAGACATTATGAGATTTGCCATGCATATTTAGGTAATCTTACTTTAAGCTTTTCAGTGTACGACTTAAAATATTGTGATGAATTTTGCTCTCCGCTGCCTAACAAACACAAACGAAACTGTTGTAGTATGTGTGTGGGCAACACTGCCTTAAAGCAATTTTGTTTAAATATGCTAAGCTCTGAGGCATGGCATGATATTTGAGGTCATGTTATGGTAAAAATCTTGTGCAGATGCAAAAACAAATAAAACCCACAAAAAAAAAAACAAAACAAATTGTTTAAGAAAGTTTTTGGCTGCACTTTTAGCATGTTTACTTTAACAAGTAATGAAAAATGGCATATTACTCAGTGAATTTAACACAGTATTGACAAGTTATCATGTGCTCTTTACATACAACAATGATTTCTTTGATCTCTTTATTATTGATTCCGGTTTTTTAACTCAGCCATTTATGAACTGATTTTTAATCAATTTTTGTTTCTAACTTAAGCATTTTCATATTTTCAATAGCAACAGTCTCGGGACCATACCAATTGAAGCAAACAATTTGAAATTGTTCATCAGTGCCTTGGCCTGACTTTTTCCCTCTGCAATTTTCATTAATTCAATTGAAAGAGATGCGAAGATTTGCCCATTTTCCTTTGCAATCGATCGATTCGACAGATGTAGCTTCAACAATATGGCCGCTATTAACTACCAAAGTTCGAAGGCCTCTATAGGAAAACCTTTTACATATCAAGGTATTAATAATGTTACATTCGGCTGTGCCAAATCTCCATGTGAGATGGCCATGCCCTCAAATCTCTACTGCAGAATGTTCAATTTGACATCAGCTGCGTGTCACGTCCTTTCGACAATTTTGTTTGTTGACGTACCCATTGATCCAGAAATGGGACTCATAGCAAAACGTTACCCGAACAGAACAACCATCTGATAAAATAATTTTATCATGTGATTTGAAAAACCAAACTGAATAAATGACAGCCAATTCCACAGATGATGCTTCAACAATATGGCCGCTATCAACTGTCAAAGTTGGGAAGTCCCTATTGGAACACCCTCTAGTTTATTCTCAGAGAGAGCGTTCTGCTCCGATCGAAACAAACAGGAGTAGGACTGGGCAAGGTCTGGTCTGTAAGGTAGGTGAGACAAAACTTCCCAACCATTTCTTTCTAAACAGTTTGTAACAAGTATTGTAATATTCTGGGAGTTTTTCGGCCAATGGTTTGGCCAGATTTCAGCAGCTCATAAAAGATAGCAGCCTAAATACAGAGCATTACCTTAGCGCAGGCGCGGATCCAGAGGGTGTGAAATAAATTTAGAACAAATTTTGATTTAAATAGTTGATCTGGATCTGCGCCTGCCTTAGCGCCATGGATTTCTTACGCTTCGTCTTATCGCAATGTATCCATTTTTCTACGCAAGTAATGATTCAATGCAAACATTATTTTCTTTTATAGCATTCAAGCATAATTTCGGACATGCAAAATCGTCTTTCAAGATCTCTGGCCTTCAATTCATATAGTACACAATATTCCTGCTTTTGGATGAATCCTGCTGCTCGCAAAGGTTTTCAAAGTGAATTGAAGATTGAGTAGCTCCCAGAACAACCATGATTTTGCAAGCTCTTTTTGAGGTTTACAACAATCTTAATGGAGTAATGCCTCCAATTCCTGATCTTCAAACTTTTTTGGCTGGCCTGGGCATTCTTTTTCTTCCGTGTCAAAATTACCACTTCTAAACCCCACAAACCATCTATCGCACGTTGAAAACGATGAAACACATTCACCATAAGCTTCGGTCTTCAATCGATGTGCATCAGCGGCACTTTTTATCAAATTAAAGATGTAAAGCAAAACTTCCCGCTTATGATATTTTCGAAGCAAACAAACTTTTTTATTTACACATAATGTTCAATAACTAATTGAGAAAAAATGACAGAAATGTACCCTTTAAAATGACATATAAGTTATTAAAAAAAAAACCGCGTTCAAAAGATACGTCATCTATTGTAAATCCCAAATTTTTATATCATACACCCAATAATAATTAAGTTTTTCTTGGTCTGAAAATATGAAAAATGTACTATTCATTCATTCATTTTAGTTTTAACTATAAACAACCGAAGAAATAAAATATTTATTAATCATCAACACAAAGTTAATCAGTGTCTCTTGTATTTCCATATCAGCGCGGCAATGGATTAACACTTTTAATCATTATCTTATCAGCTAATGAATGTTTATATACAATTTAATTAAATTAAACTTTTAATTATTTATACACTCAAGCACTGCTAGACAAGTGATTTTTTTCCGTTACGTTTTAAAGTGTTGTGGCGTTTATGCGAAGACTGTGTGATATTTAAATGTGGCATACAATTAATGGAGGTAATTAAGTGGATGACATTATTTTGTGTGAAAGCTTGATTTATGCTGTGAGATATGGAAGAACTAACAAATAGTAAAAATTTAACTGCATAAATGCTGAAATAGTAATAAAAATATTGGATTTCTAGTCGGATGGATGAAAAAAACATGGAATATTAATGAATAAGGATTTATATATTTAATTTATATATTTAAGTATGAAAATTTCAAAATTAAAACATTGGGGGCGCTGTAGTATAACAAAGCAGACCACTTTACATATTTTCCATGATTTTCTAAACAAGCAGAAATATGCTAAAAACTAAGAGTAGAAACCAAAGCTTGCGAACCGGTATTCTGTTGTCGTTTGATTTGACGGAATACTCGCCTAATCTATATCTATTTTAATTTCATTGCGCTTTCCCTAAAGCTCTTATCTTTTCACTCTCACTCTCTCTCTCTTTCTCTCTCTCAGTTGGTGGCCGTTCATTTCTTATATTTTACGAACACACTCCGTAATTCTAACATTTGTTTGTGAATAGCAATGACAAAGAAGTTAAAATAATTCTATGAAACACGAAGAACAATATAAAAATGGCAATAAAATCCGCACCGCTCCACTTAATTTGTATTTTCTTTGAGAAGCAGAATCCGCATGCTTGTGTTTATACACATAAACAGCAATAAAATGGAATAAGAAAGATTTCAGCAAGAAGTTAAGGCCAAAAACTTGCAGTTCTTTCTCCTACCTTCAATTTTGCAGCACACACTGAGAGAAAAAATATAGTTGTGCATGTTTACAGTAACCATTTCAACATTTTTAAAATTTGTTTAACAATATTATAGTCACAGTAACTATTTAACTATTTAACTTACGATTCACATGATTGTATCAATCGTATATATGGTTACAGTAAATAGGTATATGTTTATGACAACCATTTTTATGATTAAGGTTTTACCATATTATGTTGATCTCGGCTAATTGATATCATAATCTGAGAGCAACATATTATGATATAATTATTCATCATAACAATGGTTGTCACAAACATATACCTGTTCACTGTAACCATATATATGATTGATACAATCATGTGAATCGTAAATTAGCCATATTATGGTTACCACAATCATGTAAATAGTTACTGTGACTATAATATTGTTAAAAAAAACTTTAAAAAATTTAAAAATAGTTACTGTAAACATGCACAACTATATTTTTTCTCTGCGTGCACTAATGTGCTAGTGAGTAAAAAGTACTGAACATGACTATAGCCATTTTGTCTAATTTGTTGTTTTCATGAATAATTGAACAAAACTTACAAACACCTCCTTCTTATCAGTTGATGAAGAATTTGCCAAAATGTGTAGTTTGTCAACAAACTACAACAAAACACACACACACAAAAATGGTAAAAATAGCTGAAAAACAAACAAGTTGAATTAAGTTCTAGTGAAATTAAGCACCTGTAAATACACACATGTGCATGCAGTGTGTTTGTTTTTTCCCCTGCCATCATGATGACAAATAGCTATTCCATACACCCTTCATCCACCCACTCGAACAACAATAGAACACGTATTTAAAGAGAAAATAGAAAAAATCCAACATGAAAGATCGTTGGTGTTTGATATATCAACTAGAATAGTTTGCGCTGGTTTACAGAGACTCTATCTAGACTACACGTCTATCTACTGGTAGTGGAAACAATTTTAAACCACTACAAAATAAAGCAACAACCAACCAACCTGTTTGAAATTCCATTTTGAAGAGGTTTA
This sequence comes from Calliphora vomitoria, assembly GCA_942486065.2. Lineage (NCBI taxonomy): Eukaryota > Metazoa > Arthropoda > Insecta > Diptera > Calliphoridae > Calliphora > Calliphora vomitoria. Next base: position 67,042,527 of record OW818031.2, read on the forward strand.
AGCTTTATTGAGGCAACTTATCGCTTTATCACACATTTTGTTTGAATAATTTTAAAGTATTTTAAGAGAGTGTAGCAGGGTTTCAGAATGAGGTTTTTTCGCATGTATTTTTATGAGGTGGGATTGTTATCGATTTGAAGGCATTGTGAAATCCAGGAAAAATTGAAATCTACAACTTGGTAATGACAAGCCTTTGCTCCAGCCTGTGCCAGTGTGTATACTACCCACCCCCCTGGTCAACCATTTGGGGGTGGGGGGTAAATCAAAATTTGTTCTACATTTTTCCTTCTTTTTTATATAAAAACTTTTCGGTTTTGGGGGGGGGGGATTCCTATTTCACCCCCACTGGATCGCTGTTACTAAGTATTTATATATCCTAGTCATTTCATGAATTATCTAACGTACAAAACTAGAATGTTCTATTTCCACAATAATTACCTAGCGCTTTTAGCAGCTTTAATGTTATTATTATTAGTGAGGCTCTACGCACTGCGAACCAAAGGATCTTTTGTGCAGCCTTAGTCCTGGTAAATTACCCCAAAATCGAGTAAATTCCGATTCAACCCAAGAACGAATACGTTCCATAGTGGATCCACGTGGAATGCTACAGAATGGTTCAGGACCTATAAACGAGCGACGAACGCCCCTGTTGGCAAGACAATCAGCACGTTCATTTCCAGAGTGACCTTCATGGTCAGGTACTCAGCACAATATAAGTTCATTGTGTGCGCCGAGTTCATTCAAGGATGTCCAGCAGTCCATAACAACAACAGACCTCACTTTATATGATGATAAGCTCTAAGAGCAACCTGACTGCCAGACATAACAAATATTTTATCATTTCTTAATCTCCTTCTTAAACATTAATTGGAGCATATAAAGATGGCGTATATCTCCCCCTTTAAAAATTGGGTCTATAGATACCAGCCTCAGTGTCACCATTAGCCTGTTTGGAACCATCAGTAAACCATACTTGATCGGCATTACTCTGCCACCATGTCAGATTTAACCACTCGTCCCTTTCAGGTATAAGGAACCTAAAATTCCTATTCCTATTTAACACCAGAGTTGGTGAGATATGGTCCGATATTACAGAATATCCAGATCAACCAGATCCCCCGGCATTACACGGGACATTCCCGGTAGTCTGAATGCAATCTTATAGGCCTCCTCCATTACCAATAAATGTAAGCGTGGGATGTGTAGGATTACACATGGACATGAGTGGGGCAGGTCCTCATTGACCCAGTATTAGAGACGCAGATGAGGCGATATACCTTGTCAAGTAAATGCTTTTACAGTTAATATTGTCATGCTAATAAATAATGTTAATAACATTGTTGATAAGTAGAAGTTTTGAGCACTGCAAACATAGAATAAACGAATAGAACGGAAGGAGAGAGGAAAAAATTACTCTCTTTTCACAAATACAATAACAAAATACATGCAATACATTCACATGAAGTAGGTTTTTGACAACAGACTTAAGTTTTTGGCTCTCAGTTACCTATCTAGTTGTTGTCTATGACTGAAAATGTTTATAAACATGATGAATGCAACCGTTGCAGACCATTAAATTCAAATTGATAATGCTATTTCGTAACTGACTACCACCTACCGTTTGTATTAGTTAAAAATATTCAATTTCTAAAACATTTACAAACGTACAATACATAAATTCACACACGAATAATTGTAACGTGACATAGAAAGAATCAATATAATTCTCATTTACTTAAAAATGTTTTATGCGGAAGTTATTCTGTCTTGCACAAATAATAGAGATCAACTTCACAATGTATTTTCTTTCCAGCCTCCAACGTATCAGTTACCTTATCGCACCGTATTAACTAATTTGAAATTCAATTTTTACTGATAGCACCTGTCCAGATAGTAGCTACTTACCTTAGAAGCAGCTTCTGTAAGTCCTCACAATCAATGGTTTCATGTGACTTCAAAGTAATACACATTTAAGTTCTTTTAAATTTCAATCAGAGAGCGGAGGGTCTGGCTGGTATTGACTGAGTTGTATACTTATATTTTAATGTTGTGTTATAGAAAACTTACCTGAAAAGAAAAGAAAAAGAATTAATGAAAGCATTAAATTTAGAACTATGTTTATTCAAATTCGTTTACGATGGAATACATTAAAAATATATATATATAAAAATTTACGAAAGTTTGAATTAATTTAAATAATAATTAAAATACAGTATTTTTCTTGTTTTTCAAGGTTTAAGCACCAAATTAAATTGAACAAATCGAACACATCAATAATCTACAGAACAATCGTTCGAATGGATTTTTCAATGTAAACTTTTAAAACAAGTTATCTGAGATCATAAACCAAATATGTAATGGTATAGAAGAGTTGTCGTCGCTCATTGCCACTTGCCTACGACCATAATCGATTTATTTACCTGTAAGCAACACGAATTTCCACACACTTCATTTAAATAAGAAACAAAAATCACAATCAATAAAATCACTGATCAGATTGCAACAGAGAAAGAAAGTGCATAACATGTTGTTATAATCAATGTTCCATGTTCTCTTTACACCGATCACTGGTATAGAACAAACTGGAATAATCTAATATCTCTCTAACAGGACTTATATGAAAACGACTACAGAATTATTGCTTACCAAACAAACATAAAAACAAAGCCAAAAATTCCATCTATTCTTTATTCTATTATAATTGCCCAGCGATAATGTAATGAAAAATGCTGATTCCAATGGTAGGAGTATAAGAGTGATCGCTCTGCAAATTTAGAACATTTATAGTTGAAAAAATGGAAGTAGACTCCATATTGGTCATCACAAACTCTAGGGGAAAATGTTTTTAAATCCTAGACCACGTTTACATCTTACTTTCTCTCCTTAAAAATGAAAAAATAATAACTGTGTGAAATTTGTGTCTATTATAGGGATGTAAAGCATGGTTTTTCGCCAATCTCATAATAAACGTCTTGCAATTATTTTTAAACTGCAGCATACGAAGAATACTAAAAGTTTTCTGGAAAAAAACCATCAAACCCAAAGGATGTGAATCATAACACGCAATACTTATATAAAGATAAAGTTAAAGGGCGAAAAAGCAGGTGGATTGTTCATGCGCCAAAAATAGGTCGGTCTAGCCATAATCGGCAAACATAACAGCCAAATACCGAATACAGCTTTATCTAATAGGTCGAAAAATATGATAAATAAAGAAATAATACACAAAATCACATATAATAAATTTTTAGGGCCTACACGCAGAGAAAAAACATGGATGTGGTAAACATGGCTGTGGTAAACATATTATGATAAGATTTATGATTGTAGTCCAAACTTATTATAATCATCATTACTACCATAAAATATCATATTATGATCAAATATGGTCGTAATGTCATTGTCAACATGATCATAATATGATCCAAAGCACTCTTAATATGACCCAAAGTATTCAATAAACTAAGTAAATCCAATGCAATCATATTTATGATCCAATGAAATCATATTATAATCAAATGAAAAATTATTTTTGGTAATACAAAATTAAATTTTTATAAGTTTTAGTTTTAATGTACTAAATTCACAATTAAAATATTATTGATAAAATCACTGAAATTTATTGTTGTTCGCTTTAGGAAAGCTAAAGATATTGAACAAATAAAACTATACAGTATTACAGACACTCAAACTTTACTTGTAAAAATATCATAGCTTACACAAACACCAACAATAAACACTAAGGAGTGAGATCGAAAAAACCTTAAGACACGTTTTTCCTTAAAACTTTTAACACAAGTATTATTTAATTTTTTTTTATCAAGTTACCTTTGAAAAGTATTTTATTTATTATGTTTAATGTAAATTATGTTCATTTGTTGTTAATCTGATTAAAATGAGTGACCAGAAAAAAGTGCGTACTAAAATTATTAAATATTTTCAACAAAACCCAACTCGGTCCTACAAAAACATGGCCAAACAATCAAAGGTCTGCCGTCAAACGGATTCCAATGTTATTAAACAGTATCCGGAGAACTTGTACATTAATGGAAAACTTGGCTCATGTAGAAGGAATGGTCCACAAGATGTTTCTAAAGCCAATAAATAGAAAGCTTTTTAAAAAGAGTTCCCAACACATCCGGTAGAAAAGCAGCCCGGTTAGCAAAGTACTCGGATATATTTGGTACGAAAGTTGAATCCAATAAAGGTTTAAAAACATACAATGCTCAAAAAGTTCCTGACACGAACGCTGCTAAAAACAGAGCACGGAAATTGAAGTCAAGTTTTATAAAAAAATGTTCTTGCTGCATAATGAATGACGAAACGTATGTTCTGGAAGATTTTTCGCAAGTTCCTGGTCAAAAATTTTATGTTGCTGATGCTCGAGGAAATGTTGAAGAAAAGTTTAGGACCCAAAAGCAGACAAAATTTCCCAAAAAGTTCTTGGTATGGCCAAAAATATGCAGTTGCGGCAAAAGAAGACAAACATTTGTTACAAAAGGCTCTATAAATACCGAAATTTACATCAAGGAATGTCTAGAAAAGAGCATGTTTCCACTCATAAGACTTCTTAATGTGTCCACTTATTTTTGGCCTGATTTGACATCTTATCACTATGGTAAGCAAAGTCTTGAGTGGTACAAGAACAATAATGTGGCATTTGCACCAAGAGACGCAAATCCTTCAAACTGCCTGGAGCTAAGGCCAGTGGAGAGATATTGGGCTCTTGTTAAAAGAGAATTGAAGAGCACAAAAAAGTGTGGTAGATTTTAAACGGAGATGGATTCGAACAAAGTGACAGAAAGCACTACAAAAACCTTAATGGAAGGGTTTCCCGAAAAGATTCATGAATTCATCACTATTGATTAGAACTATAAAAATAATATTTTTTGTAAATTGTAAAAATAATTTCAATAAAATTAAAAAAAAAAAATCAAAACTGTAAGTTTAGTGGTTTCTTTTTTTTTTTAATGATAAAACGTTTGTTAAGATTTTTCTTCGATCTCACTCCTTAATGCAAAATCACAAAAAATAATCAAGTAATATTTCAGCACAATCGGCAGTGCTTCTCGGGTTTTTCTGCATCCCAAAAATTGGTAAGGCTTACGATACTACGAATATATATAAAAATGGTGTAACAAATGTATAGTAATTCATAAAATGGACCGATTTCTGTAAATGTTTTTGTCAGTTGTTCGTCAGGAGAAGGTTTATACGGAAGAAAATTTTGGAAAATTCCTCCGGAAAAGTCGGAAAATTGGAAAAATCGAGTTTTTGTAAGAAATTTTATGTGAAATTATTCCTTAATGGCTTTCCAAATGAAAAAATAGAAAGTTCTCAGCCAAAATCCGATAGATGGCGTTATACGTTGACGTAGACTGCGCAATCTGACAGGTGTCATTTTTGCAAGGACAATCACTAGAAGTCTGTGGGATTAATCTCGAATTTCCCTGTTTTTCGCACGTTGCATGTTCGCGTGTTGAGAAAGCGTCTTCGTTATTTATTTTTGCGCCGGAAAAAAAATCGAAAAATATTGCTCATCAAATCGCTCTCTACTGATTCCATTCAAATAAATCATATTGAAAATTTAAATATTTGCGTTGTATTATTACTCTAAAGTTTGTCTAAAGGCTTAAAATTGGGGTATGATTCCTCGCCTAGATGCTCTGCCTCAGTCTTCCAAAAAGCAGTAGGCAAATTCGTTGCTTTACTGCATTTTTCACCATTGTCGTAAGCTTAATATTTTGAGAAGCTTTATTGGAACACAGAGAAAACTGATTTTGTTGTCAATCGAATAATTCTGACTTTATGACCGAATTTTACAGTTGTAGCCACAAAATATTGGAAGGATTAACAAAAGTTTGGTTGCTTCAGCCAAACTTCTTCCTTATTAACTGATTTTCTGTTGCTAAAACCGAAAAATTCTAGGTGTGAAACTGAGTCATTCGTTTGGCAACAAATTCGGTTGCCGCTATGAATAATAAATGCAATAGCTTGCAAATCCAAAATATTTCTTGCTGACTTGAAACTACATTGGATTCTTCCATTTACGGCTGCATTTATTATAAATAGCTTATTTTAATTTTAATAATAAACATGTTTTTTCTTACGATTAAAGAAATATCTGATTAAAGAAATTTCTGATTAACTTATTCATAAATTTGCTTGCTTTATTGTACTTGTGGCTGTGTGTAAAATTAAGTATGTAGAACATTAATATTAAAAAATAGTTGGTAACTATCTTGAGGCATTCATACAGACATTCACATGATTATGAACATATAAGCAATAAATATTCTGGCATGTGTTTATTAGACGGCTTTAAAATTGTACAGGGAAAAAACATAGCTTTAACTTTTAAGTTACAAAATGATTTTACATAAATCAGATTGTGCGAATACCGATATACCATGCCCCATTGCTGGGATAGGCTTCACTTCAGAACGGAGTATCCGAAATTGCCTTGAGTCGTACATAGCCTCAAAAGATGAGCTGTTCTTTTGTTGCTGAATCTATCAACCCTATTGTGAAAAAACATGTGAAGTTTATGTTCCCATGAAATATCCCTCGAAGGGAAAATTGCTATCGTGATATTCCCATGAACTTTTAATTCACAATAGTTGAATTTGTTCGTAACAGCTGGTAATTGTTTACAAAATACCATCTAAAAATTGTTACAACATGGGGATTTTTTCACGTGAACAAATTTGATGAACGAAAAATGGGAAAAGGGAACATATTTCATGTGAAATATTGGCTCGCGATAGGGGTGTATATGTTGCCAGAAGGATGGGAAAAGGTCATAGCTAACAATGGTTAATACTTTGAATAAATTTATATTTTACAAATGTTTAAAAAGCCAAACATTTTGGAATATCCCGCATTTTTATGTTGTACTCCTAGTACTTTAAAGAACCTTAAAGAGGAGCCTTAAACTTTTTAAACATTAACTTAAAAATCTGCTCTCATTAAAATGTTTACCGAACGTGTTTCTACACATAAAGGACAATTTGGAGCACCCTAGTATTCGTACCCATATGCAGTTGGAAGTACTAAAAGAGCAAGGATATTTATATGAGTGCACAAAGAAAAGGCACACTTTCACATGATCCTGACTTTCCCAAACATTTGGTCAAATATCAGCAGTTCCAAATCAGCAGGATGTCAATATTAAGCAGAAAGTTCACAAATTTTTCACCAGAAAAAACTTATCAGGCTGTCAATAGTACTGGACAACTGTTAAAACATTTGTGAGTTAAAGGAGATATCAATATTGAATAAATTCAGTGTTTTATCAAGAATACTGTATGACAAACTTGTAAAGCATTACACAAGATAATATCTAAATTGAGTATGTATTTTTAATAACAATTAACGTATGCTATATTTCCCCACACAACTGCCTACTGCCATTATCCTTGAGTCCTCTTAATGTGTGGATGTGCTTTTAGGCAGTGATGCTGCTATTTTTTACGAATGTTACTTCTTCATACAACAACAGGAACCTTTAAAATACCAAGATGCTCTCTCTATTTATGGTAAAAATAAAGAAAAGGTAAAAGAAAATTAAGAACGCCATAAAAGTGAAATTGAAGTAATTCATTAACAACGAGACAGGACGAGCAAGAAACAGCGGAACTAAGTTAAAATGTTCGTATAATACTCTTTTCTTTAACGTATCATGTAGTAGACACATACTTAAATAAGATAGATTTCAAAATTATATTTTATTACATTTTCTTTGCATAATAAGATTTGCATTTATTAAACGTGCAGGCATATGTTTGCCACGAAAAATAACAAGAATATTCGTACAGTGAGATAAAGAAACGTATTATTTAAAAAAATATATATATATATGTTTCCAAAGTAAAATTTATGAGCAGTGAGAATGATAAAGAAGAGTTTTCTATAGAATAAAAGAACTGGAAAGATTGCATAGATGATAAAATTTGCAGTATTAAAGTGTTGGAAAGTTAAGTAGAGGAAATTACGACAGTGTATAATGGAGGAATTTTCAAAAGAATATAATAGATTCAATATCCATACATCGAGTTAACCTCGATGTATTTCCCACCACAATTTTCAATTACTGAGGTTAAGGAAATCTTCTTGTGACATGTGTTGACTACAATGCCTAATGAGTTTTCCTAAATGAGGAAGACAGAATTATAAGATTCTCGTTGATTGTAAAAATTGCTTTGATTTCGTAATCCCTAGACAAGCAATAAAACTTACCAACTGATTCATATAAAATTCCTGGTCTTATACTTGTCATATCTAGAAAAATTAATCGAAATTCATTATCCACAAAAACATGATCAAATCAAAGTTTAGTTAGTTTAGTTTAGCAGTGTAATGCCCTTTGTACACCTCCACTCGGAGTCCCCAATGGTGCCATTGTGAATGTCTTAAGACTAGATAAAACTCAGCAGAAAACACATTTCATATTTTAGATATCGACAGACAATATGGTCAGCAGTCGCTAACACATCTCCGCACGTCCTGCAATAGTCCTGTGTATAATTGTCCCATCTAAAAGTCGTAATCCTAATTGAGCAGTCACCAATAATCATACTTATGAGGGTCATCATACTACTTATATTCAAATCAAATAGCAGTCTGCCAAGTTCAACCTGGGGCACACAGACCTTTGTACCCTGTAGTCGCCAGGATTGGTTACTTCTATACAGGATTATCTCTCTAATATTACCCTGCGGTAGTGGCTGTGTGGTGGTTTCAACAGCCAAGGATAACCCCGAACCTTGTCCCACGTTTGGTCTCCTCTTTTTAGTGTCCTGGTCCCGTCAGGGCTCTCGTCATGTATCAGCCTGGGTTTGAAACTGTGTACATTCAAAGACTTTAGAAACTCACCTCCTTATCCCTGGTGTAGGATTCCTAATCGGGACATTTTTTGTGATTTGTTGCCAACAGAATAATTGAAAAAAACATGAGAACTCAATATCCAAATACCTAATACTTTAACATCACTAATGGGCAACATCTCTGCAACCCGCTAGCTTGGATCCATGTATATCTTATCCCATTGTGTTAACCTCTATCTAAACCAGCTAGATTCTCTGTAAAATATAATGAACACATCACCCTCATAATTGGAATAATAGTTGAGGTACCGTCCCTACCTCTTCCTAACTCCTGGTTGCAGAGATGTTGCCCATTAGTGATGTTAAAGTATTGGGTATTTGGGTATTGAGTTCTCAACTTATCCATGGTTCTTTGAATAATTCTCTTTGCAACAAATCACAAAAAATTTCTCGTACATATTCGATGTCAGAATCGCAGTAGTCCTTAGAACACGGTCAACGCATTGGGTTGGGATCAATTGCCCCTTTCACACAATTAGATATCTCAGAAGAAACTCATTGAAGAAACAGCTGTGAAACGGCAACAATGAATGTCCTTGAGGATGTTAGTTTCATTGAAACTCTCTTCGGTTTATGGACCTCGATAAATTATTTAAGGCAATTTTTGATTCTAAATGGGTTGTTTTTTAAAGAGACGGAGAAATTGAAATAGAACATCAAATTGGCTTTATTAATTACATAATTGTATAGCATTAATGTTTAAATATGATTTTGGACAACCTGGAGTTCCAATTTACACACACAAACTTCATTTGAAAATTTTGTTCAATGATGAAGCACACTTTTGGTTAAATGGCTATGTCAAAGAATTGGAGCATTTGGTTAGATGATAATCCTCAATTCATTGTCGAAACACTATTACATTCAGAAAAACTCACTGTTTTGTGCGCTTTATGGGCCGGTGGAATCATTGGTCCAGATGTATGCACAAATAACGATGGTCAGCACGTTACAGTCAACGGCGAGAGGTACAAACATGCTTACCAACTCGTTTGGCATTAGTAATGCAGAAATGTGGTTTCAGCAGGAAGGTGCCTCAATGTCATACAGAACGCGATACAATCAATTTACTGAGAGAAACATTTGGCGAACGTTCATGTGATTTGTAAAGTCCCAGGTCTATGCAGATAAACCAGAATCGATTGAGCTCTTGGAAGCGAATATTCGACGAGGTATTGCTGAAATACAGTGATTTACTGCAAAGGTTGTGTGAAAATTGGACCTCCAGGTTACGACATGATCGCGCTAGCCGCGGCGGCCATACAGTTATCTAATTATTAAAGCCAATTACATGGATAATAAAAATGTCATTCTCTGTTTTATATCAATTTAAAGTTCTCAACTTAAAGTATACTTTAAAATCCTCGTCAAATTTAAAAAAAAAAAGTTCTGCAAGAAATTGATATGGAATGAGCACCCTAAAAAGGTTTACATTATAATAAGCAACAAAAAATGCTAATGAACATATTTTCACCTTGATTTCAGCAAAATTTCCTTAATACAAAACTCTGTTATTGACACTAACATGTAACAAACATTAAATTAGGTCATGTACAAAGTATACCACTCTATTTAAGTAAGTACTCGTACTTTGTTTGAAATAAAAACCTACAAACTTTTAATCGGTTTAATACAATATTCAAAATCCATATATTCTCCTCATATTAACACACCCTTGTAACATGGAAATAAATATCCTCTACTGTAGACAATAAATAAAGATCAACAATGAAATAGCTTTGCAAAATGAGTTTTTTTTCGCATTTGTACTTTTATCAAATTGAAACAACAAATTGCAGAAAATATGTGTCACTATTAATTTTTTAAATGAATAAATGGGCGGAAAACCAGTTGTGGAATACAATAATTGAGCCTGTTTTTTTACCAAATTGTTATTTGGTTATTTTGGACAATGGACAAGCAGAGCAGAGCAGCAAAGAAGGCTTTCAATTGTGTACGTTTATACAGAAGAACTGAATGTTAAAATGAAGCGAAAAAGAAAATCAATATTTAAACAGCATAATGAAAGAAAGAAGAACAGCAAAAACAAAAGCCAAAACTGTGTGCCATATCCGTTTTTTTCTTGAACAAAAAATAAAGAGGATACAGCATCAACCACAGACTTCAAGGCGCCAGTCAGTGTCTGTGGCAGTAGAAGCGACAACAATAGCAGCGGCAACATCATAATCATCATTATGATGCTCTCGGCATCGTCATCAGCATATAAAAACTACATTTCTGTTCAGTCTGATTGGTTTTGGATTTATGAAATAAAGTTTTCGTACGAAACGAAAAGAGAAACTTTATCTTGTGTGCTGTTACAAACATTTCAACTTAAATGAAATGTTCTGTTTTAAAAATATTTTCCGCTGTCTGATTATATTTCTTTTGGGAAGGAATATTATAAAGTTGTTTATTTACCATTTTGAAGTGGAGAGCAAAAGAGAATTTAAAAACGAAATTTTGTTGATAGGAAACATTCAAGATTAATGGGATTTTGTTGTGTATTTTTTTTTTTTTTTTTTTTTTTTGGAAAACTTTTGCACACATGGACATTTATGTGTTCTTGGCACTTTGTTAACTCAAAGCTTTAGGATGTTAACAGATGCAGTGTTTTAAAGAAGCCAACATTAGCAGCAAAATCTAGAGGTAATTGAAATGACAAACGCTCTAAATAAGTTCAGGATCTAGAAATGGCAGACACCCTTGAGAAATTTAGATCAGGCTATTTCTATTTACTTAATTTCCATTGTGATGATGCCTAGACCCAAATCATGTGATGGTTCCTAATAAGTACTCCTCCTCCAGTCATAGATATATTAACATCACTACTTTGAAGAATGAAGCCATTGAGAGAGTTTCTAGCAGTCTTTGGTGTTCCGAATGGTCTTACAAATCATTGTGTGCTACTCAAGCAGAAATTTCAGCAAGATTCATTCAAAAGCATGAAATTGGGTACCAAACGAATTGATGCCGAGAGACATTGAAAGACGATTTTGCGTGACCGAAATGAAGCTTGAAGGATATAAAAGAAAATCATTTTTGCACCGAATCATTACTTGCGATGAAAACTGGATCCATCACAATAACGCAAAGCGTAAGAGATCGTATATAAAGCCCAGCCAACCAGCCGAATCGAAACCAAAGCAAAATATCCATGGCGCTAAGGTAATGTTCTATATTTGGTGGGACCAAAAGAGTGCTATCTACTATGAGCTGCCGAAATCTGGTCAGACCAACACAGGGATCCTTTACCGAACGCTACTGATTCGTGAGAAGCGAGCATTGGCCGAAAAAGGCCAAGAATATGCGGCCATATATGAAACCGTAATATTTCATCACGACAACGCTCTGCCACATGTTGCAATACCTGTTAAAAACTATTTAGAAATAAGTGGTTGGGAAGTTTTGCCTCAACCGCCTTATAGTTCAGATCTTGCCCCGTCCGACTAATATTTGTTTTGAACGATGTGGAACGACCTATCTGTTATACGCTTCACTTCAGAACATAGTATCCAAAATAGGCTTGATTCTTTTTGGCCTCAAAAGATGAGCAGTTCTTTTTGCTCGGTATTCATATGTTGCCAGAAAGATGGGAAAAGGTCATAAGGACTGAGATCGAAAAAACCTTAACACACGTTTTTCATTAAAACTTTTTTTTATCAAGATACCTTTGAAAAATATGTCAGTTATTATGTTTAATGTCAATTATGTTCATTTGTTGTTAATCTGATTAAAATGAGTGAAGAGAAGAAAACGCGTACCAAAGTTATTAATATTTTCAACAAAACCCAACTTGGTCCTGCAAAAAGTTGGCCGAACAATTAAAGGTCTGCCATCAAACTGTTCCCAATGTTATTAAACAGTTTAGGGAGAACTTGTACGTTGATAGAAAACCTGGTTTAGGTAGATGGAATGATCCACATGATGTTTCTAAAGCTTATAAATAGAAAGCATTTTTAAAAGAGCTTCCAACACATCCGGTAGGAAAGCAGTTCGTTTAGCTCAGTACTCGGACTATTTGGTACGAAAAGTTAAAGCCAATGGAGGTTTAAAAACCTTTTTTTTTCTCCATTACCCCTCTTGGGAGCATATGGCATCCACAAAGCATCTCCATCTTACACGATTTGTAGCAGTTTTTTTCGCGTCTTCCCATGTAAGATTACACTGTCCTAGATCTGGGAGTATCATGCGTCTCCATGTGTTCTTTGGTCGATCACGGCTTCTTGAACCTTGAAAGTTCCACTCTAGCGCCATCCTTGTTATACTGTCAGGATTCTTTCTGATAGTATGGCCGATCCACCTCCATTTCCTACTTTTTATTTGTGTTAGTATGGGTTCCTCGTTGATGAGGTTCCAGAAATCTGTATTGCTGATGTTTTTAGGCCAGAATATTCTGCATATGATTCTGAGTCACTTGTTAATGAATACCTGTAGTTTTTGCGTAATGGTATTCGATACTAACCAAGCTTCACTTCCGTACAACAGAGTAGACTTGCGTTGAATATTCTAAGCATGGTTCGTATGGATATTTGTGAGTTTCTCCATACTGGTTGTAGTCTTCCTAATGCCACTCTCGCTTTATTGAGCCTGTTATTTACGTCTGTTTCAGCGCCGCCATTTGTTGATACTGTACTGCCTAGATAGTAGAAGCTTTCTACGTATTCAACTGGTTGGCCTTGTAGCATGATGTTTTCTTCATATTTATCTCAAGTCCAACATTGCGTGCTAGTCTTTCCAGATCATCTATCTTAGCATGCATGTTTAAAAACATACATGGCTCAAAAAGTTCCTCACAGGAACTCTGATAAAAATTTAGAGGCCAAAGACAGAGCACGGAAATTGAAGTCAAATTTTATAAAAAAAAAATATACCCGCTGTATAATGGATGACGAAACGTACGTGTTGAAAATTTTTCGCAGCTTCTGGCTCAATATTTTTATGTTGTTGATGCTCGAGGGAATGTTGTGGAAGAGTTTAGGACCCAAAAACAGAAAATTTTACCAAAAACTTCTTGGCATAGCAAGCAATATGCTGTTGCGGCAAAAGAATCCAAACATTTGTTACAAAGGGCTCTATAAATACTGAAATTTAGATCAAGGAATGTTTAGAAAAAAGGATGTTTCCGTTCATAAGACTTTTTAATGTGTCCACTTATTTTTGGCCTGACTTGGCATCCCGTCGCTATAGAAAGCAAGGTCTTGAGTGGTACAAGAACAATAATGTGGTATTTGTACCAAGAGCGGCAAATCCTTTAAGGCTAGTGGAGAGATATTGGGCTCTTGTTAAAAGAGAATGGAAGAGCACAAAAAAGGTGTCCAAAAGTTTGGTAGATTTTAAACGGAGATGGACTACGTGTTCGAACAAAGTGACAGAAAGCTCTATAAAACATTAATGGAAGCGTTTTCGGAAAAGGTTCATAAATACATCACTATTGATTAGAACAATAAAAAAAATATTTTTTGGAAATTATAATAATAATTTCAGTCAAATAAAAAAAATCGAAACTGTAAGTTTAGTGGTTGTTTCGTTTTTATTAACATATATGTATGTTAAGATTTTTCGATCTCAATTCCGCATTTATAAGTCATACACCCAATATATAATGAAAGTTATCTTTCCAAAGAAGAACAAACATGTCTCTTTTTCTTGAATCGCTCTTTTTTGTTTCTGCTCCCTTCACTCTCAACTTTTAAATCCCTGGCAAAAAAATCAGCACCACTGTATACTTATTTACAACTTTGATTTATTTTTATTTCTAAACACATTTTACCTTTCTTAGTTTTCATATATTCTTATAAATTTTTAAACATTTTTTTCACTAAATAAAAACGAAAGAACCCCTTGATAATAAAGAAAAGCACAAAAAATCAATTGTACTCGTATGAAAAGAAAAATATTATTCTTTTTGTGAATATTTTTCTTAGAGAACGAATTTATAGATCTTTGACAACATAAAAAATGTAAAGTCAGGAGAAAAATACATAAAAACCAACAACAAAACAAACAAAAGAAAAACTCTTTAAGATGATGATTATAGTGGCCTTGAATGCTGCTAAACACCGTGCGTCATTTGGAAAATGTATAATTAAATTGTAAAGATAAACAAAATAGCATTAAAGAAAACGAATTAATTAATTCGTTAAAAGTATATTTTCTTTAAAATTTGAGAATTGTTTACAACATTTGGTTGATCGTAGATGTGAAAAATATACAACTTTCAAAATATTTTAGTGCTTAACTTATGATTTGGGTTATTTTGGGTTATAGAGCTATTTTTTTGTTTCTCTAAATGTACAAAATAATGTTTACTGGGTTATTTCTAATGACGAAGAAATAACTAGTATTTTTTTAATTATTGACTTTCTCCATGACATAATGACTCATTTTAATTATTTACTTAGAATTTATTTCTCATACATCATCAACATACAACAACGTCACGCTAATGTGCAAAGCAAACAACATTTTTGTTAACATTTCTACTCGCTCGTTCATCTAGATTAGTATTTTATCTAAAGTTTGTTTGAAATATAGTAAGAGATTTTATTTAATCTTTTTTTTGTATTTAGAAATGTAAACAAATTAGGCACACAAATTGTTTTGCATAAGTACCCATATAAACAAATGAATGTTTATATTTTATTTATACAAAACAAATGTACGAGAACCTATTTGTACATTTGTAAGCTACAAATATGCATGTATTTTTACATATATGTACACACAAATGTTGAAAATCTTTGTAGTTGTTTATGCAAAATCAAATTTTGTTAAATAGTTTAAGTGGTGCTAGACTTGTTTACCTAAGACAACTAAGTAGAACTGTTGTTGTTACAGATGTTGCCTTGGTTTAATTGGACGCTGATCTTTTATTTTATAAGACAAAATGATTTTGTTGAATAAGTCCCAGCAGTTAAGGAAGTAGTCAATGTATCACTTATAGACAGTAATTGTCACTAATGTCTGAACTCTAGACTGACTCCAATTTATATATTTTGGGTCATTTGACACGTATGTGTTCTTTGTAGTGCAGAGAGAAGTCAATTGGTTACTTTATAGATCACATGTTATCTAGCGAGAAAACAATTGTCACTTAAGTGTCTCTAAGTAATCTAGAGTGTAGTCACTTTAAATGTTTATTTTGTTAAGCACTTTTTTATGAATAATTCGTACAAACAGGTTTATACAAATTGTATTAATGTAATTCTCATACAGTTTAACCATCCTAGCCTAAAGTCACTTGACACTTAAGTGTCTCTAAGTAACCTAGACTGTAGTCACTTTAAACGTTCATTTTGTACTGCACTATAGAAAGTAGTTATTTTACCCACCAGAAGTAGTCTATTGGAAAGTTGTCGGATGAGGGTTTGTTTGCAAACAATCCGTTATTGGACTGTCTATGAGATGTCTTTTTAGCAAACTATTTGATGTCAATTAGCATCCGCAAATGTTAAAACAACTAGTTATGTAGCTGATCAAGTAGCCAGTTAGGTAGCTAGTAAGGCACTGACTCTATGTAACCAGTATGGGAATCCAATGTGTTGACTACTTTGGACCAGCTATTAGACAGTCTCATTGTAATCCAAAAGTGATAAGCACGTGCTAGTTTTTAACCCAAATCATAGATAAAATCACTAGTTTCGAACAGTCATTCTAGAACTGCTGGGGTATTGTTAATTTCAAAGAGGACACAGACAGAAATACAAATGGTCATAGACTAACAAACGAAATTACTAATTAACACGTTTAATGCTGATATTATGTATTACCAGTTGACGCTACAACTTGTTCTGGTGGGTGGAAATTTCCCGACTTTTCTTTATATTTCACAAACGAATGTCTTGGAAACCCTTTTTATCTACTTCAGCTACTGTATCCGTCACAAGCGACCACCAGTGTCAGCATGCGAGCTTTTATGTCTTGAATACTAATCGCTGCAGAAACCCCCAAAAGGTGAAGCCTCATAACATCCGACCCCATAAACCCGAACAAGTAAAGTGCTACAACTTCGGCTAACGAATTGTTATTGTAAACCACATAGGATGGAATCCGATGAGATAAATTCTACGCGAAAGCCTACTATTTATTGGATAATCTAACAAATACAGCCTACGATATAAATGCTTTCGTTCTCGTCGGCTACAATATTTTTAAGAAGAATGTTACACCTTGTTACCAGCCTCCATGTCTTGGTCAATGGTTGATATTGATGAGTTGGGACATTGAAGTCTGTTAAGCCATCATTCTGTAACGACAATATCCCTTGAGTACTTCTTAATCCGCAGAGACACTATACTCCTTGCTAGGTCTGTGGCTAGAATTAGGTCTATCCCTATTTTATTTACTGATGATGCCTTATTGGGATTTTAATGTGTTATGTCTGTCTTGTTTGACTTAGCTGTTCTGACGACTATGTTCACATTTTTGGAGTTGTATGTTATTGTATGTTTTGGCGGTTTTTGGATTTTCTTCTTGAGTTTGGAAGCGGTGTTTGGGTAAATTAAGAGAACCCAGGTCAAAACCTTCCATTATTGCATAGTTTAAACTTTGTATATTCTTTGCCTTTGCAGTGGAATACCAGACGTCCAGACGCCTTGAACTTGCAGTCTGCAAGTTGAGCTTTTGCAAAGCTCTTTCTAAGATCAAACATTTCCCATTTCCAGTCTTTAATGACTCCTATTCGTTATAGGTAGGTGTAGCTTAACTTGTGTAGTGCGAAGAGTTTTGACACAGACGTACTAGTAGTCCGTTTTGGAGTATTAAGCTCCTCGGAAATTGATCCATCCGACCTGGCTCTCTTTCTAGGAATCTTCAGGTCACGTTAGTAACAATCCAACAGCATTTAGGTTTATGCGATGTTTAACGTAGAGTCCTTTGACATGTTGTTTATATTTTTTATTTTGACTACGTATCTGATAATAAGGGATTCAACATCATACAACTATAGACCCTTGTTGCATGTGAGCAAACACATATAACCTTACATTGCATAGTTTAAATTTTGTCTATTCTTTGCAGTTCAATACCAGACGTCCAGTCTTGAACTTGCTGTCTGCAAATTGCGCTATTGCAAGGCTATTTCTCAGATCAAGCATTTCCCATTTCTCTAGGGTATCTGGAATCACTCATATTCGTTTTAGGATGGCTAGGGATGTAGCTTAACGTCCTAATCGGTATTAGTGCAATCCCACAGAGTTTAGGTTTCTCCGATGTTTGACGTAGAGTCCTTTGACATGTACATGTTGGCACAAAGTCGCCATTATTATAGGATAGGGATTTCTAATATTATTTGAGCCTTTCATATAATGGAGCACTGACAAGATCTCGGATCCCTACAATTTCTGCATAAGCTACGTAGACAATGTCAAGGAAAGTGGAAATCAAGTTTAGAGTAAATGAGACCTGAATTCTTAAAAGTATGAAGGACTCCGTTAAGATGTAGGCTGTACACTGTCCCATAGTATTACTCATAATACATGATGTTTTTATTTCTCTTCTCTAGAGCATAAATCTATAGAAATCAAAGGCTATGTATCCTTCGTTTTGGCCTGAACTTAATTCAGCCTATGTGATGCCTTCCATGAGACCGGAAGACAATCTCCTATTCTGAGGGCAAACTTTACGAAGAAGAACAAAAATACTCTACTGAATGTGTCCCATCTATAATGACATCAGTAATCGTTTTAGCGAAAATGGGGAGAAAAGCGTTGAAAGTTTTTTCTGCCACTATCACTCTGCTGTATAGGAAAAGTATATTCTCTCTTACTACTATCGGTCTTCATATAGCGCCTTCCGAACTTTTACAATTGATAGCGGCCATAATGTTGAAGCTACATCTGTCGAATTGGCTGTTATTTATTTAGTTTGTTTTGCCAAATCACCATGGACGGATATAGCGTTCAAAAACGATGAGTGTTCGCTGAATGGGTCCTGAAGCAGTTGAAAACTGACCCTGAGTGGAAATTGTTGAATTTGGGATAATACCAATCCACATAGATCCAAGAGCGTCCTATACATTCCGAAAAAGTCACTGTTTGATTTGGATTTTGGGCTGGCGGCGTCATAGGTATATATTTCTTTGAGAAGGACATTGGCCAGGCCATCTTGATTCCCAACTACTTTTGGCCTGAATTGGATAATATGGACAACAGGACGGCCCTACGTGCAACACAGCATATGCCATATTAGATATTCTGCACGAGCGAGTTGAGCGCATGATCATCTTACGTGGAAGTGATGTAAACTGGCCACCGATATCATGAGATTTGACCCCGTTAGACTTTTTCTTGTAGGGTTTTCTTTAGTTGCAGGTCTATGCGCTAAGCTACTGACCACAGCGGCCCTCAAACTAACATAACCCATGTCATCGTTCAAATTCAGCCTGATTTATGCGATAGAGTCGTAGAAAATTGTATATTTCGGATGCTCGCTATCTAGCGATGCCGTTGCGGACATTTGCACGTATTATAATCCCTACATAATGACATCGGTATTCTATGGGAACTCTGCACTATCAATTTCAATTGTAAAATAAGCTTTACCGAATTTCCTAGTGCCCGTACAAGTATGGAAGATGCCGAATGTCCTAGACGCCCAGTTATGGTCTCTACACCCATTTGCTCACAATCGCGTACACAAAAGGTTTCACACATGTACAGTTTTCATTGAAAAAATCCAGGAATTAGGCTACAAAATGCTCCCTCTTCCGCCATATTGTCAGGATTTAACCCCGATTGACTATTTCTTGTTTCCAAACCTGAAGAAATGTCTCGGCGGAAAGTGATTTGACTCCAACAATGAAATCAGCTCACAAACAAATATATATTTTTATGATCACGCCAAATCTTATTTTTTGGAAGGGAAGGGAAAAATTGGGGAAACGTTGAACAAAGTGCATAGAGCTCAAATAAAAATAAAATAATTTTTTATCCAGAACCTCTGTTTCATTAAAAAAGCCATGGACTTATTGACCCGTCCTCGTAAAATTAAAGATAGGAAGCGCTTAATGAAAGAGCCGTTATAACACTAGTAAGCCTCTTCTTTGGTGGTAAAGGATGTAAGCCGATCATAACGACTTCAGTAGAAGTTGTAGGGTCAACAATGATCTGAAGAGTTCTAAACACCCTTTTTGTCCTACCAACGCCGGTTTTTCAAGGGGTTCTAGTTCTTTTAGACAAACTTATCTTTATTCATTGTGGTATCCTCTCCAAGCACATCTGAATTTCCACAAATTTAGACCGCAGGTTGTGGTTTATTCCAAACAATCCACATCGATCAGTTATGCAACACATGTTTTATAGCTCAAACTTATAAATATAACAACTTTTATGATTAAAAATATTCCTATGTATGTACGAAATATAATACAAACAAATTCTCATTAAAACAACATTTGTTTACATTTGAATTCTATATACATTTGTATTAATTTATTGCCGCGTTTCTTGCGGTTATACAGTAATTTATTTATATTCAATAAACAATTTAGCACATATAGTCAAGTTAATATTTATATCGATTTTTATTAACGTACACAATTAATAGATGCAATAAGTTCATATAGAAACTATGACTATCACCACTGCATAAATGTGATAAATGGCAGCTGTAATTGTCACTTGAAGTAAGATGAATAAAAGAAGTGAGTGACAGACAACCGTCAATGGTTTTATAACATCCTCAACATTTGATTGATTCGTTATGGAAATTGAAAGTGCAGCATAAAGAAAAATGTTGACAGATTATGATTGCTGACGAGATTGTTGAAGGTAAAAATAAATTGAATGAATAGAAGTATATAAATATGCATGTATCTATGTATGTGCTTATATTTTTTTTATTTTTGTTACTCAATTGACTTTTTTATCACAGTGATGGAATTCTCTCCCACAAGTCAAGCTCTCTGGTGATTAAATGTTTACTAGATTCTAATTATTTTGTCTTTAGGATTTTGTTAATAAAATTTAAGCAAATTAATTTTGGATTTTTTTTAATTCCTAAAACGTGCCTCCCTTACTTCTTATTTAATAATTATAATCTTGTATAACTAATTTGAATATTAAAATTTAAAACGCAGATGATTTCTTATAAAATTTGTCACTGAGCCAATAACGATTTAAATTCTAACAATAAAACACAGGAGCAAGGGTCTTGGCTTCCAATAATTTTAGCCAACAATGGGAATATTTTTAACACTTAATGAAGAGAATAAGATGGAAAAGGCAAAAAACCAAAATGAAAAGAAAAACTACAAGCAAAATTAGAAATAATATCTGTTTTGGCAGTAGGCCAAAAAACATAATTATATGAAAGGATGAATATTTGAGGAGATGAAATATTGGTGGAGAGCTAAAGTTGTTTGGCAAGGTAAATAAATAAATCAAATCGATTGTTAAGTATGTTTAGAAAACTGATTAAAATTCTATGCAAATGATTTTAGATTCAAGAGGGTATTAATCATAAAATAACGCATAGAACGGAAGGAGAGAGAAATATCAATGGAAAAAATTACTCTCTTTTCACACATACGGGTGATATAGGGTTTTCCAACAAGAGGTGTTATTTTGGTATTCAAAGAAAAATTGCATTTTTTGAGATAAATGATCGGATGTTTATTTCATAATAAAGACTAAGATATGCCGTTACTAATGATAAACAACATCAGCCAAATGGCTACCACGACCACGTTTACAGGACCATATCCTTTTCATGACATTTTCCATAACCAAATTGCAAAGTGGCTGCCTTATGTCCTTGATAGCCTCACGAATTCTATCTTTGTGGTCTTGAAACGAGGCTGGGCTGTTGGTGTAGACCTTATCTTTCACGTGGCCCCAAAGGAAGAAGTCACAAGGTGGTAAATCACAAGATCTCGGTGGCCAATTATGATCACCTCTTAGAGCGATAATAACAAGGACCCAATCAGCAAAGACACGATGTTGTTTATGATCGGCCGGCTTGAGTTCTTGTGTTAACTGAACTTTATAAGCCTTAAGACCCAAGTCTTTATGCAAAATACGGTGTAATGACGTTTGTGCAATGCCCAATTCCAAAGAACGACGAGGAATAGACAAACCTGGGTTTTCTTCAACACTTTGAGCGACGTGCACGGGTTCTATTCTTCACATCACTAACTTGTCCCAACAGCTAGAATTTGTCCTCCAATTTCTGTATTGCGGTTCACGACGACCCAAAAATGCTTCAGTTTTTCGAACTGTGACTGCAACATTTTCTCCATTTTTGTAGTGAATTTTAATAATTTCAATGCGCTGTTGAAGCGTATATCCTTCCATTTTTAGTAATAACGTAGTTTCTACTTGTCAAATGTCAAAGAACAAAAGCTTCAAAAGTGACAGCTACCGAAATACCGGGTGATTTAAAATAAAACACCTCTTGTTGGAAAAACCCTTTACAATAACAAAATACATTCTATACATTCTCATTAATGAGGTTTTTGACAACAAACATAGGTTTTTGGCTCTCATTTACCTATCTAGTTAAGAACGAACGGAGCTTTGCTGTACCGCTGTTATGATCTTGAACTTATTTGATGATATTCCATCTACAACAACTCATATAGTGCGATCTCTGAGAAAAACCGATATAAATCGAGAGAAGTTATTGCAGACACCAAAAGCAATAACTTTTGATAAAAACACACCATTCCCCACCCTATCGAGCGCCTTTGAAATATCTTAAGCCACCACATTACTATCGCTAAAACGGTGAATGGGATAACACCATTTGTCCGATAGGAAGGCTAACACGTCTCTCATAGAGCGTCATCTATGACAGCTATACTGGTGGTAAATTGTTGGACAGCAAATATTTAAGATGGCTGCATACTATCCATTACTTTGGCATATACAGAACATATTGCGATATTGGGCGATAATTTTTTGGGTTGTTAGCGTTTCCCTTTATAGGAATTGTTGTTACATTAGCAACCTTCCAACAAACGGGAAATTTACCGTCAAATACTTATAATGTACTGAAAAGGTTAGCTAATGAACGAACTAGAGTCGAAGAACAGTGTTTTTCAACCAGAGCTGGTATGCCATATGGTCTAGGAAACATATTTACGTTTAGATCCGATAAAACTCTTTTAACGGCTCGTGCAGTATTCAAGTGCCTCCGGTTTCTGAAACGGAATTTACACTCATGTATAGGCCGGTGCTTCAAATTTAATTTAGGAGCGTACAGGAGAGTGCAAAATTGATTATTACTGACAGTAGGGTGTCGAACTCTATTGATTCACTTGAGCACACTAACAATGCGTGGTGTTTCTCTGTTATATAGTTACTACAATGGAATGTGTTCTGTTTTCGCCGATTTTTACGCATTAACCGTTTTCTTCAGGAACTCATTCCTTTGTGGTCGATAGGCCAGGAAAAATTTGGCCTTTAGATGTACTGTCAGCATGTGAAACAAATATACGAAAGTTAAAATCGAAAGTTCACAAACACTACTCCCTCCAAAATACTTCCTTGCCACTGTCACTCGCTCGTTATGAAAATACTATTCTTGACTGAATTTTAATTTATAAAAGAAAAATCTGAATTGAGGAATTCTAAGCTTAGCTCAGTAGTCTTCTCTAAACTTTATCGAGTTGTCAAGGAGTATAGGAATTAAATATCAACTGGCAGGACAAGCTGGCCCACACCCAAACTTTAGAACTTTACTTGTATGCTGATACAGTAGGGTATCTAACTTATATGTTGCTTTTACTGGTGCTGCATGATGATGTGAACAAAGTTAGGTTCTCCGACAGTTCCAAGCGAGTTAAGGCGGTACTGGGTTTGAGTAATGATATTTCTGATGGAGATTTATGACATTGTAGTTTGGATTAGAAAGTGTTTGAGAGAAAGTTTAAGGGATGTTTATAGGTTATAATGGGGGTCGTCATTGACATACAAGTTGACACTGCGCTAAATCTCTGGTCATTAAGTCTATTTTGGAAAAGAACGAGTCAACTGTTTGGGTTACTGTTGGACTCGGTAATTTTGCATAAGATTGGCATACTTCTTCGGCGTCATGGATGGGTATGGTATGTGGGTGTCAGAGAAAAATTTTAAGGGTTTGAAGATTTTTGTGATGTCGGAAAACTAGGTTGTATTCTGGTCCTTTTATGAGTTTAGATTGGGGTTTGTCATTGACACACAACGAATTGGCAATGCGATATATCCCTGGTGATGAGATCAATGTTGGTTAATAACAAGTAATAACAATGTAAAATAGGACTGGAATACTTATTCGGCATCTTGGATGAGAGTGCTAGGAATATGTTTGGCTATTTGATTAAATTAAGTTATTTGGCCATAAAAGGAAACTTAGCCGAGCTCTGTCTAAGTAATTTATTACGATGTCTCAGAGAAAGTCACAGAAGTTGCTGATGTTAAAGAGGATACGGGACTATTTGTGGTATATCTGTGTAACCTTCAATATGTTTTGGAAAATATTGAAATCATAGAAGACAGAATTTGTGAGTTGCATGATGATATCTCTGAATATTAGATTTTTATTGTCATGTTTTAGGGTCTTATAGGCGAAGTATTTTGGCAAGTCCTTAATGGATACAATGTGGTTTTTGGTATGTCTTCCTGCTGTGGGAAAAGTGAGGGATTTGTAAAGGATACTATGGATGCATGTAGCCTCTCTGTCATTGTCTCTCGCTAAACCAATTTAAGACAATTTCCGATGTGCCTGATTTAAATAATACAAGTTTATTCTTAATTATCTCATGCTAGTTCTCTATATTTAAATACTTTTAAGCTGTCCAGTGGATTTGATAGGTAGAAGGCACTCGAACCCTTTGTCCGACGAGATCATCTGTAATGACGAGCTGATGGATATTTATGTTAATACATAAAGCAAAGTATTTTTTGTCGCTGGTCACAAGATACGCTTTTTTGATAGAACATTATATTATATATGTTTAATAAAGAATTCGTCATGTGACTATGATGAGTAGAAAGGTGTCGAACACTTTCTCCACCAGTGTCCCCCCGCTAACCAGATGACGCATATTCTTGGTGGATTATTAATTTTTAAATATGCTTTATTATTTACAGAAAATTATTATATTAGTAAGAAGTTCAGCAGCTTGGTTCTATGATGAATAAATCTGGGATCCAATAATGAACACTTCCGACGCCAGTATCTCTTATTGAGCCAGAGAACACATCTCTTGCTTGAACTTCAGCTGGATCAATGATGTTATCATACGGTAGTAATTTTAATCATGATATCGCAATATATCAAGGAATGTAACTTATATATGAGCAAAGAAAGCAATCATGGAAAATGAATGTAGCAATCAATCTTCTCAATCTATTACGAACATTGTGAAGAATGTAATAAAGTTTTATTTTCCAGCTGTGTTAATACTTAGCTGTCATTTGTCCAGGCTCGCATATTTCTGTATGCAATATTTGATGAATTTCATAGTAGTATGTTCTAGCTGGAAATGGCTTGTCATAAGAGTAAATTTCAGTAATTTTTCACGATATATTTCGTTAAAAGGTAAAGCAAAATAGACCACAGAATACTTTGTGTGGCACTGCCCTGTTTTTGCTTAGTAGAAGATTCAGGTACTGAAGCTTGTTAACTTTCCAGGTGCGTTTAATTCAAATCTAAATACACGTCATGGAATGATATTTGGAATACAAGCCTGCACTTGTTTAAGAAATATGTCACCATTTTTTATGGAAAGAAAATATTTATCGAATATTTTGTAGGCATTATCTGACACCAACATAATTCAAAAGTACTTAAGTTGGTATTACAATTATTGTACTATTTCTTAGTACACAAACAATTATCATTCAATTGCACTCCATGTATTTCCCATTATACTTTTACCCCTCACCAATAAACTTTGCGATTTCACTTAACATTTTGCAAGAAACTGAAGCAGCAAAACAACAAATTAGGGAGAGATGCACAGAAATAGTTCAAGTTTATTGCGGTTTTTTAAAAAAAATAGTGAACTATGTTTTAAACTTAAAAAAAAAAACAAACCGTAGATTAAAACCTGTTCAATGGCGAATTTAAAAAACAAAACAAAAACAAGAAAGAAAAACATAACAAAGAAGTAAACAAGATATGTAGTAGAATTATGTTAATATTCTTCAAAAATTATTAGATAAAAGAGAATTTTTAAAATATTGGAAGTAGTAGAAGAATGTGATGTTTAATTTATTCAGCTAAAAAGCTAATAAACCAATACCCCGGTTTGCGACGCTAATTGGAACCGGAGAATCGAGACGCAAAACGGAACACGATTTTCTATACATTTGTATTGATTTTCATTTAATTGGTTCCGAGATTTATAATTTTAGCTGAAAAAAATAGATTTTTCAATAAAAAATACCATATTAACGAAGCAAATCGAAAAACTAACGACGCAACTTCGACGCCATGCGACGCAAACTGAAACATAAACAATGCAAATCGAAGCACTAACGACGCAACTTCGAAGCCATGCGACACAAACTGAAACAAAAATGACTCAACTTCGAAATCACAGAAATTTTAAAAAGACGCAACTTCGAAACGAAGCAATGCAAACCGGGGTATTAGTGTACAAAGAGCTTTTTGTAATTAGTTGAAACTTTTGTTGCTAGCATTACTATCAGCTCTCAGTGTTTTTGAAATGTCATGAAATGTTTTATAAAATTCTTATATAGATGATGATAAATTTGCATGATTTTAAGCTTTAATTAAGTTTGTGTGTTCAGTTGCAGTTTGTTTTATACAAAGTTTTGTTTGTTTAAACTTTACGATAAATTTCGAAAGAATCATAGTTATACAAATAATGAAATTGGGGTCAAATGGATTTTTATTTGACCCCAAAGTTTATAAAGTTTATCCTTAATATAGATAGACTTTGTCTTATACAATATGTGAAATCTGTTGTTGAGTTCCAGAAGAATTGTAAGCAATACGAATAAAAGAGGTCATACATAGAGAATATTATTGGTCTTGTACCACTCAACCCCTTTCTTACCATAGTGACAGATGCCAAATCAGGCCAAAAATAAGTGGACACATTAAGAAGTCTTATGAATAAAAACATCCATAGAGCCCTTTGTAACAAATGTTTGGCTTTTTTGCCTAACTGCATATTGCTTGTCATAACAAAAACTTTTTGGGAAATTTTATCTGCTTTTGGGTCCTGAACATTCCCTCAACATTCCCTCGAGCATTTGCAACATAAAAAATTTACCCAGAAGCTGCGAAAAATTTTCCATACGTACATTTCGTCATCCATTATGCAGCAGGTATATTTTTTGTATAAAATTTGACATCAATTTCCGTGCTCAGTCTTTGGCCTCTAAATTTTTAGCAGTTTTTGAGCTTTGTATGCTTCTAAACCTTCATTGGCTTTAACTTTTACCAAATAATCCGAGTACTGACCTAACCGGACTGCTTTCTTTCCGGAGGTGTTGGGAGTTCTTTTGAGTTCTTTTTGGCTTTAGAAACATCATGTGGACTATTCCTTCTACCTGAACCAGGTTTTATGTCAACGCAAATTCACCCGGTACGGTTTAGTAACATTGGATACAGTTTGATAGCAGACCTTTGATTGTTTGGCCAACTTTTTGTAGGATTAAGTTGAGTTTTGTTGAAAATATTTAATAATTTTAGTACGCACTTTTTTCTGGTCACTCATTTTAATCATATTAACAACAAATGAACATAATTGACATTAAACATAATAACTGACATGCTTTACAAAGGTAACTCGATCAAAAAAAAAAAAAAATCAAATAATACTTGGGTTAAAAGTTTTAATGAAAAACGTGTGTTAAGAATTTTACGATCTCAGTCCTTAATAACTGCCTGCAGCATTCATCATGTTTATAAAGATGTTCATCAGTAGAAGCTTCTACTTATCAACAATGTTGATAGCTTGCGGTTATTAGCATTGTTTATAAGTATGGCAACACTAAATGTTTAAGCTGCTAACATTGACATGGAAAGCTCTAGAATTCGAACATACTAGTTTGTCCGTTAAGAGCATTGTAGAAGATTCCCGAAAGATGGCGTGTGTATAAACAGTGGCAGAGGTTGCAGTCGTGAGTTGAATTCATCATTAGCGCTGTTAGAGTTAACATCAACATTTAAGTTTGTATCCAGTTTATTTAAAGGAAATAAACCAACGTTTTAAAAAGGTTAAAACGTAACAATACTTATAAGCAGTTGTGATACATAATTGCCCGTTTGCGGCTGTACTATTTAGTTAGATAAATATGTTGAAAAGTACTCGTAGTATTGGGTGTCTGATTTAACAAGTAAGAGTGCTATATTCGGCTATGCAGAATGTTATATACCCTTCACCTTTGTTGTGGATGCATTAATTGCCCACTTTCAGCGTATAGCATCCTAAATATATCAAGAAAACTTTTAAAAATTTTACATTTAATTGCTGACGAACAGATTACATTGTAGAATTTACAAACGAAATGACAATCTTATATATACCCTTCTCACGAAGTTGAAGGGTATAAAAACAACAACGAAACACCAAAAAAAAAAAACCAAACCAAAATACGCAAAGCAATGAAGCCAACACACATCCAAACATACGCTTGTCTTTTTTGATGTTTTTTTAATGAAATTTTCAGAGGTTGTCTCGGATTTTTGCTCATATCTTCGTTATTTATGGACGGATTTTGCTGATTTTAAATAGGACACTTCTCGAAAGCATGTCTGACAGAATTATTGAAGATTTGGATCCCGAAGATATCTGGGGTCTTCAGAAAATTGATTTTAACAGACATGGCTTAATTGACAGACATGGCTTAATTGACTCCGCTATCTATAAGGATCCAGAATATATATACTTTATAGGGTCGGAAAATTATATTGTGGAAATTACAAATGAAATGACAAACTTATATATACCCTTCTCACGAAGGTGAAGGGTATAAAAATGGGAGATTTACAATATATGACGTATCTTTTGAATGTGGCTTTTAGTTTAATATATTATTTTAAACGGTACATCATTTTGAAGAGTACATATCTGTCGTTTATGCTCACTCAGTTATTGAACATTAGAAAGATAATGTCGAATTTTGTACCTACAAAGTTAAGTAATTTTAAAACGTTTGCGAATAGCAGAATTCATTCAAAAGCAGGGAACTTGGGCACCATACGAATTGAATGCGAGCGACCTTAAGAAACGATTTTGCAAGTCCGAAATACTGCTTGAACGCAATAAAAGAAAATACTTTTTGCACCGAATCATTACTTGCGATTTCCCGATCCATTATCAATTTCGATAACCCGAAGCGTAAGAGATCGTACGTGAAGCCCGGCCAACCCGCCGAATCGACACCAAAGCCAAATATCCATGGTGAAATCTGGTCAGACCATCACTGGAAACCTGAACCAAACGCAACTAAATCGTTTGAAACGAGCATTGGCCGAAAAACGCCTTGAATATGAGGCCCGAGATGCAACCGTAATATTACATCATGACAACGCAAGGCCACATGTTACAATACCTGTTAAAAACTATTTGGAAAGAAGTTGTTGGGACATTTATGCCTCACCCGCCTTATAGTCTAGACATTGGCCCCTTCGACTATTATTTGTTTTGATTGATGCAGAACAATCTCTCTGGGATACGTTTCACTACATAACAGAGTTTCAGAAATTGGCTTGATTCATTCTTGGCCTCAAAAAATTAGCAGTTCTTTTGAAAAGGTCATAGCTAACAATGGCCAATACTTTGAATAAATTTATATTGTACAAATGTTTCAAAATAAAAGCTAAAAATTTAAAAAATAAAATAAACATTAACTCTACCTTATATAAAGAATGTTTAAACTATTTTGTGCTCGATATAACAAAATTAAAAGATCAATAACATTTTTAACATAAAAAACTCCGATCTCTAAAGAATGATGTGTATCCCCCTGGTTGAAAAGGAGTTTTATTGTTAATTCCTCGACGAGCGGAATTGAATTGCTTTAAAAATCAGAGCTATACAAAAAACAAAAAGGCTTTATAATGGTGGATTGCATGCAAGATATGGTGTAAGACTTCTTAAAGAATCAGGAAAGAAGTTATCATCCCCAGTTTATATAGTGTAGCCCTCCAAAAAAAAAATAAAAAATTGCAAACATATTTGAGATCTAACTCCTGATGTTATTCTTAATGTGAATGAAACTAGTCTCTATTAGAAAATGCTGCCAGATAAAACGTTCGTTCACGCTAGAGAAGTTAGTGGTCCAGGAAGGAAGTTATCGAAGGATTGGCTTACAATTTTAGTTAGCGCTAATGCATCTGGAGCAAAGAAGATTAAATTTTTTATTCCTGCAAAGGCTAAGAAACGCCGCTCGTTTCGTAAGAAAGTGTTGTTGTAAATTATCATCTTTCAAACGTGGATATTTTTAATGGTAGAATCATTTTTAGAAATGAAATTACTCCTAATGAAGACTTTATTAATACTTGGTAATACCCTGAGTCGACCTAGCGAAGAACAATTATTAAAAACTACAAAATATAGAGAAATGGTTAAAATGGTTTATAAAATAATTCTCGATATAATGAATTTTTCGATACAATGAATGGGCATGACAACATATCATTCGTTATACCGAGATTTGCCTGTATTTTTGAACAAGTTTCTTCTAATTTGTGTCAGGTTTACGATATAGAGTTACTACATAGTCTACAAACTGAGATTAAATAATCTAAAGTTGAGAACGTGATTTTGTTTTTGAAAATTAAGATAGCACTCGAAATTGTTTATTTAAAAAGCGAAGGGTTTATAATATTCGGCTCTGATTTATTTATAAGAATATCGTGGTTGTTGTTTAGTTTTTATAATTTTTGATATTCTCTTTGTTGTTGTTATTATTATTACATATCTTGTCTTTATTCTCTCCACGCATGAGGTTAAATGGTTTTTATACAAAAAAAAAATATATATGTAGAATTATGTGGCTAAATTTAGTTAAACATGTGTTAAGTCCATATTTATGTACATATTTTATAAACACACACAAACAAATGCATTCTTATGTACAATATATTTATTTATATAAAATAATTTATATACAGTGACGGTCAAAACATATTGGACAAAAATTGCTGCTATAGTATATATTACTTACTACATAAATAAGTATATGAAAAACAAATTTGATTATAAATATATATTTTTGTACTTATATGGTAAGAAAATGAATAAAACAAGAAACAGCATGTAATAAGCAAGCAACAAAACGGGTTATGTAGGTATGAACAAAAATTTTAATTGAACATCATTCTTAACTACACATTAAACTATTGGGTGTATGATTAAAAATTTGGGATTTACAATAGATGTCGTATCTTTTGAACGCGTTTTTTGTTTTTAATAAGTTATATGTAATTATGAAGGGAACATATATGTCATTTATTCTCTCATAGTTATTGAACATTATAGGGTAAAGAACAAAGTTATTTTTTGCTTCGAAAATGTCGAAACAATTCGTCATATGCAGGAAGTTTTCCTTTACTTCTTTAATTTAAAAAAATTTACGCTGAAGCATATCTATTATGAGCTTCTGAAATCTGGACAGACCATCACTGGGAACCTGTACTGAGCGCAATTGATTCGTTTGAAGCGAGCATTGGCCGAAAAACGCCAAGAATATGCGGCCAGACATAAAACCGTAATATTCTATCATAACATTCCTCGAACACATTTTTTCAATACCTGTTAAAAATTTTTAAAAAGAAATGGTTGACCTTCCTAAAGTGTATTCCCTATGATCTAAGCCTATGATCTATTTGGATGTACACAATCTTATATACGCATTATCAAAGTATACTTTAAGATAAATATTGAAAATATATTTTGGTGAAAAAAATGTTTTTGTAAAAAATATCGATATTGTCTACATCAATGAGATAGTAATCCAGATATAGATCAAAAAGAGGTAAAACAAGTAAGAGAGCTATATTCGGCTGTCCCGAATCTTATATACCCTTCACAAAATTATACTTCAAAATAAAAA
Organism: Calliphora vomitoria; assembly: GCA_942486065.2. Taxonomy (NCBI): domain Eukaryota; kingdom Metazoa; phylum Arthropoda; class Insecta; order Diptera; family Calliphoridae; genus Calliphora; species Calliphora vomitoria. The sequence goes on from OW818031.2 coordinate 67,074,433, forward strand.
TTTTGAATTTTTTCAAAATTGTTTTTCAAAATTTTAAAATTTTTTTTTTTCAAAATTGTTTTATCGAAAGTTTTTTTAAATTAAATTTTTTTTTTTAATTAACTAGTCAAAAAAAATTTTTTTGGTAAAAAAAAAAAATCGGGTTAAAAAATATTTTTCCCAATTTTGACCCATTGTAGGCCTTATATAGATCGTTGCAATGGACTTTGAAATATGTATCATTAGATATCCATATTATCTATATTGATGACATAGTAATCCAGATATATATCAAAAATAGGCCAAAAATCGAGGTTGGCCCGGTATTTTTCTTATATCTCAGCCATTTGTAGACCGATACTCTCGATTTTAAATAGCAACCGAGCAATTCCCGATATATTGATTTATGAAACAATTTTGTAAGTTATTTGGGGTCTTCAGAAAATTGATTTCAACAGACAGACGGACAGACAGACATGGCTTAATATACTCCGCTATCTATAAGAATCCAGAATATATACACTTTATAGGGTCGGAAAATTATATTGTGGAAATTACAAACGGAATAACAATCTTATATATATACCCTTCTCACGAAAGTGAACGTTAAAAAATCGAGGTAGTCGTATGAAATTAAATTTCATTTAGGAGCGCATTTGTTGTTTCTAAAATTTTTACTTTCCTTGGAATAACGCGAATTTTGTCCAATATCTTTTGATCGATACTGTATATGTACATTGTATAGGAATTTATGTATAAATAACAAAATCAAAATAAACACTAAAAACAAAGACAAAACCAAGAATATTCAAAACTTACCACACTAATATTTGCTGTTACTGGCAGAATGCGTAGAGCAGAGCTGCGACGCGTATACAGAGTAAAATCCCTTGTACGCCGCATAAACATGCGGATACTTGTACTTGCACATACGCCCGCTGCCATTGTGGAGTAGAATTTCTTTACCCTGACTATGCTATTTATTTACTGTAGGCTTATTAATTGTCGTTGTTGTAGTTGTTGCGGTGACAGAGTTTACTGTGTTTGCGGCGACTGCGACGTCGTGTGACTATAATAATGCTAATAATTGTTAGTGATGTGATGGTACTTTTTTTTGGTTTGTTGTATTCACTCTGTTGATTCAACTTTTAAACAAAACTTTATTATCAATTTATTAAGATATACCTAGGTATTTTTTTTAAATTTTAAACATTGGTAGCAAATAAACAAAAAAAATAATCAAACAATTACCACACCTAAACTTTGGATACAAAATTTTTTTTGCAAATTAACAAATAAATTAATTTTTTTTTAATAAAATTTTGAACTTCACTTTTATTTGATAAATTTTACTTATTTTATTTAATTTTAATTTTAGACGATTTAACTAAAAACGGAAAAACTACCAAGGGCCCGAATTAAACTCTTCTTTTTATTAACTTTTACAACAAATACTAACAGCAAACAACAAGAAAAAATGCTAAAACACACACTCACTCACGCACTTTTTTATTCTTATTATTTTTTTTCTTTTGAACAGCGGGGGAGGAAGAGGAGATAAAAATTAACTTTTTGCTCTTTTAGCAGCGATTAATGATTTTCTTTCTTAATGTCTGTTTTAATTTTTTGCTTTGCTAAAAAATTTTTATTTAATTCCCCTAGAATTTTAAACACTTTTTCTTTTTATTTATCTAACGAAAGCAAAATTAAATGATTTTTCTTTTTGTTGTTGTTGTTGTACACACGTTTATAATGCTTTTATGTGCGGCTAAATTCCAATAAGAATGCGAAACAAGTGTCGGCCGCTGCTTAATTTGCTTTCTGTAGCTGGTTTGAAATGTTGTTGACTTTTTGTTAATACCGTAAATCTTACAAGAGAAACAATAATTACACCAACCACAAGTACATTAATATTATTATTAATTTTGCGCTAAACATACATTAATAACAACAATAACAACAACAGTTGGGCACCAAAAACACAAAATGAACAGAAAACAACAAACACACGGTACGTTCGAATTTCGGCACACACGACACGACACGGACGAGAGAGGTGGTTTGTACCAACGAACTACTAAACAAGCACTAAAATTCACACAAATTCTTTCACTATCGACAGCATTTTTAATAATAATTCTTGCTGCTTGTGTTTCTCCAAATGCTCCCAACTGCGTGAGTTCAATTTCTTTAACTAATATTTTGTTGTACTTTGTATTGTTTTTCTTTTTGTTTTTAGTAGATATTTGTGTGTGTTTTTTATTCTCACGGCGCAAGTTATTTCACTTATGATGGCAAAATAAAAAAAAATAAAAACACAGCCATCAACACAACAAGAACGATACAAACCACATGTCATAATACTACTTATTTTGACATTTGGCTCCACAACACAGCGTTGTATATTGTGGGCTAGTCTCAACAGACATTTTTATAGTGATGGGTTTGATTGCACCAAATTTACTGCTTAATGGTACCTTTTATAATTCCACAGTGATTTTCAAATTTTTATATGTATATATAATAAAACAAATTAAACTACATATTCTAATATCAGAATTACGAGGAACATCTCAAATTTGTTTGAACAGCCGTCTGATATGTACGGTGAAGTTCATGATATGCTATATTTATTTGAAATTCTTTGGTAATTTAATTTTACAAAACATATTTTTGAAGAAAAAGAATTCTAATGAAGAGGATTTAAGAAAAATATAAACATATTATTTATATAGCTTTAATTTTCAGTACAACTAATGATTAATAAGTACTTTTTCCAAAAAAATTAGTGAAAAAATTACTTTTTAAATTTTTTTTAATATAAATGCATATAACTTTTGACTCAGTATTGATTTTTAAATAACTACATATTTATAATTCTTATAATAAATTTTAAATTCAAACATTTTTATAATTTCAAATTATAGAATATCGGTAATGGTATTTAAAGGTATTTAATGGTATTTCGGTAGTAAAAGTAATTCTAGTTATTTAGACAATTTGAGGCCCTATAACGTATATTTCGAAGCCCCCAGATAACTTACTGATCCACATGTGATATAAATAACAGTCATTTTGGTATTGAAAATCATCAAAATTGGCTCATAAATGGTTCAGATATAACAAAAACAAACAACTACACCATTTATTAAACAACATTTCTACAAAAAATTAACTAATGGCAGCTCACTAAGTTAGCACTAATAAGACTATGTGAAAAAGTACTTATTGGCTTATATTTGGTTCAAAAGACTTTGCTCATCCCTGTTATACTTATTTTTATGAACATATTGCTTAAATCTTGTGGTTTACAGGGTTACCAGATTAAACAGAAAATGTAATGATAACACTGTGATGATAATAACATTGTGCTGCTACAGTACTAGCGGATATTTAAACCCTGTATGTATTTAGCATTGTTTACCACCTTTAATAATGTTGTATGGTGACTTTTAGTTGAAATGAATAGGGGTGAATAATTAATAGCAGACTCATTTATTAATAGTTGAGACAATTTATATACATTTTTGAATGACAAACTTTTCCTTGACATTAGTTTTATATTTATTACATTTAGCTGTTTCTAATAGCACATTGGAACTGATTAAATAATTAATTACATATTTAAATAGTCACTCACCCCAGCAGATAAGCAAGTACTTAATGTATACCTCATAGACGCAAATTGTCACCTATTATTTAATATGGCTGGCATCCCCAATAGGCCTAAATACCATAAATTATGAGTGAATTATAAACGATTTGTATGTGTTTAATATTTTGATGAAATAAGAATGTAGCCATCCTCTATTAAGCCATGTTTTCCAAATTTTGGCAAAAGTCCCCATTATTGCCCTATATGACTTCAAATAATTTGAGTGATTTTTCAAAAAACTATTTTTTTTAATTTGTTTGAACACTTGTTTCGAGCACCGTTTTCCAAATTTTGCCACAAGTCCCCATTTTTGACCTATATACCCGAAAATAGTTTGAAAACTTCGTTCTATAACCTATCTTTATAGGAATAAACCGGGTATGAGGGAATGTAGCCAAGAACTTCCTCTATCACGGCACGTTTTCCCAATTTTAGCACAAGTTCCTATTTCTACCCAATAGGCCAAAAAAAGCTTTGAGTGATTTTTGGAGTAAAAGGAATAATTTGCTTTTGAATAGTATTTAATTTGAGTGGTAAAAAGGTAACAACGTAACAATATTGCCCAAATCTCGTGGTTTACAGATTTACCAGATAAAGCAGTGACGATAATGATAACACTGTGCTATAACAGTACTAGCGATGATATAAACCCTATATGTATTTAGCATTGTTTACCATCTTTAATAATGTTGTATGGTGAAATTTGTGTTGAAATGTTTCATTAACAGAGGTGAAAGATTATAGCAGACTCATGTAATAAATAATATTGCCTTTATTACTGCAGTTGAGACAATTTATGTACATTTTGGAAGATTTAGAAATGATTATATTTAAAATGCTATAACGATTGCCGTTAAATTTGTATATATTTACATAAAATTGATCAAGTTTATATGCAGGCTAATATAGAAAAAAATTAATGATTTAAATTGTTCATATAATGTTTTGGATGACCTACCCTCCTTGGCAGTAGTTTTAGCTTTTGCTGCTAGTACATTGAATCTGAGTTAAAAAGGGATTTTGGAAAGTGTTCTGACATTCTGTCTGGAGTTATCAAAGGATTTAAATCTGCTGCACATAAATAGGAAGGTATCTTAATAATGTCAGCAACAGTGATTCCTCTAAAAATTTAATATTGTTACGTTTTTACCTTTAAAAAACGATGGTTCTTTTAAATTGCAAATAAAAGCGCCAAGTAGTTTAACAAAATTGTAACAACTCTTTATTTATTAAAATTTACACAGTAACAGCCCAGCGAGAAAAATAAAGAACACATTTTGCAGACAAAAAGACACCCAGCCGCATTGCAAAATCGTTTCAATTTTACACGGCGTGCAATTGGGAGCCAATGCCTTGCATAATCGCGTCTGTTAGTAAGCTGATAGAAGGCATATAAGATGATCATCAAGTAGATCTGCCGAGTAATGGCTCATAGAATGTCTACATAGGAACTTCCACCGCAAAGTGAAGCTCTATTTTAATACATACATTTATATTACGCCCTCTAAAAACACACTGGTACTACAGTTTGATGTTAAGTCAAGCACTGCTTACGATATACTGACTCCTCAGCAACTCGATACACCACGACATTTTATAGCAAATTCCAGTGTTTTATATGTATTTCTGCGATGATCACCCAGAGCTGTTAAAGTCGATTAACAGTTAATGTTGTCATACTTCTAAACCATGTTAATAACAGCATGTTTTCAACATGTTTATACGTTTAAGTGTCTACATCAAGAATTCTGCAAGCAGCCATTACAGACCGATAAATTTGAATTAATATGTTATAAATATATATTATAAATATTAAAATATTGTTTATAAAAAAAATGAATCTACATAATTATTATTATTTTTAGCTAAATGTTCATTGTATTTATTTAAATATGAACAATCATTTTTATAAATCACAATTTGTAATTGCTCTATTTCAATTAAAAATTAACACACAAATAAACAGTTTCTTTCTATGCTGTGGAAAACATAAAATTGTTTTAAAAAACAACGGATTATGAAGTATCATTTTAAATATTTAATTAAAATTAATTGGAAGTGTATGAAAAAAAAAAAAAAAAAATATACAAATAAACATTTAAATATTTACATAAATATAATTACATTATTGGTTTACAACAGGATTAAACATTTGGAAATATTCCAAAAAGAAATAAAAATTATGTGTAATAAAAAAAAGAAGGGATAATTTTTACGATTGTATTCAGATGAATTATTTATTTAATAATAAATAAACATAAAAGGGAGATAATAGACAATTTTATACGTAACAATAAATTACACTCTAAATTATAGGTCTAACAGCCATACCTAAATAAGAGCGTTGTTTATTTGACATAAATTGCCATGCCCATATAAGTTGTATGAAGCATATCGAAATAATACAGCATACTGAAAAATGGAATTTTGTTTTTCGTTTTTGTTAAGTGTTCTTTACTATAACAACAACTTTATACAAACAAAATAAAATTGTAAACAAAAGATTCGCTATTGTTGACACTCTTGTTTAGATACACACGACCCTTTTATTTAGGTAAGGCTGTAAGTCATCTTGCTCACGAATACAAGGCTTGACTTTTATAATTTTAAAAACAAAGTATATTAAGTGGTCCGGCTCTCTATTTTTTTAAATTACATTCTCACGACTGCCACCTCTGCCATTATTTATACACAATGATCTTAACAGACAAGTAGAACATTCGAATTCTAGAGCTTTCGATGTTAATGTTAACAGCTTAAACAGCATGTTAACAGCATGCTACTGATGGACGTGCCTACAAACATGATGAATGCTGCAGGCAGTCGTTACAGACTGTTAAATTCAAATTGTCATCGCACATTCGTAACAATATATAAATATAGGTCTTCGACAACTATTTTGATGCGTTACAAACGGAATGACAAAATCAATATCAAACTTTTTTGATGGTGGCTATAAAAATAATCAGGTTGATTTAAAATAAAATAAACCAACATTTTTAAAAGGTGAAAACGTAACAATACTAAAAAGGACGCAAATTAGTTTCATATTCCTTTTTTAGGTCATCTCTTAATAGTTCATTTGAGTTTATGTTTAATCTCCAACCCTATATTCTCCTCACCACCATTTATTTCATTAAAAAAATTTGTTTTGTATTGATTTTATAATTTATTAAAATAACTACTTATTATTAAATTAACTACATTTATATTAAATATTATTTTTTATATGCATTTTTGTTATGTTATATTTTTTTGCCCGGGCCATGTTAAAATAACAACCAAAACCATAAACAAATTGTGATTATAAATTAAAAAAAAAAAAAAAAATTCATTAAATTTATTTAAATGTGTAATTGTAATATAAATGAACTCATCAGTACATACACACATGGAATGAATATAACCTTACAAAATACACTGGAAAAAATGAAGAAAAATGTTTTTTTATATTTTCAAACAAACAACTTGAATTAATCGATTCTTGATAAAGCAATGAATGATAAACTTATAAACCACTCAATAATTAAATTTCTCAGCGTTACCTTAGTTCAAGATGGACCTTGAACTGAGATAATTGATCAACACCATGTGCATTCTAATGAAGAAAAAAGTTAATGGAACAAATCAAAATAAAAAATTGAAAAAGATCCAATATTTATCGTAGCTCTAAAAAGTGGAAGGTTTTTACTGAGACATGAATTTTTCTCATATTTTCTCATAATTTTTGTGAAAAATATTACTAAATTAATAAAGCTGTTTATTTGTTTATTTAAATACAACAAACTAACTAATTTAGACTCTTTTCATCTCGTTTTTTATTGAATTCTTGGACTTTTTTTTACACTTTAAAGTGTTTAGTCACAAATGGGCCATTTTCACTGTGATTCCTTGTATATAAATGGATTCACATTCGCGATTGTTTAAAATTAATTGAATAAGTTCGTTAAACTTTGAGATTGCTACTTAGGGTAACAAATAAAAAACACAATTTATCTCATTCGTTCTCTTCTACCCTATTTTCGTATTTCATATTCGACCTTTAAATTTCTCTCATTGTATTCTCGTAATAATTTAAATAAAATTACCTGCACTTAATTACATGCTAAAACTGCATACGCCAACAAACAAACTCATAAAAATTCAAACTATTACAAAAATGCTTCAGGGAATATTTACACCAAACCAATACATTTGTATTTAATTATTTGTTTTATAACAACAACAACAACAAAAAAAAAATAAATAAAAATAAAATTATTACATAACCTGCAAATAAAATAGTTTTAATTGAAAACATTTTTTACTAACAGAAATTACCGCAAAACTAAAACTGTATGTTGTATTTAGTGCGTGTGGTACAATAACTATAGGGCTTTTTGCTGTTCTAAAATGTCCGCTTAAAATGAATTTTTGTTTAACTAAAAATTGCAAAGAATTTGAAATAATAAAATACCGGAACTTTACAATATTATAAATTTAAAAAAATTAAAACGGAATTAGAAACTAAGCAATACAAGAGACTGGTAAATTATTCAGGATAAAATCGATGTTTGTGAACATACAACTATGTATTTTTTCATTATACACTTCAAGCTTAATACTGATTTGAATAATTAATTAAAATAGAACTTCATTGTTCAATGTTTTCTTCAAAATTTTCTTAATTAAACTTTAAAACGTGGTGGCGGCCTGTTTTTTGGTGATGTCTGTCAAATTTGTTGTTTAATTAAGGAAAATCGCCGTGATAAGTTGACCGATAGAGAAGGACGTTCAAATGATACCACTTTATTATCAAAATCAGTGTTCCACAGTGGTTATAGACAGTTTTTTTTTTTTTTGGATATAATTCGGCATCTCGGCAACTATTGGAGATATCGTAACGAATTTGCACACAGCTGAGGTATTTTCGACTTGCTATACAGTTGTTCAGCTCGATTTTTAAATTTTTAAAAAATCGCCAAAAAACCATTTATTAGAAATTGTAATATTGATAAGAACTTGCTACAAAAATTACTTATTGTAAATTTTTAAATCGATATAAACGTGCACCCTACGTCAGGCAATGGCGTATATTCAGGAAACAAAAAATATTTAATAAAAAAAAAAGTGCAATCAGTGCTAAACTAGCTATTTTTACCTGGCGTTACATTACCCGCCACTGTACTTACGTTTCATTAAATTTACACATATGTTCTCAAATTGAAATGAAAGTATACACACTGTAATTTTATTTGCATTTATAATGTACTTTTTATTGTTGTTATTATTTCTTCTTCATCTTTTATTTATATATATTTATTATTTGTTTTTTATTAATAATTCTTATTTGTTGCTTTAAATGTATGCTGTTTTAGTATGCTACATGTGCATACATACATACATTCTCTTTTACTATTTACAAGCATTAATCTACAATTTTTACTTAAACTTTATTTAGTTATTCATTTTAATTTTTGTTAATAATTATTTTTTTGTTATTCTGTTTTAAGCGTTTGCTTTTTTTTTTTTTTGTTTATTTGTTTTGCTTTTATATGAATAATCCATTCATCATCAGCCACTTGTAAGCATGTTTTTGTATTTGTTTTTTTTAATTCTTGTTTTTTTTTTGTTTTGTTTTCGTACTTACTATTCTCCATTAAAATATTAGTAGTTGTATATAGTGTGGTTTTTGTTTTTGTACACATACATTCTTCATACATACACAATTATAATTACAGTTATTTCCATTTTTTTTTTGTTTACTTTTTTTTACACAAAGATGCTCAAGGAGTGTGAAAGGAAGAGAAAGTGAATCTAAGTGTTACATAGATATATATATATATATATAGAGAGAGAGAGAGAGAGAGAGTGATAAAGAGTGGGGGAGAGCTAGAGGACATTTAGCGAGATAAACACAGGGAAATTTAATGAGGCAGTTGTTAAAACTAAATTAAATCTACTTTTTTATATTTATTTATATGCATTTATTTATATTTAGTATTTTAGTTTTCTTTTAATTATATTCTACATTTTATTGTTTAAGTGTGTGGTGTATGTGTTGGCATATTTATTAGATGAATGCATTTGTTTTGTATGAATATTTAATCTGTTTTTTTTTTTTTGGAAATGACATTGACTTAATTTTTTTTTATCAATTCCTGCGGGATATTTCAGTTGGCTAAATTGTATATTTAACCAACTGAATTTTATGGCTAAATTCACTGTATGGCTAATGGAATATCAAATTAATGGGTGTTTTCTTTTTATAATATTGAATTGTTTTTAGAAATTTTTGGACGTATGCGTACATTTTTTAATGCTCGATGGATAATATTTTAACACTTTAACAGAATGCTAGTAGTGATCAGATTTAAAAATTTTCTTTAAAAGATCGCAAATATGCATGTTTAAAAGAATAACAATTAATTATATCGATGTATCAGAAAAAAACTAGTAATTTACCACAAATTGACAGTCAAGAAGATGATCAATGTAATAAAATTGGTGCTCGTTCACAGACGCCAGGTTTACTTGAGCAAGTCTTGAGTTTATAGAAGGGAGAGGAAGAAAAAGAGGAAAATGTTTGCAATCTCCTCTCCTCTCTCTTCTATAAACTCAAGCCTTTCTCAATTAAACTTGACGTGTGTGAACTAGCACTTGCTTATCTCTTATTCAGGTTCATGGGAATAATGTAAACGTTTTATTATTTTTTTCTGCAAATTTTAGAATCTCGTTTAGCAATTATGTTTTAATAAACCAAATCTGTTAAAGTAGCATTCTGAAAGCTTTTACAAATTGTATTTCAGTTCTGCAACTATACATAGTGAATAAAGATATTTATTCAAGCTACAGTTCTTTAGATCTGAATATTTTCTCAGCATGACCTTAACGAAGTAGATGATTTTCTGCATCAGTTAGGAGATTTTAATCTCATGATCTTACAACAGATCGGAAATCCATGTTTGAAAACATTTTCTTTACTCGGACTTTTTAGTTAAGCTAATACAAATTTATGTAAATTGATTTCTTCTACGAATGATTTAGTCGTTGCTACATATGCGTAAAGAAATAGCAAGTAGAGTTAATTTGTCGATATTATTTGAGTCACGGGCAAAACACTGACATTACAAATATTGGGCTTTAAAATATTGTTGTGTTGCGTAAGAAAAATATCACTAATAAAACCGTATAAATAGAAAATGTTTAAGTTTTCCACTCCATAAAGATTTATCTTGATATGCTCCTATTGTACAGTAAATTTACGATGTCGTGACCATTGATTCTTGCGGATATATCCGAACAGGGAGATGGACGGTTATATGAATTTGTTATTTGTTGGTCGCTATTGAGAGCTCTTTAAGTTGTTTAAAATGAACTTAAAAACATTTGTACTATTAAAATTTGTAACTAGAATGAATGCTGTAGCGACATTAAACTAAACTACAACAAGTAAGAAAGTATAGTCGGTCAAGCCCCATCATATAATACCCTACACCGAGTATATGAAGAAAAATTGTTTTCATTTCAAATTAAAAATTTTTATTTGTCATTATTTTAAGTGGCATGAATTCTGTATATAGTATGAAACTTATTTGTGTTGAGTATTATTTAGAAACCGAAATTTTTATAAGGTTTTATGCTCTGAAGTTGTCCTTTATATTGAAGCTATGACTAATTACGAACCGACTATCATAAAATTAAGTGGCATAATGTGAATTCTATATATGAAATTTATTCGCGTCTTATATGGGCTTATGTTTTTTTAAAGTCAAATCGATGTAAAAATTTTAATTTTAAAAAAATCTGGTTTTGGAAAAACTGAATAATTTAAAAATTTCCATAATTTTATTTTGGAGTTTGACTATTAAACCAAGGTTCATAATAATCCGACCACACTCTAGTACATAATCATGACCCAGAAAAGAATTCAGGGTAGCATCACTAACTGATGAAGTTCTGAGATAAGATAGCGACAGATTTTTTTCAAAATTGGTCAAGTGACGTCATTTACCGTGTGATGGTAAAAAAACTATGTATGGATTTCAGTAACATATAGGCTTTTTTGAGGATCGGTGCCTTGCGTTTTTCGATTTTTTTACTCAAACATACAATTTTTAATCAAAATTGGCCAAGTTTGGTTTCGTCTGGGGGACTATGTCCCTTTAAGTGAGCCAGATTTTACTTTAAAGACATGTAGGTTATCCAGCTTCTTAAGGACTATTTATAGTTTTAATTTCAGCTCATTCGGATCATACATGGATTTTTAGCGATTTGTTAAAAAAAAGTGAAATCCGAGGTGATCCACTTTGAGGGGCTAGCAAATGGTCCCCATTTCACCTAAGAATCTGAACAACTGTTAATAAAACACTTCAGCTCCAACCTTGTAAAATTTCGTTAAGATATCTCCGATAGTTTCCGAGGTATCGAATTATTTAATTAAAACCTTTCTAAAACACTGTGGAGTGTAATTTACCAAAATAATCCTTAGTAACGTTACCGTTCGCTTTTAACCGTTTCCAATCTGTAGCCAACTTTGGTTCTAATATTTCCAACCTTTTCTAAAATAACGTTAAATTTTGGTATGCATTTATTTAAAAAAGAAAACTTTACTTATATTTAAACAGAATAATAAAAAAATTTATAAAAATATCTAAACAATTTGCTAACAATCGTTTAAGCTACGTTTGCAATACTGGAGTGCTCCACTCTGTAGTAAATTATATTTATTTCACTTTTGTATTTATATGATTTAAAATTTAGCTTTCTCTTTTTATGATACTCCAGAACTTGAACAATATCTACTACAGATTAACTCTGAAGTTAATATGCAAATGTTAAAATTATTACACTATGCTACACCAAAGATATGCAGGGGTGTACGGGAATACTTGTAGTTTTTCTCGATCACTTTGTTTAGTACTTTTTTATTGACAAATGTATTGATATAACGATATTCTTAAAGTTACAGCTCCTTTATTAAAAAGATATGTAAATGATTTTCCTTTTAAATAGGCAGTCGTTTAAGTTGAAAAAACCGCACATTTTTCCAAAAATTTTATTTAATTTCATACTCTAAGATGATCGTGATACAGTAAATTGTTTGTTTCTCATTTTTGTGAAAAAGCACACTTCGAAAACATGTAAGTAAATAAAAATCAATTAAAAAATTAATCAGTTAATTTTTGTGTTAACATGTTTTCCGCTTTTTCAGTTTTTTTTCATACAAATGCATGCGTTTTATTTTCACCTCTATCGGCTATAACATGTGGAATTTATGTTCCCATGAAATATCCATTTCCCTCGAAGGGAAAATTGCTATCGTGATATTCCCATGAACTTTTCATTCACAATAGTTGATTTTGTTCGTACCAGCTGTTTATTGTTTACAAAATTCCATCTAAAAATTTCTCAACATGGGGAATTTCAGTTGCAAAGTAGGTCTGCGTTGATTAACAACTCATGCGTCATTGTAATTATATTTTAAGTGCAATCGGGACCGTTTTCGTTTTTTTTTTGCCTTCGACAATTTTGCGTCTCACTCTGGCACGTGTGTGATGTAAGGCTTCGTATAACGGTTGCTGTTCTACGTTGTTTGCACCAGCCGAGTGTCTTTTAATTGATGTAAACCCTGGTGGAGGATCATTGAAAACTCAACGTGCTGATTTTAACAACAAGGTTTAAGCGTTCCAGCTTTCTATATGAAGATATAGGTCGACTAGGGCCCAACTTGAATCGACGTGGGACACTTGGCAATTTGAGAGTCTAGTTACTCCACCAACATACTTTAAATTACCAAAAACAAAAATATGGGGAATTTTTTCACGTGAGCAAAGTTGATGAACGTAAAATGGGAAAATGGAATATATTTCATGTGAAATATTAATTCCCGATAGGGGTGAGTATTTTTCTTTTGTTAGGGAGCATCCTGATTTTTAACGGCCGTAACTCAGTAATTTTTCAACCGATTTTCACTAATATTTGTCTGTTATAATGACATAAAAATTACAAAAGTTTCAAAAGAAAATATTTATAATGTTTTAAAGTTGTAACTATAAGAATACCGTTACTATATGGACTCTTATAAAACAGAATTGCTTCAGGAGAATTTGTTAGTTCACTTTTGCATCACTGTGTTAATAAATAACAAATTTTGTCAAAACAAGTAAGAGTGCTATATTCGGCTATGCCGAATCTTATATACCCTTAAGCTTTGTTGTGGATGCATTAATTGCCCACTTTCAGCGTATAGCATTCTAAATATATCAAGAAAACTTTTAAAAATTTTACATTTAATTGCGACGGACAGATTTTATTGTAGAAGTTACAAACGAAATGACAAACTTACCCTTCTCACGAACAAAAAAAAAAACAAAATACGCAAACCAACACACATCCAAACATACGTTGTGTTGCTTTTTTGTCAAAGCATGCAATAAATTGTCTTTTTTTCAGAGATTGTCTCGGATTTTTGCTCATATCTCCGTTATTTTAGCACGAATTTTGCTGATTTTAAATAGAAAACTTCTCGAAAGCATGTCTGACAGAATTATTGAAGATTTTGATCCCGAAGACAGACATGGTTTAATCGACTCCGCTATCTATACTTTATAGGTTCGAAAAATTATATTGTGGAAATTACAAACGGAATGACAAACTTATATAAACCCTTCTCACGAAGGTTAAATGTATTAAAATTAAAAATACTTACCCCCATTAACACGAAGCCTGGTTATGTCTTAACTAATAGTTGTATGAAAACTGTCAGTTTAACTATTAGTTAAGACATAACCAGACTTCGTGTTAATGGGGTTTAGAAAAAATACAAATATTTTTTAGTTTACAAAATAAGATGTTTATCTTATGTTGTTTATGTTTTTGTGGAAATAATGATGATTTTTTCCGGCAAAATTGATTTGACAGAGTTGAAGAGACCAAGGTTTTGTATGGAGGGGTGTTTGGCACAGTGCGTTCATTTTAATTACGGACATATTGATTCTTTCATAAGTTCTGTGAGGGAAACATATTGGATTCTCGTAGAAGGAGTATTTAATTCAGAAAATTTCAGAGAAATGAAATTAGAATTTTAAGTTTTAATTCTTTATAAGTAAAATAAATTTATCAAAATTTCACTCGGAATTTTAAAATTTTTTAACAGTTAACATTTTCAACTGGAGTGCAGAGTGGAGTGACTCTACCATTGTGAACGTAGCTTTAAGTGTTCAAATAAAATGTCGACAAAGTTTTGGGGTAAATTATAAAATAGTTAAAGAAAAATTGTTTTAAAATTTTATAAAAGATGATGTTGTCTTATAATTTCAAAAGATTAACAAATTTTTTTTTGCAAACATGTCTCCATTTTCTCATAATTTGTCAGTTATCAAACAAAAAAAAAAAAATTATTTTAACTATTAACTGTTAATTAATGTTATGAAAAACGATAAGAAGATATACCGGAAGTGATTGTTTTTAATTAAATAAAATTTCTTGACAGAATTTAAGACCAAAAAAGTAGTAATTTCAGGAGGGTTATTCTGTAATTCAATTCACAAAGAAAATCATTGGAATTTGTATGTTTTATACATGGAAATTTGAAAATATTTTCTTTCCAATCGAATTACATAATAATCCTCTGGTGTTTTTTTATAATTTCTAAATAACAATTGGTTGTTCGAAATTTACTGCCAGTTTCGAGTGTTTACCTGGTAATTTTTTACACGAACTTTTCTTTTGAAATTTTAAAATTCGACAGTTTAGTTTATCTTTATGTTGTTTTCTTTGCAGATGTGGATTTTTATCTATAATTCCTGCTAAAATAATGTTGTATATCCTGTATTATATTTGTTGATTTTGTTGTGATGTCGTCGATAAAATACAGTTTCATGTTGCACAGATGAAGGTGAAGCAGGTGGGAAGGTTGTTGCTATTGGTGGTGGTGGAGGAGGTGTATGTAAATGTATTGGCAACATCATCATCATAGACATTGTCATTTTATTCAATAAACCAGGTAGATGAGGAGGTGCTGGTGGTTGCTGCTGCTCCGGCGACAATAAGTCATTAGTATGCTTTTCAGGTTGAAATTCCGCTTTTGTATTGAAATGCTGTTGCTGCTGCTCGTAAAGTTGTTGCTGTTGTTGATGATAATGAAGATGATGATTATTTGACAGTTCCTGCTGTTGCTGTTGAATTGCTGGCTCGTGCTCATGTTTGTCGGGATGATGATGCTGATGATGGTAGTGATAGCGGTTTATGTTGCTGTGGTGATTGTGTGACTTTTGTTGATGAATTTCTTGAAGTGTTTGTAGTTGTAATGTTGGCTTAAAGATTAACAATCGTTGCAATTGTTTTCTTAATCTTGCACGCAATTTACGTAACTTGTGCTGCTGCTATCACGTACTCGTTGACAGGTCATCTTTAAGCCACTGTGGAATAGGACGTGCTCCGAGTTTCTTTAAAAGTTTCACTAAAGCTGTATTATGACTTAAATAATATCTGAAAATGGACAAAAAAGAAAAGTTGAGGTACTTGCAAATAACAAATTGTAGTAAATAGTTTTCTTCATCAGTTTATTTAAGAAACAAGGAAAATATTTCAAATTTATTATAACTGTCATAAGACACAGTGAAGGTAATAGAGTTAAAACTTAGGCTTTCAGGAAATTAATCACTTAACTTAGACTTCGTCGCTACAGGTGGCCAAAATCAACCACCTGGAATATTAAAGCTGTAGCAAAATTCACACAGGATTTCAACCAAAAAAAAAAAAAAAAAAATAAGTAAAATATTTTGACAGCTGACACTTAGGGTTAGTAAAAATGGAGCATTGCGTTTTCATTGTTGTACAAAGTGTTAAAAATAATTAAACTTAGGCAGCCACTGTTTGAGAATTTTGTAAAAAATAGGGCCTGAATATTTCAGTGCGTGAGAGTGTTGCAAGAGGCTCTCTACAGCCATACCACAAAGTATATAGAGGTGCCAAATTTGACGTTTCAAAAACTCAAAATCAGATGATAGGGCAGTTCTCTTGAAAAAAGATAGCAAATATTTTGTAATACAATATCAGTGATGTGTTAAAGCAAAACGCTATATACAACGCAAATATGGTAGAGTAAGTAATGTAATCAAAACAATGAAAAGGGCAGTTTATAAAGAAAGAGGCATATAGAAAACGAGATTATTTTCTGTCTCGTGACACCTCTGTATACTTTGTGGCCATACTCTCATTCCAAAAAGTTCAATTGACACACGAACTTTAGCCGAATGTTTATGTAAGGCGAAGAGAGTTCGTTGAATGGGTTATTGAACATCAACAAGTGAATGCTGATTTTTCGAAAATTTGCCGATCATAGATCCCACATGTGATTGTCGAAAAACAAATGCATTCTTAGGGTATCACTGTTGATTAGAGGCATCATTGGACAACATTTCTTTAAAAATAGGGCTGGTACAATCAGTGACTATTACTGGTGCTCGAAATTGGTTGTTGCTGGGTTTAACATCACCTGACCGAGTAACTCGGGTCATTCCGGTGCGTAGAACCGGCAGAGGTAGGATATTGACAAAACAATTCCTCCTGGTATGTCATCGGATGAGACATCCTAGCATCGACATCACACAACTGGATTCTACCCCGTTATATGTCAGGAAGGACCTTCGAGTATACGAAGAGAACATACAGAGATACATATAAATATGATCCATTGGAGCGTAATTCATATACGGAAGCTTTTAACGACATTCATTGAGATTGCAGGATACCACATGAATGTCGTTCTTGGAGAACAACGACAAGGAAAAACAAGCCGAAAAAAAACAAGAGTAGTTGTGGCACAGCTTGGGATCAGGGTGCTCATGATATCTCCCACATATTGAACTGCCCAGTCGACCCTAATTTACTTCGTTCATTGGATTTAGAGACTAGCCCAGTACCAGTAGCATAATTCCTTGGCCAGCACCTCGATGCAGAACCTCCTCTTACAACAACAGATGTTTAATGTTGCGACATGATAACAGAGCTATTTCTAGCTTAGATGTTGACAAAACTGTTTCTCCTATGATGTCATCCGAGGAGTTGTACTAGCTTCGACATCATATACCTGGAGTCTCCCCCGAGACATGTCAGGGAGGATCTTCGAGTATACGAGGAGATCATTCAGAGGAAAATGCAGGAATCATTGGATCGTATATGAAAGATTTGAGCGACATTCATAGAGACGGCAAAAATAACAAGGTCGCAGAATACCGCATGAATATCGTAAATGGAAGTCGCCCACCATCCATTGCAGACACGGAGAAAACCCTGTAGTGAAAAACTAGAGTAGTTGTGGTATAACTGAGGGAACAGAATTAATGTATACTAGTCCTGCATAGACCGTGTCGTCCGAAATATATGCTCAGCTTATGGTCAGCATCCACATGATACCCCCACATATGCAACTTCCCAGCCAACACTACTTCGTCCAATGATTTATGGACCAACCTAGTAAAAGTAGCAAAATTCCTTGATCTGGACCTCGACTATGCTATAAAATATTCTAAACCCTCGAATGAGAATATTTTACTGTTTTAGCTGTAACAACAATAACAACCGGTGACATGATAACAGAGCTATTTCTGCTTAGATTGGATGATAGTCATGTGGACGATATGTTAGTTTTGTGGGATGTTGAAAAACAGTGATGTCATGGGAGGAGTCATACTAGCTTCGACATCATACATCTGGAGTCTACCCCGAGACATGTCAGGAGGGATCTTTGAATATACGATGAGAACAATCAGAGCAATATGCAGGAATCATTGGATTGCAATTCATATACGGAAGGTTTGAACGATACTCTAAGGAGCATTTAACCATAAAACCTGGGCAAACGTGAATTTAAAGAAATTTAAAAAACTACACAGAGAAAACAGATTCATGATGGCAACCGAATTTGTTGCCAATCGAATGATTCTACCTAAGTAATCGAATTTTACAGTTGTGGCTACCAAAATTTAGAAGGGGTAACAGAAATTTGGTTGCTTCAACCGACATTCTTCTTTAGCAAATGACTTTCTGTTGATAGAACCGAAAAATTCTATGTGTGCAACCGAATCATTCGATTGGCAACAAATTCGGTTGCTATCACGAATCTGTTTTCTCTGTGTAAGTATGCATTTCGATAGACATCAAAATTCTGTGAACTTAAAGACAGTAAGTAGATATTTATAGTTTTGAGATGCTGTCAAAGTAAGGAAAGGTTTATATAAAGTAAGAGGTTTATATGATATTTTTTTTGTGGCTAAACGAATAGATGATTTGCATTGAATCAACTGTTATTTTCAATTTAGAAATATATTTTTCCCAATTTTCATCCATGCATAGTGGGGCAGAAACACAATTTTTTGGAAATAAATCTGGCATTTCTAAAAGGCTGGTCTGAGCGGGCGTAGCCACGGAGTATTCGAGTTTAAATTATTAAAAGTCTTGAAAAAACATGGCTGCGTGTGCTATTTATCTCTTACAATTTCCTAATCAAAATTGAAATTTTAAAATTTTGCCATATCTTGGTACCTTTTGACCGAATGGACTCCAATTTCTTTTGTTAGTTAGATAACTAAATTTAAAATTTAAAAAATAGTAGATTTTTGCTGTTTTTGGGGGAAAAAAACTTTATATAAGAACATATAACAATTTTATGTTTTTCTGTAAGGTATCTTTACGAAGAATATTTTGGTGTAAAAACATGTCCTATTTTTCGAATATGTCGCCCCTTCGGAATTTGACCTATTTTATATAAAAATTTCAACTTTGGGCCACATGTTCTAAAATCCCAAAACTGGGATCAGAAAACAAAAAGCAGCTTCGGAAACCTTGATGTGTTCCCTATTTATCCCCAAAGTATTATCCCAGCACCGAAGGAAATGTGGTCTCTATGAGCATAACTGTAAAAAATACCAATTTTGGAATTTTCGCTCCAATTTTAAGGAATTGCGGGATTCCCTTTGACCTTTTGGCAAATTTTTTTTAAACCCTTTTATTTAGAATGACAAATATAAAAAAACGTTGAAAATTTCCTTGAGTTTTGTTAATAAATAAAGATTTTATTACATATTACATGATAATGGAGCTTCAAAAACTAAAATTTGTATCAAAATTTTAATAGGATTGCAATTATTGGGAAAAATTTGATCCACACTAATTCTTTTTGTTTAGATAAGTTAATTTTTGGTCTTACCAAAAAAATTTCAAGTCAATCTTTGAAATCGGATTGGAAACAAACAAATGGCACGTGTTTAAAAATTTTGCATGTCGAAGGTACCCTACTTTGAGCCACCATAGCACCGCACTTGGCACATCTGTATGGGCCTTTTTTAATAACTTAAACTCGAATACTCCTTGGCAATGTCCGATCGGACCAGCTGTTGAGAAATGCCAAATTTCCAAAAAATTTTGATTCTGCTCCACTTTGTCATGGGGAATGTATTCAAAATAACAATCTAATGAAAAAAGTTTTCAAATCAATTAAATCTTTCCTTTATAAATAATATAAAACATCATAATATTCAGACATGTGAGTTGTTTTTTTAATAAATTTCTTTAACAATTCGACAGTTTCGACCAATACTTCACATTCAAAACCAGTATGTATCTCATTTCTAATACAATATTCCATATACTTTCAAAGAATTTGTTAAATAATTTTCATTTTATTCAATATTTTATTATACCAATGTTAAATTCTAAACAAATTGCAGGACTCAAGAAAACAATAAAAATAATAATAAGAATGATATAAAAAAATATATTGTACTCATAATGAATTTCAATAAGAAAAATAGTTTATTTTAAAAACATTTTTTGCTTATTATTTCTAATAAGAATACTTAATGGTAATAAAGAAGAATAAATAAAAAGAATATCTATCTCTGTAGACCCATCGACATTTAACCCATTCATTTACATATTACCGACTGCCGTTATAAAAATAGAAAAAATAAGAAGAAAAAAAAAAGAAACTATATTTTCCAAGTATGTTTGTTTGGTTAGTGCCCTCTAAAGTGTATCTGCTACAGATTCTACTCTAGCACTAACTAAAGCCAAACAACCAAGCAGCCAAGCATTCATAGTATTTCCCTCGACCCCGCCTCCACCCCTGTATTCAAAACTCACTCATTCGCAGACAATCAAAACAATATAAATAGAACTTTAAAGAGGTTCAACATTATTCACAAAAGTATAACAAAACGTGCTTATTATAAAATCTACTTTGTTTTTTATTTTATTTATTTTTTATTAAACATAGTTGGAAAAACATAAAAGTTTTTTTTTTTTATTTTATTTCTTAATAGTAAAGATTATGCAACCGTTGAATTCTTTATAATCTAATGAATTCCGTCAATCGCTTAGTCTTTCATTTCTCTCCTCCCCTTTCAACTCATAAGCCTATATTTTTAACAAGATAAAAGCCAGAGCATACATTAATCATAATTTAATTAGTTGCTTATTTAATTTTTTTTTTTTTAAGAATTATTGTTATTAATAGCAAGTAGGGAAGGCGTATGAGTAATAGTTTGTGAAATTCCATTGAAATATTACATATTAATCATACGTACAAAACAGAACAAATTAGCTGGTAGTGAATAAAAATTATTGTGTATGGCAGTTATACATAGTATATCATATCAAAAACATAATGATTCCAATACTTTCCGGTCTAAAATTATGACATCTTTAAAGTTTAAAAATTTTACTAAAGTGGATTTTTGTGTAAACAAAACATATTTATTTTGAAACCTTATATTCCGGCACTATACCAGCAGTTCTAGGATACTGTCCCGAAATAGTGATTTTACAATACAATTTAGGATAGCAACTGGTTACATACAATTTTTTGAATACAATGTGTCTTTGTGCTAGTTGGTACAAACTAGTCAACTCATTAAATTCAAATACTAGTTACATAGAATCAGCTACCTTACTAGCTACCTAACTGGTTACTTGATCAGCTATATAACTAGCTATTTTAACATGTACAAGTGCTAGTTCACCTCAAATAGTCTGTTAAAAAGACATCTCATAGACAGTCCAATAACTCATTGCTAGTAAACAAACCTTTCCCCGACAACTCTCCAATATATTACTTCTGGTGAGTAAAATAACTACATTATAAAGTGCAGTACAAAATAAACGATTAAAGTGAACTAGAGACACTTAGGTGACAATTGTCTTCACGCTAGATTACCTGGGATGTATAAAGTATGTACGTCTCAAATAACCCAAAATATATAAATTGGAGTCAACCAATGAGACACAATGCCTACTTGCTTAACGGCTGGGATGTTGCAGACAATTTTGAACCAAGTTGGACAACGTCAACGGGACGAGCATTGCGGACAAAAGTGGTCTTTTCACATGGGCATACCTGGATCATAATCATAACATAAAGGGTTTTCCAACCAGAGGTGTTATTTTGAATCACCCGGTATATCTGTAGCTGTCACTTTTGAAGCTTTTATTATTTGACATTTGATAAGTAGAAACTACGCCATTACTAAAAATGGAACGATACACGCTTCAACAACGCATTGAAATTATTAAAATTCACCACAAAAATGATGAAAATCTTGCAGTCACAGTTCGCAAGACCAATGGTGTTTTCTGATCCAAATGTTGCATTTATGTTACCATTGGCGCAGCGGTGAAAAGTTGTACTTTTCCTTTGTAAATATGTTGCATAAATAATTGGTAAATATGTTACATATCTCACCCTCAATTATATTTCAGTGTGAGATAATACCCTTTTTTGCAGCTGCGTTAAGTACTTTTTTTATGCAAAAAATGTTTGACAACAGCTGATTTCTATTATTGAAAATCAGTGTTGTTAATCCTTATTGGCAAACACAGATAATTGAATGTCGAAATTCGCTTTAACAGTGTTAAATATCGCTTTTTAATACAAATTTCCAATTCAATATTTGGCACGCTGAATATACATTAGTGTTAAGTGTAAAAGCAAGAAATTATTTTGTTCCATTCTAGTAGAAAAAAATGTTTCATTTTGCAAGGCTGTATGTAATATGATAATAATTTTACACATTTATAAGGCATCATTTTTTTTAGAAAAGAAAACACCATAAAGCATTTTTGGGTCGTCGTGAAGTACCTTGTCGGACCGAAATACAGAAATTGGTGGAAAAATTCGAGCTGTTAAGACAAGTTAGTGATGTAAAGAATAAAACCCGTGCATGTCGCTTAAGAACAACTGAAAATATTGCTGCTGTAGCCCAAAGTGTTGAAGAAAACCCAGGTTTGTCCATTCCTCTTCGCTCTTTGGAATTGGGCATTCCACAAACGTCATTACACCGTATTTTGGATGATATTGATCTGGACAACGTTTACCTTCGACAAGACGGCGCTACGTGCCACACAAGCAACGAAACCATTGCTCTTTTACAGGAAAACCGGACCGTGTTATCTCTCGAAGAGGTGATCACAATTGTCCACCGGGATCTTGTGATTGAAAACCTTGCGACTTCTTCCTTTGGGGCCACGTGAAAGATAAGGTCTACGCCAACAGCCCAGAGTCGATTCAAAACCTCAAAGATATAATTCGTGAGGATATCGAGGACATAGGACAGCCACTTTGCGATTTGGTTATGGAAAATTTCATGAAAAGGATATGGTCCTGTAAGCGTGGTTGTGGTGGCCATTTGGCTGATGTTGTTTTTCATTATTAACGGCATACCTTCCTTTTTATTATGAAATAAACATCTGATCATTTATCTCAAAAAATGCCATTTTTCTTTGAATACCAAAATAACACCTATTGTTGGAAAGCCCTGTATAAAAGATACAATGCCTACTAGCTTAACTGTTGGGATGTTACATACAATTTTGAGCCAATTTGAACAACGACAACGGGACGCGCGTTGGGGACAAAATTGGTCTTTGCACATGGGCATACCTGGATCATCACATAAGGACTGAGATCGAAAAATCTTAACATACATATATTATTGTTAATAAAAATGAAACCACTAAACTTACAGTTTTGATTTATTATTACAATTTACAAAAAAATACTATTCTTATAGTTCTAATCAATAGTGATGAATTTATGAACCTTTCCTGGAAACCCTTCCATTAAGGCTTTTATAGTTTTTTCTGTCACTTTGTTCGAGCACGCAGTCCATCTTTGTTTAAAATCTACCACACTTTTGGACACCTTTTTTGTGCTCTTCAATTCTCTTTTAACAAAAGCCCAATATCTCTCCACTGGCCCTAACTCCAGTTAGTTTGGAGGATTTGCCTCTATTGGTACAAATACCACATTATTGTTCTTGTACCACTCAAGACCTTGCTTATCAAAGTGACAGGAGGCCAAATCAGGTCAAAAATAAGGCGACACATTAAGAAGTCTTATGAATGGAAGCATCCTCTTTTGTAAATATTCCTAGATGTAAATTTCGGTATTTATAGAACTCTTTGTAACAAATGTTTGGCTTCTTTGCCGCAACTCCATATTGCTTGTCAAGCCAAGAACTTTTTGGGGACATTTTCTGCTTTTGGGTCCCAAACTTGTCTACAACATTCCCTCGAGCATCAGCAACATAAAAATATTGACCGGAAGCTGCGACAAATTTTCAAGAACATACGTTTCATCATCCATTGTACAGCAGTTATATCTTTAGTATAAAATTTGAATTCAATTTCCGTGCTCTGTCTTTGGCCTCTGAATTTTTAGTAGAGTTCCCGTCAGGAACTTTTTGAGTCTTGTATGTTTTTAAACCTGCATTGGATTAAACTTTTCGTACCAAATAGTCCGAGTACTGAGCTAACCGGACTGCTTTCCTACCGGATGTGTTGGGAGCTCTTTTGAAAATGCTTTCTATTAATTAGATTTAGAAACATCATGTGGACCATTCCTTCTACCTGAACCAGGTTTTATATCAAGACAAGTTCTCCCGATACTGTTTAATAACATTGGAATCAGTTTGAGGGCAGACCTTTGATTGTTTGGCCAACATTTTGTAGGACCAAGTTGGGTTTTGTTTAAAATATTTAATAATTTTAGTAGGCACTTTTTTCTCGTCACTAATTTTAATCAGATCAACAACAAATGAACACAATTGACCTTAAATATAATAACTAACATGCTTAATAACAACCCTAACAGCAAAAACTTGGTATTGACTGAATAACTTACATTTCAATGACTAGTAGTTCATACCAACTGCATTACCTAGAAGTAGTAATAAAATTCATTCAACCTTTGATTTATTACATTTTTGGTAACTCAAATCTTAACCAAATTCATTTTAGAACGATTTTTTTGTCTCCTGTAAAATTTGTGAAAGGGGACTTATCACGTTTGCACAATAAGCATACGATATATTTGCCCTAATATGAAAAAAACAACTACTTTTAAACACTTACACTAAAGTAATTTTCACATGTAGTGTTTTATACTCTTACCATAGAATAAAAAAAAAAAACTAAAAAAAAGAACACAAAATAAACAACAGTTTGCTGCTAAAACCTTTCTAAACTATGCAGATAAAACTTTTCAATAAAAAAAATCCAAAACGAACAGAAAACCATGAAAATTTTTCTTGCGTGTCTGATGTCAGGCATTATGACATGATTTCGCACTTTTCAAACTCATCACATCTATTGACATGTCATACACACGAACGTAACTTATGAGCGATAATGATTTATGGGACGCAAACAGACAACAACAACTAAAAGTTCACACAGAGAATGAGAATATACAAATTTACTTAAAACTTTTGGTGGAATCAACCTTTATTTTTACTATTTTTATTTTATTTTTTTTGTCTCGTAATTTAAATTTACTTTTATGCAGATGCGAGCGAAAGAACGAACGAACGAATATTTAAAGTATGCTAATAGAGAAAAAACAGGGAACAAAAACAAAAATATCACAGAAGATACATACATATAATTAGGGTTTTTTGGTACGGTCCCGGGTACCCGGGAATTCCCGAAATATATAATTATAAAGTAAATTCGAAATATTAAACTGCATTTACATAAAGTCTTCATTTAATGTCTTTTTGTTTACAGAATATAAAGGTTTAAATTGCCCATAGATACGAGGGCGGGTCAATAAGTCCGTGACTTTTTGAATATTCCGCCTATTAACTGAAATGAGCAAAACTGCTCCTGTCAACAGCAACTAAATGACTCCCTTGATTTCGACCACAAACGCAATCGTGTGACAACTTCGCTGGAGAGTTTGGAGTTGTTCAACGCAATATGGACGAGTTTTGTGCCGTTTCGTAACCGTTTCGACAGCAGTAAAAAAAGTGGGTTTCTCAGGGTGAATCGGCGCCAAAGATTTGTCAGTCAATATTGGCCAGTCATGAGGTCAAGAATGAATCAAGCCAATATTGGATACTATGTTCCAAAGTGAATGATCACTTGGGTATAAGAGAGCTTTTCGCAAGGTGGGCGACGCGTTTGCTCACAATCGATCACAAACGCAATCGTGTGACAACTTCGCTGGAGAATTTGTCCGCTATATGGACGAGTTTTTGTGCCGTTTCGTAACCGTTTCGAAAGCAGTAAAAAAGTGGGTTTCTCGGGGGTGAATTGGCGCCATATCTTTGGATACACTGTTCCAAAGCGAAGCACATCCCATAGAGAGCGTTCTACATCTATCGAAACATATAGCGGATGTGGCATCTTCATTCTAAATTCCTTTTTATAGGTATTGCAACATGTAGCCCAGCGTTGTCATGATGCTCTCACCAAATACAGAGAATTACCTTAGCAACTTGGATACTTGACTTTGGTGTCGATTCGACTGGTTGGCCGGGCTTCACATACGATCGCTTACGCTTCGGGTTATCGTTATGGATTCATTTTTCATCGCAAGTAATGACTCGGTGCAAAAATGATTTTCTTTTATAGCGTTCAAGCAGCAGTTCAGACATACAAAATCGTCTTTCAAGGTCTCTCAGCTTCAATTCGTATTGTAACCAATTTCCCTGCTGTTGGAAGAATCCTGCGGCTTGCAAACGTTTTGAAATAGCTGATTGAGTAGCTCCTAATGATTTTGCAAGCTCTTGTTGAGTTTTACAACAATCTTCATGCATTATTGCCTACAATTGTTGGTCTTCTAACTTTTTTGGCTGGCCTGAGTGATATTTGTCTTCCGTGTCAAAATCACTACTTCTGAACCGCACAAACCATCCGTCGTAGGCTTAAACCGATGATACACATTCACCATAGGCTTTAGTGCCACTTTTTTTTTTTCAAATTAAAGAAGTAAAGCAAAACTTACGGCATATGATGCTTTGTTGGCACAAAACATTTTCGAAGCAACAAAACATTGTTGTTTACACTATAATGTTCAATAACTAAGTGAGAATAAATGACTGATATGTACATTTTAAAAAGACATGTACGTTCTTAAAAACAAAACCAGCGTTCATAAGATACGCCATCCCGCATTTGTCAGTCAAACATCCAATATATAAAAATTGTTGTAAGAAACTACTGCCAAGCGTGAAATTTATACCACATTACTTCTTGTAATGCTACTTAAATGCAGATTTTTCCAGGTTTATTATCGAAACATCACTAAAGTGTCTTAATAGGGTTAAATATATCCTCGTGGTAACTACAGAATATTATTGACGAGCATATAGGCGAAAAACAGTAAAAAGACATTTTCACATTTTTTGGTGAGAAAATTAACGTTCCAACTTGTTGTCTCTCTATTTTCATCAGTTTTTAAATTCCCGGGATTCCCGAAAAAATATTCCGGGAATCAGGTAGTGAAAAATTAATAAAAACCCTACTTATAATAAAAAAGAGAAAACCTAATTTTAAATCTTTCCCTTTTTTACTGTTGCCGTTTGTTGTTGTTGTTGTTGTTTTTGTGAGTTAATGTCAACCCGTATTATGTGGCAAACTGATTGAAATAGTTTTGTAGAACATTTAAGGTTTTACCCGAAAAAAAAACAATACAAAAAAAAAAAAAACGGAACTAAAAAAACAACGATAGAAAAATGTAAAAAGGGAAACAAAGCGCACACAATGAGAATAATGATGATGATGAGGACTAACCCGACGAGCATTATGTAGCAGAGGAGAACGAATGAATGAATGACAGCAATGACGAGATGATGTGGATGTTGCCACCACTGGCTGCTGATGCTGATGATGATGAGATGGACGTTAAAAAATGCAAATTTTTCTTGTGTAGTCATACAAGAATGTGAACTAAATAAAGCTTTTAAAATTCATATAAAAAGTAAAATGACAACAAGAACTTCATATATTTATCATACAAAAAAAAATAATAATAAAGAACCTTGCAAAATTTAGGATAAATCAAGGGTTGCAAAATAAAAAAGTGTGGTAGGAATATCTGAAAATTGGCATGAAAGTATGTCAACGATGTACTTCGGTTTAAAATCCTTGAATTTTGTCTATCATTAAAACAGTCGATATAGGTACTGATTATGATTCAGTAAGAAATGTTAAACAATAAGTAAAAATGGTGGTTAACTTTTGCTTGATTTAGTTATCGCCGAACAAGACTATGAAGACAGATTTCTATGCTTTATTATTATTTAAAAACCTGAAATAAGTTTTTGAAAATTAAAAATGGCGGAATCAATTTGCTGCTGGATATTACAAAATTGTACATGTTTTGATTTTAAATAATCAGAAAAGAGGTTTGTATTTGGTTAATATAAATATACAAAATATCAGCTAAATGCAAGATCATATATGGTCATAACAGAGACATAGGATTGATAACATAAGGTTAATATTTACTCAAAAAAGCGTAACCACTTCATTTGGTACAAACTTGTTTGACGTTGTTTAATCTTACAAGTGTCTTGTAAAATCAAACAGCATCAAATCAAATAAAACGGAATATTTGCTTTGAATTGTCCTAAGTTAAAGGAGTTTTTGACAATAAATATAAGAATTAAAATATAATGAGATATATAAACGAAAATATAATGTAAACTCAGATATCTATACACTGCGAATCTCTTACATAAGGAAACCTATTTTTCCAACTTTAAACAAATATTTCTTTTAAAACTCACGTTTACAATGGCCATACAAAATTTTAAGGTCTCCATAACGAGAAAAAGAGAGAAAATTTTCAATTAATTTAAAGATAAAAACTAGCTCGAGTGAAGATACCATGATTCTTACTGTATACTTATTTTTTCAACGTATAGTTTTCGAGAAATTGCAAAAGGGTAACAAAACAAATTTAACGATTTTAAAATGTTCTACGATGAAGGTCCTTAGGACACTCACGTAACCAACAGTAGTCTACCATATGTTCTTCTTTGACCAGCACTCAGGGGATGACCCCTACTCAATATAAAGATCTACGATTGAAGCTAAAATTGGTTAATAGAATGTTTTGATATACGATTGAAGCTAAATTTGATCTATACAAAGCTCTTCGATTGATGCTAAAAAGATCTACGATAAAAGCTAACATTGATCTAAAGAAAGCTCGACGATTGATGTAAACAACAATCTACGATTGAAACTAAAATTGGTGTACAGAAAGATCTACAATTGAAGCTAAAATTGATGTGCAGAAAGATCTACAATTGAAGCTACAACTTGTGTATAGAAAAATCTGTAATTAAAACTAAAATTGGTCTAAAAAAAGATCTACGATTGAAGCAAAAATTGGTCTACAAATCAATCACAGATCATGCTAAATGGTATGTAGAAAGATCTACGATTGAAGTTATAACTGGTATATAGAGAGATCTAGGATTCAAACTAAAATGGGTGTTTAGAAATTGAATGATTAAAGCTTAAATTAGTGTATAGAAAGATAAACGATTGAAGCTAAAATTGTTGTATATAAAGGTTTATGATTGAGGCTAAAAATGGCGTATGTTAATATCTAAGACTTTTTCCTTCTTGAACCAGCACTTAGGGGATGACTCCTAATCATGCAACACATGGTGTTGGAACTAGGAAAATAGGTTACGGGAGGGAGGAAAGAGGGAATAGTGCTTGTGTATATTCGATATGAACTTTCTTACATTGAAAGTGACAGGAAAGTCTTCAGCGGGAAGGAAGTTTGTTCCACATACGGACACTGGCCAATCGAACAAGTGTTCTTGATGAAAAACGTGTATTACGTAAAAATCTGCGGCATCATGTTGCCCACTTTTATCAGAACACATTCGATTGTAGTACCGATAGAACAGTGAAACGCAACCCAAAGAGAATCAATAGGGTTGGATACCCTACTGTTATCAACAATCATCTTTGCCCTCTCCTGTACGCGGTCGAGAAATCTCCGAAATGGACTTTGAAGCACTGGCCTATAAGTGGGTTTTGTATTCCATTTTCGAATTTTCTCTGTAGTGTGTTGTGCGGTCAACTGGCCAATCAGATACAAAGGCAAGTGTTCTTGATGAAAAACGTGTATTACGTGAAAATCTGCGGGTATCAGGAACAAGTTGCCTACTTTTATCAGAACACATTCGATTGTAGTACCGATAGAACAGTGAAACGCATCCCACAGAGAATCAATACAGTTGGATACCCTACTGTCACCAACAATCACTTTTGCCCTCTCCTGTACGCGGTCCAAGAAACTCCAAAATAGACTTCGAAGCACTGGCCTATAGGTCGGTGTTGTATTCCATTTTCGGCCGGATATATGAGGTGTAAATAGTGAGGAGATCAGATGGAGTGAAGTAATTTCTGCACCATTTCAGAAAACCGAGATACTTGAATGCTTCTGTCGACACTTAAAAAATGTATTTAACCCAGCGTACATCACATTTTATTCTCATGACTAGAACATCAAGAGCTTCTGATTCCACAATATTTACACCACTCATAAATACAGATGAAGCGACATTGTTTGTCGTTTGTTTTTGTGTCAACATGCAACACTGAGTCTTGCGTGCC
Organism: Calliphora vomitoria; assembly: GCA_942486065.2. Classification (NCBI taxonomy): domain Eukaryota; kingdom Metazoa; phylum Arthropoda; class Insecta; order Diptera; family Calliphoridae; genus Calliphora; species Calliphora vomitoria. Next base: position 67,104,974 of record OW818031.2, read on the forward strand.
GTGAAAGCGACCCAATTCTCACAACTCTATTCAAAGATTGTCACAAGGTCTCGTTTAAGGGAATCATACATGTTTTGCCTCATTGCCCCAATCTCCGATAGGCTTGGTCTCTAACTGAATGAATATGAATGGTAAATGTTGCTGTTATCTGCAAAAGAATACATATGATTGGAAGTTTGAGGCAGAAGGTCATTTAGAAAAATAAGGAATAGAGTAGGAGAATCACGTTTAAATCTTGATGAAAACTTTCTATTTGCTCTTCGTTATACGATACAAGATTTTCAGGAAACTTGTTTAAATGACTATGCAGATATTGTAATTCTATGGGTGTATAACCAAGGTATATAAAAAATACCAGCTTTTAGTTTTTCTGGAAACTTTCTTGAAAAAAAGCTTAACATGGACCAGTTTTATGCCTTCACATACGGCTTCATAAGTCAGAACTTGATGTGCAATGGAGGCAAAATGATAATATCATGTAATTTAACAACTCATTAAAACGTTGAATCTCTAACAACTTATTAAAAAACCCCAACTATCCAAAACTTGTAAAAATCCATGGAAATGTGCATAAATCTATTTATAGAAATCATTTATAACACCCTGAATAAATTTTATAAAATGTTGTTTTCAACTCTTCTTTTAATTTCTCCTTCTGCTACAATTTGATTAATATTTTCTCGCCACCCTCTTTTAACCCCATGTTCGACGTAATGATAAATTCAACATTCCTTTGCCAAAGAAAAACTTTAACCAGCAAATTGAGAAGATGAAGAAGACCAAAGAAAGAAAAAAAAAGGAAAGTAAAAAATTGTTCCCATTTAAAAATGGTAGACACATCCATCATTTTTGGATGGCTCAAACTTAAACAAGCAGTGTCAGTCAGTAAGAGAGAGAGAAAGATGTGATGTAAAGTGACGTGGTGGCGTTAGTTCGTCGTCCAACTAAACATCAAACTGGGGAAGTAAAAAAAAAGGAAAAATAAAATATAAAAAAAAAGAAAAACAATGAAACGACAATATCTTGTAGTCGTACAAGTAACACAAATACCCACATTTTATGATGTGAAAGTAGATTAAAAATCCTGGTGGTGGCAATAGAGTAGAATGAGCCAACCAGGCAGCCAGCCAGCCAGCCATCCAGCATCATCAGTTAGCAAGACAGATAGACAGACAGACATGCTACCAGACAGTCAGTCATTTACTCAGTAAACGCTGAAACTTTACAAATGTTCTTTGTTTTTGTAAATGTAGCCATGTAACATTGAAATGAATTTGCCAAAATGGGTAGCAGCCATACATACATACATTCTTGCTTTGCCACACACATTTTTTGTTAGAATTACTTTTTTTTTTTTTGCTGTTTTGAGCTGCACTGGCATTTAACTTACCTTTGTAACAATTTAGCACTACGTTCATCCATGGGCGGATATTGACGACCCTTTGATTTGCCCAAACATTTATTGCGTTTCTCGTTCACCACCTGACAAAAGAAACCCTTCTTCACATCGTAACGCAATTGATTGGAGTAGTCAAAGGCCGGTTGTATTTTCAAAAAACGTTGCAGGTCATTCATCACATCCACTGGATTGAGACGCAATTGCTCACCGTCAATGAGGTGCAACTGTTGGGCCGGATAATACGTGAGCCAGCGTTCCAAGTGTTGTGCGTATTTACCAGGATTAAGGCAACGATTACGTAAATCCCTGAGTGATTTTGGTGCTGAATCAGATGCCGTTATGACCTGCAAAATAAAACAAACAAACATGAAACGTTAATATAGCAAAAAGAAATTCTCAAACGTTTTTGTATAAAGCAGTAAAAATATACATAACACAGACCCGGTGAAATGTAAAAAAGATTAACTTGTTGAAGTTCATAGACTGTATGAAGACACTCTACTAAATACTACGATGAGCAAAGCTGTGGAAAATAATAATATTAATAATACTGTAATAGTTTCACACCAAAGTTAAGTGTGACTTTTCTATTTTACCTCTTCCACTTTTCTATTTTAAGTTTTTCGTTCTTTTATTTTTTTTTTTTTTTTTGCATAAAATAATTTTTATACTTAAGCTGATTTTCATGACGGCTAAAACGTAATTTAATCTTAAACTATAGACTCACAAAACAAAAACTGCAAAAAAAAAAACAATTGTTAAAAGCACTTGCAACTAAGTATTTACTCGTACACGTTAATGCGGCGACCTGGTTGAGGTTCAAATGGGAGTTTTATTTACTTGCTCGTGCCACAAATAAAAAGTGGAAACAAGAAATTTGTTTTCAGCTCTTTTAATATAGAATTTCTGTCTTAGTAATTGATTTTTGTAAAGGAAAAAGCGGGTAAAACATAGAGAAGATAAGAAATTGCAAAACTTGAAAGTATAAGATGTTGAAAGAAGCTTAAAAGTTGCAACAAATGCGAACAAATCTGAAGTCATCATTCAAATTAAGTAATTTCAGTAGAGACAAAATATGAATATGAATAAACATTCCCTAAAGAAGTTCTTCAACATAATGTAGTTCAACAAAAGTTACTTTAAAGAGTATGGACTCTGAAGACAGTCAGAAGTATTCCGAAATGCTTCTTACTTGTTGGGAATGGGTATAAATCACAAAGTAAATCATTGGGCAAAAGATAACGTAGCAAAGGTTACAAGGTTGAGATTTATGCATTCCCAACGAATTCTAATCTTTCGACTAAAATTATGATGCAAGCATCAAAGCTGAAACAGAAAACAAGCCAAAAAAACAGGCAATCAACAGGATGCTCCAACTCAAATGAGAAGAGGAAGAATAACAGAACGTCGTTTACCAAACCACAAAGAATATATAGTTCACAACTCCCAAAAGATAACTCTTCGGAGAATCAGTAGGAAGAAAATAACTTATCAGAAGTATCCACCTCTAAGCAAACGATGCATGCAATATATGAAAAAACTTACAAATTTTCCAAAGGGGGAAAGGTTTGTGGAACTTCTGAGGAGTAAATAAAGGCTTTTCATATAAGTATTTGATATTGTTGGAAACCATAGGACTTACAGATTGATTTTTTAGTAAAATTAAATAAAATTATAAATTTTTGGGACGTTATTTACTTTAAAAACTTAAAAAATTGTATTTAGGTGATTTTCCATGAAGAAATATATAAAATTTGAATTAATGTAAAATTTTAACGGTTAAAGATATCATAACAAAATTTGGAACTAATATAGACTCAATTATCCTTAAATCAACCACATTATAATTTTTGGCAGTTTTTATTTTCAAATAACGAAATTCCTAAACGGGGGAAAATGTGTTCCAAAAACTGAGTTTTTTTAGAAAAGTGCCTACTGTGACGTTATTTACCGTGTGATAGTAAAAAAAACCTTTTAGATATTTAAAAAGCTATAGGGTTATATAAATATAAAGTTTTTTTGAGGGTATCAGTGCTTTGCCTTTTTATAATTTTTTACTCAAATCTGAATTTTTTTTAAAAAAATTGCCTAAGTTTGGATAGATTTGGGGGGGTGTTGTGTCTGCTTAAGTGAGCCAAAATTTACTTTACACGATTTTGCAATAAATTCTCTTTTCGGATCATATAAAAATTGTATATAGTCCCGAGGAAATTTTTTTTACAAAAGAAAAATATAGGGACTTTTTTGGGAAAAAACGGTCCTTTTTATATGTTCCAACTTTGGATGCGTGTAACTTTTTACAGGGACCAGATAACTGTTAGCAAGTTTTTTTTTATTTTGTTTAGAATTTTATCACCAATATAGGTGATATTTTAGAAATACAATTCGACCCGCCTTAGGCCCGCCACATCTAAAAAACCATAAAAATATCAAGCAAAATTAAAAAAAATAAATCAATAAACCTAAATATCTCTTTAACTTATAAAGATACCTACACATGCATGTGTATTTTTTAGATAGATCTTCTTAAGTGCTACTTATATTTTAAATTTCAGCACATTCGGATCATAAATGGATTTTTGGCGATTTTTTTTAAAAAATTGTGAGTCGAGGTGACCAACTTTGAGGGGCAACGCACTGGCCCCCATTAGCGTCAGGAAGCTAAACAACTCGAAAATACTTCAGCTCCAACCGTGTGAAATTTCGTAACAATATCTCAAATAGTTCCCGAGATACTGAATTATTTCCAAAAAAATCTTTTTTAAACCACTGTGTGGTGGTAATTTTCACATTTTCACTGAACGTATGCCAAAATGGCGCAGAGAAAAATGCCAGAGGAACTCTGTTACGTTGGCATTTATTCTGGCAAAATATCAATTACACACCAGGAGAAGGTGAAAACATCAACACGTGTAGCACGTCTTGGAAACAGAAGACTTTGCGCCTCAAATACACATATAGAGCTGCAAGTTTGCCAGGGAGATACTATTTCTACAAATAGAATCAAACACCTGTGTTGAGATCTTCAAAAGATCTGGTGGAAGGCGTCACAACCCCATAGGAGCGAGGCAAACTTGATCTTGTGAAAAAGTTGATATTCCCTTTCTGACCAAAACATCGTTTTTCATAAAAGGTTCAGGCAATAAACTCGAGAAAGAAGCCATTTCTAAGATCCTTGGCAAACAAAACAGAGGTTAGAACTTTCCAAAATGGGAGATATTTTTTCTTCTTCTTGGACCAGCACTCAGGGGAGGACCCCTATTCATGCAAAGCATTGTGTTGGAACTAGGAAAATAGGTTATGGGAGGGAGGAAAGAGGGAGTAGTGTTTGTGGACATTCGATTTGAACTTTCCCACATTGGAAATGGCAGGAAACACTTCAGCGGGAAGTTTGTTCCACATACGGACAAGTACGGCTAAAGAACGAATTTTCTCTGTAATGTGTTGTGCGGCCACTGGCCAATCGAACACAAAGGCAAGTGTTCTTGATGAAAAACGTGTATTACGTAAAAATCTGCGGGTATCAGCAACAAGTTCCCTAATTTCATCAGAACACATTCCATTGTAGTACCGATAGAACAGTGAAACGCAGCCCACATTGCGACGGTGCTCCAGCGAATCAATAGAGTTGGACACCCTACTGTCACCAAAAATCAACTTTGCACTCTCCTGTACGCGGTCGAGCAGCTCCAAAATAGACTTTGAAGCACCGGCCCATACATAAGAATTGTATTCCATTTTCGGTCGGATATAGCTGGTGTAAATAGTGAGGAGATTAGATGGAGTGAAGTAATTCCTACATCGTTTCAAAAACCCGAGACACTTGAATGCTTCATTCGACACTCGAAAAATGTGTTTAGACCAGCGACAATCACATTGTATTTTCATGCCAGAACATCAAGAGTGTCTGATTCCACAATATTTACACCATTCATATATACAGATGAAGCAACATTGTATGTCGTTCGTTTTTGTGTCAAAATGCAACACTGAGTCTTGCGGGCGTTGAAAGCGACTCTATTCGCACGACCCCATTCAGAGATTGTCACAAGGTACCGATTAAGGGAATCATTCATGTTATGCCTCATTGCCCCAATCTCCGACAGGCTTGGTCTATAACTGAATGAATATGAATGGCAAATGTTGCTGTCATCTGAAAAATGGGAGGTCTTAGAGCGAGAAGAAGGCACAATGACCTAGACCGAGAAGAAGGCACATCCAACCTAGAAGAGTAGATAGGCCTTCTACCATTTTTTTCATAGGAAGGAAACCACATCCGACCGTCAGAAAAAATCCCAAAATATAGGACGAAACACCAATCAATAAGCAGCAAAAAAGGATCCTTATTACCCCAAATACAGCAGATTCATAATATTTCAAAATTGAATCTGCAATTTTTAACTGTAAGAGATAAATTGTTTATGGAAAAACATAAAAATTACTCCTCTGCCTATGTGAAATGTGTAGTAAATCGTATTAGCCAGTTAGAAATGGGAGATTTATTTCCAAAATATTTTAATATTTCTTCACTATGCATTAGAAAGGATCATGGACCTTAGCACTTGATATAAAGTTAGACTGTATGACTATACAATGTACAAAAATTGTTCAGAAGATGTAGAATCGATGTGACAGTACCGCTTTACAGCAGTGCATGAGAAGTAGAGGCCAATCGAACTCCAGTCCTAAACCGAACCTAATATTCGGCCAAATAAAAATTCGCTAGCATGACCAGTTGGTCGCCTAAGAAAAATTTTACTAATCAGTAATTCCAAATACATTTTAATATCTTTATCTGTGGTTTTTAAATATTGTTGACAATTTCAGCAATTTAAATAATTGTGTAAATTAAATTAAAGAAACTTCACACAATGCAGCCACAAAATTCTATAGTCTCTGGTAGTTAAAAAAGAAACTGGGTTGAGGAGCTGGCCCCTCATTGCACAGCAAGTGTAAAAGTACTAGCATTTGTGTGTGCGAGCGAGCTGCTTTTAATAAACAAAACTCTCAATATCTTGCGGTTAAATTGAGACCACTTAACTTGGCTTAAAAATGAATTAAATGACCACAAAATAAATCGTTTCATAATCCAAAATGGTTACAAACTTAAGTAACAACATGGTCGGTTGGTTGGTCGGTCGGTCGGTTGCCTCTTGTCTAGAAACATAAAAGGAAATGTTTGGTGTTCATGCATAAAAACAACATGTTCATTTCATTTCTGTACAGAAATATTTATTTATTTCTACGAAGTATAAATGAATATAAATAATGTGTGTGTGTGTGTCTAGGAAACAGTACTTTTGGACAACCGACATGCATGCATTTCTATGAAGAAGATATAAAACTTTGCTTAAAGTTTTATTTATTTACACTCAGCCGATGGAGTATGTAATTAAAATGTTTTCGGTATAAATGGTTGTTTAAGGATATTTATTTTACAAGGGCTATTATTTTCAAGTTAAAGGCAAGTGCACTTTAACTTTAAAAATAGTGTTAGGTACAAACAAAACATGCACTTGGGTAAATTTGGATGAAATGTTGCATAAAACGCATTTTCTGATTGGATTTCACATGCACAATCTTTAGTTTGTTTGTCATTTCATAATTTCAACCAGTTTCGATCACATTCGTATTATATACATTTGTATTGTCGATCGCGTTCGGCTCCTGGTGGCTATGAATTGTTGTAATTACAGCTCTGCTTTCGTCAAACGTTCATCTCTCGAGAAAACACTTCCAGTTGATACAGCTGTCGCAGAGTTGATAATCTTTGGCAGAGTGAAACTCGGGTCGTTCCGGAGCGAAGAACCAACTGTCGTGGAAACGTGGCTATGCATGCCGACCTTTGCTTTAAAGTTATAAAAATTTCAAATTTCTTGAAGCTAAATATATTTCATAACACATTTCTCTCACTGTAAACACGTACATAGACATTTATAGTCTCCTATAAATGAATTAACAAATAAACAAACTACTAGAGAGTGAGAAACAAAAACAAAACAAAAAAAAACATTTTTCAAAAACATACTCCCAAGTTTAAATCCTGTTATAAATCATTGACAAAATCACCATCATCATCCGTACGATGAGATTAAGTTTCTGGGTAATGAATACAATTCTCACAAAATCATTAACTACCAAATGTGGGAGTGTGTATGTTTCATGTCCCAGCTGTTTTACAAGTAGCCAATGTATCCCTTATATACAGTAATTTTCACTAACGGCTGATCACTTGGCTGTCTCCAGTTTATGCATGTTTGGGTCATTTGTCACGCATGTGCTCTTTGTAGTGCAAAGGGAAGTCAATTGGTTACTAAATAGTCCTAGGTAAACTAGAGTGAAGTCAATTGTTACTTTAGTGTATCTTGGTAATCTAGGGTGGAGTCAATTGTCACTTAGTGTCCCTTGGTAAACTGAAGTGTAACAAGTTCAAATTTGGAAGATTGGTCCCATTGTAGTAAGCACGTAGTAGTCTGAGGATGGTTATAAACCGGTTATTGGACTGTCTGTTTCTAACTAATACTTGAGTTGCCTGAGAATGAGTCAACTACTAAGAACAGTATCTTTGTTGGGTTGAGTAATAAGAGATACCTTTTAGAGTTTGCGTCTAGGGCACGTAAATGTTGAAATATCTAATTATGAAGCTAGTTAAGTAAGCTAGTAAGGCAAGTGAATCCCATGCTATCAGGACAGCTAACAGACAATCCCCATTTAATATATCGCTACCTAAATATAGGAAGGCCCTAAAGCTACGTATACACGGTTGTCAGATTGGTTAACACAACCATGAGAACTTTGTTGAAACATAGGTTGTTAACCATTTATTGAACATTTTCTGACAACTTTGTAAGAATATGACAACCGTGTAATCTGAAGTGAAACAAGTTCAAATTTGGAAGATTGATCTCATTCTAGTAAGCACGAAGTAGTCTGAGGATGGTTTGTTTACAAGAAACCGGTTATTGGACTGTCTCTTTGTAACTAATACGTGAGTTGCCTGAGAATTAGTCAACTACTAAGAACATAGTATTATACTTTATTTTTGTTGGGTTGAGTAATAAGAGATACCTTTAAGAGTTTGCGTCTAGGGCATGTAAATGTTGAAATATCTAGTTATGTAGCTAGTAAAGTAAGCAGATAGGTAGCTAGTAAGGCAAGTGAATCCCATGCCATCAGGCCAGCTATCAGACAGTCCCCTTTTTATATATCGCTACCTTAATATAGGAAGGCCTAAAAGATTGTCAAAAACATGCTCAAAAAATGGTTAACACAACCATGAGAACTTTGTTGAAACATATGGTTGTTAACCATTTGATATATGAGCTGACCATTTATCGAAATAAACGAAAATCAGGGCTTAAAAAAGAAAAACCACGAGTTAGGGTATTTCTTTATTAAGGTAACGATATGTAAGTTCATAAAAGTACATTATTATGTAACCAGTGGTCATACTAAATAATAGGTAAAATCACTAGTACCGGACAGTCGCGCAGAACTGTTGGGGTATTTGAGATTAGTTGCATGTCCATATCTATGTGTATTTGGAAGAGTGTGGTATTATGACTTCCTTGTTGCTTGTTTCAAATGTGATCAAGTCTAATTCATATCAAGGATATAAATACATTTATAATTAATTTTTTTCTTGCTCTGTTATGTTTCAAAATGCTTTATTCTCTGGCATATTGAGGAGTATAAATGAATGAATGAATGAACGAACGAATGTGTCCTGGTCCTTCTTGTCATCTCATAAATGTGGGTGTAAATGAGAGTATTTGTTGTCATATTACAGAAAGAAATAACAAACCGAATGAAGATAAACAAATGACCAAGTAAAGTACTTAATACTATTCCCAAATAACTACGGGGGATGTTTGAAAAACTTAAAGAGCCTAAGAACCTGACATGAATACTCTGGAACAGTTGCTGTCCTAAAAAGATAACAGCAGGGCTTGGATAGATTTGGCAACTAATTTACAAATATTAGGGATAAAGTGGTTTCCTTAGAAGGCAATATTAATATTGAGAAAAAGCCATATTTCTTCGCCTTAAAATATGCCCCAAAATTTAATCATAGAACCCTCGTATAATTAAAAGCATTTCGTAGTTGTTACTTGGTCTATAATTGCAGCAACAGGATGTTGGATTATATGACCTGTATAAACAAAAACATTTTTATTCTACTATTTTTCCTTCATATTTTGCCAAGGAACAACATATGTACATTAGGATGGCCCTTATGTCTAAAAACATTGTTCGTCATATAAAAACCAAATGATGTAGCCTCCGCTTGCGAAATAGCTAACTTGCTTTGGTTGGATGAACAAAAAAAAAAAAAGAGGAGAAGAATGCTGCTGTTTACAATTTTATTGTTGGTAAAGTTGAATGCGACAATGTTTTGAATGAGGAATCTGATTATGTAAAGGAAAAAGTGAGAATTTTTTTATGAATATCTCAGTCAGATGGGAGAGTTCCCGGCATTTTGAATCTGAAAATTTTTACATCAGATTCGAAATCAGCAATCTTGATTACCGCCATATACCGATTTTCATACTTGTTCCATGATTCTTTATAGTTTTGGCCATAAAAATGGGTGAAATTACCTGTAGTGCATTGGCAAAATGGATGCAGCACTCTTTTCTTTCGATACTACAATATATTAGACTATAGATATTGTAGATCTAAGTGGTTATGACCAAAATTAAATTCTAAATCAATTTTTTAAGTAAAACGTAATACAATTTTTCATAGAGTTTTAGAAAAATTTTCTTCACGAAATTTTTTTATAAAAGTTTTAACAATGTCCTAGAAATTACAGAAAATTAGGGCCACCCTAATATACATCATACGAAAGAGCACTTGTCACAGCCTTAGCACACATTACATAACAAATTCAGTCCTTCATTACATGTCCTTCAGTTACAGGGACAACTAAATTCTCTTCTTTACAGTTTAGTTTATCACAACATGTTACATCCCACTACAACGAGTAAGAAGACAAAGCTCGTAACTAACGCCTCGCTAACCCACCTCCCACCTTTAAGAGAAACAGATTATACATCAAATGTATACTCTTGACCATGTTTTTGTTGATGTTGTTGTATTCTTTAGAAAAGCTGCTGCTATTGCGGTTTTTTTTGTAACAAAGTTTTCTCAATTATCCCACAAATTTGTGGCAAGGAATTCTGTTTTGTTAGCATCTATCAATGTGAAATGTTGACAAAAAAAAAAAAAGAAAGGGATCCATTCAAAGTAAATTAATTACATCAGAATGATGATTGTATAAGAATTAACAAGTTGAATTTTATAAATTTCTGAAAAGAGACAAAGACTGGTAGAGAGAGAGGTAGAAATTGCGAGATAATGTGAGAGACATTTTGAAGAAATGAGAAGAGATTTTTAGGAAGGTTTGCTTTAAATGGAATCAGTGAGCCAGAGTTGACGATTTATCGACATTTTGCCGATTTTTGATCTTAAAAATAGCAAACTGCGTTTTGCCGATTTTTGTCCTCAAAATGAAGATTTTATGAAAGGCTATATTTACATCATAATCATTAATTAACCCTAGCTCTGGCACTATTTACATATGTAAATATCTGAATTTTAAAATAGCTATAATTTTTGTATTTTTGGTCCGATTTGAAAATTGTTTGGAGTCAGTGACTAATTTTTGACGTTCTTCGTGCGTATATAAAAAATCTCCAAAAAGGTCAATATACCGTTATTTCTAGCCATTTTGTTATTTTTTCTTCATTATCTGCCACTATTTACATATGTAAATATTTTTGTTTTGTCTGCTTTATTTTTCACACTTTATTAAATTTAATTGCTTCTATTGCTGGGTCATGAGGTACTGCCCTACTTATGCTCTAAGAGCCATCCTGAACGTTCCTCGGCCACATAATTTGATAAAAGAGGCTTGCGTATATATGACGTTTCAGGCTTAGATATATCCAAACATCATTTGGGTTGTTTAGTGTTTGGGAGGGAGATTGAGGAATTTAAGGATCATTATGATGTCGGAAAGCCAGGGGGCACCTTGTGACTTATCTTCTCCTGATAAAAGGTCTCGAGTATCGTTATTTACTCTATTACACTCGTTGATGTTACTTAGTCATAAGTGCCATGTCATGAGCACTTATAAAACCGGAATCATACTCTGTCACAGTTCCAGAGAATGCTATAAGGAGGATACAGATATTCGACATACAGGACTATACCTTTAAAAATGGTAGGCAAGCATGCAAGTCGCCTTGGACTCCTCTTTAACGACCATTGTCGTAGCTTCAAGGATAGGGAAAAAGAGGAAACGATTTTCCACCTTCTCTGCGAATGCCCAGCCCTGAGTGTCAAAATGCACAAATTCCTGGGCAATTACATATTTACCAACCTTAGTAGGTATCTGGGTCTAGACATAATGACTTACTGGGTCTAATAACCTCAACATTTTAGCATAGTGTCATGTAGTGTCATTTACATCGTAATGTAAATGACACTACATCTGACGAGTGTGGTCTTTCAAAACAGGGTCCTTTCGACTCTACTTGCTTGTTCGCGCGCACGGAACTTCCACGTAAACCAACTAACCATATCTCTGATGATGTACATTGGGATTCCCTTATGTTAGGGTAGTGGTGAGTGAAGTACATCGGAGGAGCTTTGATGTCTGATCTCTCAATAAACAGAATAATTTGCTTCATAAGAAGCCTAGGCATATTGTGGTGATGATATGAACGGCTTCACCAGAATCCCTAACGGTTTATAGAGTATCCCTAACAATAATCTACATATAAATATATAAGAAATCACACGTATTTACATATGTAAATAGAGCCAGGATTCGTAGAAAATTATTTGTGCCAGAGCTAGGGTTAATAGAAAAACAAAGTTTATTTCAGCATATATACAGATATCGCTATATCGTCTCCACTTGTAATATATCCAAAAACTTTAATATTTTGGAAAGGGTGCAAGGTTTGTGGAGATTCTAAAGAGTAAATCGAAGCTTTTTATATAAGTACAAGGTGGCGCAAAAGTAAACTTCCGATGTTTTTTGGCTGTAATTAAAAAAAAAAATATGAAAAACTTTGATTCTTCTTGTGGATTATTTTTATTTGGTCTTTTAATTTTTTTCACATCAAGTCGAGAATATGATGTCATGTAATTGGCCGCCCCCACAGTTGATTGTCATTTGAGCCCTTTTTATGGCATTTTCCATCACTTTGGACAAAACTTCCGGCGATAGGTCCTCACATTCTTGACGGATATTGTCTTTAAGAGCTGCAAGAGTCTGAGGCTTGTTGACATAAACCCGCGACTTCAAAAAGCCCAACAAAAAGAAGTCTGGAGCGGTCAAATCAGGCGATCTTGCTGAGAAATGCATCCTTCAGCATATCGGTTGTGGCACGTGCAGTGTGTGCCGTTGCATCGTCCTGTTGGAACCACATGTTTTCCAATCCCAATTCATCAAGTTGCGGCAAAAAGAACTCGTTGATCATTGCTCTGTAGCGCTCACCATTCACAGTAACCGTTTGGCCCGCGACGTCTTCGAAGAAAAAAGGTCCGATGACTCCTCCATCGAAAACAGCACACCATACAGTGACTTTGAGCGGGTGTAATAGCTCTTCATGGGTTACACGCGGATTTTCAGTGCCCCAGAAGCGTAAATTTTGCTTATTTACGTACCCGCTAAGATGGAAATGGGCCTCATCACTCATGATTATTTTTGATGAAAAATCATCTTCCTCTTGGTGGTGATTAAGGATGGCTTGAGCGTATATTAGACGCGATTGGCGGTCAGCAGCTAACAGCTGATGCACCGTCTGGACTTTGTACGGAAACATCTTCAAATCTTGTTCCAAAATTCGCTGTAAAGACCGTCGACTGATACCCATTTGCGTGGCACATCGTCTGGTCGATGTCGACAGTGCTTCCATGACATCCTCGGCTACAGCAGCAATATTCTCTGCAGAACGGCTACTCCGGGGTCTGCCACGCCTGGCAGCATCTCGTGTTGTGCCAGTCTCTTCGAGGCGAGCGGCTAAACGTCGCAGTATTTCACCAGTAGGCGTTGGACGGCCAGGAAATCTGCGACGAAATTCACGTTGTGCCAAAGTCACCGACCGATTATTGGCCAAATAAATAGTCAGCAATATTCCGCGTTCTGGAGCAGTGTAGCGTAACATTGTTTATTAACGTGTATTTCGCATGTGTTTACTACACAAATATCAAAACAGAACTGACATTAGGGGCCAATCGCAAAATTTATAGCATTTTCTGATGGGAGGATTACTTTTGCGCCACCTTGTATTATAGTATTGATACAAATTTAGGACATGAAGATTGATATTTTAGTGAAATTAAATAATTTTATGAATTTTTCGGAAGTCATTTATCTTAAAAACGAAAAAAATTATAATATGGTGATTTTCCATGAAGAAAAATATAAAATTTTAATTAATGTAAAGTCCATGGCTTCACAATGTCCATGACTTCACAGTTCCTTCCAAGTTTAACTAAGTCAAACCAAGGGTCTATTATGGAGCAATATCCTGGCAGTTCTTAGTTATGATTGCTAAATGTATGAAATATGGCATTCTCTGTGGAGTCTAAAATTGCGTTGCAGGCAAAACTTGCTAACTCAAAAACTTGCTGTCACATATTTAAAAAAGGTAAAACTCAAATAAAACTAAACTTTGAGCTAAAATTTACTACTTATACACAAATCTAGTAGGAAACCCAAAATCGAATGAATAACACTAATAAAAACACTCTTTTAAAGCTCTGACATTAACAAACGTGTTGATATAAATTCTTTGTATCATTATTAAATGAATTTTTTATTTGTTGGTTGGTTTGTTTTCTGTTTTTGCTTCCAGTTTACATTAATTTTTTACCCAAACATTTCGTAAATATTTGTTCGGTCTCTGGGTGTAAAATAACAATAAAAAACTACTTCAAATAATTAAAATGAAATTTTCAGTTTGTGTTGCAAAATTCTTTTGCTCTGCCACATACTCGTCCAAATAAATTTACAGAATTTTAAGTGTTTAAATGAAAAACAAATTGTACAAATTTGAAAACATACCTGATAAAAACTATAGTTATTTGCAATAGTATCACCATGGGCCCTCTGATGCTGATACCACGAGTAAGCTCTTTTGGCCGGTGATATTAAGATCGTTACAATTTTCGAATGTGGTAGTAGTGAATGCGCCCGCTTCGGCACCATTTCGCCATCGAAATAGGTGGCACTCTTTTCGAAGATGTAACGTGGACTGGAATTGGGTGCTACAGTGGTATTCACTTCGGCGGGAAAGAAATCCATATACCAATCTAAGCCTTTATAGTAATTATTGCCATTGAAGAATTGTACCTCTTCGTAAGTATCCGGACTGGGTATGTTGCTAACAATGCCCGAGTGCATCGACAGGAATGTATACAAAGCGGTGGTGCCGGTCTTTTGTGGTCCAATAACTAAGAATTTTGGCAGGGAGTCACAACTTTTGGTCTTGGACCAGATCTTACGATGTCTGGGATCATCACAGGGATTGCCCCAAATGGGATCAACCTCTTCGGGATGCAGGCGAAAGTACATTTCGGCCAATTGGATGGGAGGAGCTGAGGCCAACTTGAGATTGGTCCAGCATTGTAGAAATTTAATGACCGACTGGAAGGTGTACAGGGCCAAACGGTCGGAACCATAGTTAGACATATGAGTCATAAAGATGTTAATAGGATTATAGACTATAGTTTGAAATAGTTCACCGCCCTGTATAGATTCATCAAGTTTATCACGGCCACCGGGATAACGATCTATGTACATGGTGTGGGTGAAGAGGCCACAGGTTTGACGCGGCAGCACCATTATGTTGCGATGTATGAAACCTCTTCTTAAGCGGGCCGGCCTTAAATGAGGATATTCCTCTGTTGAGGTGACCTTAATGTGCCAAACCTTCTTCCAGGCTTCATATAAAATTTCATGGGCAGGATAGACACCTGAATGATGTGGCGATATGGAGTAACCCGAGTCCGTGGGTATGTTGTGTTCCACGGCAAAGGCATGATTAAGTTGCATCTCCGACATGAGCAGTGTGACATTATCATACAAATGCGGTTGCTGATGTTTCCACATGTGCGAAAACCAATTGAATTCTTGTACATTCTGCAGCAGAAAATCATCACCCAGATTTTCCTCTCTAGTGCCATGATGATAGTATTTCCCTGAGAAGCCTAAATTGAAACGGAAGCCGGGCACCATGCCAGCAATTATCTTTTGTGTGGCCACTAAAGCCCTAACATCATCCGGCCTTAGCCGCGTACCCTTTTCACCCACAAATATATCATCAATATCCACCAAAATCATGCGCTCCAAATTCAAACTCAATTGGCCATGACTCAAATAGGACAGGGCGTCCAGGAACAGCAAGCGATGCAGCCAAAATTTCAAACTACTGCCAAAGAATATACGCTTTATGCCATCATACTGGCCATGATCTTGTAGCACGGTGGATAGAGGCAGATGGACCTGTCCTCCCGCATCTGAAGGATAATCCTGACTGTTACGCTGGGCCCATTCGACGGGCTCATAGGTGGAATGATTATGTTGGAAAACCGTCCAATCATCACCGGGTAAGGCACCCCAAGCTGTTTCACCAGCTCTAGTTAAACGCAAAACCGGCGAAGCTGGATTTAAACTAGCATCTCGTAGTCTTAGATTTGTATGTACAAAGAGGGGAAATCCTTTGAGTTGTGCCGCCACCAGTGTTTCTTCACTCGGACTTACAAAACCGACAATGCCCACGGAATATTCGCGGCAATATTTGTCCAATAGTTCACGATTCCATTTGTCCATGTGCAGATATTTATCGAGGTTTTCAAAGACTATAACGCCATAACGACCCTTATCCAAATTGGTTAAGGAAGGAAGACTCTTGCCGGCCACTTCGATTTTGTACCTAAAAAGAGAAAATGAAAACAATAATTAAATAAATCATTTAGAATCAATTGATTGATTGAATTTAGAAATTTTAGGTAATAAAATAAGTAAAACGGATTTCTAGTATGATATAAATCTACCTCCTGTGATGCAGGCAAAATCAAGACTTACATTTTCCCATCAAACGTCAAAAATTGTGGGTTATTTCCACAAGTGATTGTAAATCACTTGTCAATTAACAAAAAAAAAAAAAAAAAACAAAGAATTCTCTTTTTAGGTGTTCAACCATGTTTAAATTCATTTTGTGTTGTTAAAAAAAAAGAAAAATTAACAAAACTGGTGAATAAATAAATAAAACACATGTATGGATGTGAATGCAAAAGGCTCCCATCATAACTGAACGTTTTGTTAAAAAAACATTTAATATTTTTGCACAATTTTCTGCATGAAACATTTCTGAAGCTGTCAGTTGTAATAATAAAATCTATGAACACGTTTTTCCTTTGTTCGGTTATTGCGGTTGTGCCCTACAGTAGACACAGAGTAGACCCATGCAAATGATACTGCTAACGTTACTATCTATATAAAGGCTATTTACTATTTATATTATAGCACCACCAGGATGACAAGTGTCGGCTGCGGTTTTTCTCTTGAAATGTCTTCTAAGTTCTCTTAAAGGCCCTCCCTGAACCTTTTATCAATTCTCTTTCTCTGTTCTTCCCGCCCACCACTTGTCGTTATTAGCGCCGAGAACCTGAAAGGCTAAAGATGGCGAGTTGCTTAGAACAACTTCGAGGTGACGGGATACTGAACGGTTGTAATATTTTGTGTCTAGTCAATGTAATGTGTTACAACATCGATGATCCCTACCTGCACGTGGTCCGTACTTTATGTGGGAGCTAACTAAATATGCAAAAATCATCATATAATTTAGAGACATGATATGTGATTAGACCTGAGGCTCTATGCTCCTTATAAGATCAACAGGAACCAATATATAGGTGATTAGACCGATGTAGTTTAAGGTAGTTAGGTGTTGGACCAATTTTGTTAGGCCTGGCAAACATATGGACAAACGTATTGAATCCTTCCACCATGATGGTGTAGGGTATAACAAACTTAAAGGTTAAACATCTCTTCTGAGAAAGACTTTCTCGTCTTGATTTAGGAGACATAGATTGACCTCTAAGACAATGATGATAAAAGTCATTCAAAAACGCACTTTATGCCAGCCATGAGCAAGTTTTTAAGAAACAACTAAATATGAAAGGACTCCAAGTCTCTGATCTTTTTTCAAAGAACGACGAACGACGGCAGTCACACATCGATGTGATGCAAAAGATCACACGTTTAAGGATTTCTTACACAGCATACGCAAACATCAACTAACGAAGTCTAAGTAAAATGTCGCCATCAGCCAATGGAGGGTAAAATGCCAAAAAGGAGAAAGGTTGTCGAGAAGACGTCCACTCTTGATCAAACTTATAGCCACTAAAAAATGTATATAATTCCTTTAACCCGCCATACCAATTTTTGAAGAGACAATAAATTAAGAAATGTCAAAAATATATTTTTGATTGAAGAACGGCACAAATTCGTTCCCAATACTCCCCAAACTCCAACTCCGGGAGTGAGAAGACTAAGCGAAATTTATTTTTAAGATAGAGAGGGTAATCGCAAAAAGCAGAAAGGTCCTCGAAATACGACGCTTCTGTATAGAATTTATAGTCATACACGAGACGACCTTTAAAGGGGTAGCTAGGCTAATCTGCAGTGGCTTGTGGTAACGAAATGAGATTCCATCGTAATGGACTATTTATTCTTCAATAGGGATAGTTCGGTTACTCGTTTTGACTGGAACTTCTAAAGAGTGAATGAAATGGTTTAAGACTGAAACGTATTCCGGCTCATATAATTCTAATGAGACTAAGTTACAATTTGGTTAACCAAAATGAGTCACGACATTCTCTTCATGAATCTTAAAATATATACCGAAAATTGGAAACATGTTGGCTTGTGAGAACAATGCGGTCGCTTAGTGCAACTTATTACTGGTAATTGGAAAATGGTTCCAGGCTAAAGGCAGTGTAGACAGATTATTCGATGATCGGCAAACATGTGAGTATAATTAAACTCATCATTCAATAAATATTGTCGCAGCTGTCTGGATCCTGAGAAAGATGAAATACTTATTCATCTTCACTGTTCATGTTCATCTTATTATGTAACTAGCAAACACTTGGGACAAAGGGAACCAGATTGAGTGACCGTATTAGATACCTCAGTGGTCACTGGTTCATCTTGGGCTATTGAATATGAACCTATTCTAAATTTGACACTATCGAGAGACTTTGTCTTATCCAAACGAATTCTTATCGACTCTACTTGCTAATGTGACTATTACCAATGCTAAGTGTTGTTTGGTGGCAGCTGAAATTTCCACTCTAATTGAATCATAAAATACATTGGATATGCTTATGTATGAAATAAAATAACGGGCAAGTGACCTACACATTTATGCTGGCACTTAAGCACCATTTTGTCGATCACTAAAATGTATCATGGGTGTTTGTGGACTTTTGACTTTGGCCTTATTTTCGAAGATGTATGGTCCAATGATGCATCCAACCCAAAATCCACAACAAACATTGAGATGTTGTGCATTATCTCCGACAATCAGATGTGGAAATGCTGAATATTTTGAAAGCTATTAGGTGAAAATTTGCTTCATAGGTTAAGATGATGATTTACTTTTCAAAATATATCCAATGTGGACTTTCAAAAAAATAGCAAAATATCTGAAGGTTCATCGTCACACTGTTTCCAAAGCCATTAAACAGTATAAGGAAGACTTGAACATTGAAATTAAAACTAACAGGTCTAACAGATATTGGCAAGGCAAAAGAAGTCGAACAACTCTTTCGAAGAGCACCGAACACTTCTATCACACTATGCTGTGATAGAAGTCGTATAAATGCTGGGTTGAAGTCGTATAAAATTCAGAAAGTTCCAGATAGCAATGCGGTAAAGAACTTATGCCCGTTATTTCAACAAATAGATATCTACAGTGTAAAATACACAGCAGATAAATTTACCTAAACGATAACATGACATTGATTTCAAATCAATATCTACGTGTAAAAATTACCAAATATTTTTACTCCATAAGTAATTAAGCTCTAATAGATATCTATTTGTTGAAATTACGGGCATTAGAAGCAAAAGAACAAGCCAAAAATTAAGGTAAAATTTTATAAAAAAAATACACCTATTGTGTGATGAGTGATGAAACATATGTACTGGCAGACTTTTCTCAACTTACAGGTCAAGGGCGAGCTAATGTTCGAGAAAAATACCGGACAAAGAAGGAACAAACTTCTCCAAGAAGTTTCTTGTGTGGCCAGCCATTCGCAGTTGTGGTAAAAGAAGCCAATCATTTGTGGCATCAGGCACGATAAACACAGAATTATATATTACTGAGTGTTTTTACCATTCTTAAAACAGAACAGAGTGTTTTCATATTTCTGGCTTGATTTGGCATCACGCCACTATGGAAAAAAGGCCCTTGAGTGTGGTATTCAAACAATACTGTCCAGAACTTCGGCCTGCGGGAAGGATCTTGTAAAGAAAGAATTAAAGAACACAGGAAAAGTATCTCAGAATATGTCCGATTTTAAGCGTAAGTGGACCACCTCTTCCAAAAAGGAAACGGAAGCAACTATAAAATCTTTAATGAGAGGATTACTGGAAAAAGCGGATAAATTTATAAATATATTACTCGGTATTTATAAATTTATCCACTTTTTCCGGAAATGCTCCCTTCAAAGACTTTATCACCCCTATCGTGAAAAACATGTGAAATTTATGTTCCCATGAAATATCCATTTCCCTCGAAGGGGAAATTGCTATCGTGCAATTCTCATGAACTTTTCATTCACAATAGTTGATTTTGTTCGTAACTGCTGTCTATTGTTTACAAAATTCCATCTAAAAATTTCACAACATGGGGAATTTTTTCACGTGAACAAAATTCATGAACGAAATATGGGAAAAGGGAACATATTTCATGTGAAATATTGACTCACGATAGGGGTGTATAGTTCCTGCCGATATTTTGATGTTAAATGAATTTGTACAATATCTGAATAAATTTACGTATTTTTGAGAAATATTATATTGAACCGTTTAAGTTTTATTTAACTTAATACAATCTTTCTCTCACACGCATTGCTTCGATATTGACATTTGAAGGGCTTATTTTTAAACGACTAGTATGTTTAGTATTACCAATTGATACAATCTCCTTGAATTTGTCAATTACTCTCTTTACAGAGTAATTGCGTGTAATGCTTCATTTTTACAACCCCTAAACTGTTTTTCCTCTTGGTGGACACCACTTTATTGCACAAATGGCAATAAAGTCTATTGGAAATTTTGGGACACTTTATATTAATATGTAGGCCTTTGTGGCCATCTACTCCTGCAAAAAGGCAATTGGTACTAACTGGGGTATTATGCCGAAAGGTATCAATTGGATCTTCAAAGCAGTCGTTAAACCCGTCTTGTTCTATGGAGTATTGGTGTGGTCGCATGCTTTGGATAATGCT
This sequence comes from Calliphora vomitoria, assembly GCA_942486065.2. NCBI lineage: Eukaryota > Metazoa > Arthropoda > Insecta > Diptera > Calliphoridae > Calliphora > Calliphora vomitoria. Next base: position 67,125,915 of record OW818031.2, read on the forward strand.
ATTCACCGGAAGGCCGTTGAACGAGTTCTAAGGACTATCGTGATACTGATTACGGGCGCTGTAAGGTCTACTTCCTCTAAGGCACTTTTCACTATTCTAAACTGGTTACCAGTGGATTTGATGGTGATACAAATGGCTCTCAACTCTGCTGTGAGACTAAATGCTGATTGTTGGTGGTCTGGTAAGGACCTTGGACACTCTAGGATACTGAATTACTATGGGCACATACATGGTAATGTCGATTACTGCATCGCAAAACCTTTTTTTCCATATTATGATCCCGAATTGGGATTTATGGCAACGCGGACTCTTTCCCCCTGCTGATGTCATACGGATATACACTGATGGCTCTAACAGGGGTAAAAGGGTCGGTGGAAGTTTCTATATTGAAAACTTTGGAATAAAATCCTACTTTAGGCTATCTAACTTCTGTACTGCTCTTCAGTTTGAAATTCTCGTATTTCCCTTGTTAAATGCAAGGTGGCTGTTCAGCAGAAACTATATGAGATTGCACAAAACAGGAGAACTAATGAACCTTCCTTTGCTATATCGAGGTCGATTTGGCCCGTATATGATGCCAGCAGGACGAATCTACTTATAGAATACCGTCGTGAGCAAATAAGGCTAATTGTCTCCTTTATTACAGAACACCATCTAATCGGGACACATGCTAGAAGAATGGGCCTACGTTACAATGATTACTGTAGAAGCTGCCATAATGAAGAAGAGGAATAGACTGTGTATCACCTTTTCTGCCAATGTCCGGCTCTGACAAACCTGAGGGAACGCATCATCGGATTTCCATTCCTATCATGTTTGGACGAGCTATCAAGAATGAATCTGAGATGAATCTATTCCTTCATCCGGGAATCTGGATGGTTTAATTTGTAGTCAACGGAAGTACTGTAAATACCCTGATGACAACCCCTTGGGTATCACAATGGGATCAGATTTGAATGGACCCAAGTGAGCTGCTTGAGGAGCGGCTGCTCATGGAATGAGCACATATATTAATCAAGATTCAGATTTAGTTGTACAATCAGTACCGCGACTTCTAAAGGAGATTTTGTGCACTTACTCCGGACACTATATAATGTTTGTGTTAATACATAGGAAGAAGAAATTCGTTCAATATAATCAAAACCCAAATGAAAAGAATCTCATCATATTCAAGAAAATAATAGAAATACTTTAATTGAAGGTGCATCAAGAGTGAACAATAATTCAACACATGCAACTGAACTGGAAAACAGGAACATCAGATGTTAGTCTTCATGACACAGCACAACAATAAGGTTGAAGGATGATAGGAAAGAACAAGGTAGAATCGCACCTCACCAGAGTATTTCAAAATTACATTACCATCGAACTTTATGCGAGAGTTTCTCTTACGAACATTCGAGAACAACTATCGCAAACGACACGAAAAAGTTCACCTGTGGCTCAGTTTGTGGCAGGAAAACCATTGAGAACGATTTCAATCAAGAATCTTTAACATCTTACTATTACAAAGGTGTTATTTTCATAATGCTCTACAATTATCTTTCGAAAAATTATGGAGAAATATTTGTTTACGAGCCTTGTTTGAGAATTAATTGATTTTGCGAAGCTTCTTGTTTGGTCGGAATGAATGGCATAACATGACAATGTGTGACCATGCTTGAGTCGTCACAACATAGAAGACCATGACATATTTGAGTTTTGTGCGAGGAGCATAACTTGCATATAAAATATTTTGCTTGAAAATTCTAATAAAATAAGTAACAAGTTTACAGTTCATAGCAATCGATCTCACACTATGCATTACTAATTAAAACAAACACTTTTGCTTATGATTTTCACTGTTATAATGAAGTACTTAGTTGAAAATTGAAGTGTGCTTGAATGTTCGTATTAGCTGCACCACCAGAAATATAAAATTTATTTCACTTTGTACTCCCTGCATGGGTATGTGTGATTTAAATTTGTGTATTTTGTAGTTTTGTTTTTTTCGAAAAACAGCCAAACAACAACTTCAACCATGCATCGACAGCAACCCAGATTTTGGTGCACAGTGTAAAAATGTATATATATATATAGTTATTTGTTTGAGAAAAAAACTATGCTTTATGTCGTTATAGAAGATTGTGTTAATAACGACGAATGCACACTTTAAATTTCATATGCAATTTTCTCACATCAATGGCCATGTATACCGCGATTTATTTTTAAATCAGCTTTTGTCAGGATTTTTCATTATTGCAACGAACGAGTGAACGAACGTTGGATGGATGTATGTATGTATGTATGGATGCAGCAGAAATATGAGCGAGTGGCTGGCTGGCTGATGGCTGCATGTTTGGAGTTGGTGGCAAAAATTAATGAAAAAACAAAAATGAATCATGATGTTTGTGTTTTAGATTTTCATTGTGAAAAGTATTCCGTGTAGTGGGTGAATTTAAAAATAAAAGAGCAGGAGATGAAAATAGAAAACATGATGGCAAGTAGTTGTGGCCCAGAAACAACTATAAAATACAATATATTTAGAGAGGGACTTGATTTTTGTTTTTAATATATTAAGCTAGTTATAGAACTATGTTAAATTATAAAGTATTAAAACAAAATTTCTTATATAATTTCGTAAAAGAAACACAATTTTAACATTTTTATGAAACATCCTATTGTTTATATAAGAGTACTTGCCTTAAATACTGATAAATTACTTGCACTATTTAGGAAAATTAACTGTTAAACTGTACTATTGTACTACTATTCTAATTTAAAATGTACCATAAACAAAACAATTTTAACAGCTTTATTAAACATAATATATTTCACATCTAAACTATAAATAAAAGAGAGAGAGAGATAGAAAAAGAGAACGTCAACTAACTTTATTATATCTAGCCCTTGCGCGAAATTATCGTTAGCGACAAAACACACATTTTACAGGAGAATATTTTTTATTTAAACAAGTAAGAGAGCTATATTCGGCTGTGCCGAATCTTATATACCCTTCACCAAATTATACTTTAAAATAAAATTTAAAATTTTTTTTTTTTTTTTAAAATATAAACATTTTTCTTTCGAAATTCTTTTTTAAAAGTTTTTTCGAATTTTAAAAAAATTTTTTTTTTTAATTTATTAATGAAAAAAAGTTATAAAAAAAAAGTTTTTTGTAAAAAAAATTCGGGTTAAAAAATATTTTTCCCGATTTTGACCCATTGTAGGTCCAACTTACTATAGCCTTATATACATCAATGCAATGTACTTTGAAATATCTATCATTAGATATCCATATTGTCTATATTTATGACTTAGTAATCGAGATATAGATCAAAAATAGGCTAAAAAATGGAGGTTGTCTCGGTTTTTTGCTCATATCTCCGTTATTTATGGACGGATTTTGCTGAATTTAAATAGAAAACTTCTCGAAAGCATGTCTGACAGAATTATTGAAGATATGGATCCCGAAGATATCTGGGGTCTTCAGAAAATTGATTTCAACAGACAGACAGTTATTTTTTAGTTTTTATTTTGAAACGTTTATTCAAAGTATTGGCCATTGTTACCTTTTCCCATCACTTTCGCAACATATGGATTTCGACTCGAAAGAACTGCTCATCTTTTAAGGCCAAGAACGTACAAGCCAATTTCGGATACTCTGTTCTGAAGTTAAGCTTATCCCAGAAAGAGCATTTTGCTTTGATCAAAGTAAATAGTGGTCGGGCGGAGAAAGGTCTGGACAGTGGGTGAGGCAAAACTTCACAACCACTTCATTCTAAATAATTTTTAACAGGTATTGCAGCATGTGGCCGAATATTGTCATGATGGAATATTGCAGTTTCATGTCTGGTCGCATATTCTGTGCGTTGTTCGGCCAATGCTCACTTCAAGCGAATCAGTTGTGTTCGGTACAAGTTCCCTGTGATAGTATGGCCAGATTTCAGCAGCTCATAATAGATAGGACCCTTTTAGGCCACCAAATATAGAGCATTACCTTAGCGCCATGGATATTTGGCTTTGGTGTCGATTCAGCTGGTTGACAGGGCTTCAAGTATGATCTCTTACGCTTCGGGTTATCGTAATACATTCATGTTTCATTGCAAGTAATGATTCGGTGCAAAAATGACATGCAAAATCGTCTTTATAGGTCTCTCGGCTTCAATTCGTATGGTACCCAATTTTTCTGTTTTTGGATGAATCCTGCTGCTCGCGATGCAGTGCCTTCAATTCTTGGTCTTCAAACTTTTGCTGGCTGGCAAAAAAAATTTTGTAGTTTACACTATAATGTTTAATAACTAAGTGAGTATAAATGACATATAAGTTATTCAAAACAAAATCCGCCATCTTTTGTAAATACCGCATTTTTCAGTTTTTTAACATTAAATTTTAATTTTTATAAAATGTCGCTTACGATATTTTGGCGCTAAGGGCTTGGTGTGTATATTTAAATACTACATAGGGACTTATGCTTATAACAGTTCATACAACAAAAGCTCCATCATTGTCATCAGCAGCATAATCATTATAATTATTACAGCAAAACAACATCATTATCACCATCATCATCTACATGATACCAGGTAAATATATATATAGTTGTTGCAACACAATGTGGCAAAAACTATTTTATAATAAGGAATCTGTGTATGTGTGTTAGTGTATGTGTTAACTTTATGACTTAGGAATTTCATATTTTTTAGTTACTATCATCGTACCTTGCCAACTTCTTCTATTCTATTTTGATTGTTGTTCTTTAGTTTTTATTTCGTGTTGCTGCTGTTGTTTTATGTTTATTTCACATAAAGCACAACATATTGTTTGCCACATTTAGCAGAGTTGCCAAGAAGATGTTGTATAAATTATATTCCTTAGAGGCTGAAAGAAAATTGCCTTAAGAATTGGTTGGGTAAGGCATATTATTTATATATATTTTTTGTGGATAAGCAGTTAAATAGACAAGTTGACGGTTTGCGATAAGAAGGAAATTATTAGTTTATACATAAAAGTAGAATTTGTGTGCACAATGAGGCACGAATCAAATATTTTGGAAATAAATCTGCAGAGGAATATTGGATTTAACTTTTAGAATTCTGGACCCACAGACCGCTCAAATTAGGGCGTCTCAGACATGTAGGTACTCATACATTAATGTTGCTCTTATTTAGTTTTTTGCTTTTAGATGCTCTTGGATGCAATTGTTATCCATTAACTAAAAATCAAATGCTGAAAATTTTAGCAAAATCCGATAACGTTTAGAGGTTGTGTATTTTATACTATTTAATTTCAGATTGTTGCTTTGGCATTATTAACAATTTTTATATCTGGATTCTATACTAAAGTTATTAAATATATAACATTTTGGCCAAATTCTGATGTCTTAGACAATTTTGACCCTAGATAAAAAAGGTTAACAATGTTCTAGAAATTTAAAATTACGAACAAGTAAACTACACAGTACAAAATTTTAGAAGTCATCGAGTGCAAACTCCATCTCATGTGGAATTTCTCGAAGTACTTATCGAAACTAATAAAACTAGTTTAGCTGCGGCTTCCTGTCTTCGGCACAATTGTAGCTATAGACTAGAAGATCAAAAGTGTAACACAAAGTAACTAAACAGCATCAAAATAGCTGTCGAATAATTTTAATTTTGTATATTCTTTTACACAATTTGTGGCCCATAGCTGCCAAACTATGGTAAATTCAGTAAAGTAATCTGCAGGACAAATATTTCTTATAATACAATCCAGAACTTTACAGCTCTTTAAAAAACTTTATTCACATTTTCCTGCTGTATTTCAAATCGAAATTTCGAGAAATGTATGAAAAAATTTTCAAAATTAAAAAAACATGAACTTAGGATTGAGATCAAACAAATCTTAACATACATATAGAAACGAAAATTGCCTTCTTTTCACTTCTCATTTTACTTAATAAGAGAATTTTTTTTGGAGAAACTTGAAAACCTAACATTTGTAAATAGCTACCAAGCGAAGCGGTCAACTAGTATGTTACAATTTTTTGTTTTTGTTTGATTGAGATTATTACAATTTACAAAAAATATTATTTTTATAGATCTAATCAATAGTGATGAATTTATGAACCTTTTCCGGAAACCCTTTCATTAAGGTTTTTATAATACTTTCTGTCATTTTGTTCGAACACGTAGTCCATCTCCGTTTAAAATCTAACACACTTTTGGACACCTTTTTCCTGTTCTTCAATTCTCTTTTAACAAGAGCCCAATATCTCTCCACTGGCCTTACCTAAAGGCAGTTTAGTATAAATACCACCTCTCTTAGTATAAATACCACATTATTGTTCTTGTACCTCACAAGACCTTGCTTACCATAGTGACAGGATAACAAATACGGCCAAAAATAATTAAAAAGTCTTATGGATGGAAGAATCCCCTTTTGTAAACATTCTTTGATGTAAATTTCGGTATTTATAGAGCCCTTTGTAACAAATGTTTGGCTTCTTTTGCCGCAACTGCATATTGCTTGCCATGCAAAAAAATTTTTGGAAAAATTTTCTACTGTTGGGTCCTAAACTTTTCTACAACATTCCCTCGAATATCAGCAACATAAAAATATTGACCCGGAAGCTACGAACAATTTTCCAGAACATACGTTTCGTCATCCATTATCTAGCAGTTAAATTTTTTGTATAAAATTTGACTTCAAATTTCCGTGCTCTGTCTTTGGCCTCAAAATTTTTAGCAGAGTTCCTGTCAGTAACTTTTTGAGCATTGCATGTTTTTAAACCTGCATTGGCTTTAACTTTTCGTATCAAATAGTCTGAGTACTGAGCTAACCGGGCTGCTTTCCTACCGGATGTGTTGGGAGCTCTTTTGAAATTGCTTTCTATTTGTTTGGCTTTAGAAACATCATGAGGACCATTCCTTCTACCTGAACTAGGTTTTCTATCAACGGACAAGTTCTCCCGGCACTGTTTAATAACATTGGAATCAGTTTGATGGCAGACCTTTGATTGTTTGGCCAACATTTTGTACGACCAGTACGTATATTTTTCTTGTCACTCATTTTAATCAGAATAACAAGAAATTAACATAATTGACATTAAACATAATAAGTGACATGGTTTACAAAGGTAACTGATAAAAAAAAAATCAATTAATACTTGAGTTAAAAGTTTTAGTAAAAAACTTGTGTTAAGGTTTTTTCGATCTCAGTCCTTAATGAATATCCATTGAAGTTGATGCATCATCTGAGCTTAATAGCACATTAAATGGCATATATCTTTCAAATCTATCGTCCTCCGCGACTTCGGTTCCTGTATCTTCGTATTGGAATGCCTTATGACTCCACCAATGCAAGGCATCCAGCTTTTTTCCATTGCCATGGTAATCTGATGAAATCGCATTCCTTGTTTGTCTGATTCGGTGGGAAATTGGTGTAAGAACTCATAAAAGTGGTGACGCAGAAAATGTAATTTCAATTTCATAGATGCATTGATTTTATGAAAGGAATTTAGAATTGTTTTCACCAATTCCTTGCACTTCTTATTTTTTCCATTCACTCAAAATAATGTGTTATTGTCTTGTTACATTAACGACAGCTCCATATATTTGCGGTTATATCGTTTGATGTACATAATGGGAGTATAATATCGTGCAAATGTCCGCCACGTCTTCGCTGGGTGCCGCATATCCGAAATTTTCCATGATTCTGGCGAATAAATCAGGCTGAATTTGATAGATTGCAAGGGTTACGTTGGCTTTGAGGGCCGCTATGGCTTATACGCATAGACCTGCGACTTAAGAAAATCCCACAAGAAAAAGTCTAAGAGGGTCAAATCCCGGATGGCCATGCCCTCTTACATTTTCGGGATGATTTGGACACTCTTAAGTCTCATGTGGATAAGTGTCGTTCCAAATTCGACAATATTGTTTGTTGATGTACCCATTCATCCAGAAATGTGTCTCACCGCTAAACAGGCGAAGTGCGCAGAACTTTGCCCGAACCATTTAGATAAAGCAATTTCATCATTTGCACGTATTGTTGAACGCTATATCCGTCTATGGCGATTTGGCGAAAGAAACTGAATAAACGACATCGAATTCCACAGATGTAAGTAGCTCTAAACTGTCAAAGTTCGGACTTTTTAAATATAATATACGATTTTGATTTCATTTTAAAGAAAAATATATTGGCCTTATAAAGGTATAAATAAGATTATTTTTTTTCAAAGGTCAATTCTTGAAGTATGTACAAAGTTTAAGTCATAAACCTCGAAAACCAACTGTTTAAAAATTCCAAAAAAATATATCTAAAAATGATTGAATCCATGTTTGTGCAGAGTTTCAAGGGGAACACTCATTTAATTAAGAAGTTATGCGATAAGATAGGTACTAAAGCTAGCTTTTCATATAGATTTGTATGAAAACTTTTATTCAAATATTTTATTATGAATAAGAGTATATGTATATAAGTAGGAAGACTTTAGTTTATATTTGTTGATTAATTAAGAAACTACTAAAGTTTTAGTAGTATTTAGAACTCAATTTAAATATAGTGAGTGAGTGTTATGTAAAAAGTATTTGTATATAATAACTTTGTTTTCAATATCCTTTAAAACGTAAATGTACTTCCTTTACAATATCCCAACCAAAAATACACAATTTTATGTTTTATTATTTATGTATATAAATGTATGCCAGTTTGTAGTTTTGTGACATTTAATTTGCAATTTTATATGCAAATGCTGATGTTACACTTTTACCTTTTTGCGCTGCTGACGACAAGTATTTCTTTTTAGTTTATTTTATTTCAGTTTTAGGCAACTATATGTATGTATAATGTATGTTTTGTTTTTTACCCACAAATATTCATGTCATGGCGTGAATTTTATTTAAACTCGTACAATGTTTTAAAATAGTTGTTATTACATATAAATAGTATTTTGTGCAGGAATCAAAACAACTCTATAGTTTTTTTGATGTGACACCGGATACAATTGTGTCGCCTATTTCCGCCCTCAAAATAGCCAACAACAACAATAAAAACTAAACAGCAACCGCCAAGCAGACTAAACGACCGACCTTCAGTTGGTCGGTCTGTCGTACGGACGAACAAAATACAATTTTATTTTTTAAAAAATCCAACTGGAAACTAAATAATTCGCGCTAAATGGGGAAAAATCTTGTTTGTTGTAACCACCAAATAAAACGTTTTAGTTTTTTCATAAATTTCTATGACGTTGCATTGTTGCGGCACCAAAATATTTTGTTGGTTTTTCTCCTTTTTTTTTTTTGGGCTTGCATTTTGTCCATTTTGTTTGTAAACAACCATTTATTTTTGGAGTCTGGACATTTAGTTTATATGTGTATTAAAAAAATATAAATAGATTTTAGTTTCAAAGGGTGTTTTTTTGGGGAGCTCCTTGTTTTAGTTAGTAGGTCAGGAGAAAGTTTTTGGGTGAAATCTTTATTTTCAAAGGAAAAATTTCAAATCAAAAACTTGGTAACTAAGTATGATTAATATACGAGTACTTTGCAATGAAGTTGACAGTTGATTGCGTCCATATTATTGAATCGGTTTGTTTTGTCAAATTAACATGAACTGATGATATAGCTTATAACATCACGTGTAAATGATAAAATGATTTTAGGAAATGATTGAGATCCTAGAGCGTCCAATGCATCCTGATAACGTAACTTTTTGGTGGGGATTTTTGGATTTTTGAAATATAGACAAACGACGTCTATATTTCTTTGAGAACGGCGCTTGCCAGGCCATCACCGTTAACGGAAATGATTACGACCATCCATTGGCCCGAATTCGATGATATGGACACCAACGACATGTTGAAAGCAGGTTGGCTCTACGTGCCACAGAGCTAGTGCCACATTGGACATTCTGTACTAGCGTTTTGAGGGCATGGTTATCTCAGGTGGAGGTGATGTGATCATGCGATTTGTCCCAGTTAGACTTTTTCTTATGGGGTTATCTTAAGTCGCAGGTCTATGTAAATAAGCCACAGCGGCCCTCAAAGTCAACATAACGTATGCCATCGGTCAAATTCATCTTTATTTAAGCGTCAGAATCATGGAAAAGTTTGAAAATTCGAACTTATGTTCGAAAGTTTTTTTAAATTGCTAAAATAATCTAGAAATCATAAGGACTCTTAAAAAAATTATTTTAGCGTCATTAGAGGCCAATTTTTTACATTTTCTAATTTCGAACATAAAATTTTTGAAAAAATAATTCTAAATTTTCATGAATTTTCAAGTATTTTTTTAAAAATATGTTTGAAATATTCGAGATGAACTAAATATAAGAAAATAAATTAATAACAATAAAAACTAAATTTCAAAAAATATAATGCGCTTTTGAAAAATCACCCTGTATATTAGAAATTTTGTGTAAATTGTGTAAACCTTTTCGTGAATTATATAAAATTCATAAATATTTTGTACAAATACTCGTAGTAAAACTGGCATAAAGATGAATTGCAAATAATATTTTAATGACCACAAATTATGTTTGTTTGTGTGTGTGTGTGGCTATGTATTTTTGGGGCTTTTAAAATAATTAGTCGAGTGAAACACTGAACGAAATTAACAAATTAAAGCAAATAAGTTAAACGAATTTAAGTTAGTATTAAATGTAAAGGTTTAAATGTGCAAAATTTAAGCTTAATTCGATCCAACAAAGCTTCTTTATAGAAATTCTACAGTAATTATAAAAATGCATAATTAGAAGTTGGTATAAACTTTTTAATATCTATATTCGATTATTGTTATTGGGACTTAGCTCCTATTATAAGGATTGGAATTTTTTAGTAAATTTGTAGCTTTTATTTTGAAACATTTGTTCAATATAAATTTATTCAAAGTATTGGCCATTGTTAGCTATGACCTTTTCCCATCTGTCTGGTAACATATGGATTTCGAGCTTAAAGACCTGCTCATCTTTTGAGGCCACGAACGAATCAAGCCAATTTCGGATACTGTTCTGAAGTGAAGCGTATCCCAGAAAGAGCGTTCTGCATCGATCGACACAAATAGTAGTCGGACGGTACAAAGTCTGGACTATAAAGCGGTTGAGGCAAAGCTACCCAACCACTTCATTCTAAATAGCTATTAACAGGTATTGCAACATGTGACCGAAAATTGTCATAATGGAATATTACGGTTTTATGTGTGGCCGCATATTCTGGGAGTTTTTCGTACAATGTTCGCTTCAAACGAATCAGTTGCATTCGGTACAGGTTCCTTGTGATATTCTTTTATTGGAGCTATGGCCTATTATCTGCCTATCGCCATAAAATAATGTAACGTAATTTCTATGTATATATATTAACAAGAAGTTTATGGGTATTATAGTGATTCTCGGAAGTGGAACGTATATGGGAGCTATGACGAATTAGGAAACGAAATTTGTAGTATGATTCTTGGATACGAATTACTGAGCTGTGTAAAATGTTGGTTCAGTATAAATTTTGTTTACATATTTGTGTAGGTTAACTCTTTCCGGTTTAATGGTCACTTTCTTAACCACCTTTTCTACAGTCTTTCAACAATTTTTAGTGACATCTATTGGAATTTTGCTAAACAATTAAATTTTTTTAAGTTATCATTTAAGTTTTTTGGCAAAACTTTGCTCTGGTTAGATTAATATATTAATTTGAAAATGTTGTAAGCAGCAGTTTTTCCAAGGGGGTTTTCAGCATTCAATAAAAAAGGTCAGAGTGTTTATAGTGTTTATTTTTCATCAATTTCAGTGTTACTTTGTTATTTAGTGTTTGTTTGGTTGGCTTGTGCTAACAAAGTAATATTTTATACTATACTCTTTGATAAATAACGTAAGTAATAGAGTGGTTAGATTACTAACCACTGTGACTGAAATAGGTTTTATATAATGTGTTTCTCTACATATTATGTTTTTTTTTAAGGATGCCGCGTGATATTTTGTTCGAAGGTATACTTTCGGATGGGAATGTTTCTGCAGTCTTGAACCCGACGACGAAGATAATTATTAGGAGCAAGTCGATCTGATGATGGTGCTTGCTGACGTACTTTCCGGGCTCCAGTTAAAATTTGATGTTAAAATATGATAAAATTTGGCTAATACTTCTGTTTATGACTTATCTAACCAAGCTGCTGTGGTGGAAACAAATTGGTGAACAAAATGTGGATTGGAAGAGCCGGTTGATTACACAGAAGCTGGGGGTATACCAAATTATATAAAAAAATATGGAGAATGTCTCACCTACACAGAAAATTTACTCAAAATGATAAGTTTTCAAACAAATTTATACGTTACGAAAATGTTTAATGCCAACCGTCATGGTCGTTACATTAATTGTTTTGATTATAAACTTATATAAATTAAACTGTGGCTGAAAGAGTAAATGTGTTTTTCGGAAATGGTTCTTATATGGAAGCTATGATAATTTGGCTGATCTTCAGAGAATTTAGTACATCGATTTTTGTATATACATATGTATTGGGATTTTTTGTACCGAATTTCAATTTCACAACTATATTTGTAAGAAATTTATGAATACTTCAGTGATTTTCTGGAGATTTATGGCAGCTATTATGATCAAATATGGAACGAAAATTATGATTAATGGTTACAAATTGCAAATCTGTGTAAAACTTTGGTTTGATATCAATATCTATAGATATTTATGAAGTTTAATATTTGTTTTTGGAAGTGGTTCCTTTTTGGGAGCCACATATGTCCAATTATGGGCCATAAAATTAGGTACAGCGATTTATACATGTATAAGGATTATTGATGTCAAAGTTTAACCTGATAGAGATACATATTTATGACTATTTAAGTGATTTGACCTAATAGAGACCGAACCACAACAAATATGGTCTTCTAAATTATCTTTGCACGAAACTTATTGTGTTTAATTTTGTATGGATACTGCTAAATTATGGACATTTATATACTATAGGACTATATTTCGGGAAGAAATTTGTATGGGGCCTAGGATAAATCATGGAACGCTTCTTACCATTTTCAAAAGAATTTGCCCTTTTATTATAAGAATGGCTAGGGCAAAATTTCATGTTATCTACAATAAATTACACAAAATAACAAAAAATATGTGAAATTTATAAAATTTGTTTGATGTTCTCTCACATTTTAGTCCTTAACTCTGATTCTACTGTACCGATGTTGCTGATTTTCAATGCCAAACTGCTTAGAAAATCCAGTTTTTCGTTTAACCGGTTTATAAAAACTAATCTTGAAATCATATCGATGATACTTGGTTGCTAAGTCCCGGTCCACACTGTGAAACATTTGCTGCAAAACATTTTTAAATTCTCTGTTGAAACTGCATTCGTGTTCACACAGTGAAGTTTTTGCTTTTCAGTTTTTTACATTTCTGTACAGAACGAATATGAACGAATAAATGTGGATGACATACTCAACAAAAACTTCGTGTACATGAAACGGAGTACCCTTTTCCATTCCTCTTTCCCCTTTCATCGACAAACTCAAATGTTTCACAATATGGATGGGAACTTAAATGCATCGAGCACCCAGCAATAACTTTGTTTTTCTCTAGTAAATTTTTGAAAAATGAACTGAAAGTTTTTGTTGATAAATCTTGGGTGTAATTATTAATATTTGAGCCACTAACGGTGTTCAGAACAAACATTGCGATTTCTTGATTAACTCCTTGTGGACCAAGGCCTTAAATCGTTGAAAAAGTTTTATTTTTTTTATGAAATATTGAAAATAAGTTATTTATTTAGAAGTTATTTACAAAATTTTAACTTTGTGAGGGACCTGCAAGGAACAGAAAGGAACCTGCAAGGAATCGAAAGGGTCCTGGTACTTTGAAGTACCGATGGTTCAGCATTATCGAAAACATAAACAAACTCATAGATTTTTGTTTAAATTTTATTAATATATTGGTTAGTTTTGTAACTTTTGTAACTTTTATAACATTTTCTATTTAAATTCTATTCCATGGTATTTTACGAAACAGTATTTTTTATCATTACAACATTAATAAACACCACAATAAGAACATGAGATATTTCACCGTTATTCTGTGTAAGCGAGGTTGCCAATAGGCAACAAAATATATTATTCCAAAGATGATAGCGTACTTCAAAGTACTTTTGAGCAAAAAGGGTCAAAATATGTTTTGTTTTCATTTTGTAAGCTTATTATTGTTGTGGTACTTATAAGTACCGTCGGTTGACAAAGGGTTAAGATCTCTATCCTTGGTTCTTTCTTTACTCAGAAGCATATCAGCCAACTATTATGTATATAAGTTAAAAAATTTAATATAATAAAATCTATTTTTAGAAGAAAAAGTACCCAATTTTCACACTTGAACCACCTTCAAATTTGAAATTTCAAAGTAATTTCCTGATTCTAGGTTCAATATTATATAAAATTCAAAAAGAACTATTTAAAGAACGAAAAAGTACTCCTTAGTTTGGTTTAGTTCTCAATTTTTGGTATCATAATAGCATTTAGCACTCTATTCTTGTTTATTTCTTTACAGAGAAGCATATTAGCCAACTTTAATGTATATAAGCTAACTAATTTAATATGTTAAAAAAGTACATTTAAAAGAAAAAGTACCAAATATCTGTTATAGTCTTGAACATCCGTCAAGTTTGAACTTTAAATTATCAACTGATTTTGTTCCTATAACACTTATCACAAAACCGGAAAAAACCAAAACCGATCGATTTTGAATTTATTAAAACCGAAACCGCGGTTTTGAAATTCTTCGGTTTTTTGAAAACTCTACTTAACTCTTAATCTGCTGTACCGATGTTGCTAATACCAAACTGCTTAGGATAATAATACACACGTTCACAAGAAACCGAAATTGCGAAGAAAAATTTGAAGAATTTGACTGGGTATAATTGGTAATATTTGAGCTGTTCAGAACAAATATTGCGATTTCATGATTAAACTCGCGACTGCACGATTTAAGGTAATATGATTCTTACTAAAAATATTATGATATTCAAGGTTTTAATAACTCTTTGCTTTTAAACGTATGGAAACATTGTAACAAATGTCTTTTTCTCAGTTACAGTAGAGTTTAACGTATGAGTAATGTCAGCGTATGAGTAATATATAATATCAATCATAACAAGTATACCCAAGAATATGTTAAACTTACGAGTTTTTATTTTCTGAAAAATTGTGTGTACCTGGACTAAATTAAAATTTGGTACCAGCATTACCGTTTTGGTTATTTATAACCAAGTCAGGAATTGAAAAGATTAGAACGAACAAAGTATATTTAAACAAAATTTAAAATATTGAGGAATTTATGTTCACAAAAAATGCCATGAAACTGGAGATAAAAATATTTTTAATTCAAAATTCGCTCAACTTTATTGTTGCGATTAAGAAAAAATTTTCATAACAATCTAAAGTTTAATAATGTTTTTATATAAAATTTATCTTGAAGTGTGAAATTTATTAAAAAACAATTTAACTTTCATAGTTAAATACGTAACATTTCCAATATATTTCTCTAAGCTACTACAGCTAGCAAAGTACATATTCTTAAAAATTTTTACTCAATGGTACACGAGTAAGATAAAACAGTCTAAACATAATGGAATCAGCTTAATGAATTTAGTAGGCCAAATGCATTTTTCTAACTCCACATTAGTTTTATTACCACTGCAATATATGCGTAACTATCTCTCATATTAAATAAACAAGTCCTTAAAATCTGAAGCCTCTAATCTAAATCCTTTAATCTGTGTGTGGCTTTAAAACACCTATAAAAAACCACACAATTTTTCCAAACAGAAAATTAAAAAAAAAAAAAAAAACAATTTTCCAACCAACGTTCACATGTCCATTCACATTTTTAAAATCACAAAATTTATTGTTTATTTTTCCGTAAAAAAAAACAAAAATGCTGCAGCATTTGTAAACAACATGCAGATGTCATAATTTTCATTTCATATTTTTTTTATTTATATGATTTTGACAACATTTCAGAAAAAAAAAAAGAAAATAAATACATATAATAAAAGAAAAATCCAGGACATTGCCGAAAATGTTTGAAAATTTACATAAATAAATACGAGCAGTCTGACGTACACACTGCTCACTATTTTATATGTGATGTTGTCGTTGGTTTGCTGCTGTTGCTGGTAGATATTTTGTATGTCAGCAATATTGTTTTTGTTGCTACACAACATTTTGTTTTAACAATATTTTATCAAACTAATAAATTTAAAAATAAAAAATAACGTTAAAAATGAAAAGACATTTTGCTGAGGGCAGGCCATTTAAATGTTGAAAACATGATGTGACATTTTCAAAGGGTATAATGGAGCTGTAAGGCAGGCTACCAAGATTTCTGTGTATGTAAATTGAAAAATCTGTAGATTTTCAGAATGTAAATGCAGCAACTAATCAGTATTTATATTATCATTTTAAATCATTTCTTGGTAATGGGAGTTTTGTTGGTTACATATTGAAATTTGCATGTATATTTTTCAAACCATTTAAAAATCAAGTTAAATATGCTAATGCACTAAGTTATGCCTCATAAAAATCAATATTGACCCTTGGAATATTATAACTGAATTTTTAAAACAATAACAAAGAGTTTTTTTAAAACCCTTTTTATTAAATTGTTTTTATTTTATTAAATCTATGTAACTAAACTTTGTGAGGCATGCTACAACATGTCTTTACACTTATGTATATGTAAAGTATGTGTAAGAAATAATTTGGTCGCAAGCTAATTCCTATACATATTACTTTTATCAAAGAAGATAGTGAAACGAAATCAATATGAAAATAGCATACATTAGATTGATATGGCAGCCACCTGAGCTCACTTGGAGATATATATGCACCAAGGGAAGTTCATACAAATTACAAAATAAGAAACACAAATAACAATAGCTTATCAGGTTACAATAGAGAATGGAAGTGCACAACAATTTATTATAATCTATTTTTTATTTATGCCAATCACTGATCTACAATTAAATCCCCTTAAAATCCAACTTTTCGCTTTCATCCAATTCATTTCTTACACCTACTTTAACATGTTTTACGAATTACATTACAAAACATGCACTGTATTGTATCCTTTAACAGATAAGGTATGATTTTTACTACCAAAGTCATAAAAATTCTACATAAAAACATGTGTAAAAAAACTGTGAAACAAACGAAATGGTCGTAAGAGGAAACAACAATTGATACACTCAACATATGTTTTTTTGGGGGGGCATGATGATACCACCACCTGTTTCTATATCTCTAACCTCTTAAATTAATCTTGTAAGTATGTAACCGGAAATCTTAAGTGGTTGTATAGTATGTGTAACATTGTACAATGTATTCAGATATGAACGAAGTGCTTACAACAAAACACTCATAGCCAAATACATGAGGAGAGTATGTGTACAGGAACTGGATTATGACAGGAAGGTGCATCAACTATGGCATTTATTTAAGACTTCCATAATGATGGGTGCAAGACAATGGAAAATTCTTGTCGCTTTCTGAGGGACCTTTTTCATGTAGTGTCGCAAATGCGCTCAAGTTTACAAGAGTGACAATGTCGCCTATCTTGGTATTGATACTGTAATAATTATATCATCCTCTATTTATGAGTACAAGACAATAGAAAATACTGGACGTTTTGTGAGAGACAGCCAGAGCAACATTTTCAGAACGAAGTTTTTAATCAAGTGTTCCAAAAATGGTGCTAAGAGGCGACAATTTTGCTCATCTTTTCGTTGGCACTGTAATAATGTTAATATTCGTTTTTTATTGTTACAAGACTATAGTCCTCGGTGTTTTATGAGCAACGTTTTAGTGCCGATGTTTATGATCATCTGTCGCAAAAATGGTGCCATACTACAAGAGCTACAATTAGTGTTTATAAATCGGTTAACCGAGAAAACTGGGTTATCTTTGCAAAAATTTCAATTGCGGATTCCGCTTCTTAGAGAAAATGCAAATTAAATGAAGCAGTGCGGATTGTATTGTCATTTGTTTAATGTTGCTGTAATTCATAGACTTATTTTCTATTTATTTTTCTTGTTCGTAAAATATAGGAAAATCATGGCTACTATAACTAAGAGAGAGAGAGAGAGAGAGAGTGTGAAAAGATGAGATTGTTTGAGATATCGCAAGAAAAGTAAATAAAATAGATTTTAATTGTGTGTCGATTCCGTCTTTGTTGTATGTTTACAAAACTTTATATAAAAAATAACTATATAACGATACGCAGGATTGTGTTTCTACATTTATTCACAATAATTCAACAAGTTTAGGCCAAATCTTACTAATGACTAAGTAACCCGCAAGAGTGCCTCAAGGCATGCATTACAAAACACCAATTATCGCAAAAAGTAATTATAATTTTTTTTTAATTTAACGGTGACTTTAGTTACAGATTTGTTAACATTGCCCTCGAAGGTCGAAACGCATTCTGACTTTTAATTATTGTGCTGTCAGCTGTTTTGTGAGTGATGTCATAATTTTAGCACGTGAAATTTTGTATGTGATTTTTTTTAAATCAAAGTTTTAGTCGCCCGTTCTATTCGAAATATTTTTCTTTAAAGGTAAGATATTCTTCTTTCAGTCTATGAATTTGTAAATGTTAAACAAATAACAAAAATTGTGTTGAGAACGCAAAAACTAAGGGGTGCCTCAGGGCACTGTTGCGGGTTGCGGCTAAATTTATCGGCGTGTTATATTGTATAGTTTTTTACTTTTTTGTTATATAATTATGTAATAAAGGATAGGAATGGCAGATAGAGACCGCAGACAGATTAAATTATCGGCCTTGACTAATGATCAGTTGGAACTCCACAAGAAGAAAGTTCTAAAGTTGGCGAAACAGCAAAACATCCAGTTAATGACGCCCGTTATGACAATATCGACCACTTTCCAATCTGGTTAGGCAAAAAAGATAGTGCAAACTATGCAAAAAGTCAGACACACAGTAGCGCAGTTCACAATCTTGTGCAAATGGTCTTGCATCATTGTATATGCATCGCATTTATACTTTACACTCACAAAATATACAGAAATACATCATTGCATGAATTTGCAATACAAATGCACAGAATTGTGAATACCGCTAGTGTGTTTCCTCAAAATGCAATCTTCATTTATGCTTCTCAAATGCCAAAAAATTGATTTTATGAGTATCATCGTAGAAAGTAAATTATATTTTCTTACTTTTTATATATTTTTCATTAGTTTATCAATAAAATCGTATCATAATTAATGTTTTTACACCTAAACCGGTAACAATGCCCTGAGGCACTCTTCACTCTTCTTGGATGTTCTGAGTTTATTGGGTCAGAATTACCCTAAATAAATTATTGGAAAACTTTTTTAGCTTTTGAAAGTTTGTAGGTTAGAGGGTTAATCAATCCTTTGTAAAATTTAATATTTTTATTTTTAGCATTGTAATAATGGAAAGTTCCTATATTTATGGATAGAAAGACAAGAGATAATCCTCGACGTTTACTGAGGGACGTTTCCCTAAAAGACTGCAAGAGCGACAAAGCTACCTATCTTGTTGTTGGGTATTGAATTGAGTGTATGACTTAAAACTGCGGGATTTACAATAGATTTTTGTTTTTAATAACTTATATGTCATTTTGAAGGGTACATATCTGTCATTTATTCTCAGTTAGTTATTGAACTTTATAGTGAAAACAACAGCTTTTTTTGCTTCGAATATGTCGAATTTTGTACCTTCTTTTTTTGCATTACACCATGAAGATTGTTATATAACCCAACAAGATGTTGCAAAATCATTGGAAGCTATGTTAGCAACAATTTCAAACGCAACTGATTCGTTTGAACCGAAAACCCTCCAGGATATGTGAACAGACATGAAACCATTACGATAAACCGAAGAGTAAGATCGACACTAAAGCCAAATATCCATGACGCTATGGTAATGCTCTGTATTTGGTGGGACCAAAAGGGTCCCATCTACTATGAGCTGGTGAAATCTGGCCAGACCATCACATGGAATCTGTACCGAACGCAATTGATTCGTTTGAAGCGAGTATTGCCCGAAAACCATCCAGGATATCTGGTCAGACATGAAACCGTAATATTCCATCATGACAACACTCGGTCACATGTTGCAATGCCTGTTAAAAAAGTATTTAGAATGAAGTGGTTGGGAAGTTTTGCGTCACCTGCATTTCAGTCCAGACCGTGACCCCTCCGACTACTATTTGTTTCGATCGATGCATAACGATCTGTCTGGGATACGCTTTACTTTGGAACAGAGTATCCGATATTGGCTTGATTCGTTCTTGGCCTCAATGAGCCTCAGATGAGCAGTTCTTTTGGCTTGGAATCCATATGTTGCCAGAAAGATGGAAAAAGGTCCCAGCTAACAATGGCCAATACTTTGAATAAACTTATATCGTACAAATGTTTCAAAATAAAAGCTAACAATTTAAAAAAAATCTTCATCTTTAAGTCCTACATTAGGATTTAATTTTTTTAACTATTATATAGGCGACAAATCCTGTATTTGAGCGTCAACAATCGTAGGGGTTTCTTTCATATCTTTGTCGCTCCCTTTCTTGTTAAGGATGATTATTTTATATTGTTGTTAAAGAAAACTTAACCATTAAACATAATTCTACAATTCTTTGCCGAAGAAAATGAAGTATAAGTAATACTTCATGTTCGCTTCTCTGAAAGTTATTATTTTTTTGTTTCGCCAGGTAGAGCAAGGTTACGATCTATTATCTCAAAATTGTTTAAAACTGCAAGAGCGACAATGTCGCTCATCTTTTCGTTGGCACTGTAATAATGCTAAGTTTCTTTATTTATTCGTTGACAATAACAATTATATGGGCGCCAATATTGTTTATTTTGTTGTCAACTATTATATAGACGACAATATTTACTATATGTATTAAGTATTAGTAGAGGATTATAGCTCATTTGGACATCAACAGAGTTGATAGAAGACAGTATATATTTATGACTTAATTTAACATCTTGTTGCCAAAATAAAAGAAGATTACATTTACGACTTATGGCTCATATTGCCATCAACATGGTTTTATATAACACCAGCAAATAAAGATTTACTGTTCTTTTTACCAGACTACTTCTTTATCGCTTCTCTGGAAGTACTTTTTTTGATTCGCTAGTTTAACAAATTGTATACTCAAATTACCTACAGTGTTCACAACTTACTGGTATATGTTACAAAACACACTCCTTTTCAACAAGCGTAAGTGTAACAGATGTTTATAACAGTGTCTACATGTCAATTACAATAATAAAAATAATATTTTCAAATGTATAAAATAAAGCAAAGAAATAAAGAACACATCAACAACAAAACTTGATACATACTGTGTTTTTTTTTTTTCAACTTGTACTTGTTGTACGCTCTTAGAAACCTTCTGCAACAGCAACTACACAAAATACTACAAAACAACAAATTGTATTAAAGTGGCCACCTTGTGACTTTTGGCATTTATGCCAAAAATACACAAGTATAATTTAAGTGTGCAACAGCAAAAAAAAAAAAACAGCAGTTCAGAAGTGGCATCAACATTCTTAAGTTTGTTCGGGTAACAAATATGAGAAGAATTCTTGTTTTGCTTGGTTTATTTTTTAACTCTTAAGGACAGCAGGTGATTTAAAATAATATAAGAACACAAATATCTGTAGTTATATGATAACGTCTTTGATTATGTGTAATGAGAACTTGTTTAAATAAATGCACAATTTAGCAAGATAAAATCAACAAGTTGTCAGTACTTTCCAGCTGAAAATTTTTGGTCTGTTTTGGCTTTTGGTTCCCTGAATGTTTTCTACAATTTGTATGCTCGAAAACAGCTAGTTAACAGTAGTACTGAAATGTTGTGCCAATTGTCAAACTAAAATTTGTACAGATCTGAAATTTCAAGCTGCTAGTATGGACATTTAAGTACTTCAACTCTTTAGAACTCTGAGGATGGTTTATTCCCTACTGTAGATATTATATAACTATTATGGGGACATCTTTAAAATCCTGAGTTTTTAAATACCCACACTGAGAAAAAGTTCGTGATAGCAACCGAATTTGATGCCAATCGAATGATTCGGTAGTACACATATAATTTTTCGGTTCTATCAAGAGAAAGTCAGTTGATAATGAAGAATTTCGGTTGAATAAACCAAACGTTTGTTACCCCTTCCTAAATTTTGTAGCCACAACTGTAAAATTCGGTCACTAAGGCAGAATCATTCGGTTGCTATCACGAGTATGTTTTCTCTCTGTAGTCTGTTAGAGAATTCTAAATGTAGTTACCTATTAAAATATTCTCCACTCCAAAAAATTACATTTAGAAAAATTTTATTTTGGGGGGGATTAAAATGTTCATAATATTTAAATAAAAAAAATATTTTCCTTGGAATATTTATTGCAATTTGTCAGCAGCAAATGTTGCTGCAATGTGAGTTGTTGTAGAGTGAAAAAAAATATGCATTGTATATATTTTTTATGTAAATATGTATGTTTCATTGCCCTTAACTAATGCCAAAAAAGTGGAGGCCAGGAGCCTTGACTTTTGGTCAAAATTAGAACACATAACAAACGTATTGTACATACAGGACTAAAAAAGAAGCTGAAACTAATGAGTCGATTATGGATGGCAACCGAACTTTAGTTGCGTTGTCAGTTGCCTAAATGGTATTACAGATGGCAACTGACAGCTATCTTTTCTGTTGCCGAACTGGCAACCAGAAATTTTTAGTTGCCCTCTGGCAACGCAACTGAAGTTCGGTTGCCTTCCATAATCGACCCATAAATTTTAAAAATTCAAAATGGTAAACATTTTTACTTATACCCTACACCACCAACTGACTCAGAATTATATTATGGGTCGATTTATTAATGTCCATTTATCCGTGCATGTAAACAAAAATATTACAACGAAATTTGACAAGTTACATTCTGTTAGACAACCTTTCAAGGACAAACCGTATTGAAACTAAAGAAACTCGATGCATCATTGCACCTAGACCTCATACAGATATCCTCTCGAAACAGAACCAACCAGTCGACTCAGAATCACTTGAAGAGTTGATTTATTAATATCCATCAGTAGTTAAACGCTCATGAATCCCTTATGCTTATTCGTATCGTGGTGTAATAAAATCCAGATTAATTATATACATATTATGTATACGGAAATCGCCGATTTTTGAGACATCCGAAATACACTGGCCTACTATACTTTCTTATTTGTTAAATTTTTAGTCGATGAACAAGAGTAATGAAATCAAATTTGCTAAAAACGACAAAGCAGACAAAAGAAATGTGTATATCAAATAAAGTTGTCGATTATACGTTCAAATCTTCTGTATAAATCAAAATCAAATGTCATTCGTTGAGAACGGCTGGACCAATTTGGACAATTTTTTTTTTAAATGTTCGTCATAGTCCAACTTAGGTTTTTACGGAAAGAAAAATTGACCACGCCCACCTTTTATG
This sequence comes from Calliphora vomitoria, assembly GCA_942486065.2. NCBI lineage: Eukaryota > Metazoa > Arthropoda > Insecta > Diptera > Calliphoridae > Calliphora > Calliphora vomitoria. The sequence continues at coordinate 67,149,388 of OW818031.2, forward strand.
ATTTATCTAAAATCGGAAAATGGCAACACCGATATGGCTTATTTTTTATGAAATGTTCGTAGTAATCTAATTTAAATTTATACTGAAAGAAAAACTTAGCACGCCCACTTTTTTCGAAATATGTAAAATCGTAGAACGCCTGGACTGATTTAAATAATTTTTTTAAATGTTCGTAACAGTCCACAAAAGTTTTTTACAGAAACAGAAATTGTCCACGCCGACTAATACGTCTACTTATCAAATATATCTGCAAATATGTAACCAAGGGATGAGTTAGTGCGGAGAATTCCAACAATGAAGTCACTCAATTTTAAATGGGCCGCTATGTTAGCAGTAACAAAGCAATTTAGCGCCTTTTTTTCATTTGCCATTCATGAAAGTCATCCAAATGTTGTTCAATTATCCGTTAAGCTTGAAAATGGTCAAAGAGTGTACTTTACTGAGGAGAATGTATTATAACGAGTTGATCAACCGTTATGTACAACATGATCAGATTTTTTGAATGATGAATTTGCCCGAACGCTACTAAGTATATTCCGAAAAGCCAAGATAATTTACAACGAGGCTTTGATATTAATTGAGGACATGAGCTTGATGATGTCCAACAGTTATTATCCGATGCACAACGCATTTTAATCAAGAGTTGCGACGCGAAAAACAATATGATTACGATGCCTTGAGGGAATCAGTTCAAACAAACGTTAAACTGTTGAATTGACAACAAAAATATGTGTACGACACTCTTATGAAAGTTGTGAAATATGCAACTGTAGGGATTTTTTTTTTTGGACAATCCCGGTGGTACTGGAAAAACTTTTTTCATTGTGTTGATTTTGGCAGGCACTCAAACACTCAAGTTGCCATTGAATATGCAAATCAATGAAAATCCAAAATCCAAGAACAGTGCGAATGCCAAAGTTTTGCAGCAAATCAAACTGATCCTTTGGAAAAAAGTCTTTGAAGGCATTAGACAAAACGTTGCATTCAATTTCCCGTGGCTTTCTGCCAGTTCACCGAATCAAAATCCGAACTAATCTGAAAGGTGTTTGCAAACATTGCACAAAATTACAAAAATCATGATTGGTTGAGCGAACATGCTCATGACGCACAAATCGGTGGATTCCGGTACTTCCCAAGATGTTGTCGCCAACTATACAGCCGAATTACCACAATCTTCAACTTAAAGTCGGATAGGTAATCATAATGTTATGACACATAAACCAACCACGTATTTGTAATGGCATCCGAGTTGCAGTGAAAAATCTGATGAATAACGTCATCGAAGCAACAATACTTAAAGGAAAGTACAAAGAATAAGACGTTTTGATACAGATCCCAATTGCTCGACCTACATGCCATTCGATTTTAAATGCTTGAAGTTTCTGGTACGGCTTGCATTCGCAATGATAATTAACAAATCTCAAGTGCAGTCATTGTGTGTTTGCGGCATTTGCAGTCGTTTTAGAAATATTAAATTAAATATTATTATTAAAGAACGTTTTGAAAGTAAGTGAAGAAAATTAAGGTCATGTAACTACATGGATCTTTCAGCAAGACAATAACCTAAAGCACACCGACAGAATTGTTAAGGATTGGCTATTGTATAACGAGCCTAAGCAGTTAAATTCACCTCCACGATCTTCAGACCTTAACCCATTTTTGAGAAATTTTAGACCGGAATATTGGAAAACGAAGCATTTCATCTAAGGACGAACTCCGAACTCTGTTTAACGGAAAAGGGAGGAAAATTACTAAAGATATAACTGAACATCTTGTAAACTCCATGAAAAGGCGACTAGAGGCCGTAATTAAGCTGAATGGAGGACCAACAAAATATTAACTTTTTATTTTCGGATTTCAGTAATATAAAATAGAGTGCTTTCCATCCACTGTATACTAATTTTTGACGGATGTTTTTTTGGTACTTTTTCCTTTTTCCCATACATTTTCCACGAAATCAATTTTAATTTTCAAACTTTATTAAAATAATAAAAGATTAAACTCTAAATTTAATTTTAAGTTTATTCAAACTTATATATTTCTTTCTCTTCATATATGAAAATGCCAGTTGTATACTAAATTTTGACTCTGACTGCATATAGTCTGGATTGTTATAGATTGCTGAGTTGATATAGGCATGTCCGTCTGTCCGTTTGTATGTTGAAATCAACATTCTGTAGCCCCCAAATAACTTGCATACATGATTCATACATCAATATATCCGCTATGTACCCGGTTCGGTTGCTATTAAAAATCGAGAAAATCGACTCACAAATGGCTAAGATATAAGGAAAAAACCAGGACAACCTCGATTTTGGATCTATATCTGGATTACTAAGTCATAAATATAGACAATATGGGTATCTAAGGTAAGATATTTCATAGACATTTGTAACGACGTATATAACGCCATAGTAATTTGGATATACAATAAGTCAAAATCGGGAAAAATATTTTTTAACACGAGTTATTTTTTCCACCAAAAATTTGTTTATTTTAAAGTATTATTTGGTGAAGGGTATATAAAAATCGGCACAGCCGAATATAGCTCTTTTAATTGTTTGTAATTTTCTTTTGTACATATTTAAACTTACCCTGGTAATAAACAAAAATATAACTAACCCCCACCAGCATGACAAGAAAAGTCATCTGGTGGAATTAATTTTCATACTTTAATATATTTCCTACATATTTTATTACTTATACAATGTCTGTATATATTTCAAAAGGAAAGTACTAATAAAAGAAAATTGTGAATATTTGTACAATAAATTCCACAGCATAAATGTAAAATAAACGTAAAACGAACCAAAAAAACATGGTTTTCTTTTCTTGCAAAGTTCTGTTTGTATGCTGATTTTCGACATAATAATCCCAACACCAAAAAAACATTATACAAAAAAAAAAAAACAGAAAATACAGCATATAGAGTTGGGCGATAACAGTAGCAAAAAAAAAAAAAAAAAAAAAATGCTGCATATATTGCATAGTTTTGGTAGAGACAACATAAACTTTGCATATACCATAACATACACTCAGAGAAAATAAACATAAATTCTAACAAATAAGTTTAAATGAATAAAACGGAAAAAATATTATTATTTTAATTTAACTTTTCTGTGTAAAATATTAAATGAATTCCTAAATAGTGCTATTAATATAAGAAGATTAGAAGTTTGTTTTCTTCATTTTTTAACTTTTATTATATGAGTGTAGTTGCTTCAACTAAATGCACGAAATATGCATGCGAATCCATAAAAAAAACTAAAATATATTGTTGCGTAACTTTCATAGATAAAAAACGAAATGGAAGAAAAAAAGTTGGTTCCTCCCTTTATTGCAACATGTTTTACGTTTCAAACAGAAATACAAAATTATAAATTTATAAAGTATATGAGTATAGTATATATATGAGTAGGAGTTTTAACTGTATGCAAACGACATAAATTAGAACTAAGTGAAAATAGGGGATACATATATATATTGTAGTAAGTATCTAGCATTTTAGCTGGGATTTAGGGAAAATATACTCAACTATTTATGTTGATATTAAAGACAATGACAAATTAGATTTTAAATTTTGTATATTGTACTTAAATAGAAAAACAAGAATTTGTCAAATGGTTTAATTTTAGTAAACTGAATGTTTTAATAGTTATAAACATAGGGTAAAATAGAGACGAGACGTAATTGTCAAAAACCTAAGTCTGTTGTCAAAAACCTATCTCTTGCAACAACAAAATAGATGCTATTCTATGTATTTTGTTGTTGTATGAGACATTAAGAAACTCCGAACTTTAGCAGTTCGGTCATGATCTTGAGGCTACATCTGTCGAATTGGCTGTTATTTATTCAGTTTGTTTTGCCAAATCACAATGGACGGATATAGCGTTCAACAACACGTGCAAATAATAAAATTGTTTTATCAAAATAGGTGTTCTGTTTGGGCAACGTTCCGCAATAAACAAAATTTTCGAATTTGGGACGATACCAATCCATATGAGATCCAAGTGGATTTTGGGATGACAGAGTCATCGATCCATATTTCTTTGAAAACAACGTTGGCCAGGCGAAAGTTATAGATCGATGATTATTCACTTCTTTTGGTCAAACAGCACAGCTTTGTAAGAGCGATTTGATGACATGGTCATCTCACATGGAGGTGATGTGAACTGGACTCCAAGATCGTGCGATTTGACCCCATTAGACTTTTTCTTGTGGGGTTTTCTTAAGTGGCAGGTCTATGCGTATAAGACACATAACACGGCGGCCCTCAAAGCCCACATAACTCATGCCACCGGTCAAATTCAGCCTGATTTATACGCCAGAGTCATGGAAAATTGAACATTTCGGATGCGCGACACCCAGTGAAGCCGCGGAAGAAATTTGCACGATATTAATTTCTATACATAATGGCATCGATAGGCTATTCAAACAAATAAAAAATATCGATGATTTACAGTTGGGAACCGGTTAATGAAAGAAACGTAATGAAAGCAACTTGCCTTAAGGGTAACTTTAGAACATAGTTGGATATATATGTAGAACAAGCCTTACAACGTAAATGTAATCATAGCGGGGTTTAGGCTATAGAAAAAGCCTTTAATAACATTTAGGAAAGATGCACTTAAGGGGTTTGGATACCAAGATTTCTTGGTAGAATGAATATTAATGAAGCTTAGGAACAGAATCGTCAATTCGAATCAAGGTGAATGGAATTAGTTCTCTTCACTAGCAGAAATATCCCCTAAACTCAAAGGAGTAGAACTAATACTAATAAATACATAAGAGTTAGTTTGTCTCTAAAATGGATTCAATAGAAAAATTAATGGCATTAGTATAAACTAAAGTTGAAAGAAGCGCTTCACTTGACATCACCGGTGTCATAAACGAACATTAGTTGGCTTTCTGAATGGCGAAAAGATGATTACTAAGACTACATGTGTTGGTTCTATTGAGACCAAGGTGAACGGGTGACACGAGGATATTATACGATACCAATTTGCAATTATGGTCTCTTGACTTCAAAGTCACAGGCATTGATCGGTAGAGATCCGGGAATGTCTGAAAGAGATCCGAGAGATTACACAATTACTTATATTCACAGATGGATCGAAAATAGAGGCAGACACGAGAATTGAGGCCAAAATAGCGGAAACGGACACTTGGATTTCTTATACACTTCCTTGTGAATACGTTGTACTACAGGGTTAAATTCAATAGATGAAGTACTCAGAACTTGTAATGGGTAAAGAGAATGATGTGACTTCTATGTTGATAGTCAAGTGGCGCTGAAGGCTCTGAAATATCATTGGCTCAAAATCGAGGCTGGTGCCTGCCTGTGGTAGGACACTGAATAGTTTGATTTAGCATTGAATGATCAGTCTGTGTTGGGTATCAGTACACTGTAATGTAAAAACCATGGAAACTGTGAACGAGTTTCTGAGAAAAGGTTCGGCGTTGTCTTTAGAAGTGTGAATTGTAAAAATACAGTCCATTTACTATCACTCGGTAATAATGAAAAATATCCAGATGGAATGTCAGATGGGACTGCAGCGCGTCAAGGGATCTAAGACGATTTTGCAAATATTAAACTAATATTGGATTAATCCAGGCACGGATCCAAGTAAAATTTATTTTACATTTTTCTTTTTTTCCTTTTTTTTATTACAACTTTTCGGTTTTGGATGGGAAATTTTCTTTTTTCACCCCCTGGATCCGCACCTGGATTAATCTAAGGGAGAACATAGGTGTGACTGTTCAATTAGAGATATGATCGACAATTCTTATTATTAGTTTGAGTGAGTGAGGCTACATACACTGCCAAGACTCAATTGGTCGTCTTTTGTGTAGCTGTAAACTTAACCACAGGTTACAGATTTAGGCCTCAGAAGAAAAGCCAATAACCTTGTTTAATGAGATGACAAAATCCTTCTAATCCAGTTCGCTCTACACGACGCCAACATTGGATAATTACCAAGCACCTGGTTAAATATCTGATTCTCCATCTCGCATAATATGTACTGTTTTGTTCCAACATTGGTGGTATCTAAAATCACACTGTTGGGCAAATAGTTCAGTAAGTCTTCTCAAATCGCTCTTTCCGAGCGTTAGCAACTTTTGGCATCTGTGCCTGGACAGAATAATAAATCGTTTGGCCTGCCAGAGGCCAGATAAGTTACTCCTCCATTGTCGGGCGAATTCTGATTGAACCCAACAACGAATTCTTTCCTTAGCATATCCTCGAGGTGGGACAATTATGATGTCAAACCGAACTGCTGTAGACACGAGGAAGAGTTAGCTACAGTACAGCATAGATTTAAATGACTGGCAAAATAATTACATGAATGATTTGAGAAAGTGACTAAGGACTGAGATCGAAGAAACCTTAACAGACGTTTTTCAATAAAACGTTTAACCCAAGTATTATTTGATTTTTTTTTATATCAAGTTAACTTTGTAAAACATGTCAGTTATTAATGCATTATTAAAGCATGTCAGTGTTTAATGTACATTATGTTCATTTGTTGTTAATCTAATTAAAATGAGTGACGAGAAAAAGTGCGTACTAAAATAATAAAATATTTTCAAAAAACCCAACTTGGTCCTACAAAAAGTTGGACAAACAATCAAAGGTCTGCCATCAAACTGATTCCAACGTTATTAAATAGTATCGGGAGAACTTGTCCGCTGATAGAAAACCTGGTTCAGGTAGAAGGAATGGTCCACATGATGTTTCTAAAGCCAATAAATAGAAATCATTTTCAAAAGAGCTCCCAACACATCCGGTAGGAAAGCAGTCCGGTTAGCTCAGTACTCAGACTATTTGGTACGAAAAGTTAAAGCCAATGCAGGTTTAAAAATATACAAGACTCAAAAAGATACTGAAAGGAACTCTGCTAAAAGTTTAGAGGTCAAAGACAGACCACGGAAATTGAAGTTAAATTTTATACGAAAAATATACCTGCTGCATAATGGATGACAAAACGTACATATGGAAAAATTTTCGCAGATTCCGGGTCAATATTTTTATGCTGCTGATGCTTGAGGGAATGTTGTAGAAAAGTTTAGGACCCAACAGCAGAAAAAGTTCTTGGTATAGCAAACAATATGCAGTTGCGGCAAAAGAAGCCAAATATTTGTTACAAAGGCTCTATAAATACTGAAATTTACACCAAGGAATGTTTACAAAAGAGGATGCTTCCATTCATAAGACTTCTTAATGTGTCCACTTATTTTTGGCCTGTTTTGGCATCCTGTTACTATGGTAAGCAAGATCTTGAGTGGTACAAGAACAATAATGTGGTATTTGTACCAAGAGAGGCAAATCCAAAGAAATAGGGTGGCATACTGAGATATAGTGGGTTTTATTTTCACGATGGTTTAGTTCTCAGGTTCGTTCCGATTTATTTCCAGAGTTTGTCGCAGAAGAGATTCACAATGTACCCATTGACTAATTATGTCCTGCATCGACACTTTTATATAGCGCATTTTGTTCAATTCCTTATTGATCGCAGACAATTTTCTTATTAATATTTCTAGTTTATTTTAAATATTTATTTTGAAAATTCTATAACTTTCACTAAAACCATTGATTTTACTAAACAAAAGAGAACAATGTCACAACAGCAATTTCTCAGCAAAATGCAACAAAGTTCTTGTAGCATATTTTAAATTATTGAATAATTTACTTGCAACAAAATACTTAATTTATTATCCCAAGGCTTATTAATAAACAACAAAAGTGATTTTAAAGCATAAACCAACAAATAAAAAGAAATAAAACTTAAAAATTAAGATTTGATAAGGAAATTTTATCAAAATGTTTTGAAGGCATTTTATAGGCTTGAAACCAAAAAAAAAAAAATATGTAAATAACTTTGTATGCAAACAGAGGCAAAGTACTGATGATGTTCACATGCAGCAACAATTATTAGCTGGGGCGTTTTGCATACAAATAAGTGGCATAAATGAAAACATACACATACTTATGATAAAATGATATGTACTAGATGTGTGTAGGTTTACATATGTATACAACTGTATGTATTAAGGAAGTATACTTAAATAATATATTCAAAAGAAGAACAATTCATAATAGACTGCTTCGGTATTTGTGAATATTGCGCTTTTATCTTTCCACAATATTTCCTGTAATTGTAAAATCATTACTTGCGATGAAAAATGGATCCATGAAACCGTAATATTCAATCATGACAACGCTCAATCACATGTTGCAATACCTTAAAAAGTATTTCGAACAAAGTTTATAGTCCAGCCCGTTCCCCATCCGACTTATATTTGTTTCGATCGATGCAGAACGCTCTCTCTGGGTTACGCTTCACTATGGACAGACTATTCGAAATTGGCTTGATTCTTTCTTGGCCTCAAAAGATGTGCAGTTCTTTTGGCTCGGAAACCATATGTTGCCAGAAAGATGGGAAAAGGTCATAGCTAACAATGGCCAATACTTTGAATAAATTTATATTGAACAAATGTTTCAAAATAAAAGCTAAAAACTTGAAGAAATCCCGCATTTGTAAGTCATACACCCAATATATACAACTTGGGAGTAGTCTAATGTGTAAATAAGTATGTTTAGTATAATTTTGTATATATAAGTATGTATGTGAGTGTATACAAACCATGTCAAATATATGTGTATGTATGCCTAAATTCACATACACATACATACATTTTAGCTCACACCACCCGTGTGTGTTAGTAGTCATAGATTTTTATTTGCCATTTAATGTTAAATAGCCCCCAAAAACTAAAAGTAATTAAGAAATAACGGAAACGGAAGTCCAAAGGCAAAATGCCTTTAAATTAAGCAATTTTCATTGTGTATGGGTGTGTGTGTGTGTGTGAGTGTGTGTTCAAGTAAATAAATTTACTAATACAAACACATATGCAAATGATGTGCATATGTAAGTATTTGCTAAATAAAGACACAAAGAGGGATGACAAGAGATTTGCATAAATAATTTACTTGCACTTGCACAGAACCATTGTAAAATTGATGTTTCTTTTAAGGAATTTGTGATTTGCAAGCTTTAATGAGATTTAATTTAAATATTTTAAAATTTGTGTTTTTATAGAATATTAATTAATTAACTAATTTTAACACAAGCCAGTAGTCAATTTAAACAACAAATCTATAACTTGAAGCACTTTAAAGTTTAAACTTTAATCATTGAGATTAAAGTTTAAATTTTCAAGAATTTAAATCCAACTCCAATCCAATTATATAATTGTTATATGTCCTTAACTCTTACAATGAATGCTATAAAGAAAACTATATAATGAAACTAATTAAATCTTATTGATGGCTATAAAGTTAAAATAAAAAAAAAAAATTGGAAACAAAAGTCAACCAGTCAGCAAAATCAGTATTATAATCTCTCCAAGTAGCTGCTAGCTGATGAGTAAACATTAGGGTGGCCCTTCTTTTACACTTTTGCGATTTTCTATACCGCCAAGGTATGAAATTGTTCATCGTGGTAGAAAAATCAAATGTTGATAACGTTCAGAGAATGCACATTTTATAAAGGGCTTCCCAACAAGAGGTGTTATTTTGAATCAACCGGTATTTCGGTAGCTGTCACTTTTGAAGCTTTTATTCTTTAACATTTGACAAGTCTCCATTACTAAAAATGGAACGATACACGCTTCAACAATGCATTGAAATTATTTAAATTCACAACAAAAATTATGAAAATCTTGCAGTCACAGCTCGCAAAACTAAAGCATTTTTGGGTTGTCGGGAAGCACCTTGTCGGACCGCAATACGGAAATTGGTAGAAAAATTCCAGCTGTTGGGACAAGTTAGTGATGTGAAGAATAAAACCCGCGCACGTCGCTTAAGAACTGAGAATATTGCTGCTGTAGCCCAAAGTGTTGAAGAAAACCCAGGTTTGTCCATTTCTTGTCGTTGGAATTGGGCATTCCACAAACGTCATTACACCGTATTTTGGTTGTAGTTGGATGATATTGATCTGGACAATGTTTATTTTCAACAAGACGGCGCTACGTGCCACACAAGCAACGAAACCATTGCTTTTTTACGGGAAAAGTTTCCGGACCGTGTTATCTCTCGAAGAGGTAATCACAATTGGCCACCGAGATCTTGTGATTTAACACCATGCGACTTCTTCCTTTGGGCCCACGTGAAAGATAAGGTCTACGCCAACAGCCCAGCGTCGATTCAAGACCTTAAAGATAGAATTCGTGAGGCTATCGAGGACATAAAGCAGCCACTTTGCGATTTGGTTATGAAAAATTTCATGAAAAGGATACAGTCCTGTAAGCGTGGTCGTGGCGGCCATTTGACTGATGTTGTTTTTCATTATTAACGGCATACCTTCCTCTTTATTATGAAATAAACATTCGATCATTTATCTCAAAAAATGCAATTTTTCTTTGAATACCAAAATAACACCTCTTGTTTGGGCAACCCTGTATGAAGTTTCGCGTTTTGGATCAAGTACACTGAGTAGATGTGCAAAAACCTTTTTATCTTAAAATTTCAATAATTTAATTTCGTGAGTGGTTTTCGGAACAGATCCCTCGAATTTAAACAATAATCAATGGCAGCCTTCCTGGACATAGCCTAACCTGAATGTTGAAGGGTATATCAGCGACTGGTTAGTATGCATGTTGAAATCAAGAATAGTTACAGCAAATCTTTGCGAAAGCCTTAAGTCCAAGCAAGTTGGGCGATGTACATATCGGGAGCAGTGATCTCTCCACTACTTTTGCTTATGGTTACTAATTCGGTTCTCATTGAACTAGACAAAAAAGGGATAAAAGTTGTTGCTTATGCGGACGATATGGTGATACTTGTATCAGGATTGTTTCCGGATGTGATAAGTGGTATTGAGAAACCCACTTTTCTCTTGGGGTAAATCCAAGCAAAACAGAACTTGTACTTTTCACAACAAAGACCAAGATTCCAAATTTCAGACTTCCGCGCTTGAAGAACTGCGAAATCCACCTTCCAAATAATGCGAAATATTTAGGTATTATCCTGGGGGGTTACTTCCTAATTCGATTCGAAAGGAAATCTTTTCGAATTAGAATGTAGTTAACACACATTTTCGAACATTTTCGTTTTCGTATGGCAATGAACAGGTAGACAAGTTAGCCAAATGGGATCTGCTTTAGAAATCTTCAATGAGGTTTCAGTAGCAATTTCGCTGGGTACTATTAAAAGTATTATCTTCAGACACTTTCTTACAAAGGCTGAGAATAGATGGCGCAACTTAGGGTGGCCAAGTTAATGTGAATAACGAACTATGAAACTGATAACTCGTATTAGAAGGGATATATAAAGGTTGTTGGCAGTATTAACGGGGCACTGTATACTGGGTAACCATGTTAGTGGCCATTTATCGACCATTGTTAAAGGATCTTTGAACCTTCTCTGCGAATGCCCAGCCCTGAGTGTCAAAAGGCACAGATTCCTGGGCTACTAAGGAGTGAGATCGAAAATTCTTAACTTCAATTTCCATGCTCTGTTTTTGGCCTTTAAATTTTTATCACAGTTCCTGTCAGGAACTTTTTGAGCCTTGTATGTTTTTAAACCTGCATTAGCTTTAACTTTTCGTACCAAATAGTCCGAGTACTGAGCTAACCGGGCTGTTTTCCTACCGGATGTGTTGGGAGCTCATTTGAAAATGCTTTCTAATTGTTTGGCTTTAGAAACATCATGTGGACCATTCTTTCTACATGAACCAGGTTTTCTATCAACGGACAAGTTCTCTCAGTACTGTTTAATAATATTGGAAACAGGTTGACGGCAGAGCTTTGAATGCTTGGCAAACGTTTTGTAGGACCAAGTTGGGTTTTGTTGAAAATATTTAATAATTTTAGTACGCACTTTTTTCTGGTCACTCATTTTAATCAGATTAACAACAAATGAATATAATTGACATTAAAGATAATAACTGACATGTTTTACAAAGGTGACTTGATCGGAAAAAAAAAGAAAAATCAAATAATACTTGGGTTAACAGTTTTAATGCAAAACGTGTGTTAAGATTTTACAGTCTCACTCCTTACATACTTAACAAACTTACTGAGGTATCTGGGTCTAGACTAAATGACCTATTGAGATATCTAACTGCTACTTCAACATTTTTGCATACATTACGATGTAAACAACACTACATCTGATGAGTGGTGTGGTTTTTTTCAAAATGGGGTCCTTCGACAATACTTGACTGTTCGCTCGCAGGGAACTACCACGTTATGTCAGAACATTTATATATATTTTTTAATTAAATCTTGTTTTGTTTTGAGTATGTTGCTGCTCGAAACTCGAAACATCAAATAATAAATCCGAATTCAATCATATTTTCAGCATTTGATTTACAGGACAGAGAACAATTTTATTCCTTGGAACTATCGCAAATTGCAAAAAATGCAAGGCCCACCCTAATGAGTATACATTTAAAAGATAAAGCTTTCAACATTATAAAAAAAAAAACACTCAACTCCATTTAACATTCACATGTCTATCAGTCAATACAAATTACCAGTGATATGATGCCTCTATTTTTGTATTTTAAAACCCCCCCCTCTGCCAAGCAATATCTTAACAGGGGGTCGATTGGTTGGTTGGGTAACAATTTAAAATTGTATTCCGTTTTTTTATCAGAGTGAAAAAAAAATATATAAAGAAAACAACATAAAGAAAGTCATAGTTAAATTTGTTGCCAGCTTACAATTTTCCATCCAATAAAGCAATCACAATTTTACAACTCGTTATTTTTCTGGTTCGTTCTGGGTTTTGTGACAGAATTTAACCAAATTTCTGTAAGAATGGCTGTATAGCTGTAGAAATGTCAGGGCAAACAACACATGTGCAGTATGGGGTTAACAAATATACATTGTACAATCAAGTTCAGTTAACCATGTATGAGTACATTGTAGAAATACAAACATGTGTAAGTATATATGTAAGTATGTATGAGAGTAGATGTCCCTGCAGCCCATGGAACTAGATCAGCATTTAATAAAGAATGCATTAGCTACTAAAAAACCCCACTTACTAACTAGTAACGATCATGCAAGGCTTTCGCCTGGCAAATTTAATCTTAACGTGGAGTGGTCATTTGTAACCATTTAATAGTGACGTTAGTAGTGTATTTGTTTAGATTTCATTAGAAACCTTTCAATGTAGCAATCGAACAAATGGTTTAAGAATTTTTCCCCCGTGTTTCAACTTTTTGATAACTCTTTAACACAGCAGGGTTATTTGTGTTAAAGTTTTTCATGTGAGTGCCTGGCATATATATGTGTGTGTGTGTACTTTCTTGCCAAAAAGTAACAAATATTTGCGTGTAAAATTCACCAAAAAATAAACTTTTTATTCGTTAGCCGAGTTAGAAGGCACCCAATAGGAATATTAATGAAGCAGATATTGTTGAAGTTTACAGCAAATGATTTAAATTAGAGCGTATTTACTTATGTAGGAACAATTCTTTGAAAGTAAAGTTTATGTATGTGTCCTAAGAAATTAAGTTCTAAATAAATTTACAAATTTAGCAAATCGTGTGTGGTTAAAGAAGTCCTACAATTACTGAAAACATGGTGAAAACAATAGTAGCACGAGATTGTTGCAAGAGAAAAGTTGCTTACGAAATTGCATGTAAAGGATGTTTCTATATACAAATAGAATATAAATGTCAGATAATTTTAGAGATTTAAAATGTTCAATCTCAGGCAATTTTAACCTTGAAAGGATAAATAAACAACAGTCAATTACAAAATTAGGCGTTTAAAAACAAAAATGCACAATCATTATCATCGACTAACCGTGTGAGACTTTAGAATTGTTTTGAAGGTAACCAGTGGATATGGTTTGAACAGGATGGCTTATGCCCCACAGCCTATGCTTTATTGAATAAAAACTATGTATCGTATCATCACTCAAAATACTCATATAACCACCAAGATCGTATGATTTGTCTGACATCTGTATATTACTTTATTCCGTTCCATCTTACAATTTTCTTCCACTTATATAGCAAATAAAAGTAGATGGTACTTTGTGAAGTAATGTTCCCTTAAGCTGACACATAACCCTTATTTGTTCCAAACAACTAAATGATATCTCTGCTGCTGCTGTTGAAATTTCAACATTAGGATCAGTGATACAGGGACACATAGGCCAATGAAGAGGGTATGAATTTGCCCTACCTTAAGGTAGCAAACTAAAGCCACTGGAAATCATTTAGCAGCAAGCATTCACAAAGTTTTATTGAGGAGTATGTGTGGAGAGGAGATTTTGAACGTGTCCACTGGCAAATTTCTCGGATTAGTGAAAAGACTGATTGGCTTAAGGAAATCTATTGTCTCCGATTAACAGTTTAACTAATCGGATAAACCAAACTTAAAGCCAATATGTGAGAGATTATGGATCATATAAAAAGAGGGATATTCTAAAGTATTTAGCTGTTACTTTGAGAATTAAGGTCCTCTTAGGCTGACTCTTTACTCTGTATCTATGAAAAAACTAAAAGCTTTGACGCATTGGCCAATGTTAGATGCTATAAACCTACTTTAATTTGCACTACTTTAACTCTTTACGGTTTAGTGGTCACTTTACTAACCACCTTTTCAATAGTCTTTAAAACATAGTTTATTGGCATCTATCGTTTCTGTTTTTTTGCAAAACTTTGTCAGGGTGCTCTGGTTAGATGGATTCATTAATTTGAAAATATTGTAAACCGCTGTTTTTTAAGACACTTTCACGCATTCAATTAAAACAAAGTACAGTGTGTTTATTGTTCATCGAATTCAGTGTTACTTTGGTATTTCGTTCGTTTGGTCAGAAAATTTAGTCAAAATTATTCGATTTCAAAAAAATTTATACGATACGAAAATTTGTATCATATGTAATTATTATTAATGCGGTGGTTAGTAAACTACAAAAAAACCTTGGAATGGAGTGGTTTTTTATGTTTTGATTTATATTTTCTTACTTTTTATAATAAACTAACCTTGATTAAAGTAAAAATAGCTGAAAGAGTTAAGTGTTATTCTGATCTTGGTGCAAACCTAATATCTTGTAAACTAAAGTTATAGGAAATCATACAGCCGTACACATATCTACTTGGCGTCACAGACACAACTAAAGGGTTTTACAATAAGAGGTGTTATTTTGAATCACCCGGTATTTCGGTAGCTGACACTTTTGAAGCTTTTATTCTTTGACATTTGACAAGTAGAAACTACGCCATTACTACAAATGGAACGATACACGCTTCAACAACGCATTGAAATTATTAAAATTCACTACAAAAATGGTGAAAATCTTGCAGTCACAGTTCGTAAAACTAAAGCATTTTTGGGTAGTCGTGAAGCACCTTGTTGGACCGCAATACAGAAATTGGTAGAAAAATACGAGCTGTTAGGACAAGTTAGTGATGTAAAGAATAAAACCCGTGCACGTCGCTCAAGAACAACTGAGAATATTGCTGCTGTACCCCAAAGTGTTGAAGAAAACCCAAGGTTGTCCATTCCTCGTCGTTCTTTGAAATTGGGCATTCCACAAACGTCATTACAGCGTATGTTATGGTCGAAGTTGGATGATATTGATTTGGACTACGTTTACTTTCAACAAGGCGGCGCTACGTGCCACACAAGCAACGAAACTATTGCTCTTTAACGGGAAAACTTTCCCTACCGTGTTATCTCTCTGAGAGGTGATCACAATTGACCACCGAGATCTTGTGATTTAACACCTTGCGACTTCTTCCTTTGGGGCCACGTGAAAAGTAAGGTCTACGAAAAAACCCAACGTCGATTCAAGACCGGAAAGATAGAATTCGTGAGGCTACGAGGACATAGGCCAACCACTTTGTGATTTGTTAATGGACAATTTTATGAAAAGGATATGGTCCTGTAAGCCTGGCCGTGGTGGCCATTTGGCTGATGGTGTTTTCATTATTAACTGCATACCTTCCTCTTTATTATGAAATAAACATCCGACATTTATCTCAAAAAATGCCATTTTTCTTTGAATACCAAAATAACATCTCTTGTTGGAAAGCCCTGTACTTTCTCAGATATGTTCCCTTTTCCCATTTTTCGTTCGTGAATTTTGTTCACGTGAAAAAATTCCCCATGTTGTGAAATTTTTAGATGGAATTTTGTAAACAATAAACAGCTGTTACGAACAAAATCATCTATTGTGAATGAAAAGTTCATGGGAATAGCACGATAGCAATTTTCCCTTCGAGGGAAATGGATATTTCATGGGAACATAAATTTTACATGTTTTTCACGATAGGGGTGAATGTCTGTATGTGAGAGATTATGTGTTATGTTGAAATAAGGATATTCTAAAGTCAGAGGTAAATATATTAGATTTTTTGTTTGCGTAGGCGTCACAGTACAAGTAATTGAACTTTGGTATTTGGAGACTGATATAATTGAAGTTGCAGATCAGAATTTAAAAGATGATTTACGTTTTAACTCGAGACCATTACGCCTTCGGAAGTTGTGTATATAAGGAAGCCAGTTTGACAATTGATAAATATATGTAAGTATATTTAACATATTGCTGACTAAATATCACACTTAGTTAACACTGAATCACTTTTTTTCTCAATCTTAGCACTCCCACGAATACTTTGTTTCATACACTATTGGCATCGTGCTATAGTGTACTACCAGAGCAATATGAATGATTTATCAGAGAAGCATTGTGGTAAATATGTAATGGGAAAATATACTTAGATCATTTTATAATTTTCTGATCATTGATGGTTGCATAAGGTTAAAAAGTTTGGTTTCAGCGGTCATGTTAGAATATTCATTAAGGTTAAGCTGTACAATCTCAAATGTTTCTTGCGGGTAAATACTAGAAAAATTCGTTCTTCAGTACTCGGAATTCAGAGATTATTTGTGTTGTTCGTAACCTGAAATTAAAAGATTGACAATGTGTTCCAGCAGGGTTGTCCCTCAATATAAATAATTCATAAAAATTTTAGAAAATTTTAAGAGAATATAAAGAATGAACACAAGTTTGAAACAAGTTTGAAAAAATAATAATAAGGCCTTATGAATTGCGGTAATCTCTGCTGATTTGCAGACACTGGAGCACTAAACATATTTATGAGCGATACAAAACTCATCCTGAATAGAAGTCCTTGAAAGAAGAGACTGGGTTTTTAACTAGCTGAAGTAGTAAGGAAGTCACTATTTCCTGGAGCAAACAATAGGATAACTAATTGAAGGAAGCCTCTATCTCACCATGGGTATTAAACGCTATTGACGTTCCATTCTCTTAACTTAATCTGTCGCTCAATTGAGAAAGGATTCTTCTCACAATAAGATTTCAGAATGACTAAGTTAGGTTGAGTATTGGGGAATTGCGAGTTTCTCTATTTTTGGAATTCTCATATTCGATGTCGAATAAAATGTATAGAAAATTATAATGATTGTGCTCGATAACGAACGAGTTTTTACTCGAAAGCTAATAAGCGTTCGAAATTTATTTCGATTACGAGTACGAGAATTTGTCCCTAGGTCATTGGCACAAGTCCTGTTCCAGAGTTTGGTTCTCATTACGCTCTGCAGATCGTATTGTCGGATAGACCAGTACGAGCCAGAAGAGCTTTCAACCTTGTGTGTATAACGAGGCTTCTGATTGTTGGTCTATTTAGATTCAGAATGTCGTTCGTTCTCATTAGAATTAAGTTTCTCTTCCTGTGTAACTTGCTAGTCTTCTTGTATCCTAAAATGCCATGGTGGGTTGGAATCCTTATTATTTTTAGATTATTATTTCAGTCTTACATTCTAAAACGTTACAAAATTTAACAATGGTTCTTAAGAGTTTTTATAACTGTTTGAATATCCGCAAAATTCCAAGTTGGAGTTTTGTTATCAATCCTCTTAAACTGTTAAATACCTTCAAATATATCTTCGTCTATAAATACCGCTCTTAAATCCCTATGGTCTCTAGAATATATGTATGTATATTCGAATTCCCGGGTGCTTTCAACAAATTTAATAAGAATGTCATGTCTGATTAAATTTGCTGAAGGCTGGCTGCTATTAATTGTTGCATTAACGCTAGAAAAGTGGCAACTGACACCACTTATAAAGATTTCTCTGACCATATGTATTTAATATCGTCCATTGTGGAATACACTAATGCTGGTGTCCTTATGAACCACTTTCACTGAAGTTGCAACTTGGAAACCATTTTAAAAATGTTCTGCTTCAGAATTTCTAGTGGGTGCTTCTTGGTTATAAAAAAAGAAAGAATACCACCAGTCACACTATTTCATTATATTTAGCACGCTCTATCCATCCATCCATCCATCCAACTGCGAAAGTGTTGGCTTTTTATTATTTTTGGCCAAATTTTATGAGTTGCGTGTTCAAAAATGGATTGTCAGCTAATCAATTTTATACAATTTTCCCTTATTATTGATGTCATTTAAATTGACGATAATCAGCAAAGAGCGACAGCAGCACCAAACTCACGCACACGCACACACACACCAACGAGGGTGGCAGCTTGTTATCCTTTCTTGCCAAATTGTTCACTTTTTTTTTATGACATCAATATCCAACATGATTTTTGTTTATTTTTATAGATGTCATTTTTTTTTATTACAAAATATGTACACATTTTTTGTACGCAATGCTAAACGACATTTTTTATGCTTTTCAACTTTATCTTAAGGAAAAGAAAAACTAAGGAAATTAAATTGAATTTTTTTTCTTTAAGTTTTTATCACTCCTCTCTGGCAAAAGAGTGTAAAAAAGAAAACCTTCTTTAAGGATCTAACAGGATGATAAAGAAAAATACTCAAGATTTTGTTTCATTACAAAAACCTTGTTAATTTACCAAATACGCGCAAAATTGTATGAAAGTGTGTGAGTAGTTGTGTGACTTGTACTTTAGTATGAATGAAGATTTATTTTTGGAAATTGTAAATCGAGTAGGAAGGAGGAGTTGGCAGAAATTGTAAAATATTTCATCTCATTATTGTGCACCATGTTTAATTGGCAGCTGTGTGGCTGTCTTTTGTGCAAGAAAGTAATATTATTAATAAAATTTTAAACACTTTTAGGAAAATTTAATGTGTCTGAAAGTGTATAAAATGGTAGCTGTCGTACATATGGATTATGGAGGTAGATAAGATATGAACAGTGGGTTCTCGTTTTCTTGAAAACAAAATCAACGTTAATTTACTATTGTGCTTTTAAATAGAGTTAATAATACAATTTTTACAATAATTACGGGACAGTTATAAAAAAACAAATAATCTTAAACATTCTGAAATGCTATTTTCTATTATTTAAACATCGGAACTATTAAGCCTTTGGACGAAACCATATACCTATATAAATAATAATTATTTGAATTAAATAAACCGAATAATTCGAATAAAAAAATCAAAAAATCTAAACAAAACTTTGAAATTTTGATTTTTTATTTATTTAACATCGATATTTTTAGATTTTTTACAAAAATACCTGGATAATTATTCGACTAAAAAATTAATAAAAAATCTAAAAAAAAAAAATGTTAAGTAAAATTGTGAATTTTTTAATTAATTATAACTCAAAAACGGTTAGTCCGATATTATTAAAATAAACTTAGAATAATTTACAGATCCTTTAATCCGTTTATACATCTAGTTTTAATCGGCTCTGTAGTTTCGGAGTTATAATAACAAATTGAAGCAAAAAATATATTTTTTACGTAAAAATAGCAAATGAAATATCGAAAAAGGCAAAAATTGTTCAGGTTTATAGCTTTATCGCAAAGCATCGAATAATTATTGGATGAAACAACGAATAAAGGAATGAAAAAAATCTAAAATTTTCTTTGATTTTATTACGTATATTAAATATCGATATTTAAGGTTTTTATTTCAAATACCCGAATAATTATTCGAAATTTATTCAAAAAGAAATACTAAAATTTTAATCGAATGAAAACCAAATAACCGGAACAATTTTTTAAAACCATTTTTTCTTATTTTGTTAATAAACTTTTCGGATAATTATTCGAATCATTTAAATACTCGAACAATTATTCGATGAAACAACGAAAAAATCTAACATTTTCTTTTGATTTTATTATGTATATTAAATATCGATATTTTTAAGGTTTTTTTAAATACCCGAATAATTATTCGATTAATAATCTAATAATTATTCGATTAATAATTTAATCGCATTTTTTTCCTATTTAGACATTTTTTGATAATTATTAAAATACCAAAAATTCTAGAATAATTATTCGATTAATAATCTTATAATATTCCAAATATTTTTTAATTGAATGATTTAAGTTACTCAGATATTTGTTTACAAAAATATTCAAATTTTTAATCGAATAAAATTTAAGTAATCGAAAAATAATTTTTTCGTATTTAGTAAGACTTTTATCACAAAATACTCGGATAATTATTCAAATAAATATTGGATTCAAAAACAAATAAAGAAATCCAAAAATCTAAAAATCTTAAAACCTTGTAAGTTATTTATTCGATAAAAACCAGAATATTAAAAACAATTAAGAATTTTTTTATAATTGAACGCTAAATGAAAAATAACAGAATTTTTAATCGATTAAATATCTATTTTTAGAATAAAAAATAAATCACAAATTTAATTTTGCTTTATTAAAAATCTATATTTTTAAGTATTTTTCAAAAATACCCGAATAAAAATGCGAATATTTGGGAAGAATTTCTTAATATTTTTATATTGAATGATTTAAGTTACTCAGATATTTTTTTTTAAAAATATTGTAATTTTTAAGCGCATACAAACCGAGTATTAGAAAGTTTTTTAGAAAAAATAGTTGTTTTGTCTTGTTTTACTAGAAATAAAAAAAATATGTTACGTATTTTCAAACAAAAAACTCAAAGAATCATTCCAATAATTTTTTTGGACAAAAATACTAAAAGTTTTATAAGTTTCTTTATTTAATTTACTAAAAATACTATATTTTAAAGTTTTTGTTTGCAAAAATGTCCGAATAAAAAACGAGTAATCCAAAAATGTTTTTTTTTTTTTTTTTTTTTTTTTTTCAAAAAATACCCGAATAAAAATTTAAATATTTGGGAAGAAATTCCTAATATATTTATATTGAATGATTTAAGTTACACAGATATTTCATTTATAAAAATATTCGAATTTTTAAGCGAATAAAAACCGAGTATTAGAAAAATTTCTTGTTTCACTAGAAATAAAAAATTATTTTACATATTTTCAAACAAAAAACTAGGAGAATCATTCCAATAATTTTTGTTTGATAAAAAGTTTTTTTTATTCAACTTATCAAAAAAACACTACATTTCAAAGGTTTTTGTTTACAAAAATGTCCGAATAATTATTCGAATAAAAAAACGAGTAATCCAAAAATATTTTATTGTTTTTTTTTTTTTTTAATACACGAAAAAAAAATGTGAATATTTAGAAGAAATTCTTAATGTTTTTATTTTTACATTGTATCATTTAAGTTACTCAGATATTTTTTTATAAATTTATTCGAATTTTTAAGCGAATAAAAACCGAATATTAGAAACAATTTTCAGAAAAATAATTATTTTGTCGTTATGTTTTAGTAGAAATAACAAATTAGTAAGAATTTTTAAATAAAATACTCGGATAATTATTCGAATAATTTTAAAAAAAAATACAAGAATAAAAAAAAAAAAAATTATTTAATTTACTAAAGATTTTTTTACAAAAATATCCGAATAATTAACGAGTAATCCAAAAATAATATTTAATTTATATATTTTAATATTAAAAAATTTGGGTTATTTAGATTTTTTTTTACAAAATAAGTAAGAAATACACGAATAAAAAACCATATATCGCTCATTTGCTGCAACAACGTCATAATTCAAAAAAAGTCGTTTCGAGAAAAACGGCTTTGAATGTTCTTAAATAAATGTTCAACAAATTATGAGATTTTAGAAATAAAACCTGATTTGAATAGTAGATTAATATCCTTCTAATCTGTATCTAACCCAAATTTTTTCTTGTCAAATATACGAGAAAACATGAATTTTGGTTTTGACGTTTACAACAAAAAAACACTCACACGGAAAAAATTATTGACTTTTTTGAAAACTGATAAAACTAAATGAAAGACTAAAGAACGGCGTATATTTCGTATTACTCAGTTCAAAACACACGGATTTTGAGTTATGTCATTGTTGCAGCAAATGAGCGATATATCAAAATATATTTTTTGATATTGAATAATTTTAGTTATTCATATTTTTCTATGAAAACATTAACATTTTTTATCAAATAAAATTTTCCGATAAATACGTTTTCTTTTTGTAGAACAATTAGTACGAATTTTCCCATAAACTACTTGGATATTTATTCAAACAAAATTCTAAACAATACAACAAATTTCCTGAAAAGACTTATTGGCATTAGAATTTTAACGAATAAGTATATTCCAAACATTTTTAAAACACATTACCAAAAATGTTTATTCTAACTGTCTTGATAGTTCCAAAAACTTCCCTAAAACTTTTTCTAATTTCAATGAATTTTAAGCATTACTGTGCCTTCTAGTAAATTTTCCCTTAATTCAATACAAATTCATAACAAACCTACAAATCTAGAGTTCGCACAAAAGTTCACATTATTTCCCTTTTTCACATCCTAAAACTTTGCAACGAAACATACTGTAACGACATCGACTTCTTGCCTAGGAAATTCTCTAGTTCAATTAACATCTAACGCCACAATCTAAAATTAAGAAATAGAAATAAATGACAACCAACAAGAAATAAGTGAAATTTTTAAGAAAAAAGAGGCAAAACTCTAAAAAAAAAACACACACAATTTACACAGTTCTACAGCAATTGTAAAGGGCGAGTTTAAATGCAAGCGACTACAGCAGCGAACGCAGGAAACAAATATTTGCTGTAAACAAAACCTCAGCAATTTTGCTGGAAAAACCCAACCAACAAGAAAATTCATATTTTTCCGACAACAAAAACATAAAGTGGCTACATCACAAAAAAATAAAAAATAACAAGCATAATGTATAAAGGAAAACCAGCATAGAAACGCTAAGAGGAGAGTGAAAAAGGGAGATAGAACTGAGAGAGAGAGAGAGAGACTGAGGTTGAAGAATGCTTTTAACTAATTTACCTAATTAAAATGTAAAACGGCAACCTAATTATATTGAAACGACAGAATTATATATACACTCACACATAGAGAATTTCTGCAATGCTTACACATGTATTTAGTATGTGTATGTGGAACACACAAATACCTACACGTATTTATACACCAATACACATACATATATATAGAGTCAAACATTTAAATACATAGTATATCCCCCCAATACAAATTATGAAATCAACGCGAAAAGGAAAAAAATTAACAAAAAAAACGCATTAAATTATTTTAAAGCTCAAACAAGTCAGAGAGAACTAATTGGTTATACTGGAACTCGTTCCATTACCTATAAGTAACATTTACAAGATTACAAGAGAAGTGGTCATGCTGTTCTATAAATATACACCAAAATTATTCTTGTTGTCCTTGAGCACAGTGTCATAAAATCCTTGTGTATACAGTAACCGATTTTAATAGAATCCATGATTTCAAGATTAAATGTCTACTGCCTTCTAGTACACACAAAATACTAGAGTCTTACCTATCGGATCGCTTGATTAGGATAAAATGAGACGATTATGAGACAAGCGACTATGCGATCAATGCTGGTGTACCTCAGGAAAGAGTTCTAGGACCAATCCTGTACCTATTATATACCTCTGATTTGCCTGAGTCCGAAGAATTAACCATTTCCACCTTTGTAGACGACACTGCAATTCTTAATTCTCATGTGGACTTAAATGTAGCATCTAGAAACCTTGATAATTATCTCAGGCACGTAGAGACGTGGTTAAGAAATTGGAGAATACAAGTAAATGGAATCAAAAGCAAGCACATAACGTTTTCACTTAGGAGAGGAAGTTGTCCACCAGTGACACTAAACAGTGTGAACATCCCACAGTCTGATCACGTTACATACCTTGGCATTCATTAAGATAGACGTCTTACTTGGCGACGGCACATAGAAGCCAAACGGCTCCACATGAAACTAAAAGCTTCTAATTTACACTGGCTAATCCACCATCAATCGAAGTTAAGCCTTAACTGCAAAAACATTCTGTATAAGACAGTCTTAAAACCAATTTGTACATACGGAATCCAACTATGGGGAACAGCAAGCAATACCAGTATAGATCTCATACAGAGAGCGCAATCCAAAATTCTTTGAATCATGACGGGAGCTCCATGGTCCATAAGAAATGAGAACATCCACAGAGACTTAGATGTGCCATTTGGCAAGGACGAATTTAGAAAAACTCGTGAAGCTTATTTGTTAAAATTACATCATCATCCGAACCCGCTCGCAAGGCTACTTACAGTAACTCAAGACAGATCAAGGCTGCGTAGAGCTGATTTACCACTCATCTAATATACCAAATATGATTCTCAAATGAGAGAAACCGACTAAGTTAAATCTTGAAAAATGTGTAAATAAATTTCAACAATTCTTATTTACATTATTTTCTCGAAATATTGATATCCTTAGAAGCTGCTATGTTAGGCACCATAATCATTTGTTTAAGAACTTTAAATTTGAATTTATATTGAGTTCACTTAAAATATAACAATACCCACTGTGGCTTTGTCTTATACCGCCAAATAAAATATTCTCAAAGTTCAACTCTTGGTCTATTCCACATTCTGAGATTAAAAGAAAACAGTCCAGTACTTTAGATTGTGTAAAATGTAAACAACATATTTATGACTGCTCAAACGATATACCGGGTGGACATTTGTATTGGGGCTAGGTGAAATCATTGACCGATATTACCCATTTTCTATACCAAATAAACCTGATCAACAGAGATTCTATGTGGAAAAATTCAGCCTGGCTCCTCGTTTGGGTCTATCTGTTTTCAATAGACAGACACACTGGCGCGCATAGCTAGATCTTCATAGAACCTTATGAGGACCCAGAATACATATACTTTTGTATGTCTGCGAATGACAAAATCAATATAAAAAACGCAGCGATTCAAACAGTGTAGGGCAATAAAAGAATAACCTCAATCCCATGAAGAAAAATTATGAGAGGCCATAAACGAACTTTCCTACAATACTACTATTTTTTTACAAATTTGTGTAAAACAGTGTTAGTAATTGTTCTTAACCCTCTAAACCGCAAGAGTGCCTCAAGGCATGCATTACAAAACACCAATTATCTCAAAAAGTATTTTTTTTTTAATTTTTATTTAACCGTGACTTAAGTTACAGATTTGTTAACATTGCTCTCAAAAGTTGAAATGCCTTTTGTGCTGTGAGTGATGTCATAATTTTAGCACGTGAAGTTTTGGTTGTGATTTTTTTTAAATCAAAGTTTACCAACTTTTTTTTAAGGTAAGATATTCTTCTTTCAGTCTATGCATTTGTAAATGTTAAACAATTAACAAAAAGTGTGTTGAGAACGCAAAAACTAAAGGGGTGCCTAAGGGCAATGTTGAGGGTTGCTGCTAAATTTATCGGTGTAATATATTGTATAGTTTTTTACTTTTTTTGTTATATTATTTGTTATATAAACAAAATGATAGGAATGGCAGATAGAGAACGCAGACGGATTAAATTATCCGCCTTGACTCATGATCAGTTCAAAAGTTGGCGAAATAGCAAATCATCCAGTTAATGACGTCCGTTTTGACAATATCGATCACTTTCCAATCTAGTTAGGCAATAAAGGTGGAAAAAGATGCTGCAAACTATGCAAATAGTCACAAACACAATGTGTTTGCTCAAAATGCCATCTTCAGTTATGCTTCTCAAATGACAAAAATTGTTTTTATGAGTATCATCGTAGAAAGTTAAACATATTTTCTTACTTTTTGTAACTTTTTCATTAGTTTTTTAATAAAATCGTATCATAATTAAAGTTTACATCTTCTTGTTTTTTACACCTAAAGGGGCAACAATGCCCTGAGGCACTCTTCACCTTTTTGCACCTGGTTCCTAAACATAATTTGCAAATTAGTTTCTGATGGCTGTTCTGAGTTTATTGGGTCACAATTACCTTAAACAAATTATTCGATAACTTTTTTGTAGCTTTTCAAAGTTTGCGTGTTAGAGGCTTAACAAAAACATAAGGACAACAATCAGATTATAATACCAAACACAGTGTAGTCTCTTTAAACTTTCAATAGTTTTAGTTAATATTTCCCCTTATGACAGTATTACTTATTCATCCATGTCTAATTTGTTGGCTGACTGAAATTTATATATTTGTGGGTTATTTGACATAAATGAGCTTTTTGTAATGCAAAAAGAAGTCATTTGCTCACTAACTAATTAAGTGTGAAGTCGAATGTCTTTTTAGAGTCTTTAAGTAATCTAGAGTGTAGCCTGTTTAAACATTGTTTGTACT
This sequence comes from Calliphora vomitoria, assembly GCA_942486065.2. Classification (NCBI taxonomy): domain Eukaryota; kingdom Metazoa; phylum Arthropoda; class Insecta; order Diptera; family Calliphoridae; genus Calliphora; species Calliphora vomitoria. The sequence continues at coordinate 67,175,882 of OW818031.2, forward strand.
CCACTTTAGAATGTAATTATTTTACCCACCAGATGTAATCTATTGGAGGGAGAGTCAATTGTCTCTTTGCAATCTTATCCCTAAAGTTGAATAAAAATTTCCTATTTTTATTTTAGGGATAGCACATTGTAAAAAATAATACAAAAAAGTAGATTTGAATCAAGATCAATACATGGCATTAACATTTGAAAATGACTTCAGGAATATGGCCACCGTGGCTGTTCTTGACGAAGCTCATTCTGGCGTCCAATTTTCGACCACTTTTCGAGCATTGCTGGCCGTTTGAGACGAATAACACGAACAATGTTTTTCAGCATAAACCAGTGACTTCACGTGGCCCCTCAGGAAATAATCGGGAGGTGTCAAATCGCACGACCTTAGTGGCCTATTGTCAGGCCCCTAAATTAAATTATCGCAAAATTTTGATTTCAATAAAGCGATGGATGCGTATGGCACGTAGCGCCATCCTGCTGAAACCACATCTCGCCCGGATCAATGTCATCCATATTTTCAAACAAAACAAGTAAGAAAGTATGGTCGGTCAAAAACTACCATATAATATCCTACACTAAGTAAATGAGCTAAAACATTTTTCTTTCAAAATTTCAATAATTTATTTTCGTGAATGATTATCGGAAGAGGGCCTTATATAGAAGCTATGAATAATTATGGACCGATCACCATGAAATGAGGTCGTGTGATTTATGTCGACCCAATTATGCACGTTAAAGTGATTTTCGGAAGCGGGACTTACATGGGAGCTATGACTAATTATGGACTGTTTATCATAAAATTAAATGACATGAATTTGGAGCGAAATTTGTGTGGATACCTATATAAGTTAAACATTTATGAGCGATAAAGTCCAATTTTGGGAGGACACTTGTATGGGGGCAGGATGAAATAATGGACCGATTTTAGCCAATTTCGTCCTTGGGCCGAAAAAATTGTATGTACCAAAATTTATAGAAATATCTTTAATATTGCAACCTGTACTTTGCGCGCAAGGTTTACATGGACAGCCAGCTAATCAGACGGAGGGACGGAAGGACATTATTTAATCGACACAGAGTCACTTTCGGTATACTTTAAGGTGGGTGTTAGACTCCCCACTATGGATGTGTAGGGTATAAAAATCATTGATCAAGGTGCGGTGACGATCTCCATTGACCGTAAAGGAAGCTCCGGATTCATTATTGAAGAAACAGCATGTAAACCGCACCAAACGGTGCATTTTTTTCTGGATGTAATGAAGTGTGTAGGGTCTGTTATAGATTGGTCTCAAACACGTCAGCCAAATTTTTGAGTTAAACACAATTTTGCGATAAAACAGTTGTATATATGTTGCGCGAATCGATTACTGATCTTCAAAGTAAATTTGGATAATTTTTGGTAGCTTTGTTCAAGCGTCAATTTTTTAATTTATTGATTTGCCAGATCATGAATGTCAAAAAGTGAGAGCAGTATGACAGTAAGTCATATCTGGCTTAAAAAACACCCGTTATATGTAGCTGGATGTAGTATCATTTTATTGCTAGATTAAGATGTAGTGATTACGAAAGTTTAGTTATATTTCTATTTAAGGATGGGTAAAATCTCTAGTTCGGGACAGTCACCCAGAACTGCTGGACTATTATAAAGTGTGGTAGGGTATATTATAACGTCTGAGTATGTAGTTTTGTATAAACAAGTTGTAAAATGTTAAATATCATGTCATTACAACAGCATCACATGGTGTTACATAATTTTCACAATGTTCTCCAGTAAAATTTTGGCTTTTTAGTCGATAAAAATGTTAATCTTTTCTTGTGTTTTTCTTTCTTTTTTTTGCTGCAGTTATTAATCGGGTCATGTTTTGAACTTACAAAGGGGAAGACTGCTTAAAACCATAACACAGACTTTAGCTGGCTGGATAAGATGTGATGAGATGATGAGTAACAGATCACAGTGGGTAAAATTTGAACAATTACTATAAATATAGAAGAAGTGTTGCAATAAGCATACAACTTGGAGTGTTAAGCATTTACAAAATTGTTTGCAAGAAAGTTTAGTTCAAATACAGTGGTTTCCAACAAGAGGTGTTATTTTGGTATTCAAAGAAAAATGAAATTTTTTGAGTTAAATGATCGGATGTTTATTTCATAATAAAGAGGAAGGTATGCCGTTAATAATGAAAAACTACATCAGCCAAATGGCCACCACGACCACGCTTACAGGACCATATCCTTTTCATGACATTTTCCATAACCAAATCGCAAAGTGGCTGCCCTAGGTCCTCGATACCCTCACGAATTCTATCTTTGAGGTCTTGAATCGATGCTGGGCTGTTGGCGTAGACCTTATCTTTCACGTGGCTCCAAAGGAAGAAGTCGCAAGGTGTTAAATCACAAGATCTCGGTGTCCAATTGTGATAACCTCTTCGAGAGATAACACGGTCTGGAAACTTTTCCCGTAAAAGAGCAATGATTTCGTTTTTTGTGTGGCACGTAGCGCCGTCTTGTTGAAAGTAAACGTTGTCCAGATCTATATCATCCAACTCCGACCATAAGAAATCATTAATCATCTTCCGATAGCGCATAGGACGAGGAATGGACAAACCTGGGTTTTCTTCCACACTTTGGGCTACAGCAGCAATATTCTCAGTTGTTCTTGAGCGACATGCACGGGTTTTATTCTTCACATCACTAGCTTGTCCCAACAGCTCGAATTTTTCCACCAATTTCTGTATTGCGGTCCGACAAGGTGCTTCACGACGACCCAAAAATGCTTTAGTTTTGCGAACTGTGACTGCAAGATTTTCACCATTTTTGTAGCGAATTTTAATAATTTCAATGCGTTGTTGAAGCGTGTATCGTTCCAGATACCGAAATACCGGTTGATTCAAAATAACACTTCTTGTTGGAAAACACTTTACAATGTACCAAAAACACGATTTCGATTGTTGTAAACCAATTTGAAAGATAATTTGAAAAATGGCTTGCAATTAAGAAAATGATTTCAACAATGTTTAAATATTGCTGTTGGTTTTGGTCATACAAATTTCCAACAATTAAAACATCAAACTCCTTTGAGTGGACATAGAGGTCTACCAGTTTTACATATCTTTGATTTGAAACAAACATGAAACCACAAACACACTGTTAAATAAATACAAATACGACACCTCTACCACAGCTCTCTAAAACGACAGCTAAATAACGATTTCAATAAATCCTTTGAGACCTGTATTTACACACAAATATAAAATTTACAAACAACTAAAATAGTCATAAACATGGCTAAAATACACACCAATATAAATACAAATAAAATTAACCACAATACAGACAATCATTAATCTTAAAATGTAAATTTATAAAAATACCCAATAAGCAACAAAGCCCACAAAAAATTCAAGTACTTGAACATTTTGTGAAAATTAGACTTGAATGTGGAAAAAATTTAATAAATGTATTGAATTTATGTTTCCTTTTTACTGAAGAATTACTTGACTATAATTCAAGGCTTGAATTACACTTGCTTTCAACTTGAATTCCAGTAAAAATGCTTATTGGGTAAAAAAAAAACACATTAATCATTAATTTTCAAAATCAAGTTACAGCTTAAAACCTTTTAATTTAAAAGTGAGAAGTAGAAAATAAACAGTTAGGGGAATTTCTTCTAAATCTCAGTAAATTTCATAAAAATTTAGATTTAAAAGATAAAAAATCTTCCACAAGCAAAATGTTATTAAAAAAATAGTTTAAAAAATATGTAAGCCCTTAGGTATAACCTATACATCCATTATCCCTTACCAAACTCACATTAAAAAAAAAACAATTAAAATGAAATAAAATCATAAATATTTTGTTCTATTGTTTGTCTCGTACTCACTTTATTCTATTGTAAACAAGTAATTCTGCAATATCACGTCCCAATCCTGAATACGTTGTCTCCACAAATACCAACACTTTCGGATCGATGCGTAAACGTGCCTCTGTACGATGATCAGGTGCTGGCGATGCATTTCTCGTGTGTTTCCCACTGCTCATGCGACAATTGATAATTGGTGTGGGTCTGGTATCACGTTGTATTAAACTGCAAAATATGAAAAATAATAAAAAAAATATAGTTTTTATTTCTATTTTATTAACTCGCCTGCAAACAAGTAAAGCCAAACAAAAGAGTAATAAAATTGTTATAAAATAGAAAACAAAAAATGAAAATTATAAATTGGTTTATTATTGCAGTTACAGCAATAAAATGCTATTTTTGTAAACGGTTTTTAAACGTTACAACGAATTCAGTTTTTAAACAAATAACAATTTGTTTAACTAAATATTTATTACTACATGGTACTCGTATTAGTATTTTAGAAAATATTTGTTATAGTTTTTCAAGGTAATAAAAATTAATGTAATTTTTTTTGTGTGTATAGAGTGTGTAGAGAAATTTTTTTTTTGATTTCTTTGCCATAAAGTTTAATTTGAAATAAATTGGAAATTTGTAGAGAACATGTAGCATTAAAATTAAAGTAAAAAATTTTAATTTTAAAAATATATTGTATATGTATATATATATAGTACATTAGGGTGGGTCAGATTGTAGGGGGCCGAACAGATGTACAAGGTGGCGCAAAAGTAAACTTCCGATGTTTTTTGGCTGTAATTAAAAAAAAAAATGAAAAACTTTGATTCTTCTTGTGGATTATTTTTATTTGGTCTTTTAATATTTTTTACATCAAGTCGTGAATATGATGTCATGTAAATGGCCGCCGCCACAGTTGTCATTTGTCATTTGAGCCCTTTTTATGGCATTTTCCATCACTTTGGCCAAAACTTCCGGCAATAGGTCCTCACATTCTTGACGGATATTGTCTTTAAGAGCTGCAAGAGTCTGAGTCTTGTTAACATAAACCCGCGATTTCAAAAAGCCCCACAAAAAGAAGTCTGGAGCGGTCAAATCAGGCGATCTTGCTGGCCAGTGCAAATCGCCAAAACGGGAGATTAGGCGCCCGGGAAATGCATCCTTCAGCATATCGGTTGTGGCACGTGCAGTGTGTGCCGTTGCACCGTCCTGTTGGAACCACATGTTTTCCAATCCCATTTCATCATGTTGCGGCAAAACGAAATCGTTGATCATTGCTCTGTAGCGCTCACCATTCACAGTAACCGTTTGGCCCGCGACGTCTTCGAAGAAAAAAGGTCCAATGACTCCTCCAGCGAAAACAGCATACCATACAGTGACTTTGAGCGGGTGTAATGGCTCTTCGTGGGTTACACGCGGATTTTCAGTGCCCCAGAAGCGTAAATTTTGCTTATTAACGTACCCGCTAAGATGGAAATGGGCCTCATCACTCATGATTATTTTTGATGAAAAATCATCTTCCTCTTTGTGGTGATTAAGGATGGCTTGAGCGTATGTTAGATGCGATTGGCGGTCAGCAGCTAACAGCTGATGCGACGTGCACGGGTTTTATTCTTCACATCACTAACTTGTCCCAACAGCTCGAATTTTTCCACCAATTTCTGTATTGCGGTCCGACAAGGTGATTCACGACGACCTAAAAATGCTTTAGTTTTGCGAAATGTGACTGAAAGATTTTCACCATTTTTGTAGTGATTTTTAATCATTTCAATGCGTTGTTAAAGGGTGTATCGTTCCATTTTTAGTAATGGCGTAGTTTCTACTTGTCAAATGTCAAAGAATAAAAGCATTAAAAGTGACAGCTACCGAAATACCGGGTGATTCAAAATATCACCTCTTGTTAGGACACCCTTTATGTGGAAACATTTTTTTCCAGGGGAAACCAATATTCGATTTAGGAAAACCAAATCCCGCAATTATTTTTTGTTCTTGGGCCAACACTCAGGGGAAGACCCCATACTCATGCAAAGCATTGTGTTGGAACTAGGAAAATAGGTTATGGGAAGGAGGATAGAGGAAGTAGTGTTTGTGGACATTTGATTTGAATTTTCCTATATTGAAAGTGACAGGAAAAAGCTCAGGAGGAAACTTATTCTATATACGGACAGTACGACTAATGAACGAATTTTCCCTGTAATGTGTTGTGCGATCCACTGTCCAGTTGACAACGAATTAATAAGCTCTTGCGAAGAACGTGTTTCGGGATTACCATTGTAGTATCGGTACCATAATTACCATTGTAGTATCGGTAGAACAGAGAAATACATACCAAATTGCGACGATGTTCCAGTGAGTCAATAGAGCTGGATATCCTACTGTCACCGATCAGTGCCTTCGCCTTCTCCTACACGCGGTAGCGTGTAATGTCCAAAATAGACTTCGAAGCACCGGTCCACACATGAGAGTTGTATTTCATTTTTGGTAGGATATAAGTGGTGTAAATAATAAGTTGATCACATGGAGTGAAGTATGTCTTACACCGTTTTAGAAAACCAAGGCACTTGAATGCTTCTTTCGACACGCGAAAAGTCTGTTTTGTCCAGCGGACATCGGACTGAATACTCATGCCTAGAACATCAAGAGCTTCTGATTACTTAATATTTGCACCACCCATAAAAACAGATGGGACAACATGATCTGTAGTGCGTTTGTATGTTAACATAAAACATTGAGTCTCGTGTGCATTGAAATCGATTCTATGCGCACAACCCCATTCAGAGATCGTCACAAGATCACGGTTAAGCGTATCATTCATGTTTTGCCTCATTGGCCCAATCTCCGACAGGCTTGGTATATAATTGAATGCATATGAATGGCAAATGTTCCTGACATCTGAAAAAGAGTAGATAGGGTTGGAAGTTTGACATAGAAGGTCGTTTATAAAGATAAGAAATAGAGTAGGAGAAAGGACGGAGCCTTGCGTTACCCCTGAGAAATGATTTCTTAGTTGGAGTCAAATCTCTAACAGCCGAAACATTTCTTCAGGTTTTGAAACAAGAAATAGTCAATCGGAGATATATTCGGAGAATAGCTGGAGTTAATACAGCAAACGCAATGTGTGATTCCTATGGCCTCCTCAATCTCTCGCAGTTTTAATCTCCGATCGGCAAAAAAAATAATGAAAATGAGCAGACGAAATTCACCTTTTTCCAATTTCTCCTCAAGTCACGAGATTGTCTGCTATCAATGGCTTTCAAACACAAACTAAATGTAGCAGCTTGTTCAAATTTTGACAGGAGTGAACTCATAGATGCCTGTCGATAGGAGCAGTGTTGTCCTTTCAGTTAAGTGCCGGGAAATACAAAAAGTCGCGGGCTAATTGACCTACTTTCGTATCTAAATTTGTTGCCAGGGTTCAGGATTTTCAAAATTCAAAATTTTGATAAAAAAAAATAGGTTAAATTCGGAAGGACCTGTGGATTTCGCCATTAGTTTATTTTATGCAGTTTCTATTGTATTTTAAAGCTATATAAAAGCATTATAAGTTCCTTAAGAGAATTCAATATTTTCTCAATATTCAAAAACAAATTAGATTACTTTGGTAAGATTTAGTGTGCTGAATTCCCAGTTATTCATAAATTCACTGAAAATTTAGATTATTTAGATTACTTTTGGACTAACAAGAGATTTGCTTTGAAACTGTTTTCACACGATTTTTTTTTTATGTTTATGTTTGCTGGAGAAATAAACAAAGATTTCTCAAGGTTATTTAAATATCATATATACCATTCAGTTGAAATTGAATGAAGTTACTGGCTTATAAGTGCATTTTGAATTTTAAATACTCAAATGCGTATAATAGATAAATAGCACACTAAAATAAGTATTTTATAGCCCTAATTGAAGGCTTTAAGAATGTATTCAAATCGTTGATTATAGGAGTGGCACTTCCCATACAAAGTAGTTATTATAGAACTTCGCGGAATTTACTTCGATACCATGGTGTGCATCTTGGCTTTCATATAGTTATTCGAAAATAACTATTTTTTTTTGAAAACTAAGTATTATAATCTCTCTAAATAGTTTAATAATCATTCTGTTTATTTTTCGCTTCTTGGAAGTTATATTTTTGCTAGATATTTAATACATGTCATCGAGTATTTCTATTTCTACCCTCGTTCAACTAAATACTGTATAATTTTGTATGTTTAATAGTTTTGGTTAAAGTTTGGGTACAAAACAAGCATATTTAACTATATTATATTGTTTATATAATAAATAACATAAATTTGGCAATAAATTTAAATATAAATAGAGTAATAACCCAAACAACCACACACAATAGCATACAATTACACATGCATGCAAAAAAATAGCATATACCCAGCACACACAAAGGTTTGAGCAGAATTCTGAATTAGAGAATTATTTACAATTAAAACCTTTATCAAATATAAACGTTTGAGTAAACTTTAATAGGCAAATTTTTATTAAAAAATTTCGGAGAATTTTAAATTTATACTTGATAACTAAGTACTTAATATGAAAGTCAAAATTTTTTATACAATTGACTTTTTGTTTACTGGGTTTCAGCACATTATAGAGAACAAATGTAAATTATGTGACCTCAATTGTTTGACAGTAATAATGTTTTGTTATAGTTTTTTTTTTTGTTCATTCTTTCCAGTTTTTTTTTGGTGTTTTCCAAACAAAACCAAATGCAAAGAAGACAGCAACAAAAATTACACAAAAGCTTGTTGATTAATTTTCGATTATGTAAAATACATAATGTTAATAATACGAAGACTGCATAAAAAGTTGTTGGTTTCATTAAAGAAATTAAAATTTTCTGAGGACTTTTTCCCAATACAAAAACTCCATATTTCTCAGCGACTCACTTTATAATTCCGAAAAACCTTATATTGTTTGTCATATATTATGTGACCAGTTGTATTTCTAAAACATTATATGAATAAAGGGTAACAAATAATTCTCAATCAGATGTAATATTAATGTACGTAAGTAAAGCAATGCGTTAAAATCAGTGGTCGACACTCATAGCCACCAAGGGTCGAACATAATCTGTTATTTACATGTGAAAACACCAAGTCAGATTACAAAAGAGAAAGAAAGTGAATAACATGTTATTGTAAATCTCTTTATGTAGCTCGTTTGCTGCAACGTCGACATAACTCAAAAAATAAAATTTTTCAGGAGACGCATTTTTATTTCTTAAACCGATATATATATTTTTTGAATTTTTTAAGGAAAATTACAAACACATAACAAAATATGGCACTTTTCTGGATAACTTAACGATGAGAGTACTAAAATAGTACTTTATTGCAAGTAATAGACAATATGTTTTGAAATTAGCTCGAATCTTATATGCCCACCACCAAGAGTTTTATTTTTGTTATAGTTATTCCCGGAAGGGGATATACTGCTCCTCAAAATTGCTAAAATGTCGAAAAATTTAAATTTTTTATATCTTTTTTGGCTCATAGCTGCAAAATTCAGTAAAATAATCTTCAAAAAAATATTCCTTATAATATATTGTTGCGGAATTGTACTTGAATTTAAATATAACTGTTTTAACGCCTGGTTTAAAGTTGCATAATGCCCCTCAAACAGCAGTGCTTCTCAAACTTTAACAAATCTGAAGGTATTATTAACATTGCTGTAGAACATACAACATTAAATAAAAGCTTTGAGTTAAGCATTGTTTGTATTCGAATATTCTAGTTTTAAGATCATTGTAGAAATAGAGCTTTCTAGATGGTAATGCAGTGTATATAAATTGGCCGTAAGAACACAAAAGAGTGAGTCTAATTTAAAGCATCGTTAAGTAAAGACATCAACTGCATTACCAGTGTATACTTGCACATTATAAAGTGTGTGTGTGTATTTCTGCGAATTTATAAACGTGTGTAAAAACACTGAGTGGCTATTTAAAGTGGTTTTGTTGTACATTTTAAGTAAATAAACCCCCATATTCATAATCAAATTATAAATTTATAAATGGTTTATAAAACAGAATTTCCATACAAAATTTGTTTTATAAACCTTTGATAAATTTAAAAATTGATTATGAATAAGAACTAAAGAGTTTTTACAAATTTTAAACTACTAAACTGCTTTCATTTGCAATCAAAAGTATCCGGTTTATTTAAAGGAAATAAACCACGTTTTTAATAGGTAAAAACGTAACAATATTATACTCATTGATAGCCACGCTAACCCATAATAGGTACAATGTTTAAATTAGAATCGAAAACATATATTTTTAAATTTTCTTTTTTTCAAAATTCGTTCAAAAAAAATTTGAAAATTTACAATCTAGAATTTGAGATATGCTGAAATTTTATGATTTCTTTGGAAATGCATGTTTTTTCTCAAACTTCTAAGTATCATGTAGACTAATTATCTATCCGAATCTTACGTATTTTGCTCTAAAATGACATCGATTTGTTAGTGCATATTTTGTTATACTTTAAAAAGGATATTTGTGTGGGAGTTCTCCAAAATTGTATGGACGGAAAAAATTTTCTAGGTAAATGCCGTCCCATCCTCTAGAATTGTTCTATGTATTGTAGAAACACGTTGTGTAAAATATTAGGATGCTAGGATAACGATAACTGGTGCCGCAACGACGCTGAAGTTTTGAGGTGCATTTACAAGGGGAAAAAATTTAAAAAGTTTTTGTAAAAATGTTGCCATTAAATAATTATTTAATGTGTACGTAATTATCGTTCTAATAAGATATAAAAGACAAAAATTGGTTAAACAATGTTTAAGTTATTAAAAATTCGCCAGGCCATTAACGTGTCTCAGGGCACTAGAACAAGAAATGTAGGAACAAAATTAACTAATTTTGAGAAATATTAAAATAAAAGCTTATTTTTACTTGAAAAGTGCCTACTGTGACGTTATTTATCGTGTGATAGTAAAAGATCTTTGTAGGTATTTAAGAAGTATATAGGGTTATACAAATATGAAACTTTTTTTAAAAATTGGCAAAGTTTGGATAAATCTGGGATGCGATGTGTAAGCTTAAGTGAGCCAAAATTTACTTTACACGCTTTTGGATTAAACTCTCATTCCGGATCATATAAAAATTGTATATAGTCCGAAGAAAATTTTTTTCTACAAAATAAAACAAATATATGGGCCTTTTTGGGAAAAAAACTTAAAAAATAAAATGGTGGCCTGAGACACATTAATGGCCTGGCAAATTTTTAATAACTTTAAAATTTTTTAACCAATTTTTGTATTTCGTACACATTTCGATTATTTTAAATTAAATTCCAAAAGTAATCGCAAATCTACTTCCCTGTCTACCGGTTGTGAATTGGGCAAATATTCAAATAGTGTTTTTTCACCCATTAGCGTAGTTCTGTGGTTCAAACGAACTCGCCAAAATTTAAGCAAATAAACATATTTTGGTGAAAAAGATCTAGACAAACAAATATTCCGGGATTTTGACCCATTGTCAGTCCAAATAAAAATATACTTCGTTGGTAAGGCTTTGATAGGCAATTCCAAAGTCTATATATCCATTTTTACTTAATAATATTTATTATTTAACCATGTAATCATCGAACAAAAATTGAGAAAACATTTTTATTTTTCATATGAAGTATACGTATGAGTAATATCGATCTATCATAACAAGTATACTCAAGAGTAATGAGGTATCAGCCAAGAAATGTAGGAACAAAATAAACATATTTTGAGAAATATTAAAATAAAAGCTTATTTTTACTTGAAATATACCCATATTTACTTGTATATGAGTTTTTGTCTTCGTAGGATACCATTAACCTATTCGAGGCTATAACCAAAAAAAAATACATTTTTTTAACGGCAGTTTCAAAACAACATTTTCAAATTTTTAAACATTTTTTGATTATCACATTGGGATTTATTAAGAATATAATAGGGAATAAAAATATGAAAAAGGTATGACAATAACTCCAATAGTTTTTCCGTACCTGCGATTTAAATTTTACGATTTTCGAGAAAAACTAATTTGTTGGCCATATTTTGGCAAATGAGCCGAATTTTCTTACTGTTATGAATTTTAAGTAAAACCTATTTAGAATATTATAGTTCAGGTAATTTTAAACATACTCTGAAAGTTTTAATAAAATAGGAACACGTTAACCCATAAACCGTGAACGTCAAAGGTAAATTTTTTAAATATTTGGAATTTCTCATGGAAATATAGCGAAATGTAGTTTAGTATTTGCAATAAAAGCATAAAAGTTAAAATTATCCCTTAGTAGCACTTGGGGTTAAAATGACCCCCAACTTTTAATATCACGAAAAACACTTTCAATATGAATGCTGATAAATTTAATGTTTAAATTTAATAAATCGAAAGTACACTAAAGTACGATTTTATTATTCAAAAATCCTCAATATAATATTGAAATATTATGGGGATCATTTTTATTGCCACAGTTATATTGTGAAATATTATGGGGATAATTTTTGTAGAAGATCTTAACTCTCTAGCTCCTCTCTTTAGGGATAAATTTGACCCTTTTTCGAGAAAATCAAAAAAAAGATCCTTTCAAAGAGGATAATTAAGGATTTAAATAATCTACAAAAATGGTTGACGAACAATTTTAGATACCAAAGTTGTAAATAAAGCTCCTTACGCTTAATTAGCAAAATTACACGCCACCTTTGGTCTTCCATTTTTTTAAAAAATCGCCAAAAATCCATTTATGATCCGAATGAGTAGAAATTTAAAATATTAATAGTCCTTGAGAAGATCTACAAAAAACATGCATACACATGTAAGTTATCTCTTTTAGTTTAAGAGATATTGAGGTTTAATTATTTTTCTTTATTTTGCTGGATTTTTTTTTTTCGTTTTTATACCCTTCAGCTTCGTGAGAAGGGTATACATATATAATCATTCCGTTTGTAATTTCCACAATATAATTTTCCGACCCTATAAAGTATACATATATATTTTGGATTCTTATAGATAGCGGAGACGATTGAGCCATGCCCGTCTGTCTGTCTGTTGAAATCAATTTTCTGAAGACCCCAGATATCTTCGGGAACCAAATCTTCAATAATTCTGTCCGACATGCTTTCGAGAAGTTTCCTATTTAAAATCAGCAAAATCCGTCTATAAATAACAGAGATATGAGCCAAAATCCGAAAACACAATTTATTGCATGCTTTGACAAAAAAGCAACAAAACGTATGTTTGGATGTGTGTTGGTTTCATTGCTTTGCGTATTTTGTTTTTGGTGTTATTCCATTTTAGATGACGAAGAACGATTTTAAAACTTGGAAGAATCGAAAAAGTATAAAATAAGGGCCACCCTAGTGATTATAATTGTTTTTTAAAGTCATATTCAGTTCTCTCTATTAGACAATATTCCAATATTTAGCTATTTTGTTTTCTCAACATTATTAATTGGGTCAGCGCTGAAGTATCACATGAAATTATACAGCCCCAATATAAAATTATTGCTCTGCCTCACATTTAAATTACCCGCTACATTGTTTTTTAATTGATCCAGTTAATTGTGTAATACAATATCTTACATTGCATATAATAACATTTTCCAAAAATCCATTAAGTTTAATACTTATTCATGTTTGCAATTTCAATAAAAAAAAAAATATTGTAGTTTCAAATAAAGTAAAAAATAAATATGGTTAATATAGCAGGAAATTTGTTAAACTTCAATTAATAAATTCTTAGAAATGGAAATCTACAGCAAGCGATTACGAAAGCGAATATTTTGCTAACGAAACATGGTGTATAGACAATCAATTCAAATGGTTACTACAATAAACGAGTGGCAAACGTGTTGAAAAAAATAAAAATATTTTCATTATTATTATTTCTTTTTTTCTTCCTTTCTTTCTTTCTAAACTCAGTGAAAAATTGTAAATAAAACTCGTAATGAATGCAAATTTACAGAAAACAATGTATGGAATGTAATGATGGGTATGAGAACAAACGAATGCTATTTGTACACGAAATAAAATATTTGAAAAGCAAAACACATACTCCAACTCAGTTACATACTGACACTCGCATAAATTCTTAATAGTTGCGGATATAAGGTGGAGGGATTGGGAAGGTGTCACGAGATTTGCAGGTATCCAAGTAGATTGTCAAATTTTATTGCGCATTTGTCATATGTAGCAATCCATTGCGCAATGATTGCTCTACCGATTGTTTAAGCAATTATTAATAAGCACTAAGCTGTCAGTTTAGTAGTAATTAATATCAAATTTATATTTTCTATGAATAAAACAATGTGTTGAGTAAGTGAAGTGGTTTAAGTAATATAAATTTTAAACATTTCCTGAAATCTCCTCTTCTCAACTGATCAATTGTGCCACCACAAAATTGTTAGTTGTAAAATAACTAGAAAAATATTTCGATAACACTTAACAAAAGAATGCATTTAAGCGAAACATACATATAAAACCCAAACAAATACACATGGAACAACAAAATAAAAGTGTTGAATAAAGAGAATGAAAAATAAAATAAAAAAAAAAACGAAAACTGAAATGAATTGTATTAAGAACTAAACACTTCAACCACCAAAAACAACATCATTCCGTATATTCGTTCATTTATTCAGGCGAACTGCATACATTTATTCCCAAAAAAGAAAAATGCAAACGGTTCAGGCAAAATTTTGAGCAAAACTGTGTTACTACTTGAAATACAAAAAGTGTTAAAAAATAAAATAATTTGTTTCATACATAGAGAAAACAGATTCGTGATAGCAACCGAATATGTTGCCAATCGAATGATTCTGCATTGGTGACCGAATATTACAGTTCTGGTTACTAAATTTTGGAAGAGGTAACAAAAGTTTGGTTTATGCAACCGAAATTCTTCTGACTTTCTGTTGATAGAACCGAAAAATTCTTTGGTGCAACCGAATCATTCGATTAGCAACAAATTCTACTACGAATCTGTTTTCTCTGTTTACCATTTCCATTTTTTCAGTATAAAACAACACAATATTTGTCTAAAAAAATTTACTAAAATTAGAACATTAATATTGGGTGTATTGGGTGTATGACTTAAAAAGGCGGAATTTTTGAAAATGTTTAGCTTTTCTTTTTACAATATAAATTTATTCAAAGTATTGTCCAGTGTTAGCTCTGACCTTTTCCCATCTTTCTGGCAACATATGGATTCCGAGCCAAAAGAACTGCTCATCTTTTTAGGCCAAGAACAAATCAAGTCAATATCGCATACTCTGTTCCAAAGTGAAGCGTATCCCAGAGAGAGCGTTCTGTATCGATAGAAACAAATAGTAGTCGGACGGGCACGACCTGGACTTCCCAACCACTTCTTTACTTTTTAACAGTTATTGTAACATGTCACCGAGTGTTGTCATGATGGAATATTACGGTTTCATGTCTGGCCGCATATTCTGGGCGTTTTCCGGCCAATGCTCGCTTCAAACGAATAAGATGCGTTCGGTACAGGTTCCTTGTGTTGGATAGGACCCTTTTGGTCCCACCAAATACAGAGAATTACTTTAGAGCCATGGATATTTGGCTTTGGTGTCATCTCTGGCCGCATATTCTGGGCGTTTTCCGGCCAATGCTCGCTTCAAACGAATAAGATGCGTTCGGTGGAGGTTCCTTGTGTTGAATAGGACCTTTTTGGTCCCACCAAATACAGAGAATTACCTTAGCGCCATGGATATTTGGCTTTGGTGTCGATTCGGCTGGTTGGCCAGGCTTCACATAGGATCTCTTATGCTTCGGGTTACGAATATGAAACCAGGATATATACAGACGGTTCAAAAATGAGCTGTGGTGTTGGTTCTGGCGTCTTCTGTGACGAACTTAGGTAAGACATCTCATACCGTCTTCCGAATGAGTGTAGAGTTTTCCAGGCGAACATTTTTGCAATCATGGTAGCTTGTAATACACTATATGATCATAATACTCGCGGGAATAAAGGTATTTTTGTCGACAGTCAGCACGGCACTTCTTTCACTGAAGTCCTACACAACCTCATCTTAATTCGTCAGGCAATGTGAGAACTCTCTGTCAAGGCAAGGTCGTCTATATGACATTACTTTGGTTTTGGGTCCCTGCGAACAGAGACCATTAAGGTAACGAAAAGGCAGACGAACTAACCAGAATTGGATCTGCCTTAGATATCTCCAACGCGGTCTCAGTAGCAATTCCACTGGGGATTATTAAAGGTATTATCTGCAGACACTTTCTTACAAAGGCTGAAAATAGATGGCGTAATTTAGACACATGTAGGGTGGCCAAGTTGAAATGGCCATTTTTTTTAACGAAAACCGTACTATGCAAAACTGATAACCCGGAATAAAAGGGATATATCAAGGTTGATGGCAATATTAACGGGACACTGGACGTTAGGCAAGCATGCGAATCGTCTGGGACTCCCTTTAAACGACCACTGTCGTAACTGTAAGGATAGGGAAAAAGAGGAAACGATTTTCTACCTTCTCTGCAAATGCCCAGCCCTGAGTGTCAAGAAGCATAAATTCATGGCCAACTACACATCCGCTAGGAAAGCAGTCCAGTTAGCTCAGTATTCGGACTATTTCATACGAAAAGATAAAGCCAATGCAGGCTTAAAAGCATACAAGCCTCAAAAAGTTCATGACAGGAAATCTACTAAAAATTTAGAGGCCAAAGATAGAGCAAGAAAATTGTAGTAAAATTTTATACAAAAACAAGTAGGAGTGCTATATTCGGCTATG
This sequence comes from Calliphora vomitoria, assembly GCA_942486065.2. Lineage (NCBI taxonomy): Eukaryota > Metazoa > Arthropoda > Insecta > Diptera > Calliphoridae > Calliphora > Calliphora vomitoria. Next base: position 67,192,483 of record OW818031.2, read on the forward strand.
CCGAATCTTATATACCCTTCGCCTTTTGTTGATGCATTATTTGCCCACTTACAGCGTAGCATCCTAAATATATCAAGAAAACCTTTAAAAATTTTACATTTAATTGCTGACGAACAGATTATATTGTAGAAGTTACAAACGAAATGACAAACTTATATATACCCTTCTCACGAAGGTGAAGTGCTTAAAAACAGCAAAGCCGAATGAAACACCAAAAAAAAAAAAAAACAGAAAAAAAAACAAAGCAATGAAACCAACACACATCCAAACATACGTTTTGTTGCTTTTTTGTCAAAGCATGCAATAAATTGTATTTTTTTGATGAAATTTTCAGAGGTTGTTTGGGATTTTTGCTCATTATTTATGGACGGATTTTGCTGATTTTAAATAGGAAACTTCTTGAAAGCATGTCTGATAGAATTATTAAAGATTTAGATCCCGTAGATATTTGGAGTCTTCAGAAAATTGATTTCAACAGACAGAAGGACAGACAGACACACATGGCTTAATCAACTCCGCTATCTATAAGGATCCAGAGTATATATACTTTATAGGGTCGGAAAATTATATTGTGGAAATTACAAACGGAATGATAAACTTATATATACCCTTCTCACTAGGGTGAAGGGTATAAAAATATACCTGTTGCATAATGGATGACGAAACGAACGCATGGACAATTTTTCGCAGCTCCCGGGTCAATATTTTTACGTTACTGATGCTTGAGGGAATGTTGCAGAAAAGTGTAGGACCCAAAAAGTTCTTGGTATGGTAAGCAATACGCAGTTGCGGCAAAAGAAGCCAAACATTTGTTACAACGCACCGAAATTTACATCAAGGAATGTTTACAAAAGAGGATGCTTCCATTCATAAGACTTCTTAATGTGTCCACTTATTTTTGGCCTGATTTGGCATCCTGTCAGTATGGTAAGCAAGGTCTTGAGTGGTGCAGGAACAATAATCTGGAATTTGTACCAAGAGAAGAAAATCCTCCAAACTGCCTGGAGCTAAGGCCAGTGGAGGGATATTGGGCTCTTGTTAAAAAAGAATTGAAAAAAGGTGCCCAAAAGTGTGGTAGATTTTAAACGGAGATGGACAACCTGTTTGAACAAAGTAACACAAAGCACTATAAAAACCATAATGGAAGGGATTTCGAAAAAAGTTCAAAATCTCATCATTAGTGATTGGAACTATAAAAATATATTTTTTTTTTCTAAATTGTAACAATAATTTCAATGAAATAAAAAAAGATTCAAAACTGTAGGTTTAGTGGTTTCATTTTTATTAACATATGTATATGTATGTTAAAAATTTTTCGATCTCAGTCCTTACTGACTATTGCAACCGCAGTCACGATTTATACACACTGTCATCTTTATCCGAGTAGCCTAGATTGTTCTTAACGGTCAAAACTAGTATGGTCAAATTCTAGAGATTTCGATGTTAATGTTAGCAGCTTAAACATCAACATTGCTGATAAGTAGAAGCTTCTACTGATGGACGTGTTTATAAACATGATGATGTTGCAGGCAGTCGTTGCAGTCATCCACTTACTGAACTTAGATTATGTCAGTATTCCTTATCGAAAATTCAGTTCTTATTCGTACATTCGGCCAGAAGTTTTACATTCAGATAGTAAGTACTTAAAAATATCTACATAAAATACGATTATCTCTCTTTTACATCAGCACAAATATCTCTCGAACTGAAAGAGATTCTACAGCAAATAACTATTTCTTAACTTAACTACTTCCAAATTTCATCTGCACCATGATAGTTTTATATTCCAACATTGTTTTGCTTCTTTACAATCCAATCGACCAAGTATACCAAAAAAAGGAAATAAAAAAAAAACATTGGTACTTTGTTAGTGTGTACCAAGCAACAGCACTAGTACTTGCAGTAAATATGTAATAAATACCGATTGCTGTTAAAAACAAAAAAAAAAAAAAAAAAAAAAAACATAAAAGTGCAAAAATATTGCGTAATGTACGTTCCTTCGTTCCTGCGTTGCTACGCGAACCTCATTCACTCCCTACTTTAAATTGCTTTTTATTGGTTTGCATTTTATTGTCAGACTGCTGGCTGGCTGTCCGACCGACCGACCGACTGTCTAGCAGGCTGTTTCGTTTGACTTGCAAACTTGCATGTTGGCATATTTTCTTGTAAAAAGATGAACGTAATAGGGCACTGGCACTGGCACAGTGTGTGTGCGTGTGTGTTTGTGTGCTGGGCATGAAGCACACAAAAAATAATTGAAAGAAATATTAAGACTTGACAAATGATATAAGTGTTGTTGAAAATGCGCTTAAACAAGGATAAGTACCGGAAATAGTACCACTACTCTTACAAACGACGACAACAAAAATAGGAAAAACAAAAAACACGCAAACAACACAAGTAATGACAGCAAGAACAATGACAGTTAATTGCATGTTTGCTACTGACATCAATATTTTCTAAGGACTTTTGTAATTTCTTTTTTTAATTTCTTTGCATAATAAATTTATTGTTGGGCAAATAATGTTGTTTAGTTACTTGTTTATATTGAATATCGTTTAAGGTTTATTCGTGGTGTTGCAATGTTGCAATATCATTATTAGATATACATACATATATAAGAAATATGGCAAAATCATTAATCACTTGAAAAAATAATAAAACTATTAGAAAAAACCGAATAGAGGCCTGGAAATATATCCAATAAGGCCCTAATGATTCAGAGGAAAGCTGCAGTATTAATAACAAGTAAACTTTTCTGTGGCGTGAAGAAAGACTGTGAATTTATTAAAACACAATAGTCCTATACCGTAACTATAGTTGTACATGTTTACCATAACCATTTCATCATTTTTACAAGTTTTTTTTTAACAATACTATGGTCAAAGTAATTATGTTTATGATTGCGGTAACCATAATATGTTTTAGTTACCATTGACATGATTGTAGCAATTATACAGGGCTTTCCAACAAGAAGTGTTATTTTGGTATTCAAAGAAAAATTAAATTTTTTTAGATGAATCATCGGATGTTTATTTGATAATAAACATCAGCCAAATGGACACCATGACCACGCTTACAGAACCATATCCTTTTCATGAAATTTTTCATAACCAAATCGCAAAGTGGCTGCCTTATGTCCTCGATAGCCTCACGAATTCTATCTTTAAGGTCTTGAATCGACGCTGGGCTGTTGGCGTAGACCCTATCTTTCACGTGGCCCCAAAGGAAGAAGTGGCATGGTGTTAAATCACAAGATCTCGGTGGCCAATTGTGATCACCTCTTCGAGAGATAACACGGTCCGGAAACTTTTCCCGTAAAAGAGCAATTGTTTCGTTGCTTGTGTGGAACGTAGCGTCGTCTTGTTGAAAGTAGGTGTATTTTGAAAGATCAATATCATCCAAAATGCGGTGAAATGACGTTTGAGGAATGCCCAATTCCAAAGAACGACGAGGAATGGACAACCTTGGGTTTTCTTCAACACTTTGGGCTACAGTAGCAATATTCTCAATGGTTCTTACGCGACGTGCACGGCTTTAATTCTTCACATCACTAACTTATCTCAACAGCTCGAATTTAAAAATTTTGATTTTGCCCCACTGTGCGGTGGCAATATATATTGTGTGGAGATGTTTTTCAGGGTAAGGTATGGAGTCTAATTAATTTCAGAAAAGATTATATGACTAGAATTGGATGTGGATCCATTTGAATGGATGTTATGTACAAGGTGGCGCAAAAGTAAACTTCCGATGTTTTTTGGCTGTAATTAAAAAAAAAAAAAAAGAAAAACTTTGATTCTTTTTGTGGATTATTCTTATTTGGTCTTTTAATTTTTTTTACATCAAGTCGAGAATATGATGTCATGTAAATGGCCGCCGCCACAGTTGATTGTCATTTGTGCCCTTTTTATGGCATTTTCCATCACTTTGGGCAAAACTTCCGGCGATAGGTCCTCACATTCTTGACGGATATTGTCTTTAAGAGCTGCAAGAGTCTAAAAGCCCCACAAAAAGAAGTCTGGAGTGGTCAAATCAGGCGATCTTGCTGGCCAGTGCAAATCGCCAAAACGGGAGATTAGACGTCCGGGAAATGCATCCTTCAGCATATCGGTTGTGGCACGTGCAGTGTGTGCCGTTGCACCGTCCTGTTGGAACCACATGTTTTCCAATCCCAATTCATCAAGTTGCGGCAAAAAGAACTCGTTGATCATTGCTCTGTAGCGCCCACCATTCACAGTAACCGTTTGGACCGTGACGTCTTCGAAGAAAAAAGGTCCGATGACTCCTTCAGCGAAAGCAGCACACCATACAGTGACTTTGAGCGGGTGTAATGGCTCTTCGTGGGTTACACGCGGTTTTTCAGTGCCCCAGAAGCGTAAATTTTGCTTTTTGATGAAAAATCATCTTCCTCTTGGTGGTGATTAAGGATGGCTTGAGCGTATGTTAGACGCGATTGGCGGTCAGCAGCTAACAGCTGATGCACCGTCTGGACTTTGTACGGAAACATTTTCAAATCTTGTACCAAAATTCGCTGTAAAGACCGTCGACTGATACCCATTTGCGTGGCACGTCGTCTGGTCGATGTCGACGGCGCTTCCATGACATCCTCGGCTACAGCAGCAATATTCTCTGCAGAACGGCTACTCCGGGGTCTGCCACGCCTGGCAGCATCTCGTGTTGTGCCAGTCTCTTCGAGGCGAGCGGCTAAACATCGCAGTGTTTCACCAGTAGGCGTTGGACGGCCAGGAAATCTGCAACGAAATTCACGTTGTGCCAAAGTCACCGACCGATTATTGGTCAAATAAATAGTCAGCAATAGTCCGCGTTCTGGATCAGTGTAGCGTAACATTGTTTATTAACGTGTATTTCGCATGTGTTTACTACACAAATGTCAAAACAGAACTGACATTAGGGGCCAATCGCAAAATTTATAGAATTTTCTGATAGGAGGATTACTTCTGCGCCACCTTGTACTTATTGGGTGCCCCGATAGACTACACGATAGTGTGCTGGACTATCAATCTGGGGGTTGCGGGTTCGATTCCCGCCAGAGACTCTGGGTGTATCTGCAGACAAGCAAAACGCTTCGCAGTTTGTGTTTTTTTTTTTAAAAAAAAAAAACCCTGAGGAAAATATACCTCTAGTTTGGACGTTCCAGCACGTCAATGAACCCAAACACATCTCAAGTGGCTACAATCCACTATTAAAATCCATCAAAAACCATTTTTAATTGTACAAAACTAAAAATTAATAACATTTTTGAATAGAAACGGATAATTGGTTGTATAAATGTCAACGAAAACTTTGCTAAACTACTACACTTACTAAATCCAATATTTGCTGGTTACATTCTTTATAGATGCACTCCTTATATTTATGCATACATTTCGAATGCTTTAAGAAATAAACTCATAATCATATTGTCTCTCAAACTCACTTCAGACAACCATAAAATGTTTATCTCTTTTATAACAGTATTACTTAAATAAGTCAAAGATATAATTTAAGCCTTTTATCTCAGTGATGACCCCGACAAAAAGAAATAAAACTTTCCAAATCTCTGGCCATAACTGTTCATTTCTGTACATTAAATAACAACAAAGTAAATTATTTTCTGGAAAATTAATAACAATTATGAACTGAAAATAAATGAAAATAAAACATTATTTTTTATACAAAAAATTAATCCTTTAAGAGTATATTTTGAGTAAAAGGATCAGACAGGCAGACACTCTCCCACAAACAGATGCAGAAACATTTACTAACATGTACTTGTGCATCCAGACAAAATGACAAAATGCCTGCAGTAGATGAAGCTGGTTGTTTTGCTTGCTGCTTTAAGTCCGTTTGAAAATACATTTACCAGGATTATTGTACAAAAATACTTTAAACTGGAATATGTTTTTGTAGTTATTGTAGTTGCAACATATTACCATTACAAGTTGTACAGCTATAACAATAACAATTGCCAGCAACAATATTTAGTGCAACATTGTAAGAGGAGTTTGTGACCAAGTCAAAGGAATGGAGCAAGCCTGCCTTCAACTAGTTGTGGCAACCACCAACAGTTTGTTTGTCTAGCTGGCTTGTTGTTCTGTATCTTTGACAGTTTGTCTATACTGTCAGTCCTCCTAGTGTTACAGATACACTTTTCTCTCTCCTCCTATTTTTGTGACCAATAAAACAACAAATTATTTCTAGTTGCATAAATTCACACCAAGTACATCCTTTTCTCGGTCATGGACTCATGCATACACAACAACTAAAATAAAATCTCCTAAAACTTAAAAAAAAAAAATAACAAAAATGTTTGTCAGTTTTGTTTAGTTTAGTTTGGTTTTGTACTATTTTTGACCTTTTCTACTTTTTATCATCTTCTCGTTACAACACAACTTTGACAACTCTCTATGAGAAGTTGTCTGAATGAAAACTATGACAATGTTTATCTTTACAAAACTTTAAATATTTGTCTAGCTGAGAGGGTATATCAATTGTTTTTTCTCGGTTTAGTTCTGTATTAAGATGCTACAGCCGGTCTTTAGTTAAAAACAATACTAATAAATATAAACTAATCAAGTCTGTATGATCACCTCATTGCGTTTCAAGTAATCAAGATATAGAATGTATTAGTAGTCTCATAATCTTTTGTATAATAATACTTTGGGTTTGTTGCTCGCAAGAAACGCGGCACCGACTGATCTAGTGATCACCATCAAATTATACAAGGTGGCGCAAAAGTAATCCTCTTATCAGAAAATGTTATAAATTTTGCGATTGGCCCCTAATGTCAGTTCTGTTTTGACATTTGTGTAGTAATCACATGAAAAATACACGTTAATAAACAATGTTACGCTACACTGCTCCAGAACGCGGAATATTGCTGACTATTTATTTGACCAATAATCGGTCGGTGACTTTGGCACAACGTGAAGTTCGTCGCAGATTTCCTGGCCGTCGAACGTCTACTGGTGAAACACTGCGACGTTTAGCCGCTCGCCTCGAAGAGACTGGCACAACACGAGATGCTGCCAGGCGTGGCAGACCCCGGAGTAGCCGTTCTGCAGAGAATATTGCTGCTGTAGCCGAGGATGTTATGGAAGCGCAGTCGACATCGACCAGACGACGTGCCACGCAAATGGGTTTCAGTCGACGGTCTTTACAGCGAATTTTGATATTAGATTTGAAGATGTTTCCGTACAAAGTCCAGACGCTGCATCAGCTGTTAGCTGCTGACCGCCAATCGCGTCTAACATACGCTCAAGCCATCCTTAATCACCACCAAGAGGAAGATGATATTTCATCAAAAATAATCATGAGTGATGAGGCCCATTTCTATCTTAGCGGGTACGTAAATAAGCAAAATTTACGCTTCTGGGGCACTGAAAATCCGCGTGTAACCCACGAAGAGACATTACACCCGCTCAAAGTCACTGTATGGTGTGCTGTTTTCGCTGGAGGAGTCTTCGAAGACGTCGCGGGCCAAACAGTTACTGTGAATGGTGAGCGCTACAGAGCAATGATCAACGAGTTCTTTTTGCCGCAACTTGATGAATTGGGATTGGAAAACATGTGGTTCCAACAGGACGGTGCAACGGCACACACTGCACGTGCCACAACCGATATGCTGAAGGATGCATTTCCCGGGCGCCTAATCTCCCGTTTTGGCAATTTGCACTGGCCAGCAAGATCGCCTGATTTGACCGCTCCAGACTTCTTTTTGTGGGGCTTTTTGAAGTCGCGGGTTTTTGTCAACAAGCCTCAGACTCTTGCAGCTCTTAAAGACAATATCCGTCAAGAATGTGATGACCTATCGCCGGAAGTTTTGGCCAAAGTGATGGAAAATGCCATAAAAAGGGCTCAAATGACAATCAACTGGGGCGGCGGGCATTTACATGCCATCATATTGTCGACTTGATGTAAAAAAAATTAAAAGACCAAATAAAAATAATCCACAAGAAGAATCAAAGTTTTTAATTTTTTTTTTTTTTAATTACTGCCAAAAAACATCGGAAGTTTACTTTTGCGCCACCTTGTATACTGATCTAATGACCACACCATCCTATCGAAATGGCAAAATTGCATCATTTACTAATAAAACCAAGAATCTACACGCAGAGAAAAAACATGGTTGTGGTAAACATAATCTAAGTGAAACATATGGTAAGATATATGATTGTAGTCCAAACATTTTATGATCATTATTAAGTAGTATCATAAAATATCATAATATGTTCTAAAATAATCTCATTTTAATATAAATCAATCATAATATGACCCAATTAAATCATATTATGATCCAATGAAGTCATATTATGATCCAATGTAAACATATGAATTTGGTTAGTATATGTTGATAATTAAGATACTAATGAGAGCTTCACTATTTGCAGATAGGGCAAATGAATGGTGGCTAGTAGAAGTAATGAACCGATTATAATCATATTCAATAGGCTTAATCCTTGATAACAATTGATAACAATCAATAAAACTTAAAACAACCAATTTTGTGTCAACCCATCTAAAATTTTGCAGTCACATGTGGAAAATTCGGTCATAAAGGCCACAAATTCCGTTGACACAATGAATCTGATATCTCTGGATACACAATGCAGCACGAACCTATTTAGCTTATCAGAGTATAGGAGATGTATCTAAAATTCAGCATAGATCATGTAAACAGTCTGCGGATCATAATATAATAGTCAGTTGAGAGGAGATTACCTCTGTACTTAGTCTTTATAAAGAAGGCATTTTTTACTCCCCCATACTCTGCTTTTAAGAATGCCCTCCCATATAAACCCACGCCCATCAAGCATTCTATCACCTATTTTACAACATTCTGAATACAGCGAACCGTTAGGAAAGAGGAATTTCGTGGAGTCTACTTACTCGTAACTACAACGACATGGTGGTTAAGATAACAGCAGTGCAGACAGAAGCTTAAAAATCTAGTATGAATTGTTCTCTACACGCAGAAAAAAAAATATAGTTGTGCATTGTTACTGTAACCATTTCAACATTTTTAACAATATTATAGTCACAGTAACTATATATATGATTGTGGTAACAATAATATGGTTAATTTACGATTCACATGATTGTATCAACCATATATATGGTTACAGTAAACATGTATATGTTTGTGACAACCATTTATATGATGAATAATTATACCCTTCACCTTCGTGAGAAGGGTATATATAAATTTGTCATTCCGTTTGTAATTTCCACAATATAATTTTCCGACCCTATAAAGTATATATATTCTGAATCCTTATAGATAGCGGAGTCGATTTAGCCATGTCCGTCTGTCTGTTGAAATCAATTTTCTGAAGACCCCAGATATCTTCGGGATCCAAATCCTCAATAATTCTGTCAGACATGCTTTCGAGAAGTCTCCTATTTAAAATCAGCAAAATCCGTCCATAAATAACGAAGATATGAGCAAAAATCCGAGACAACCTCTATTTTTGGCCTATTTCTTGATCTATATCTCGATTACTAAGTCATAAATATAGACAATATGGATATCTAATGATAGATATTTCAAAGTCCATTGCAACGATGTATATAAGGCTATACAAAGTTGGACCTACAATGGGTCAAAATCGGGAAAATACTTTTAAACCCGAATTTTTTTTCACAAAAAACATTATTTTGTCATAAATTTTTTTCAGTAATAAATAAAAAAAAAAAATTTTAAAAATTGGAAAAAACTTTTAAAAAACAATTTTGAAAAAAAAAATTTTTTTAAAAAATTTAAAATAAAATTTTTTAAAAATTTATAAAAAAAGTTTTTTGAATAATAATTCCACGGGAGTTTTTACCTTGTTCCCATTTTTCATATTCAAATTCAATGAGGAAAAACTCCCAGGGAACAAACTCCCGATGAATTTTTTATTCATAATTATGCTGATTAAGAAGTAACAAAATTAACAGTATTAAAAAATGAAATTAGATTATGAAAGGTTTCTGAAAACCTACCCCCCTCTCTTTGGGAGTTTAAGTCTTCGAATAGTTTTCTAAAGCATGGTTTCACAAAGTTCATGGGCTGTCCAGAAAATTCTTAACTTTGTAAGGTGATGTTTGAAATACACCACCATTTAAATCCCATAGAGACTGGCTATATAGGACTTTTTCTAAATTCGGGCATCTAATATTGCAATTAATAAAATCAATTGCTTAATGATTATTAGGATACGCCATCTTTGGTAAAAATAACGCATTTAGAAGTTATTTCTTCAAACCAGCAATTAAACTGTTTCGATAATATTTACAAAAATATTTTAATTTCCCCACTTATTTGCCTAGTGTGACCCTAAAATAAACCTCCATGTCAAGCCTTGCATCACACACACACACATAAATAAATCATTGTCATTCATTTGGGGGCGGGTGTTTGGGGGAATTCGGCCTCTAATAGTTTTTATTCAAGAATAACAGCAACAATATGCATTACAGAAAAGCTTATGTGTGTTGGTTTGTGTTGGCCAGAGATTGCATGTAAATTTAAGCCAGAATCAAGACGTTACCAATAGTTGTATAAATTTCGGTTGTTGTTTTTCTTCGGCAGGATTAAAAACATTTAAAGATTTGGATTTTGTGTGTGTGTGTGTGCCAAAAAATGTGTGCAGGAAACTGTTTAGCTTGTAGAAATAAAAATGGCCATTAGAAAATGGGGTTAGTTTATTTCTTAACATGAAATTCTCTAAATAGATCCAATTAGTGTAAATGGAAAATGTGTTTGCAAATTTTTCGAATATAGAAAACTATTTGTTATTTAAGTTATATTTACAGATAGATGGTGTTGTTGTGGTATTAAATTATGGGCTAATTCCTAGACAATTTCATGTTTAGTTTTAGAAGAAATTTTAAATATTTTTTATTGAGGCTTTCGTTTGCATATACGTTTTAAAGCATGTATACTTTTAATTCTAACTATTTATCTTTTTCCAGTATTTCTTAACGAAATATTCAGGTATGTGAGGAAAATCTAACGATTTCATGACGGTCGATTTGAGAAGGTGTGATGAATTTCGATCGATTTCAAGAATATTTTTTGCAGCAAATTATCTAAAATAATTTAGGAAAGGAAAGTGATAAAAATGAATTCAGACGTATCAAAATCAATGTTCAAACAATGGGCAAAACGAAAATAATGAACACATCGCATGCATTTTCATTTTCAAATCGTTTCTTTTTCGAAATCGATTTCCATCACATAACTGATTAAAGTCTCTGTCAAATATGTTTGTTTATATTTATATCTTTTATTAAAGAATTTATTCAATCCTTGTTTCCATGGCTTCTAATTTTAATACAACAGTTTTATATTTAAATACTTTTGAACTTATCAGTAACAAAAAAATAAAAAATAAACAAGAATTTGTTGCCAATATTTTTTTTGGTAAATCTTATGTATGTAATACTTGGTATTATATCTTTAGACAAACATCCATAGACACAAGTACAATACAGTTTTTCTATTCCAGATGGCCCTTCAAATACATATTCTCCACTAGTAAAACTAAACTTTTATATGATTCTACTTATACTATTGTATCTGTTGTCTTCTATCTCAGCTTTTTTGTATATTTTGGTTTATCTTTTACGGGATACTACTATTCGTATGTAAGAATAACAACTCATTCTCATAATCCTTGTTTAGTTTTATGTTTATTTGAATGCACTTTGAATATGTTGCAGACAGTGGGGAAGAAAACTGTATTTAACAAATTATTTAAAAGTGGAGAAATATTGCCTTTTTCTGCACTTTTAAATAATTTGCAGTAAAAGGCAGCACTGTAAATGAGTCACTTAAAAATACAAAAATTTTACACTTTTTGCTCTAAGTTTGAACAAAAGTTGAGAAGTTTGAAGAGTTTTATATTGTTATTAATTGAGCTTTTTATTACCTTGTGAAAAATTGATCTTGTTTTTGAAGTACTTAAGAATTACAGTGTTTTCTCATGAAGAATATTCCATCAAAGTCCAGATGTTATGTTTTAATATCAAAAAAAAGCAAGTATTTCTAAGCTAAAAGTTCATTTCTTTTAAAATATTTTCAGATATTTGGATGTTATTAGTAACTTCTTTCAAAAATGTATATATCAATCCAAAGTCAACTAAAATTTAAAAAAGTGTTTAAATTGATTCCGATCGATTAATAACACTATGCTACACCAAATATAGCATCACCTAAAATGCAAAACGATGTATCATCAAAAAATTCGAAATTGAGCTTTTTATTGATTACGATTCACTACATCATTTTTTAATTTTAAATCCCGGGATTTTCGGGGTTTTCTAAATACCGTTTTTCATAAATAAATAGGGGAAATAGTAATTTTTGTGTGCATTTTTCATGTATTTGAACTTTTTACATGTCCGACACCTGGATTGTTATCAAAATCCCGAACACCGGGATTTTCAAAAATCAGTCCCGATTAGCATCTCTAATCATAATACATGTGTGTTCAAAATTTTAAACTTCTATCAGAAATAACTAAGTTATAGCCAAAATTCAAAATCATGTATCATCAAGAGCATGATTTTGTTAAACAAAATAAAGTATCATCAATCATGCTAAAGAAAATATAGCAGATTATTTAATGTTTTTTTTTTTTTTTAATCACAACTAGCATTAATTTTTTTAAAGATGATGTTTTGAGCTAGCATTGAAAAGAAAAACGAAAATGTGTTGTAAAAATAATAAAATGTGAAACATGCAAGTTTCTAAAAAATTAGAAAAAGAAAGTATATGCGACAGAAAGCCAAGAAAATTTGCGAAAGGAAATATTTGAACGTTTTTGGCACATGTCATGGAACCAAGAAAAACGTTATGTTTTTGTATAAAAAATAAATTTTTATTTTTTTATACACACGCAGAAAAAAAATATAGTTGTGCATGTTTACTGTAACCATTTCAAAATTTTTAACAATTTTATAGTCACAGTAACTATTTATATGATTGTGGTAACAATAATATGGTTAATTTATGATTCACATGATTGTATCAACCATATATATGGTTACAGTAAAGAGGTATATGTTTGTGACAACCATTTTTATGATGAATAATTTGATCATAATATGTTTTTCTGAGATTATGATATCCATAAGCCGAGAGCAACATATTATGGTAAGTCCTTCATCATATAAATGGATGTCACAAACATATACCTCTTTACTGTAACCATATATATGGTTGATACAATCATGTGAATCGTAAATTAACCATATTGTTACCACAATCATATAAATAGTTACTGTAACTATAATATTGTTAAAAAGCTTATAAAAATTTTGAAATGCACAGCTATATTTTCTTTTCTGCGTGCAGATTTCGATTGATGATACGTTATTTTGTTTTAGAAAACGACAATTCAAAATGACGTAAGCCACATAGCTTAAAGTGTTTTTTAAATAACAGTTTTTTTTTTATCTAAAATATATTTCTAGTTTCATGTTAATCCAGACCTGAAAATTTTGTTTCAATATTTTAAGTAGTTTCCATTTTATATCGTTTTTTGCTTCTCCTGTACACTTATGAAAAGTAATGTTACGTTATTTGGCATTTTAAGTGACGATATGTAGGGGTTCTCATGTAGCCATTCTGTTTTATTGGAGTCGATTGAGTTCGGAAATACTTCTAGTTTTACTAGATGACTTCGTTTAGCACTTTTTTAACTAAATATTATTTTCGTTCACTTTTGTATCACTGTATAATAATCAAAAATAAAGAACATACTTTTCAAAAAATAAAATTCGTTGATAAATTATTCTAAAGGCTTTTCCAATAAGGACTTCCAAACTTTGACAGTTGATAGCGACCATATTCTTGAAGCCCAAATCTGTCGAATTGGCTGTCATTAATTCAGTTTGTTTTGCCAAATCACCATGGACGGATATAGTGTTCAACAACACGTACAAATAATAAAATTATTTTATCAAAATGGGTGTTCTGTTCCGGCAACGTTCCGCGCGTTTCGGCAATTTTACGATGAGGTCCATTTCTGGATAAATTCGCACGTCAACTAATTAAATTTTCAAATTTGGGACGATAGCAATCCTCATGAGATCCAAGAGCGTCGAATACATCGCGAAGAAGTCAGAGTTTGGTGTGAATTTTTGGCTGGCGGCATCGCCGGTCTATATTTTTTGGCCAGGCCATCACCGTCCATGTGCTATAGGTTGATGATTTCCAACTTCTCGTGGCCTGAATTGGTTGATATGGGCAATAATGACATGTGGTTTCAACAGGACGGTGCTACATGTCACACAGCTCATGACACATAAAGGCATGATCATCTCTCATGGTGCGATTTGACCCCGTTAGACTTTCACTTGAAGGGTTTATGTGAATAAGCCACAATCCACAGCGGCCGACAAAGCCAACATAACCCATGCCATCGGTGAAATTCTGCCTGTTTTATGCACCAGTCATGGAAAATTGGAAATGTTGGAAGCGTCACCCAGCGAAGCCACTGCGGACATTTGCACGATGTTATATTACATACATAATGACATCGATAGACATTTTAAGCGAATGCAACAACGTAGATGATATCTCACACAAACTTTGTTTTATTTAAATTTAAAGATGGAAAGCGCGTAATGAAAGACTCTTTACATTCTTCCAAATTGTATTTTTTTTTTTCACTTCTTTTTTTTTTTTTTTTATGGGCAAACATTTTGGAGATATTTTTATCAAATTTTGTTCAACTTGTTTTGGCTCAGGGACGAAGCCTATTTCAATTTCTAATTTTTATAGATATACACACAAGTTCCTTCGTAAATAAGTTTTATATCACAGTGCAACAAGAAAAAATATAACCATATACACCACTACGTGATAAAAGACCAAAAAAAGACCCGTGTCTCCCTGTATTTTTATGGGCCCCCAAAGATTTGGGGCCTCGGTGTAATTTTTGCAAAAAAGTGATCATTTTGTCGTCTTAATCGACTTACTGAGAAAAACAAAATTGATAAAGCAACTGTAACAGCCACACTACCAGTGCTTGCACGTGAAAATTTTGTATCTTCAAGGCCGCCAACTAGAACCAGTGGTGTTACTTATGAAGATCCATTTGATAACGATTATGAGCCCCAACAGGTAAGAGATGTACCACAACTAATAACACAAATGGAAATGGATTTTATTGTGGCCAAGTACAATTGTCGACCTTGGTAGCAGCGTAAATCCAAAAATGCAAAATAAGGGACACCCTAATGTGCATGTAGGTGGCACATCTAAGCTATAACGAGTATTGTTAATAATCTATACTGCAGTGTTGTATTGTTTAGTAGTTTACTATACATGCTATGTATAGTATACTATGTAGAGTTGTACATATAACACACTTGCAACCATGTGTATGAATTTCACCAAAACAAAAAAAAACTAATTTTTCCCTTAAGATTTTAAACTGATACTTAAGATGCCATAAATTTGCAAATATGTATAAATTTACGAGTAAGTGAATGTGTGTAACTATGTGTGTGCTATAAATGGAAACTATGCAATTTAACATTTTAGTACTTTGCGTATGTTCGTTCGTTCGTTCGTTCGTTCCTGTGCTAAGCCAGATTAAGGAATAAAGATTTTCTGTGCATAAAAACAAAATAAAATATTCGATTAAAATTTGTTGCTGCCATAAATGGGAAATTTGCTTTAAATGACGTTGAAACGAGTTTACAAAGTATTTTAAAGGTTTCAAAAAAGCAAATTAAATTTTAAAAGTCGTAGGTATATTCGCATAAGAGGGGAACTAACAGACTTTGTAGGATTAGGCTTCAATGTTTATAAAGAATATTATATAAATTTTGTACCAAAGTTCACACAAGATTTGAATTTGACACCATTTGCACAGTAAAGTGGTGGTGTCAACCAACAAAAACAAATAATTTGTTTGACAGATGACAGTTTAGAGTTAGTAAAATTGGTAGAACAAGGCATTTTTATTGTGGAACAATATTTCACCCTAAGCTATAAAACACATTTTCACATTGATGTCTTCATTAATCGTCAAAATTGCATTTGATGTTCAGAAATCCCACATGTGATTGACGGAAAATAAATGTACTCAACATACAACGTTTTACTGTTTGGTATGGATTTTGGATCTGATGGCATCATTGGACTACACTTTTTCCAAAATAAAACAATATCACAACATGATAACAGAGTAGTTTCTGGTTGAAATTTAAGGTAGAAATTCAATGCTGCGTCAACAAAATTCAGCCATATTTATGATCAGAGACAATTTCGACAAAAGACCACGTATGTACCAGCAAAGCTGTAGAATCTATTTGTCCCGTGTACTTTCTGATTAGATAAAATAATAACAGCTTTAAAAAAAATACGATATTTTCTAACTCTATTAAATCATGAGACAATTTTAGAAGGATCTGGGTATTGTAGATGTTTGCTTTTAAAGCTGAACGAATGAATGAAAAGTATCAGCTTGATAAGGTATATCGTTTTTTTTGTATTATAATTACAAGCACAAGAGCGGTATTATAGTACACACGAGTTTAGTTACGCGATAATGTGGTCTTTGATATATAATAATTTAGCTTAACCCTCTAATGCTTAAGCATGCCTCAAGGCACTCATCGCAAAAATGCCAAAAACAGTAAATATAACTGAATTTTCATTTAAAAAACTCTTGTAACAGTTTCTAAAAACGAACTTAAATATTTTAATAAGCCTTGAAACGTATTAAAAGCTCTCTTCTTTCTTATTTAATTCACTTTTTGCAAACTAAGTGCATTAACAACCAAAAAAAATATAGGAAGTCCACTTTTATTTTATATATTGGAGTCAAGATTTATGAAAAAAAGGTAAGCTACTCTTTAGAGACATGATTAATTGATGAATGCCTTCAGGCACTCTTGGGCATTGCAGACTAGTTTTGCTGCGTTAGTTGTTCCTCATATAACAAAATGTTGTTTTGTTTTCTTTGTATTGATTTGCAATTTTTTACGTACAATTTTAAGAAATGGCTGGTCTAGTGAACAAACGTTTAAAATTATCTGATTTGAGTGATGAACAATTAGAAAAGTTGTTTTCAATAAAAACTGACAAACTATACTAGCTAAAACCCAACTATGTTCCAATCCTTAAAGCCCAAAGGGTGCCTTAAGGCACTCATTTACATTTTCCCACCTGGCAGGTAAAGCATTGATTGTAAAAACATTTAAATGTTGTTTTAGAAATCATAAAAAAAGTTATTACCAAAGTTTTTAGGCATTTTTTTTAGAAATTGGCATTAGAGGGTTAATGCTATTTTAGTCAAAACAGTGCTAAAGATATCAGAGGTACGCTGAGACCTCTGAGAAGTAGTTTATGATTTCTCTATATTATAATAGTGCAGTGCAAAGCAGCTAGCGTGGGCTTATCTAAATTGATAATTGTCATCAAAAAAAAACTGGGTCTCTTTTGGGACTTTTGGCACAAACAGGGAAAACCCAATGTTTCCTTGTTTTTTTCTAATCAGTATTAAACTTTATTTTTTGTTTACATATTTAAAATAAGAAGATATATAATTCTACTCTTGAAAAAATCATTCTCCTCTAGTCATATTCTAGAGGAGAATGATTTACAAATATGTACAACAAAAGTAAAATCCCATATTGTAATTTGAAATCTCCTTGTATTTACTACCACCACCTCACCTTCTCTTTGGACCACAAATATTTGCATGGGAAAAAAAGTTTTGCCAAAGGGCTTCTTTGAATGAATTTATGATTTTTTTATATTTGAGTTTTCCTTACTTTTCCCTACATACCGCAATGATTTCAAAGTACCCAGGTAGGTGCACAAACAGACGAGAAATAAACTTTATTTTTTTTTCATTGCAATGTAAACAGCATTTTGTAAAACTAGAAATAAAAAATGCGAAAAAATAATGTAGAAAACTTTTTTTTATAAGTTTTATTATAATTCCTTTTTATTTGGCTAAAGTTAAAAAAAAAAAAAAAATAGTATGTACCATAGCCAATATTAAATGGGAGTTGTCTTTTCTAGTTCTCCAAAAAAAAAAATATATATATGTATTAAAAACTTTAACGTTTTAGAGTCGGCGAGGGAGGAGGGTATTTCCTTTGTAAAGATCTGAATACAAACAAATTGAGATCAGCTCTATTTGTGGCTGTAGTAAATACATACTTAAGAGTTTGTAAGTAGTTTGTGGATATAAGTATTGTTTATTGATGTTTTCTTTCTTTTTGGGATGAAAAAGATATTCGTATTAAATTTGTTAAAGGATAAAAGTAGTAATAATGGTCTTGCATTGAGAAACGAAAAGTGTTATTTGAAATTTTGATTAGATTTCTTGGAGACTAATTTATGGTTAAGAAATGAAATGTATTTTGTGAGGGAAATGTGGTTTAGATTCCATCACGAACAATTGGTAAAGCTTTTGATACGGATTTGACAATAAGTTATTTGGAAGCATTCAAGTTACTTTTTTGTGTATAAATTTTTAAAAATCGAGGTAGTCTTGGTTTTTTGATTGTATTTTTGTTACCAAAATTCTCAGGGCTATATTGGAATATAAGTACCTCAGTAATCCCAGCGAGAGCTGGTTTGTGCGGTTCAGAAGTGGTGATTTTGATACGAAAGACAAAGATCGCCCAGTGCAGCCAAAAAAGTTCGAAGACCAAAAATTTTAGTCATTGCTCCATGAAGATTGTTGTAAAACTTAACAAGAGCTTGCAAAATAATTGGGAGCTACTTAAGCAGCAATTTCAAAACGTTTGCGAACAACAGGTTACATTGAAGCAGAGAGACCTTGAATTGATCCATTACGATAACTAGAAGCGCAAAATATCCTGTGTGAAGCCCGTCCAACCAGCCGCATTGACACCAAAGCGAAATATCCATGATGTTTGGTGAGATCAAAAGGGCCCAATCTATTATGAGCTGCTAAATCTAGACAGACCATCACAGGGATCCTGTACCGAACGCAACTAATTCGCTTGAAGCGAGCATTGGCCGAAAAACGATCAGAAAAAGCGGCCAGACATGAAACTGTAATATTCCATCATGACAACGCTGGGCCACATGTTTCAATATATTTTAAACTAGCTTGACCCGGTGCGCTTCGCTACCCCTGTCGATGTAAAAATCGGTTCAGCCGTTTAGTAATTATTGTTTAAAAACTAAAAGTACCAATTTTACCCGTTTTTCCCCTTTTTATCCCTTTCTGGTCCAAGTATTGAAAAAATTTATAGCCTATTGACGCTTCCAAGTAAGGATCTATCTACGTTCCAAATTTCAATAAAATCGGTTCAGCCGTTTAGGCGTGATGCTCAAACAAACAAACAAACAAACTTACAAAGACATTTATATATTTATATAGATAGTATTTAGAATGAAGTGTTTAGGAAGTTTTTCTTCACCAGCTTGATAGTCCAGACCGTGCCTACCGGACTTCCATTTGTTTCGCTCATAGCAGAACGCTCTCTCCGCACAGAGAAAACAGATTCGTGATAGCAACCGAATTTGTTGCCAATCAAATGATTCTACCTTAGTGACCGAATTTTACAATTGTGGCTGCAAAATGTTGGAAAGGGTAATAAAAGTATGGTTGCTGAAATTCTTATTTATCAACTGACTTTCTGTTGATAGAATCGACAAATACTATGTGTGCAATCGAATCATTCGATTGGCAACAAATTTCTTTGCTACTACGAATCTGTTTTCTCTGTGTGGGATACGCTTAACTTTGGAACAGTTTATCCGATATTGGCTTGGCTTCGCTCTTGGCCTCAAAATATGAGCAGTTCTTTTGGCTAGATATCCAGAAAGATGACATTTTGAAAAAAATCGTGAAATTAAACATTTTTGTTAAACAACACACAGTGGTTTAGAAACGTTTTATGGAAACTATTGGAGATATTGCTACGAAATTTCACAAGGTTGAAGCTGAGACGTTTTTGAGTTGGTTTACATTTGTTAAGCTTCCTACCCCTAATGGGGACCAGTGCGTTGCATCTCAAAGTTGATCACCTCGGGTCTCAAATTAAAAAAAAAAATCGCCAAAAAATCATTTGTGATTCGAATGAGCTGAAATTTAAAATATAAAAAGTCCTTGAGAAGATCTACAAAAAATACGCTTACATGTGTAGGTTATCTCCATTAGTTGAAAAGATATTTAGATTTATTGATTTATTTTTATTAATTTTGCTCGATCTATTTATGGTTTTTTAGATATGGTGGGCTTATGGAAGGTCCAAATATATTTAAAAAAAAAATCAGCTGTGTTAGCGATGATATTCTAAATAAAATAAAAACAATTTGCTATTGGTTATCTCGCTATAAAAAGATACAAGCAGCCAACTTTGGAACATGGAAAAAGGGCCGTATTTCTACGATTTTTTTCCAAAAAAGCCCATATATTCTTTCTTTTGTAGAAAAGAATTTTCTTCGGGACTATATACAATTTGTATATGATACGCAAAGAGAACTTAATGCAAAAGCATGTAAAGTAAATTATGGCTCACTTAAGCGGACATAACACCTCTCAGACCTATCCAAACTTGGCCAATTTAAAAAAAAAAAAATTTAGGTTTGAGTAAAAAATTCTAAAAATGCAAAGCACCGATCCTCAAAAAGGCTCCATATTTGTATAACCTTATATGTTTCTTAAATACTTACAAAGTTTTTTTTTTATAACACACGGTAAATAACGTCACAGTAGGAATTTTTCTAAAGAACCTCAGTTTTTGTAACACATTTTCCCCGTTTTAGGAATTTCGGTATTTGAAAATAATAAATGTCAAAAATTATAATGCCATTGATTTTAGGAGATTTGGATCTTTATTAGTTCCAAATTTTATTATGATATCTGTAACCATTAAAATTTTACATTAATTCAAATTTTGTAGTTTTCTTCGTGGAAAATCACAATATTATAATTCTTTTAAGGTTTTAAAGTAAATGACGTCCCAAAAATTTATAAAATTAATTAATTTTACTAAAATATCAATCTTCAAGTATTAAGGTTTTCACCAATATCAAATACTTATATTAAAAGCCTTCACTTACTCCTCAGAAGTTTTACAAACCTTGCCTCCTTAGAAAATTTTTTACTTATTTTCATATATTGCATGCAAAATGTTTAGCAAACCGAAGCGACGGAAACCGGGGTATTGGTGTATTATATAATTAAACATCTATTGGTCAATTCACAAGGTCTCTTATCAGTCATATTGTCATAATGTCCTAATATATCACGACTCGGCGGCTAGCCTTAACCGACTCTTAGGTATTCGGCGTTGGTCTCTGCTGGTTTGTTACGATAACACAATAAACATAGCATAGAAAGTAGTGTTATGTTAGAACAAGTTATGCTTGAACAGCAATAAAAACCATTGTGAAATATTAAGACATTACGACAATATGACATGATAAGAGACCTTGTGAATTGACCATATGTGTAAATGAAATACAAAAACTAATTTTAAATTATAATTTTTTTCACCAATACTTGAAATTTCAAAGCATTTTACTTATTGGGAGCATCAACAATCCAAAATGTGCAAGCTGAAGGTCAGCTGAAGTAGGCCCCTCTCCTACATAGGCAATAGTCATGGGATATAGTAAAAAGTTATTTTGGAAATAAAGGGTTTTCCAACAAGAGGTGTTATTTTGAATCACCCGGTATTTCTGTAGCTGTCACTTTTGACATTGACATTTGACAAGTAGAAACTACGCCATTAATAAAAATGGAACGATACACGCTTCAACGACGCATTGAAATTATTAAAATTCTCTACAAAAATTGGGAAAATATTGCAGTCACAGTTCGCAAAACTAAAGCATTTTTGGGTTGTCATGAAGCACCTTGCGGACAGAAATTGGTGGAAAAACTCGAGCTGTTGGGACAAGTTAGTGATGTGAAGAATAAAACCCGTGCACGTCGCTCAAGAACAACTGAGAATATTGCTGCTGTAACCCAAAGTGTTGAAGAAAACCCAGGTTTGTCTATTCCTCGTTGTTTTTTGGAATTGGGGATTCCACAAACGTAATTACACCGTCTCTTATGATCGGAATTGGATGATATTGATCTGGACAGCGTTTACTTTCAACAAGACGGCGCTACGTGTCACACAAGCAACGAAAGCAATCTCTCGAAGAGGTGATCATAATTGGCCACCGAGATCTTGTGATTTAACAATTTGCGACTTCTTATTTTATGGCCACGTGAGAGATAAGGTCTACGCCAACAGCCCAGCCTCGATTTAAGACCTCAAAGATAGAATTCGTGAGACTATTGAGGACATAGGGCAGCCACTTTGCGATATGGTTATAGAAAATTTCGTGAAAAGGATATGGTCCTGTAAGCTTGGTCGTGGTGGCCATTTGGCTGATGTTGGTTTTCATTATAAACGGCATACCTTCCTCTTTATTATGAAATAAACATCCGATGATTTATCTCAAAAATTGCAATTTTTCTTTGAATACCAAAATAACACCTCTTGTTGGAAAACTCAGCATAACAGATTTAGTTTATATGTGCTAAACTCCTAATTTAATTATTGATAAATTCACAGAAATTTATTGTGTATAAGCTAGCTAAGGCCAGAAAATAAGGAAACCTGTTCCCAAAAGGATTTCGAAAAACTAAAGATATATAAAAACAAGTAAGAGAGCTATATTTGGCTGTGCCGAATCTTATATACCCTTCACCAAATTATAATTTAAAATAAAATTAAAAAAAAAATTTTTTTAAATTTTTTAATTTTTTTTTTTTCAAAATTTTTTTTTTTAAATTTTTTTCCAATTTTAAATTTTTTTTTTTTAAATTTATTAGTGAAACAAATTTATGACAAAAGAATTTTTTTTGTGAAAAAAAATTCGGATTAAAAAATATTTTCCCGATTTTGACCCATTGTAGGTCCAACTTTGTATAGCCTTATATGCATGGTTGCAATGGACTTTGAAATATCTATCAGTAGATATCCATATTGTCTATATTTATGACTTAGTAATCGAGATTTAGATCAAGAAATAGGCCAAAAATCGAGGTTGTCTCGGATTTTTGCTCATATCTCCGTTATTTATGGACGGATTTTGGTGATTTTAAATAGAAGACTTCTCGAAAGCATGTCTGACAGAATTATTGAGGATTTGGATCCCGAAGATATCTGGGGTATTCAAAAAATTGATTTCAACAGACCAACGGACAGACAGACAGACGGACATGGCTAAATCGACTCCGCAATCTATAAGGATTCAGAATATATATATTTTATAGGGTCGAAAAATTATATTGTGGAAATTACAAACGGAATGACAAATTTATATATACCCTTCTCACGAAGGTGAAGGGTATAAAAATATCAAAGCTTAAACAAAACACCAACAATAAACAGTGATTTTATCTTTTCTTACATTCAATTCTACTATCAATTCTAAAAGCATTATATTTTGTGCACTAATCAGGATATACTTCTATTCTTTATCAGTTTTAAGGCTTAAAATAATATAATTATTTATACTTGCATATAAAAGCTTCTCTGGATCAAATGCTACCACAACCCCACAATGTGTATAAAATTACGCTTGTAACTGCTAAAATTATCATTTTAAACCGAAATTTAAAAAGGGATGTAAGAATCCACAGTCATTTACACATGCAACAAAGAAAAAAATATGAGGATTTACTTACCCCACAAAAACACCAGTATCCATGTAGTGGGTATAATAGAATATGGTTACAACGGTAATGGCGAATAAAGCCAAAACGCAACGTCGCACATTAATGGCTTTAAGATGTGGCAAACCAAAACAGCAACGGGCAATTAAATTACTGCAACAATTACAATTTGGACTCGTTGAAGATGACGACGCCGACGATGATGAGGTGGTAGAGGTGGAGGAGGAGGAGGATGATGCTCCGGATGTTGAGGGCAGCAGTGATTGACGCAAATATTGATTATTATACAAAGAAGAGTTGGAGGAGCTGTTGGAGGGTGGCTGGTGGTGATGGTGGTGGTTTGAGTTAGAGTTTGTATACAAATTTGTTGAATTCGTATTAGATGTGTTATGTACATTATTGACAGCTTCATAGTTGTTAGAATTGTTGTAGGATAATGTTGTGGCCGCTGATGTTGTTGTTGCTGTTGCTCCTGTTGTTGGCAATTCCATTGATCCTGATATGTTTGATAATGTGGCTAATAGAGGCTGCTGCTGCTGTTGCCTTAATAAGCCGCCAAACGTTATTGAATTTTTTTGTTGTTGTGTCGTTGGTGTGGTTGCCAATAAAGCTGTTGTTGCCGAATTCAACGATGAGCAGGATGTTGCTGAGGACAATGAAGAGCTGTAGGGTGAGTAGGGTGATGCTGTTGTTGTTAATGTTGTATGGGTTGGAGTATTGTGGCAGGATGTTAAACTAGCTGTTGTAGTTGATGTTTTTGTGTTGCATGAACTTTGGTTAGAGCCATTATATACATTACCAAAATATTTGCTATTATTAAAATGCATATTATTATTGTTGTTGTTGTTGTTGCTGGTATTACTACTACAACTGCTACTACTGCTAGTGAGTTTATTGTTATGCGGGAGTTTTAGCAATTTTTGTGCGCTGTGATGATGATTATTAGTGGTTGTGCCATTTCCATTCCCACCACTACTACTACTACTACTGCTGCTGCTGGTATTTGTGTTAATGTTGCTTGTAGTAGTAGTAGTTGTTGCTGCTACAGCTGCAAGTGGTGGATTATTTACATCATATGGCTGTTTGTGTTTCATATGCCGGCTTGTTCGGACATTTTTAACATTTTCTCTTTGTAACGCTGCTGTAGGTTTTGATGTTGCGGTCGTTGATAAAGATGCTAATGGCGATAATTTTGTTGCTAAAGCCGCTCCTGCTGCTGGCCATGTTATGTTAGTTAAACTTGCACTTGCCTCATCACTGCAACTACTGCCCCGACTACTGCTACTACTACTACTATGTCTGCTATTAGTATTTGTACTATTTTGAATATTTTTACCACCAGGAGCCATATCATCAGCATCATCATCATTGTCATGAGCTCCATTGGTTTTATTTACCCTTGTACACTTTGTGGTAGCTGGCAATAGTTTGTCATATTTGTGGCGATTTTTTATAGAGGATGCCACTGGCAATTTTGTAGACTTCCAGATACCATCATCATCATTATTATTATTATTGTTGTTGCTGCCATTTCCCGAACTCCAGCCATTGGCTAAAATATTGTCATTGATGTTGTTGCTGCTGCTGCGGCTATTAGTTAAAAGAGCCATGGTGTTGTTGTTGTTATTTAAGGTTTTATCAAAAATTTCACTTTCAATGGTTTTGTTCAAAACATTCGTTTTCTTAGCTATTGTCATAGTTTTTTCTCTATTAATTATTCTTCAGAAATCCTTTAAGTATTATAAGGGAACCTTAAAATATCGGTGGTTGCTTTTGGTATCTTACGAAATCAAGCTAAAATTGTTTTAAGAATTTGTTTTTATTATTATTTTGAAAGTCTTTTGCAAGAAACAGAACGTGGCAGCTGGAGAGATATGTAAAATATGGCACCTACTCTTAAATTAAGTAATTCAAAGTTTACCACAAAATGTTTTGAAAATATTTTCTTTAAAAAAAAAAAAATAAAATATAAATAAAATACAGTAAGTACAGATAAATTACTTCACTTTTTTTAAAATGCTTATTAAAATTCAAAACTTTTAATTATTTGCTTATAAATTTTAGTTTAAATTTAGAATTTTAGTTAAAATGTTTAATTAGTATTTATTTATTTAAAACTAAATGTTAAACATTTAATTATTGTATACATGCGTTGCTTTTTTTTAAAATATATATTTATTCACTTTGTTTTTCTTTCAGTGTATATGTTGTTTTTATTAATAATGTTTTCATTTATCATCGTTTTTTATGAAATTTATTTTGCAAATTGTTTTTCGCCACTTGATATGTTTCCAAATTTTAATATATTCAACACTTTGTGTGATTTTATGTTGTTTTATGGCCATGGTATTTTGTTGCAGCATCACTTTGTTGTAAAATGATTTGCAGCAGCCTTTAATATGGCAAAATCCTGCCACACCATTATTGTGGTTCTCTACTTCCGTTATGAACTTCAAAAGCACATGACATTTTTTTATTTGTTTTTTTATTTAATTCTTTTTACACTTTTTTTATATGTATATATTTTTTCCTTCTTTTGATTTTATTTTAATTGGCACAGTTTGCACGCAGAAAGCAAGTAGCAGCAGTCTTTTGTTGTGTTGCACACAATTAATTTCATAATTGCATTTTATTTATTTATTTACCCAAGTTAACTTTGTCAATTTAATAATTTTTGTTTGTTTGCCTTTGTTTTTTTTTTTTTTTTTGTTAATATTGCCGTATGTTACGATATGTAGGTGTAATTGTTTCTGGAGGGGTTTGTTTTTCCTCTCTTCTGAAATGAAAACGTTCTTTTATTTTCATTTTTTTTATCAACGTTGGCAATTGTTATCTGCAATGAAAGAAAGTAGAAGAATTCAAATAAACAATTTGTTAAACAAATGTATTTTATTAAATATGTATGTTGTAATAAAACTAGTAAATATTATTAAAAACAAGCAAGAGAATTATATTCGGCTGTGCCGAATCTTATATACCCTTTACCAAAATCTACTTTAAAATAAAATTTTTAAATATTTTTAGGTAACAAAATTTAAAAAAAAATTTAATTTTCTTAAAAATTATTTTTAATATTTAATTTTTTTTATTTTAATAGTGCAAAAAATTGAATGACAAACAAATTTTTTTGGTTAAAAAATATTTTTTCCGTTTTTGACCCAATGTAGGTACGACTTACTAACGCGTTATATACGTCGTTGCAAAGATCTTTGAAATATCTATCATTAGCTATCCATATTGTCTATATTAATGACGTGCGATTTTCTTAATTTTCTTAATATTGATGTATACATCATGTATGTAAGTTATTTGGGGGCTACGGAAAATGCTATAAATTTTGCAGATTATTGGTCAAATAAATAGTCAGCAATATTCCGCGTTCTGGAGCAGTGTTGCGTAACATTGTTTATTTACGTGTATTTCGAATGTGTTTACTACACAAATGTAAAAAAACGGAACTGACATTAGGGGCCAATCGCAAAATTTATAGCATTTTCTGATAGAAGGATTACTTTTGCGCCACCTTGTATAACAATCCATAATACACAAACTTTATGGGATCGCAAATGAAAAATGTAGAAATTACAAACGGAATGACAAACTTATATATACACTTTTGCCACTCATGATGGCTGAACATACTGAGAATTAACAAGGTTAAAAATACGCAGAGACTAAAAGTTTTAAAAAATCTTTAATAAAATTATGTACATAAGGACTGAGATCGAAGAAATCGGTACCGTGAAATAGCTCCCAAATGAAATAACTCCCCACGAAAAAATGAAATAACACCCAACAAATTTTTCATACAACTTGGGACTTATTTCATTATGAAACAACTCCTAACGCGTAAGGTGTTATTTCATAATTTTTTGTTGGTAGTTATTTCATAATGAAATAACACCCAATGAAACAACGCCCAATGAAATTTTTGTTGGGTTTTATTTCATTTAACTTTGGGAATTAGGAGTAATTTCACTGTATTGGGAGTTATTTCATTTTTGTCATTTTTAAGGAGTATTAAAAACCGGCTTCGCATACTATAAACTTTTTTCATTGCCGGCCTTCGGCCGGGCGCTAAGGTTTTCTCCTCTGTGGTGTATCAAAAACCGGCTTCGCTCAGAAAATATTATCTTTGCATTGTCGGCCTTTGTCAGGTCGCAACGATTGCTTACTCTGGTGCGAAATGAAAATCTGCTCTCTGAAATATTATAAAACCTTTCTGCAATGAAAGAAATCTTTTCTGAGCGAAGCCAGATTTTGATACACCCCAGAGGAGAAAACCTTAGCGCCCGGCCGAAGGCCGGCAATGCAAAAAACTTTTCTGAGCGAAGCCAGTTTTTGATACACCCCAGAGGAGGAAACCTTTGCGCTACGCCATAGGCCCTCAATGCAAAAAATGTTTGGTGAGCGAAGAATAATACCATCTTTGTAGTTCAGTATTTCATTGGGAGTTAGATTACATAAGTAAATTGATTCGGATTGGGAATTATTTCATTTCTATTAGGATTTATTTCATTGGGAGTTATTTCGCTTTTTTTGGAACTAATATTTTTAAAATTATGAAACCGCCGATTATTGGGAGTTATTTCATTTTACCCTTTGGTAGTTCTTTCATTTTTCAAGTTTGGAAATTATTTCATTTTTGATGGGACTTAATTCATTGGGAGTTATTTCATTGGGAGTTATTTCATTTGGGAGTTATTTCACGGTACCGAAGAAATCTTAACATACATATATGTTAATAAAAATGAAACCACTAAACTTACAGTTTTGATTTGTATCTTATTTGATTGAAATTATTATTACAATTTACAAAAACTATAATTTGTATAGTTCTAATCAATAGTGATGATTTTATAAACCTTTTCCGGAAACCATTCCATTAAGGTGTTTATAGAGCTTTCTGTTACTTTGTTTGAACAGGTAGTCCATCTCCGTTTAAAATCGACCACCCTTTTGGACACCGTCAATTTTAACAACAGCCCAACAACTGGTACCGTGAAATAACCACCAAATGAAATAACTCCCAATGAAATAAATCCCAAAGAAGTAAATCCCATCAAAAGTGAAATAATTCCCAAACTTGAAAAATTAAATAACTAACAAAGGGTAAAATGAAAAACCTCCCAATAATCGGCGGATTCATAATTTTAAAAATATTAGTCCCAAAAAAATGAAATAAATCCTAATAGAAATGAAATAATTCCCAATCCGAAGCAATTTATTTATGTAATCAAACTCCCAATGAATAAAAGAACTAGAAAGGTGGAATTATTCTTCGCTCACCAAACATTTTTTGCATTGCGGGCCTATGGCGTAATTTCACTGTATTGGGAGTTATTTCATTTTTGAAGTATATTAAAAACCGGCTTCGCATACTATAAACTTTTTGCATTGCCGGTCTTCGGCCGGACGCAAAGGTTTCTCCTCTGGGGTGTATCAAAATCTGGCTTCGCTCATAAAATATTTCTTTCATGCAGAAAGGTTTTATAATATTTCAGAAAGCATATTTTCATTTCGCACCAGAGTAAGAAATCGTTGCGACCTGACAAAGGCAAACAATGCAAAAATAATATTTTCTGAGCGTCCGGCCGAAGACCGGCAATGCAAAAAGTTTATAGTATGCGAAGCCGGTTTTTAATATACTTCAAAAATGAAATAACTCCCAATACAGTGAAATTACTCCTAATTTCCAAAGTAAAACGAAATAAAACCCAACAAATATTTCATTGGGAGTTGTTTCATTTCATAATGAAATAACACCCTACGCGTTGTATGAAAAATTTGTTGGGTGTTATTTCGTTTTTTCGTGGGGAGTTATTTCATTTGGGAGTTATTATTTAACTCCCCATTGGCCTTAACTCCAGGCAGTTCGGAGGTTTTGTCATAAATACCCCATTATTTTTCTTGTACCACTAAAGGGCTTGTTTACCATAGTGACAGGATACCAAGCCAGGCCAAAAATAAGTGGACATATTAAGAAGTATTATGGATGGAAGCATCCTCTTTTGTAAACATTCCTTGATGTAAATTTTGGTATTTATAGAGCCCTTTGTAGGAAATCTTTGGCTTCTTTTCCCGCAACTGCATATTGCTTACCATGCCAAGAACTATTTGGGATAATTTTCTGCAACATTCCCTCGATCATCGACATAAAAATATTAACCCGGAAGCTGCGAAAAATTTTCCATACGTACATTTCGTCAACCACTATGTAGCAGGTATATTTTTTTATATAAAATTTGACTTCAATTTCCTTACACTGTCTTTGGACTCTAAATTTTTAGCATCGTTCCTGCCAGGAGCTTTTTGAGCCTTGTATGTTTTTAAAACAACCGGATGTGTTGGGAGCTCTTTTGAAAATGCTTTCTATTTAGAAACATCATGTGAACCATTCCTTCTACCTGAACCAGGTTTTTTATCAACGGACAAGTTCTCTCGGTACTGTTGAATAAGATTGGAATCAGTTTCACGGCAGACCTTTGATTGCTTGGCCAACTTTTAGTAGGACCAAGTTGGGTTTTGTTGAAAATATTTAATAATTATAGTACGCACTTTTTTCTGGTCACTCATTTTAATTAGATTAACAACAAATAAACATAATTGACATTAACTTGATAAAAAAGTCAAATAACACTTGGGTTAAAAGTTTTAATGAAAAACGTGTGTTAAGGTTTTTTTCGATTTCAGTCCTTATACAACAATAATCAACATTCGGCAAGGACTTCCATTTGAATTAAACTTCTGCAACTGTTAGTTAGGTATTAAAAAGCTAATAATCGATTTTTGATCATTTCATTTCGATTTTTAAAGTCTATTAAGCAAACGCAATAATCGATTTATTAATAAATGATTTTTGGGACGATAGCAATCCACATCACATCCAAGAGTGTTCCGAAACAGTTACCTTTTGGTGTAGATTTTGGTCTGGCAGCGTCATCGGTCAAAATTTCTTTAAGAGCAACGTTGACCAGCACAGGATTACCAATTACTTCTCTACAATAGTATTTGCCATTAAGACATATTAGTCCCCTGTAGAAGCAAAATATACTTCAAAATATGTACTAATATCTGAGACTATCAGAGCAAAAGTGGTGTAACCCCAAACTATTTTGCAAACACGATTTTGGGTTACACCACTTTTGGGCTGATGGCCTCATATTTGTATTATAATTTGTAGTGAAATAGTCGACCCAACCATTTAATTCTATGACGTTGCTACCCCGGACAATGACAGATACTCTACAGTTTACACCTCATTTTCGTTACGCACGTCCTACAATAGTCTTTGATGCAATTGGGTAATTACCCTTAAACATATGTACCCATGAGTACCCTAATTTTAGATCCAATAGCAGTTACTGCGGTAGTAGATGAGTGGTAGCTTTACTTATTTCTTCCAAACTTTTAAGGATTTCTGGTTGCCCCATTCTCCCTTATGATCACTTTGGGTGGTTCCTTCAGCTTCTGTGAGGAACTAGTTTCTGTAAGAGTAAGTTTACAATTGCATGTCCTGTCCGAGTCATAGAAACCTGTCCGCGTCAGTGATGTCTGTTCGAATTGTTCTCTCGCAAAAAATCTTCTCCTCCCATACATTTCCCTTCCTTAAGTCGTCGGCCCTATAGTTAGTTCCAACATTAATTGCAACATATTTGTAAAATCTGAAACATTTATGGTAAATAATTCCGTAAATACACTAAGATCGCCCGTACCAAACTATAGCAGTTTCTGGGATATTTAATCACTCAGCCTCTGAATCCTGTCAATACAATATAATCAAGAAGTTTATTTATCTTATTTCTAACGATAATAAGACCTTAAGAGCACACTAGTTCCTATCCCCACAAACCTCGTTCCTATCTTCAAATACTCACTAACACAAAAGTAGATTGCGTAAATTTCCGCCGAAAAGTTCATTGAGGACTTTGATATTGGAAAACCAAAAACCTCAAGAGGCGTCACGTGGTCAGATGTTAGGAAATCATACTTAAGATCATTGTTTGTCTGCCTGCCTGGATTGCACTTCTTCACCAATAATTAAGTGAAAAAGGTTCTCAAACCCATTACTAATGAAAAAACAAATTAGGCCGTATCAAACTAAACCTTCTTTGGCCACTTAACAACACAGCATAAGCTAATACTAGTTGATTATGGTTGTAAAAGAACATTAAATCATTCTCGGCTTCAGCTCCCATATTCCACCAAAAACAGAGACTACACGCAGAAAAAAAATATAGTTGTGCATGTTTACTGTAACCATTTCAACATTTTTAACAATATTATAGTCACAGTAACTATTTATATGATTGTGGTAACAATAATATGGTCAATTTACGATTCACATGATTGTATCAACCATATATATGGTTACAGTAAACAAGTATATGTTTCTGACAACCATTTATACGAAATGGTTACAGTTAACATGCACAACTATATATTTTGTCTGCCTGTACATGCTCTGATAGCATAATTCCAGGGTATTTTGACCTCATCAGAGAATTCCAAGCTGGAGCAGTCCTAGATTATTCCATATGACATTAGAGGGCTACCCCAACTCTAGTGTAACTTGCTTTTAAATTTAAATTCGTTCTGTAACACAGTGTAATTTTCAATACTCAGTCGAGTAGAACAAATTATTTCAATAATATTTTCATATTTTATTTGTTGGACTATTGAAGTATTCAAATGAAAATCTGTCATCTTATTCCAAGTCGATTGTGTTTTAAACTAGCATTAAAATTATTTTAAAAATAAAGCACTTTTCGAACAAAATGCGTGCATAAAAACAAAAATTAAATGTCTATTTTAGATTATTTGAATGCAAATGAGTAGAAACATTATAGAAAACTTTTATGGTTTGACATTTATTTATCTATTCTTAAGTTTTTACGATTTTCATTGATAACGAGTAATCAATGAACATCAATGGCACACGCACGAAGTCATACACAACACACTTACGTACTTACAATCCCAGCAGTTCTTGGTGACTGTACCGAATTAGTGATATTACCTATCACTTGGGTTGACAACTAGTTACACAAGTTGTTACGAGACTAGTTATTTTAACACATGCACGTCCTAAACAGGGGGTCAATTGACCCATTTTGATTACAATGATACTGTTTGTTAGCTGGTCCAAAGCAGTCAATGCTTTGGATTCACATACCGGTTACATAAAGTAAGTTACCTTAGTAGCTACCTAACTGGTTGTGGGTGCCAACAGATCTTAAATAGTCAGTTAAAAAAGACATATCATAGACAGTCCAATAACCGTTTGCTTGTAAACAAAACTTCCTCCGACCATTCTCTAATAGATTACTTCTGGTGGGTAAAATAACTACTTTTTACAGTGCAGTACAAAACCAACGTTTAAAGTGACTACACTCTAGGTCACTTAGAGACACTAAAGTGACAATTGACTTCACGATAGGTTACATGGGATATATAAAGTAAACAACTGACTTCTGTCTGCACTACAAAGATTAGATACGTGTCAAACATTAGTGACAATTACTGTCTATAAGGGATACTTTGACTACTTGCTTAACTGCTGGGTTTTAACTAAAAATACTTATACGCACGCATTCAGCCATTAACTCCTTGTTCATACATTCCTTCATTTATTCTTTCAAATTTAAATTCAAATTGATAAAAGGCAGTGAAGGACCAATATGTAAAATGAGTTGATGATGAAATTTGGTTTGTAGTCTGGCTGAATAACAAGATAAAAAAAGGAAGTCAAAACAACAATTCTAAGGAAAACGGTATATGTGTGTTGATTGTGAATATGTATGTATGTGTTTTTGACTTCCTTTATTTCCATTTTTGTTTTTGTATTTTAAAGTTTTCTAATGAAATTTCCTTTTTTTTTCCAAATATTTATTTCTTGCTTTTACACAAATCTGTGCAGAAAATTATATTTAGAAAATTCTATAAATTTTATTTATTTATAGAACGTAAATTTCCTAGAATATTTTACCAATAACTGCCAGTGTATACACATGTCTTAAACATACAATTTTTGCTAAAAGGTAATGAAAGTTTAAAAGTACAATTGAAAGGCTTAGTGCAGTAACTTGATAAGTCATAATATAAAAATATTGAAAACAAAATCGACACAAAATACAGTCACCGAAATAATTAAAGGTTCTGATTTAGAGAAAACAATATGTTTTTCTTATTTAAATTCAATATTTACACAAAATTAATTCAATTACAATGATAAATTTATAATATTTACAAAAAAAAAAAAAAAAAAAAAAAGACGAGTGCAGCGTGTTCCAGGCACAGATCTTCGCGATCTGGAAAGCCACAGAGTTGATAAAATCACACATCACAGAGGAATCTGTAGTGACAATTTATGTAGACAGTCAGACGGCACTTAAGGCTTTGAAATGTCACTTAATATATTCTAGCTTAGTGGAAGACTGCTGGAGAGCTCTTGAAGAGTTATTCGGGGTTGTCATAGAATCCAATCGTTGTCGGAATCGGTTTTGAAAACGACAGAAAAAGTACATTGGTCTCGTGAAATTGAAAGTTATTGGTTTTATATTCGATCTAGAATTAAATTATATATCAATTAAACAAAAAATTACATAAGTCAAATGTTAATTTTTTGTCGTTTGCAAAACCGATTCCGACAATGATTGGATTCTATGACAACCCCGATTGGTACACTACTCAATCAGATTGTGTTGGCTACATACAGGGCAATGAGGTAACAGATGAACTGGCCCGACATGGCTCAGATCGAGACCATGGTACTAGGGAACGGGGAGTAAGACTTCTTATTTGTCACTACTACAGGCTAATATTTGAAAGATTCCGTGATTCCACCAACCAATCCTGGAATAGTGGGATGGATTGTCAAGTGTCCAAGGCCTTTTGTCCAAAACTGGATGCCAAGGCAACCAAAACACTAATTGGGTTGGATAGGTATAGTCTCAGATTCTAGAGTGATAACCTGTCTAAATGGGATAACAGCATACACGATTTTTGTAGGGTGTGTGCGGATGTAGATGAGTTGGAGACAGTAGAGCACATTATGTGCTCTATGCTGCCCGAGTCTACAGAGTCTTAGATTTATATGGCTAGGTTACAGATTTCTAGATGTACTTGGGAGTGATGTTGGCTGTAAATTGAGTAACATACTAGGTTTTATCAGGGGAATAGGTTGGCTATTTAAAGGATATTCTGCAGTGAATTCAAATATGTAACCACTTTCCCCCTCCTTATGCAGATTTAAATTTTACTTTTCTCCTTATTGTAGATCTAAGACACTACCTTTCTTCATCTTTCATTTCTTCATGTCATTTGAAGGGAATTACAATGGATAAAATAAACTAAACAAAAAAGGCTTAAACATTTTCATCTCATCTAGTTCACCTTTTTTTTAAATTTCTGGAGCAACATTTGTCCCCTCTGCCCGAATCGCATCTTTCAACTCATTGATGCCTGAAAATTGCTCAACATCTCCTGCAATTGTTACTTATTCGAAAGACCCAACATCCCAAGATTTCCTAACGATTATTTGTATATTAAAATATTGGAATATATCAGCAGTCATATCCACACAAATGCTACTTTACAGTATGAGAAAGATTTAGATAAAAACGTCAATGACTTTACGTCAGTGATAATTTCGGCTCTGCAACACTCTAGGTGCCAAATCCCTCCAAAAACTAATACGCCTATTTCAAAATCTGATATTGAAAGACTTCTTCTCAAAAAGAGAATGGCAACATAAAGGCTGTCCACAGCAGTACGAAAACTGAAAAGAGCCCTTCATATAGAAGAGGATCGCATAAACGAAAATTATATTAAAAGTTTTACGAGTAAAAAGTACACAAATCTCTCATTGGAAGGCAGCGAGAAACATTAGGCCACTGGTAGAGAAACAAAAAAATGATACCGAAACCGGATAAAGATTTAACACTGCCATCTTCTCATAGACCTATTAGCCTACTCCCTTGTTTATCGAAGCTATCCGAAGAAAATTTCCAGGAAAATATCTTAGCTTTTTTGAATGATGGAAACATTATCCCAGTACACTTATTTGGTTTCTGTGAACATCATGGCACCATTGAACAGGTCAATCGTTTAACTGGAGAGATTAGAAAATCTTTTGAACTGAAGAAATATTGTTCTGCCGTATTTTTAGACGTTGCTCAGGCTTTTGACAAGGTATGACATAAAGGACTAGTACATAAAATCAAATGTTTACTACCACTATGAACTCATAAATTGCTGGAGTCTTATCTATCGGATAGACTTTTCAGAGTTAAGTACAATGATTATGTGACGAGAAAATACAAGATTAGAGCTGGCGTTCCTAAGGGAAGTGTACTAGGACCTACGTTATATTTGAATTACACCTCTGACTTGCCTACATGCGATAAATTAACAATTTCTACATTTGCTGATGATATCGACATTATTAGCTCACACGAAAACCTACCCAAAATTACCGCGGACGGGTGGAGATATGGTTGAAAAATTGGCGAATAAAGGTGAATTAGCTGAAAAGTAAAAATCTTACGTTCGCTCTAAGGAGAGGAAATTGCCCACCTGTCACACTCAACAATGTTAATATACCGCTGTCTGATTATGTCACCTACCTTGGTATTCATCTAGATGGACGGCTTACTTGTTGCCGTCACATGGAAACCAAGAGACTTCACATGAAGCTAAAAGCCTCTAGCTGTCATTGGTTAATCAGTGGTAAATCAAAATTAAGCCTTGAATATAAAGTCATCCTGCATAAGATCGTTTTAAAACCAATTTAGAAACTTATACAGAGGGCTCAATCTAAAATTCTTAGGACCATGACGGGAGCACCACAGGTACTTGGAAGTGCCATTGGTAAAGGAAGAGTTCAAGAAAGTCCGTGAGAAATATATTGTAAAACTGCAGAACTATCCCAACCCGCTTGCAAGACTACTTGTGCCTATACAGGCAGATTCAATAAATAAATACAGTATAAAACAAAACTCAAATTGAATTTCTTTTCATCACTGAATACAACTTTTCCCATTTATCGCCAAAATTCATATGACTTGTTTTTACACATAAAAGTGGCTTTTCTTTGTGTTCTTTGGAAACTGCCAGAGGCGCCATTCAAGGTTTTACTTGATGCCATTCACATTATCATCGATTTTTTGCATTGAGTCAGCTCGGTTTTGGGGCGGGAATTATTTTTTGTCAAATTAAAATTGAAAAATACAGGTGTTCCAAATTGTCCCCCTAGAGGTTCACGGATCCCCATTTGAGAACCGTTACGTTATCTGATTTTGATTTTTAGAAGCTGGAGGACAATTTTAGACCCTGGGAGCAACACAAATAGAAAAATTGCAAAATAAGGGTTACTATAATGAACAATTTAAATTGTTATTTGGCCTCAAATAAATTCCTTCAAGTTTGATCAAAAAGTGTTTTTTTTAGTGAAAAATCTCAAATATTTTACAATTTGAACTTTTACCTCTTCAAAGAGATTAAAGATTCTCATGATTAAATAGATTTTCAGGATACATATATTTATAATTCTAGCTAGGAGATGGCATTTTTAAACTGGTGGCTAATTAGCGAAGGCGAACACGATAGATAATTATACACTTAAGGCTTTGAAAATACACTTAATACATTCTAGCTTAGTGGAAGACTGCAGGAGAGCTCTTGAAGAGTTATTCGGGGTAGTCATAGAATCCAATCGTTGTAGGAATCGTATAATTATACTGATTGTGCTCAATAACGAATAAGTTCTTACAAAAACGCTAATAAGAGTGCGAAATTTATTTGCTGGAGGTGTTTTAATCCAGAATATTGTAAAAAATGTTTGGCTTACTGTCCAAATTTTGTCTTGTACTGTACTTGTCATTTTATATACAAACAAACAAACAAACAAACATTCGAATTGATTATTTTAAAGCATATATCTTTTTGTATGTATACTTTTCTAGTAATTTTCGAGTCGCCTCCTTTTCCATTAAGGATCAATAACTTGACTGCCAATGTATTTGGCAACAAACAAGTGTCTGATAAAAAAAGAAAAATACGACAGCAACACTATACAAAAAAAAAAAAAAAAAGTAACTTCAAAACTCAATCAATGAATAAAATAAAAATTTATTCCGATATTTTAGCAGACTGACTACAAACAGGAGTGTATTGTAAAATAGCAAAAACATAAACAACAACAAAATAAAAAGAAGAGAAAAAATAAAAATAAAATTATCGAAAAAAAATCACAATACACTGATTGGTATTTGTTTTGCTAGCAAACTGATACAAAAATAAAAACAAGTCAAAATAAAACAAGTAAGAGTGTTATGTTCGGCTGTGCCGAATCTTATATACCCACAATCAATATAATAATAATAAAAACCTTTATTTGGTTCAGCCGATTTGTTTAGTTTTATAGTTTCTATAACTAGAAAATATTCATATTGCTAGAGGATAATGGATTGTGAACGGATGTGAACCTTATAAAGGAGCTATGTATAATTATAGAACCATAGTCACAAAACCCATATTTTTCATTTGTTCGGATATGGTCCTTATTATCATACACTTTTGGGAGATATGGCCCATTATGGACTGATCGTCACTAAAACCAATAGTTAGATATCGATATATTTAGATTAATGTGTTTTTCGGAAGTGGTCCTTATATGGGACCCATGACCAAATATGGACCGATCTTCATAAAACTAGATACTGCGATTCTTGTGTACATGAGCATTATTGATGACGAATTTAAAACTTATTATGCTGCTTATAAGAGATTTATGCATATTTAAGTGATTTTTGGAAGCGGATCTAATATGGAGGCTATGATCACATATGCACCGATATACAAACAATCCAGCAGTTGGATATTTGCATACATATTACTTATCTGTGTAACATTTTGATTCGAAATCAATATTAGTAAGATATTTACTTATGTAGGTTGATGTATTTTGCGGAAGGAGTCCTTATATGGATGTGTGTGAAGATAAATACGTATTTACTAGCACAGACAAAAACCATAAAATCCTACTACCTCAAGCAATCCTACTACCACAAGCAATAAAGCCTATTGAGGAATAAAGGTAAAGTATAGTGCTTTTAAACTGCATTAACAGTTTTTCCCAATTGTATTTGTGAAAAATTATATTCATCTTAGAAAATGTGAAGTAATACAAAATTCTCATATATGAGTTCTCTGAGGGATGTGGTCACTGTGGCGAAATCCTACTTCCTCAAGGAATTAAACCTAGGGGGGAAATGAAGGTAATGAATAGTGCTTTTAAACTGCATTAACAGTCTTTCCTAATTGTATTTGTGAAAAATTATATTCATCTTAGAAAATGTGAAATAATACAAAATTCTCATATATAAGTTCTCTGAGGGATGTGGTCACTGTAACCAAATCCTATTTCCTCAAGGAATTAAACCTAAGGGGAAAAGAAGGTAATGAATAGTGCTTTTAATAGTTTTTCCTTTCCATTACGTCCTTCGCTGTAGGCCCTATGGTGCCTTCAACAGACAGACGGAGGGACGGACATAGCTAGATCATTTGAAAATTGTATAAGCACCCAGAATATATAAAAATTTGATGAACATTTCAATGTGTTACAAACGGAATGACTAAATCAATATTCTCTCCATCTCTTTGGTGGTGGGTATAAAAATAAAAAAAACCCAATATTACTTTTTGAATTGAAATGTATGACAGCAACAACAAAAAAAATCCAATAAATGTTAAATGTGTCTTATTGTGTCATTATTTTGTGGTATTTTTAACAATTTATGACCTGAATTGCTTGTTCACCGTTGCCATTTATTGTTATTTTTATTCTATTTCAAAGTTTATTTTATGGTTTCCATAATTTTAGAGCCTTTTAAGAGTCCATAACAATTTGTTGAATTGTCGTTTGTATATATATATTTACAGTTACAATAAGGAAAAAGCAAAATTTGGTTTCAAACTATTTTAAGGGTAGATTGTGGGGGACTTTATTTAGAATACTTGTACTGTATGTGAGTTAGAATTTTCAAAAATAGTATTGTAGTTTTCTAAAAGTCCTTCTTATTTATTTTGTAACTATTCTCTATATATCTGAGAACATTTTCTGAAACAATTTGTGAACAGATACCAAAGTTGGATATAGATACCGTTACACTATTGTTGCCCCCTAAATACCCAAAATACTGAAACATCTGCAATTACCGTTGCCAAAATAACTGAAAATAATGTTACCTCTAATACACCGTTACCATTTTTCTATAAATTAAACTAAATTATGAAAACACACATTATTGTGTTTCATAATTGAGTTTATTGAAATCGTAAGAAGTTAAAATCTAGATTGGTTATTGATTCAAAACGCTTAAAAGGTAACGGTAGCGCTAATTTGGATTATTTCGGCAACGGTATTTTGGGTATTTTCCGTAACGGTATCTAATTAACCCTCTAATGCTTAAGCATGCCTCAAGGCACTCATCGCAAAAATACCAATAAATGCAAATATAACTGATTTTTTATTTCAAAAACTCTTGTAACAGTTTCTAAAAAACGTACTTAAATGTTTTATAAGCCTTGAAACGCTCTCTTCTTTATTATTTACTACAGTGCATTAACAACCAAACAAATATGGAAATTCCATGTCTGACAGAATTATTAAGATTTGGATCCCGAAGATATCTGGGGTCTTCTACTTGATTTCAACACACGGAAGGACATACAGACAGACAGACATACATACAGACAGACAGACAGACAGACAGACAGACAGACAGACAGACAGACAGACAGACAGACAGACAGACAGACAGACAGACAGACAGACAGACAGACAGACAGACAGACAGACAGACAGACAGACAGACAGACAGACAGACAGACAGACAGACAGACAGACAGACAGACAGACAGACAGACAGACAGACAGACAGACAGACAGACAGACAGACAGACAGACAGACAGACAGACAGACAGACAGACAGACAACATCTAAATGCTGTTTTTGAACTCAGATGCCCAAATTTACAATGAAAATCATTATTACCAACGTTTTTAGCCATTTTTTAATTATTTTTGGATGAACTTCGAATATAATGTCTTTGTTTAAATAAATTTTTTGAAAATGTTTGTAAATTTTGTTTATAATTTAAGTCAGATTCAAATTGTAAGGGTAACGGGAATTAATGCTTTAAAAATAAGTTTGGGTGTCTTATAAAGGTTTTGATTAAATAAAGATATTATACTGAAAGTTCCCCAAAAATGATTACTAACAAACAGTAAAATAGCTGTATTTCTAAAAAGGCACGTTTCACTACCAAAAACAAATCCTTCAAATAAAATACACCACTATACAGTGGGATAGAATCAAAATGTTTTGGAAATAAATCTGCCATTTCTAACTGTCTGAGCGGATTGACATTGAATATCACATAGGCGTAGCAGAGGAGTATTCGAGTTAAAGTTTTGACGACGGTGAAGTGGGGTATTAAAGGAGGGCACCTTAAATATGCCAATTTGGATAAAATTCTCCAAATTTGTCACAGTTTGATACTGAGAAAAATTGTCTATAGAAAATTTGTCTCAGTTGGACTGTGAGTAAAATTTTCTATAGGAAATTTGTCTCATATATAGCCATATTTTTACTAGTCCAAATATAATCAATTTTAAATTTCCAAAATGTTGATTTTTAGTTTTTTTTTGCCGAAAAAACACTATTACTCTTTGCTTCCCAGAAAAAAGTTGCTTAAGGAACTGATAATATTGTTATAGTAGTTTGAAAGTATTCACGAAAGGTATAGTTTTAAAATAGAAAACGCCTAAAATATACTAAAGCGTGATTTTTAAGCGTAGTTTTTTTTTAATCTAATAAAACACTCACATTTACATCATATATTCAAAATTTTTATTGGAATCGATAAATTGGTATTCGCCCACGTCTCCGGTTAAAATGGTCCATTCGTCAGGTCCAATTTTCCACCACTTTTTCGAGCATTTCGGCCTGTATTCCATGAATAACACGTGTTATGTTATACTCTAAGGATTCAATCATGTTTGGCTTGTCCACATACACCAACGACTTCACATAACGCCATAAGAAATAATCAAGAGGCGTCAACTCACATGATCTTGGCGGCCAACTCACGAGCTGTGTGACATGTGGCACCGTCTTGTTGAAACCACATATCAACCAAGTCCATCTCAGACAATTGGGGCAGGAGTCGCGTATCATGAAACGATATCGATCGCCGTTGACGGTAACGTTTCTTCCACGGTCGTCTTTGAAGAAAACTGGACCGATGATGCCACCAGCCCATAAACCACATAAAACTGACGTTTTTCGGGATGCATCGGTAACTCCTGTACTCCATGAAGATTGTTGTAAATCTCAACAAGAGCTTGCTAGATAATTAGGAGCTACTCAAACAGCAATTTCGAAACGTTTGCGAGCAGCAGGATTTATCCTAAACAAGGTAAATTGTGTACCATAGTAATTGAAGCGGAGATACGTAATTTTTGCACCGAATCATTACTTGCGATTAAAAATGGATCCAATACGATAACCCGAAGTGTAAGAGATCGTATGTGAAACCCGGCCAACCAGCCGAATCGACACCAAAG
Organism: Calliphora vomitoria; assembly: GCA_942486065.2. Lineage (NCBI taxonomy): Eukaryota > Metazoa > Arthropoda > Insecta > Diptera > Calliphoridae > Calliphora > Calliphora vomitoria. The sequence continues at coordinate 67,234,783 of OW818031.2, forward strand.
CCAAATATTCATGGCGCTAAGGTAATTCTCTGTATTTGGTGCGAGCAAAAGTGTCCTATATGAAATCTAACTATACCATCACAGGGAACCTGTACCGAACGTAACTGATTTGAAGCGAGAATTGGCCGAAAAACGTCCACAAAATGCGGCCACACATGAAACCGTAATATTCCATCATGCCAACGCTCGGTCACATGTGGCAATACCTGTTCAAAAGTATTTAGAATGAAGTGGTTGGGAAATTTTGCCTCACCCGCCATATAGCCCAGACATTGTCCCGTCCGAATACTATTTGTTTAGATCGATGAAGAACGCTCTCTCTGGGAAACGCTTCACCTTCAACAGAGTATCTGAAATTGGCTTGATTCGTTCCTGGCCTCAAAAGATGAGCAGTTCTTTTGGCTCGGAGTCCATATGTCGCCAAAAATATGGAAAAATATCGTATTTAACAAAGGCCAAAACTTTGCATAAATTTGTATTGTACAAACGATTCAAAATAAAAGCTTAAAATGCCGAATTTATAAGTTATACACTCATATATAATACAAGTTTAACAATTCATCAAAAACCCCATTTAAGTGGACTGCAAATGATATTTGAGATACCAAAAAACACAATATTCTGAATGTTCAACTCCTTTTCTATTGATGTTCAAAGTATCAAAGACATCTATCCAGTATTTTACATGTTACATACACATTTATTAAAATTTAGTTTGCGCTAAGACCCACTGTGCCCCGCTGATAGCAGCAGTAGTACACTGTTTGGTTTATTGGCACACAAATATACTCAACTTTTTTTTTTATTCGATTTGAATTTTTTCCAACAAGTTTGTTTGTATCATTATCAGTACTTATTTACTGGCAATGACACAGAAATACAAAAAAAAAAAAAAATAAAAAAAAAAATATAAAATAAATAAAAACTACATTTTTAATATAGATTTTCACATTTTTTTGCCGTGTCCTCCAGCAAAAAAAACTACTTCATACGTGTTTGTGTTTAAAATTCAGAGATGAGTTTTAATTTTTTTCTTGTTTGAACTACTTTTTCATGTTTTATTTGATACTTTTCAAATTATTATCACTAAAAATACGAAAATAAAAAATTGCCAACTTTTGACATTTTATTTAGTTTTACTGATAATAGAGCGTGAATGGTATGTATTTGCTTCCAATTTATTTTTATTAATACTTTTAGAATGTAAAAGAATATAACAAAAATCTAAAGTAATAAAACTTTAGTGCTACAAATATTTAAGCCCCTTTTAGCAATTTAAAGCCATTTAAACATGTGGTAGACAATTCTTAGGATTTTATTTGATATGAAGTTTAGTATGTGCTTGTTATTTTTATCAATACCACCCAACAGTTTTACAAGAAGTCAATGTTGTACTTTTAGTGAGCAATTTTTATACCCACCATATAAAATGATAGGGGCTAAGGAGTGAGATCGAAAAAAACCTTAACACACGTTTTTCATTAAAACTTTTAACCCAAGTATTTTTTGGAATTTTTTTTGATATAGTTACCTATGTAAAGCATTTAATTTATTATGTTTAATGCCAATTATGTTATTTGCTGTTAATCTGATTAAAATAAGTGACAAGAAAAAAGTGCGTACTAAATTTATTAAATATTTTCAACAAAACCCAACTTGGTCCTACAAAAACATGACCAAACAATCAAAGGTCTGCTGTCAAACTGATTCCAATGTTATTAAACAGTATTGGGAGAACTTGTCCGTTAATAGAAAACCTGGCTCATGTAGAAGAAATGGTCCACATGATGTTTCTAAAGCCAATAAATAGAAAGCCTTTTCAATAGAGCTCCCAGCACATCCGATAGGAAAGCAGTCCAGTTAGCTCAGTACTTGGACTATTTGGTACGAAATGTCAAAGCCAATGCAGGGTTAAAAACATACAAGGCTCAAAAAGTTCCTGACAGGAACTCTGCTAAAAATTTAGAGGCCAAAGACAGAGCACGGATATTGAAGTCAAATTTTTTACAAAAAATATACCTGCTGCATAATGGATGACGAAACGTACGTATGCTTCCGGCTCAATATTTGTATGTTGTTGATGCTCGATGGAATGTTGCAGAAAAGTTTAGAACCCAAAAGCAGAAAATTTGTCCATAAAGTTCTTGGCATGGCAAGCAATATGCAGTTGCGACAAAAAGGGCTCCATAAATACCGAAATTTCCATAAAGGATGCTTCCATTCATAAGATTTCTTAATGTGTCCACTTATTTTTATTACAAAGAACAAAGTATGGTTGTCATAACCATATTTTTTCTCTTTCTGTGTCCATTAAGTTATTGGCAATGGTACGATTTGTTCGTACAGCTTTTATGCCATACATTATTAACCCTTGAAATGCAAACGTTTTCAAGTGTTATAAACTCATTGATGATAACTGTCATTATCTTTATCAAATGTCATTTCAAGTATACCATGAATGAATGTATGGAAGGTACAAAAACACACACTTATTGAGTTTAACTTAATACTTAATTGTATGAATGTTTTTTGGTATGCCAGATACTGAAGTAGACCACTTAATGAAAAGAGAACGAACATGAGTGTTTGTATTTGACAGTAATAAGGTAGTAGCAATTGCTATAAATATTAAGGTATTACGTTTAGTTTAGTTCACGTGTCCAGTAGCTAGTTGAGAGCTAATAGTGTATTAAATAAGTGGGTACTTCAATTTAATAAGCAGTTTACTCTAAGTAGACTTAACTAGAACTAATTTAGTTATTTCTCTAGTCCACAGTGGGAAACATATAGGGGCTTTTTGCACCATTAAAAAATCTTTATGATTAATTTCATGTTTTTGGAAACAATTAGGAATTAAACTAAGTTTAAAAATGTCTTACATACAGTGGTTGACAATACAATGGAAATTTTTTTAAATATTTAACTTAATGGATCAAAATCCCAAAAAATTAGTTAAATTTGAATCTAAGAATAGAAAACAAACTAAAAAGTATTCATTATAATGGTATTGGAAAAATAATGTTAACTTAGGTTTCATTGTTATAAAAATTTGCTAGTCCCTTCAAATATTTTATGGGCGAAGCATTGTCTCAATTAATTGTCTCCTTTGACATATTTTGCCATTTCTTCTTCTATCCTCATCTGATAAGGCTTTCTTCGAGGTACTATAATTTTGAGTCCTTATTTTACGATTTACAATTTCCCATAGGTTTTCTATGGAATTGAAATCTGACAATTGGGCAGTCCACTTCAAAACATGTACCACATTGAATTGCAAACAGTCGATTATAAACCTAGAGGTGTGTTTGGTGTCATTGTCGTGCTGGAATCTCCAAGCTAGGGGAATATTTTCCTCAGCGTATGGATACATAACATCGTTTATAATGAATCTGTATCCAATTCCAGTCGTAGTATATTTTATGATATGAATTGGACCCATACCTTAACCTGAAAAACCACCTTACATCATACTCTTAGCAACGCCAATCCTTCAATCCTTTGGTTTTCAAATCTTGAATCTAGCTATTTTTTACTATTATGTGTATGACCTAAAAATGCGGGATTTACAATAAATGATGTTTCTTTTGAACGCTTGATTTTTATAACATATATGTCATTTTGAAGGCTACATATCTGTGATTTATTCTCAATTAGTGTACATAACAAAGTTTTTTTTTTATTATTAAACAAATTTTGAATTTTGTACCAACAAATCGTCATTTGCAGGAAGTTTTGCTTTACTTCTTTAATTTGGAAAAACGTGCCGCTAAAGCACAATCTTCAACGTGAGAAATATGGTTTGTGTGGTTGAGAAGTGGTGATTTTGACACGGAAGACAAGTATCACGCAGGCCAGTCAAAAAAGTTTGAAGAACAAGAGTTAGAGGCATCACTCCATGAAGATTATTGTCAAATTCAACAAAAGCTTGCAAAGTCATTGGGATCTATTCAAGCAGCAATTCATCTAACAGCAGGGAAAAGCAGAAGGATTCATCTAAAAGCAGAAAAATTGGCTACCATACGAATTGAATCCGAGAGACCTTGAAAGTCGAGTTTGCATGTCCAAAATGATGCTTGAACCCTATAAAAGATAATAATTTTTGTACTTGTGATGAAAAATTGATTCATTAGGGGAAAGCGAAGCGTAAGAGCTCGTATCTGTAGTCCGGCTAACCAGCCAAATCGACACCAAAGCCAAATATCCATGACGCTAAGGTAATGCTCTGTATTTGGTGGGACCAAAAGGGTTCTGTCATGAGCTGCTGAAATCTGGCCAGACCATTACAGGGAACATGTACCGAACGCAACTGATTCGTTTGAAGCGAGCTTTGTCCAAAAAACGCGCAGAATGTGCGGCCAGATTTGAAACCGTAATATTCCACCATAACATGTTGTAATATTGTTAAAAACTATTTAGAAGGAAGTGGTTGGGAAGTTTTCCCTCGGCCTCTTTATAGTCCTGACCTTGCCCGTCCGACTACTGTTTGTTTCGATTGATGCAGAACGCTCTCCCAGGGCAACGCTTCACTTCAGAACAGAGTATGTGAAATTGGCTTGATTCGTTCCTGACCTAAAAAGATGAGAAGTTCTTTTGGCGCGGAATCCATATGTTGCCAGAAAGATGGGAAAATGTCATAGCTAACAATGACCAATACTTTGAATAAATTAATACTATACAAATGTTTCAAAAATTTGAAAAAATCCCGCATTCTTTAAACGAAATTATCTATATATGTATATTGTTTTCAAACAAGGTTTCCATTGTATTGCCACTGACTTCTGTGGAAGTTGCCATGAAAAGAAAAAGAGAGGCGATGGGACATCTTCGCCGTCACTGCTCTGCTCTCAAACTCTAAAATTACACATGGTTCATACCTATATTACATTTGTTAATGCCGTTTGAATAAATCCGAAAAAGGTAAGGACTGAGATCGAAAAAATCTTAACATACATATATGTTAATAAAAATTAAAATACTAAATTTATAGTTTTGATTTTTTCTTACTTGATTGATATTATTATTATAAATTACAAAAATATTTTTTGTATAGTTCCAATCAATTGTAAAAAATTTATGAACCTTTTCCAGAAACCCTTCCATTAAGGTTTTTATAGTACTTTCGGTCACTTTGTTCGAACAGGTAGTGCATCACCGTTTATAATCTACCACACTTTTGGACACCTTGTTTGTGCTCTTCAATTCTCTTTTAACATGAGTCCAATATCTCTCCACTGGCCTTAGCTCCAGCCAGTTTGGAGGTACAAATAACACATTATTGTTCTTGTACCACTCAAGACCTTGCTTACCATAGTGACAGGATGCCAAATCAGGCCAAAAATAAGTGGACACCTTAATGTGCCCATTCTTCTGTAAACATTCCTTGATGTAAATTTTGGTATTTATAGAGCCCTGTGTAACAAATGTTTGGCTTCTTTTGCCGCAACTGCATATTGCATGCCATGTCAAGAACTTTTTGGGAAAATTTTCTGCTTTTGGATTCTAAAATTGTCTACAACATAAAAATATTGACCCGGAAGCTGCGGAAAATTTTCCATTCGTACGTTTCGTCATCCAGGTATATTTTTTTTTATAAAATTTTTCTTCAATTTCCTTGCTCTGTCTTTGGCCTCTAAATTTTTAGCAGAGTTCCTGTCAGGAACTTTTTGAGCCTTGTATGTTTTTAAACCTTCATTCGCTTTAACTTTTCATACCAAATAGTCCGAGAACTGAGCTAACCGGACTGCTTTCCTACCGGATGTGTTGGGAGCTCTTTTGAATAAATGCTTTCTATTTATTGGCTTTAGATACATCATGTGAACCATTCCTTCAACATGAACCAGGTTTTCTATCAACGGACAAGTTCTCCCAATACTGTTTAATAATATTAGAGTCAGTTTGACGGCAGACCTTTGATTGTTTGGCCATGTTTTTGTAGAACCAAGTTGGGTTTTGTTAAAAACATTTAATAATTTTAGTACGCACTTTTTTCTCGTCACTCATTTTAATCAGATTAACAAAAAATGAACATAATTGACATTAAACATAATAACTGACATTCTTTACAATGGTAACTTGATAAAAAAAAGAACATCAAATAATGCTTGAGTTAAAAGTTTTAATGAAAAACGCGAGTTAAGTTTCTTTTGATCTCAGTCCTTATTTGCTTATATAGATTTTGAAAATGTTGGATATAATTCGAATTAACTTCGAAAACCGACAAAAACATTTCAGTATAATCGCACTAGAATTATTTATTTTAAATTTAAACCAAACTATATTTCTATTGTGCCATTCAATACGCCATTTGAAGACCTTTCATATGATATGAATATTGCTTACTGTTTTTGTTAAATCCTATGATTCTTTCAATGATTTGGTAAAAAAAAAACTTTAATTTTTGTTTGGAACATCGACTACTTTTCGGGAATTTAGAAATTACACATGAATTACACATGCCTTTAATTACACGTTCCAGTAAAAATACACACGCAATTTGTGTAATTATATACAAAGTGGGAACACTGATCAGAAGTATTTCCCTTAAATGATTTATGTTTCTTTTAACCTTTGTCTTTAAACTTTAAAGTTTAAAGTCAATGTTCTTTCATAAAAAAGACATACCATAATTACAACAACCCAAAATTTGGCCACTTAAAGACAACACACAAACAATTCATAAAAAAATTAATTTAAATACAAAAAAAAAAATAACTTAAAACAAGAAAAAGAAATTAATTTCAATTCACACTCACCCATAATTGAACAAATAAATATTAAAATTTATTTTAAAAATTTAAACAGGCACACACACTAAAATTTCACTCAAACATTTAATAATGTTAACGCCTGTCGTCTCAATTGAGACTATGACTGGCTCTAGCTTAGTTCACTGCTCTTGCCACTTACTTTTCAAAGAAATAAAATTAAAAGAAAAAAAAAACAAACGAAATATTATAAATTACCACAACAAAAAAAACATTTAATTCAATTATAATTAAATAATATTTATTTTTTTTTTTTTGTTTTTAACCGAAAATAAACACACACAACTTTTAAAAAAATTAAATAATCAATAACAATAATAGTCATAGTAATAGTAATAAAACACTGACAACATTCTGTCACAAGTATTTCTAATATGATAAACTACAATGAGGACGGTGACCGCAACAGCGACTGAGGCTGAAGCAGAGACCGAGAATACGACAACGTCACGTCACGATAATGGATTTAAATTTTTATTTTATTTTTTTATTTTTTAAGCTCTCTGTCTTATGTGTTTACGAGTACACACAACTATTTAAAAGAGTGTTGTTTAATAATTGATATTGACACTGAAAAGCAAATCAAGCGTTAATTAATGTGTCATTAATATGAAAAACAACACAAAAATATTTAATAAAAAGTATTAAATAGAATTTACAAAAATTTAACAAACGGAAGAAGAAAGAAATAAAAAAAAAATTTAAAACTACTCTAACGACACAACACGAACGTGTGCGGTATGAATAGAAAACCAAGACAATTTTTTATATTTTCATTGTTTTTGATTAGAATCAGAAGAGACAAAATAACAACTGTACGCAATATCAGTTTAATAGGCTGGCCCTAAAATCAAAATGAAAACAATATGAAGTCCGATTTAAAGTCGCCATTATAATCGTTTACGACAAAAACACAAAATATTGTCGGTCATGCTATTGTGTATGATTAAATTTATAGGAATTATTGTGTTATTGCTACACAGTGTCAAGGGCAATAAAAGCGACATTGTCGGTCATCGAGTTTTGAACGATTTTAGCAAAAAATTTTGTGTGTAATTTTTAGAGTGTCGCTTTTGTAGTATTGCACGATAATCGCGAAAATTATTTTTTTTTTAATTTTTTAAAATTTTTTTGCCGTTGAGTATTTTATATTGTTCTTCAACCGTTGATTTGGTCAATTGGGACACTTTACATATAAATATTATTAAATGCGTGTTGGAATCAAACATATTAAGGTGGCGCTTAGAGTTATCATTCATTAACAATTGATTGTTGATCTTTCAAAAATAGTTTATAATTTGGCTAGATTTATACAAAACAAGTAAGAGAGCTATATTCGGCAGTGCCGAATCTTATATACTCTTCACCAAATTATTCTTTAAAATAAAATTTAAAAAATTCTTATTTTTTTAAAAAAATTTTTTTAGAAATTTTTTTTTTTAAGTTTTTTCCAATTTTTTTTTTAAAAATTTTGTTTAATTTAAAAATTTATCTTTTTTAATTTATTAGTGAAAAAAGAGTTTTTTGTGAAAAAAATTCGGGTTAAAAAATATTTTTTCCGATTTTGACCCATTGTAGGTCCAACTTACTAAAGCCTTATATACATCGTTGCAATGGGCTTTGAAATATCTATCATTAGATATCCTTATTGTCTATATTTATGACTTATTAATCGAGATATAGATCAAAAATAGGACAAATATAGAGGTAGTATCGGATTTTTGCTCATATCTCCGTTATTTATGGACGGATTTTGCTGATTTTAAATAGGAAACTTCTCGAAAGCATGTCTGACAGAATTATTGAGGATTTGGATTTCGAAGATATCTGGGGTCTTCAGAAAATTGATTTCAACAGACAGACAGACAGACGGACATGGCTAAATCGACTCCGCTATCTATAAGGATCCAGAATATATATACTTTATAGGGTCGGAAATTTATATTGTGGAAATTACAAACGGAATGACAAATTTATATCCGATTTCAAAGATTTTTATTTTTTTTGTATCCCGTTCGAAACAGCCGTTTATACCAGCCAAGGAAGTTTGAAGACCATGCATTGGAGACATGACTCCATGAAGATTGTTGTAAAACTCAACAAGAGCTAGCAAAATCATTAAGAGCTACTCAAGCAGCAATTTTAAAATCCTGCTGCTCGCAAGGATTCATTCAAAACAAGGGAAATTGGGTACCATACGAATTGATGCCGATGTCCGAATTGATGCTTGAACGCTATAAAAAGAAAATAATTTTTGCACCGAATCATTACTTGGGATTAAAAATGGATCCATTACGATAACTCGAAGCATAAGAGATCGTATGTTAAGCCCGAATCGACACTAAAGCCAAATATCCATGGCCCTAAGGTAATGCTCTGTATTTGATGGAACCAAAAGCGTCCTATCTATTATGAGCTGCTGAAATATGGCCAGACCATCACATGGAACCTGTACCGAATGCAACTGATTAGTTTAAAGTGAGCATTTGCCGAAAAACGCCCAGAATATGCTGCCCGGCCACACATTAAACCGTAGTATTCCATCATGACAACGCTAGGGCACATGTTGCAATAGCTGTTAAAAAGTATTTAGAATGAAGTTGTTGGGAAGTCTTGCCTCACCCACCTTATAGCCCAGACCTTGTCCCGTCCGAATACTATTTGCTTCGATCGATGCAGAACGCTCTCTCTGGGATACGCTTCACCTTAAAACAGAGTATCCGAAATTGGCTTGATTCGTTCCTGGCCTCAAAAGATAAGCAGTTCTTTAGACTCGGAATCCATATGTTGCCAGAAATATGCAAAAACATTTTATTTTCATATATCGCACTGGTTCCTCTAAAGAGAGTCAACTCAAAATTTAAACATTTTCAGTAGAGGCAAAAAAACTGTTTTCTTTTTATACATTACAATGAAAGTTGAAGACGGATACTACTGTATTTTTTTGGCGAAAATTATGTAAGATATTTACAGTGGGTAGATATGACCACTGTACATCGATTTCTTGCATAAAGTGAAAATTAAAAAATTTTGAGTTGACTCTCTTTAGAGGAACCAGTGCGAATAGAAACAAAATATGCAGAAAAATATCAATAATAAACAATAAAATATTTTAAATGACTTGACAAACCGAATAATTTTATTAATATTTTAAATTTGAAAAGTGTTAATACACAGTATTATCGTCTGTAAATACCTTAAGAATAATCATCGTGACAAACTCTGGCATTTAAACCATAATGACTATTCCAGAATGACCAAATTACATTTTCCCCAAACTTTGTTTAACAAATTTCAATAGTTTTCAACAGTTTTCACTTTCCCTTAAAAGTCACACCCTCTACTCTTGAAAAAAATATTCATTAATTGTCCAATATTTCATTTCCCAACTATATAAATAACAATAAACATTTCATTTATTGTACATATTTTATTTGTATTTCTGCTAATGTCATTTACACTCATTTCAACACACACAAACAATGTGTCAAACGAAAATGTCATTAAAATAATAGAAAATTGAGCATAAAACCAAATTTAATAACTCAATATAAAATGAATAAATGAATTTTATATAAGGGGTTTTTAAATGAGTAAATAAATTTGACAGTTCAATTGAAATGTCGAAAGACATTTTACAAAGAAAATCAAACAAAAAAAATATAGGAATGTGGGAAGGGTTTGGGAGCTGGTGACAATAAATACGTATTTAAATGTAATAAAAATTTATGTAATTAAATTTGTATTTATTTAAAGAGTACAAATGTTTATTATATTTAAAGTGGTTTACATTAGAGTTTCCGAAAAAACCGAAGAATTTTAAAACCGCAGTTTCGGCTTTAAAAAATGTTGGCCTCCAAGGCGTCAATTGTTGCTGGTTTATCAGCATAAACCAGTGACTTCACGTGACCACACTGGAAATAGGTACATTTTTGTAGTTGATTGTTTCTTTAAATTTTGAAAGGTTTTCTACCTATGGACCAGAAAAAAAAGGTTTAAAAAAATCTATTTTTTTTAAGTTTTTTGCGATTTTGATCTTGATTTTATTTTTTTTTTATTAGCTTTTGATTTTATATGTTCACAATTTTTGTTCTTTATGACAAGGGCTACAACTTTGCCTCAGAGTGTAAATCAATATTCCGAAAGGTTTGCAAGATATGAGCCTGAGAAAATGATCACTTTATTACAAAAATGACACCGAGGCCCCAAATTTTTGGGGGCCCATAAAAAAGTTCATGACTTTGGGTCTTTTTTTTGGTCTTTTATCACTTAGTGGCGTCCGTATATGGTTATATTTCCATGACTCAAAAAATTTCATAGAATGTAGAATTATCCAACATATGTACATCAACACAGCACTCACTGGTTGTGGATTGGGCAATTTTTTTAATTTTCATTTTTAAGTTTAGAAAAGAAAAAACCGAATGCCGAAGAATAATTATCAGTTTTGGGTGTTTGGGTTTTTTTAGACCTTGAAAACTGCGATTAACACCGAACACGAAACTCTAGTTTACTTAATTTCGTGGATTGTGGTTCACAATTTTTGAGTGTTATTAAAATATATTTTGAATATTTTAGGACCTCGCCTGCTTGGTATTTGGCAGTTATTTATCAGCTATGAGATTTCGAATTTCTAATTGCTTCAGAAAGAGAATAGTTCGGTTCGCTCATGATTAGTCGACCACTATCATAAATCGATCGATTATTATTGGCTTACAGCAATTAGTCATCTAATAACTGCATTGAAAAATGCATTTTATTGTCAGCAGAATAGCGATGGTGACACATTTGTTTGCATTCAAAAAGCAAGGCGACAAATTTTGAATACATAACTAACACAAAAGTCTGGTCAAATCATTAAACAAACCATTCGATGTTTATTGTTTTATTTTAAATTTAAATGGATTTTCAATAACAATAAAAACTAGAATAAAATTCAACAATACAGAAGAATAATGAAAAGTCACAATCACGCTCACACATATAATGCAACAAAATAAAGCACATTGGGGCCGTTGGGACAAATAAAAAAACAACTAGTGCAATCGATTATGAGGTCACAATTTTGTATCTCACTAAAATCTACTTTTATTTATTTATATGAAAAAGACAAATTAGGAACATTATTAATTAAATTCGGCATATAGAAATAGAATTATGGTATTGACAACACAATGGAAACTCAGGTTTCATTTTTACAAAAAAAATGTCTGTCCCTTTTAGTTACTCAGTATTTTGTTAGATATCCGCTGATTCACAGCGACGATACATTGAACCAAATAAAGTTTCAATTGTCTCCATTGAAATATTATGTCATTTACACGAAGAAAAAAAATATAGTTGTACATTGTTACTGTAACCATTTCAACATTTGTGTTTGTTTACTGTAACCATTTCAACATTTTTAACAATATTATATTCTCTGTAACTATATATATCATTGTGGTAACAATAATATGGTTAATTTACTATTCACATGATTGTGACAACCATTTATATGATGAAGGACTTACCATATTATGTTGCTCTCGGCTTATGGATATCATAATTTGAGAACAACTTTTATTCATCATAAAAATGGTTGTCACAAACATATACATGTTTACTGTAACCACATATATGGTTGATGCAATCATGTGAATAGTAAATTAACCATATTATTGTTACCACAATCATATATATAATGGTTACAGTAAACATACACAAATGTTGAAATCGTTACAGTAACAATGTACAACTATATTTTTTTTCTGCGTGTATATAAAAATAAATGTATATTTGTTTATTTGTTTGTATCTTAGTTATAGGAGCCTAAACAACTGGACTGATCCTTTTGAAATATTTACTGTATGTTCCTATATATCTGGAAGGAACAATAAGCTACTTTTTATTTAGAAAGTGGGCGTGGCAAATCCCATACAAAACAAATAGTTGCTATGGAATATCTGCAGACCTATAATTGTGACAGTCTTCAAACTTTATACGAACAAATTTCTTATCAGTGCATGAAGTCTAACCAAAAATGGAAAGGATAGGAACAGTGGGTGTGGCGCCTCCCATATAAAGTAACTAGTCATTTTCGAATATCTGGATTACTATAATTGTGAAAGTCTTCAAATTTAGCCCGAATATCACCCTTATTATTTTACATAGTTTGGGGGAAAATGGGCGGTGGGCGTGTCACACCACATACAATGTAAATTGTTAATTTCGAATAGCTGGAGTACTATAATAGTAAATGTCTTCAAACTTTATATAAATCAACTAGCTGAGCCGGGTCCGCGTTGCTGGCCCTTAGAAAACATCTGTTTTATATTGCATCTCGATCTCGATTTTAATAAACAGTGTCGGACAAAGTCGGTGATCCAACCTTCAATGTTAATACATGTGGTGGCAGTCCGGCTGGTTCCAATGAATTCAAAAACTTTGTAGGATAATCGACGGCTTGTTCTTCGTTTATTACTGTGTCAAACGATTTGTATTTTTTTGTTTCGTCAGGCAGTTTCAATTGTACTTGCTGCCAAAATTGCATGTTCCCACAGCCAATCCGAATGTTTGTAGTTGGTTGTTAGACTTGGGAATACCTTGTCGACAACGGCTTGAATTTTCATTTGCATTTGGCAGAAGTTTGGAAACGAAATCTAATTTGTGGTGGGATCAATTGGTATTTTTCCATTTCGGGAAGGTTTTGGCAGAAGGGCATTGCAGCAAATGCAGATACATGTTCGTTCATAGCGTTCGGCTTCTGTAGCTTCATTTCCAGTGAAACAAATTTAAAGGAACTTCGCATCATCATTGGTAAACGGGAACAATGATCCAATTCTGTGGTACATTTGGCCTTGAACTTTAAAGGTGAGCATGAATCCGACGTCATTTGAATTCCATTAGTAAAATAAAAAATCTGACTTTACAGTGTTACTCGCTAGATATCCTTAGAACTATAATTGCAAGATTAAGGAGTGAGATCGAAAAAATCTTAACATACATATATGTTAATAAAAATAAACCACTAAACGTACAGTTTTGATTTTTTTGATTTGATTGAAATGATTATTACAACTTACAAAAAATATTATTTTTATAGCTCTAATCAATAGAGATGAATTTATGAACCTTTTAGGGAAAACCTTCCATTTAGGTTTTTATAGTGGTTTCTGTCACTTAGTTCGATCACGTAGTCCATCTCCGCTTAAAATCTACCACACTTTTGGACACCTTTATTGAGCTCTTCAAATCTCTTTTAACAAGAGCCCAATATCTCTCCACTGGCCTTAGCTCCGGGTAGTTTGGATTTGCCTCTCTTGGTACAAATAACGCATTATTGTTCCTGTACCACTTAAGGCCTTGATTACCAGGATGCCAAATCAGGACCAAAATAAGTACACACATTAAGAAGCCAATGGAAGCATCCTCTTCCATTGGCTTCTTTTTCCGCAACTGCATATAGCTTGCCATGCCAAGAACTTTTTGGGAACATTTTCTTCTTTTGGGTTCAAAACTTTTCTACAACATTTTCTCGAGCATCAGCAACATAAAAATCACAGAGTATACAGAGGCGTCACGAGACAGAAAATAATCTCGTTTTCTATTCGTCTCTTTCTTTATAAACTGCCTTTTTCATTGTTTTGTTTGGGTTATTTGTTTGTTTTGATTACATTACTTTGTCTACCATATTCGCGTTGTATATAGCGTTTTGCTTTAACACATCACTGATATTGTAGTACAAAATATTTGCTATCCTTTTTTAAGAGAACTGCCCTTTCATCTGATTTTGAGTTTTTGAAACGTCAAATTTGACACCTCTGTATACTTTGTGATAAAAATATTGACCCATTATGCAGCAGGCATTGTTTTTGTATAAAATTTGTCTTCAATATCCGTGCTCTGTCTTTGGCCTCTAAATTTTTAGCAGAGTTCCTGTCAGGAACTTTTTGAGCCTTGTATGTTTTTAAACCTGCATTGGCTTTAACTTTTCGTATCAAATAGTCCGAGTACTGAACTAACCGGACTGCTTTCCTACCGGATGTGTTAGGAGCGCTCCTTTGAAAATGCTTTCTATTTATTGGCTTTAGAAACATCATGTGTACCATTCCTTCTACATGAACCAGGTTTTCTATCAACGGGCAAGTTCACCCGGTACTATTTAATAACATTGGAAACAGTTTGACGGCAGACCTTTGAATGCTTGGCCAATGAAAAACGTGTGTTAAGAATTTTACGATCTCACTCCTTATTAATGGAAGAATCACTCCATAGTCTAACCTCTTATACTCTTAAAAGTACTGCAAGTTTTGTCTCATATAGCCCCACTGTGTGATTTTAAGACAATATCACTTCACAACATTTCACTAACACCAACATCATTATCATTATCGTCCCATTTAAATCAAATCTCAGTAAAATAGTTAAATCCATTAATATGCTGCTGCAACCATGCACCCAGTGTGTTGATGTCTGCATTCTACATAATCCTAGACAAGACAATATCCAATGTTCAATGATCAGCAGTGAGTGTGTGTTTCAAAGCGTTTATTGTTTTATTATTTTTTTTAGTTTAGTTTAGTTTGGTTTGGTTGTAGGTTTTGCTTTTTGTGTGATAAAAACAATACTTTTTGTTGAAAAACAATATCGACAACAAATTGTTTCCCATTAAATAAGAAGCACTTTATACATGTTTCCATGTTTGTGTGGCACACAATAGAGCAAATACAATGGTTACTCACTCAGTCAGCTACACACAGTGTGTGTTTCACAGACGGACATGCAACATTTGACTTGACAGAGACACCCACTAAAATGAAACCTGCTGTTAGAGTGCAATGAATAGAAAACTTGTTTTATTTGGTATAAACATTTCAAGAAATTAACACCTTCACTTCAAAGAATTAAATCTTGGGAAAGGGAAAAAGACATTTGATGAAGAAAACAATGATCGATACATAAAATAATCGAAAGAAGACTCACACCGCAAAAACGTCTCCAAATTTAGTTTTTTTCTTCTTGGACCAGTACTCAGGGGATGACCCGTAATTATGCAAAGTATTGTATTGGAACTAGGAAAGCAGGTTATGGGAAGGAGGAAAGAGCGAGTAGTGTTTGTGGACATTCGATTTGAACTTTCTTACATTGAAACCTCTGACTACATTCTATACGACTGCCCAATGCTGGCAATACACAGAACAAGATGGCTCGAAAGGGCCTTTGTGGCACCAGGGAATCTAATAGAATAATTGGCTTTATACACAGCCTAAATCTGACATGATGAAACTTTAAGGCTGCATAATATATCCTATGGGTCGTAGTGGGTGAGGTCTCGCTAATAATACATTGATAATGACAAGAAAGACTTCAGCGGGAAGTTTGTTCCACATACGGACAGTACGACTAAAGAACGAATTTTCCCTGTAGTGTGTTGTGCGGTCCAATACCCACTCTATCACAGAGGTATGTGTTCTTGATAAAAAAACGTGTATAAAGTAAAAACCTGCGGGTATCACATTCCATTGTAGTATCGATAGAGCAGTGAAACGTAGACCAAATTGAGTCGGTGCTCCAGTGAATCAATAGAATCGGATACCCTACTGCCACCAATAATCACCTTCCCCCTATCCTGTAGGCGGTAAAGAAACTCCAAAATAGACTTTGAAGCACCCATACATGGGAGGGGATCTTATAAAGTGAAATAAGTCCTACAGCGTTTCTGAAAACCAAGACACTTGTATAGTTCTTTCGAGACTTGAAAAATGTGTTTTGATCAGCGGACATCACAGTGCATTCTCATATCCAGAACAATAAGAGGGTCTGATTCAACAATATACAGATGAAGGGACATGGTCTATCATTCGTTTTTATGTCAACATGCAACACAACATGCACGATCCCATTCAGATATTGTCACAAGGTACCGATTAAGGGAATCATTCAGGTTTTGCTTCATTGCCCTAATGTCCGACAGGCTAGATCTATAACTGAATGCATATGAATGGCAAAAGATGCTTTCATCTGCAAAAGAATATTGTATAGTGTTGGAAGTTTAACGTGGAATGTCGTTTAAACAAATAAGGAATAGAGTAGTTGAAAGAACGGAGCCTTGCGGTTGCCCTGAATTTATCTTGAACTAGTTTAATAAGTTCCCATCTATAACAACTCGTATAGTACGATCTCTGAGAAAGCTCGATATAAATCGAGAGAAGTTATTACAAGCAATAAGTTTTTCGTGCACTTCGAGCATCATATGGTTTTGCATAACATTTATTGAGAAATCACTTAGGAGACCGTTCCGGCCTGTTGGCAGGTAACTGGCCGGCTAGATCATCAGTCATAAGTCTTCATCGCTAAACTACGATACAAGACAACATAATGAAATGATTGAAAATTGGTCCTACAAAAAGTTGGCCAAACAATCAAGGGACTGCCGTCAAACTGATTCCAATGTTATTAAACAGCATCGGGAGAACTTGTCCGCTGATAGAAAACCTGGTTCAGGTAGAAGGAATGGTTTACATGATGTTTCTAAAGCCAATAAATAGAAAGCTTTTTCAAAAGAGCTCCCAACACATCCGGTAGGAAAGCAGCCCGCTTAGCTCAGTGCTCGGACTATTTGGTACGAAAAGTTAAAGCTAATGCAGGTTTAAAAACATACAAGGCTCAAAAAGTTTCTGACAGGAACTCAGCTAAAAATTTAGAGGCCAAAGGCAGAGCACGGAAGTTGCTGACGAAACGTACGTATGGACATTTTTTCGCAGCTTCTGGGTCAATATTTTTATGTTGCTGATGCTCGAGGAAATGTTGTAGAAAAGTTTAGGACCCAAAAGCAGAAAATTTTCCCAAACAGTTCTTGGCATGGCAAGCAATATCCTGTTGCGGCAAAAGAAGCCAAACATTTGTTACAAGGGCTCTATAAATATCGAAATTTACATTAAGGAATGTTTACAAAAGAGGATGCTTCCATTCATAAGACTTTGTCTACTTATTTTTGGCCTGATTTGTCATCCTGTCACTATGGTAAGAAAGGTCTTGGGTTGTAAGAGAACAATAATGTGATATTTGTACCAGGAGAGGCAAATCCTCCAAAGTGCCTGCAGCTAAGTCCAGTGGAGAGATATTGGGCTCTTGTTAAAAGAGAATTGAAGAGCACAAAAAAGGTGTCCAAAAGTGTGTTAGATTTTAAACGGAGATGGACTACGTGTTCGAATAAAGTAACAGAAAGCACTTTAAAACCTTAATGAAGGGTTTTCGGAAAAGGTTCATAAAGGTATGCTTTTCCTAATTCGTGTATTTTTTCTACTTGACAACAGGTTCAAATGCGTTCTTTTTTTTAATAAAATCATCAATTTAATCCATTTAGTTAATATTAATAATACATTTTTAAAGTATTGTATTTTAATTTGCATACACATTTCAAAATTACCCAAAACAATAAATTACTCTTGCGCTCTGCTTAACACTTGGGAATCATTTAATGTGTGTAAACACTTATATTTCAACCCACATCACACTGTATGTTCTCCCATCCTCTATAGCTCTTTTTGATGGTCAAATTATAAAATTGTCCAAAAGCTTCAAGTGCACTCAGTGTACAATGTAAATATACTTACACACTACCTTTCCATGCAAACATATTTTAGTTTCCTATTTTTTGTTGAATCTTCAAATGCAAACAACCAAACCCCTTACAGCTGGAGTTTTTTTCTAGTTGCCTCCAGATATGTTTAGTTCATATGTTTTGGATGGCAGCTGTAGCCAGCGTTTGGAAAGTAATTTTTACATTTTGTGGGTGGACAGGTGGTAAGTTTGTTGGAAATAATAAATGGCTGCAGAAGACTTACAGGTATATTAATAAAGATTTGCAAATATAGTAATGGCACATAAATATTAGTTTTGTGTCATGTAGTGAATGTAGCTTTATAATATTAACAGCTTGTAGCTATAGAGAGGGAGATCTTATGATCTTATTTGTTTTTGGGGGCGAGAAATAAATCAGTTATTGTCGGAAATGCAGAAAAAAATAGAGTGAGTCAGAAATTAAAGGTGGCATAGGGTACACATGCTTTTAATACAGAGTTTTTAGAATAAAATAATGAAAAGTATCAGTTTAAATCCTCAAAATAACGTTATTCCACCTACTATTTAAAAAATTCTTATAATCGATCATATTGAGTGAGAGCAGTTAAACAAAAATCATGAAAAAGTAACTGAAATCGCTTCGGAGGAAAAACAGGTATATTTACTTTTCATATTAGCTGAATGAGGTTTCACTTTAATTGTTAGTCGCTTAGAAGGGATAGCTTTCTGATTCACTGTTGTTAAAATGACTTTACAATACTTACTTCTTAGATTTTTGATTCAGAGCCCTTGGAGTTTAAAAGAATTTTCCTCATATACAGTACTCCACTTATATTCTTACCATGCAGTCAGCTATTTATGGGCCAATTTGGTTGTTTTTCAAAATTCTCAGACATGTCTGATTTATTTATACAAAATTTGAATCGAAAGTTGATTTCAATCAATATATGGACATCGTTATTATTAACTCCGCTTCCTATAAGGATCCATTAAATTTATAGGGACCGTAGGCAAAACTCTTTTCATATGTATAATTGTTGAATATAAATATGAAAATAGCTACACACAAATACTTATTTGTAAAAATACGAAAAAAAAAAAACGTCATTATAATGCACAGTTTTAATAGCGACAATGTATCCATTTAGAGAGAATTTTTCACTAATGGCTGACCCCAATTTACAAATTTTTCGGACACTTCTCAATTGTTTTTTGTATAGGAATACAACTCTCATGTACAGGAGAGGGCGAAGGTGCTTATCGGTGACAGTAGGGTATCCAGCTCTATTGACTCACTGGAACATCGTCGCAATGTGGGTTGTGTTTCACTGTTCTACCGATACTACAATGGTATGTGTTCTGCTGAAATTAGGGAACTTGTTCCCGAAACCCGTAGTTTTTTTCGCAACACACGTTCTTCGGCAAGGGCTCACCAATTCGTTGTCGACTGGACAGTGGATCGCACAACACATTACAGGGAAAATTCGTTCTTTAGCCGTACTGTCCGTATGTGGAATAAGCTTCCTCCTGAAGTCTTTCCTGTCACTTTCAATATAGGAAAATTCAAATCAAATGTCCACAAACACTACTCCCTCTATCCTCCCTCCCATAACCTATTTTCCTAGTTCCAACACAATGCTTTGCATGAGTAGGGGTCATCCCCTGAGTGCTGGTCCAAGAAAAAAAAAATGATAATATTACGTAGAGCCAATTGTCAGATCAAATAACCTAGAGTGTTTCATTACTTCAGCTCTTTTATATTTAACGTCAGGAACCAGTTATTATAACCTCCAGATGTATTCCAATTATCACTTGGTGGTTATTTGTAATCTAGAGAGAATTACAAGTAATGTACTGTCCTCTACTTTAGTCAACTGCCCAGGTTAGGTTTTATATTTGATATTAGTCTATTTTGGATCCCTACGCATACAGAGAACTAATACGGTAATGATCTGCTCAGAGCTGATTCTACTTTAAATATCTCAGAATCAATTCTGTAGCAATACCATTAGGCACTGCTGAAAGTGATTGTGACTGCAGTTAGGACGGTTTCTGATGCAGCTCTTCATGTAATAAGACATGAATTTTTGCACAAAAAATCTTTAAATTTAAATAAAACAATGTGTGTGTGGGCAGTAGGCGTCGGTGGACGATTTTGATAAAATTCAATTTTTTTCTTAATTTTGTCAATATAATTCTCGGTGTCTAATTTAAAAAATGTATGAAGCTATCCGTCTGTGCGGCGTCCTGTTGAAATCGTGGGTCGTTGGTCAAAGAAATTGGTAAACATCGACCTACAGCGCTCGCCTGGCTAACGTATTTCTCAATGAAATATGGACCGATGTCCATATCCATTCGAAAGAGTGACTTTTTCGGAAAGCATTAGACGCTCTTGTTTGTTGACATACACATTCATCCAGAAATGGGGCTCACTGTAAAATGGACAAAGCGTAAAATGCAGCAGAGATCAGAAATGAGCAGTGAAAAAGTGAGTAGAGTTGAATTATGAGGTTGTTGATTTCGACTTAAATCAATTTAAGCATGATTCCAATACGAACATTAAAATGCTCATTATGAGGTTGTGTGTTTTTTTTAAGTGTTGCCGAATTCTGTACAATTACACAAACAAAAAAAATGCATGAGTCGAATCAGTTGAATCAATAGAAAGTATCATGAGTATTTTCCTAAAATTATAAGTCAGGCTGAGATTATTTATGAATCAAACAGACTTAAGTTCGTATGAGTACTATGTCGACGTCGGATTCATAATTAATGCTACGCATACTGATAAACCCAGCAAAAACTTTACTTACCTAGTAAGTCAGCAAGTAATATTGGAGCAACGTGATAACTACATATTACTTGACTGAAATACTAGTTATTTTTGTTTGAGATTTGAAAAAATTCATTGGTCCTGCTTACAAATGTACTTAAATACATCATAGATACAAGTAGTTACATTCACAATAAGAATATGTAGCAAAAAAAAAAAAAACAAATATTGCCTTGTGTGGGAATCGAACCATGACTGGTGTCGAACCACTAACGTATCGTTTTTCAGTCAAACACACTAAGTAGATAATGTGCTGGGTAACCACCACTCATTACAAAATAATGTATGTGGTAACTAGTTGCCATTACCAAAATTTACAAAATTTTAGCTGGGAATCAATGTTATTGTGAGTATAAGTACGTCAGAGTAGTTTAATTTCAATGATGGCTACTCACTTATGCTTATAATTTCATAAGTGCGTATGAATAGCAAAACAGTGATTTAATGCTGATCTCTGATTTGCAGGTGTTGTTGAACGCTATGTCGATACCTCAATATGAGAGATGGGATCTAGTAATCATTTCATTAGCATCTGGTCTTGATTGTGTGGCCCTGTCAATTCGATTCTATGTGTTAGCAGCGAGCTACTAGGTGAAGAAACCAACATATCTTTGCAGACAAGGACTTCAAAATTCTAATATACAATATAATTTTACTCAATTAGTTTACTGCAATAAATGCTTCGTTTGTTTGTCTTAAACCTTACTGTCTTGTAGCTGCAATTTGGTTATTAAATTTGTATATACATACATAATTTCAACGACTGGACTGTTCATTTTACTTAACAAACTGACACTGCAAGAAAAAACAAACATGAACTTTCAACATAATTACTAGGGTGACAGCCGATTTATTTTTTTTTTGAATTCAAAGAGTGCCGGGTGGAATATTGTGACACTAGGTCTTAAAGTTAAGTGCTGAAAATTTAAGGCAAATCGGACAACGATTTCGGGACGCAAAATTTTACTATTTATATGAAATAAATTTGTGAAACTCCTTAACTTTCTGCATTATGTTACAGAAATATGTAGATTTATTTATATTAATGTAAATTACAGTAAAAAAAATATTTCTGAGATTAAACCTATATCTCCTTTGGGTCAAATTGACCCACAAACTGTATTATCGCTAAAATTCGGAAAAAATGCAAATTTTTCAGTTTTTGTGAAAATTTTGCAACTTAATAATTATTTTTGCAATCGAATGCAAAATAATCGAAATGTGCACGTAATTGTCGTTCTAATTAGATATAAAAGACAAAAATTGGTTAACAAATTTTAAAGTTATTAAAAATTCCCCAGACCATTAACGTGTCTCAGGCCACTTGAACAAGAAATGTAGGAACAAAATTAACATGTTTTAAGAAATATTAAAATAAAAGCTAATTTTTACTTAAAATATATCCATATTTACATTTGTATGAGTTTTTGTCTTTGTAGGATACCGGTAACCTATTCGATGGGATGGCCAAAAAAAATCATTTTTTTAACGGCAGTTTCGAATATCTATTTTCAAATTTTTAAAAATTTTGTTAAACAAATTTCAGAATTTTTGATCATCACATTGGGATTTATTGAGATTATAATAGAGAATAAAAATATGAAAAAATTATGTCAATACCTCTTACAGTTTTTCCGTACCTATACGATTTAAAATTGGTGATTTTCGGGAAAAAATATTTTTTTGGCCATATTTTGGCGAATGAGAGTAATTTCCTTACTGTTACGAATTTTAAGTAAAACCTACACATCATTTAAAAGTAAAACCTTTAGATCATTTTAAATATACTCTGAAAGTTTTACTAAAAGCGAACAACTTTAACCCTTAAATAGTGAAGGTTAAAGGTAAAATTTAGCAATATTTGGAATTTCTAAATTCGAACACAAATTTTTGTCCATACAACTGATTGTCACTCTAATAATTACATTATTACCACTTCGAAAGTAGCACTATGTGCATACTTTTAACTTCTTTGCAAGTGATGCTTAATAACTTTCACAAAAACAAATATAGAGATAATACAAGGGTTGATGCTGATTTAAATAATTAGTAAAATTAATAAAAATGTTTGTTATTAATAAGCATTATTTTGTACTTATCGTATCATTGTATCGTCATCTTAAAACTAAATATTGAAAATTTCAGTAAAAATTTAATTTTTTTGAAAATATGTAATTGCTCGAAACGAACAAATAAAATATGCAACCTGTAAAGGTTATTCGATATTCTTAAAATTTTCAGCATTTGGTTTTTAGATGTCGGAAAAAAATGTTAGACCTTGGGAGCATTGAAAATTCAAAAAATAACTAAATAAGGTCCATACTAGGGTACAATAACTCGAACCTGCTGGGTACATAGAATACTTTTTTGTTTGTTCTTTGTATGGCTCGGTGTTAAATGCTTTTGCATGTGTGTTAAGAGTGCAGTACGAATGTAAGAATTAATGTGTGTTAGAGTGTAGTTCTATTATGCTCAATGAAGTGTGTAGTGTGTAAATAAACCCCAACAACCATCATAACAGCAACAAAAAACGTCCAAATGAATTGAAATGTTTATTTATTTATTATACAAATGCAATCAGTTTTAAAATGAATACGAATAGTGTATAATGAATTTCAGTGTATGTATAATATTGATGTTGTTGTTGTTGCTGTTGCTTTTCCTACTCTTTACTATGCCCTTTGTGCTGTTTTTGTAGGTAGATATTGTTGTTGTTATTTTCACTTTGCTTTTACTATTTGGAAAACTTCTTCATGCGTACATTTGCATGTTGTTATTGTTGTTGTGTTGTAGTTGTTGTGTTTTCCTGTTTCTTTTGTTTGCCATAAATGTAGTTTTTTTGTTTGTATTTTTTTTAACTCGTTCCTTATTTTTTTTCCAAATAGTATTTTAGACAACAAATAATAATTGCTGTTTGTTTATTGTTTTAAAATTTAAATACATTTACAATGAATGTTCGTTGTATATTGTTGTGTTGTTGTTGTTGTGGGGTATTTAACATGTGCAATCGACTAGGATGGATTACAACAGTGTTGATGATGATTCCCTTTGTAAGTCGTATGTACAGTTCAATAGGGTTGTGTGTTTACACTTGTTTGAACCTTTAGTTTCGGCTGTGTGTCTGCTGTAAGTGATTGGGTTTGTTTTGTTGCTTTATTGCAACGAAAAACAAATGAAATAACATTATTTATAAATTTAAAATGCCCTGTTGGAAAATGCAACCATTTTGACTGCTCACAATTGAGTTGTTTTGTTAAAAGAACGAATGATTACAGCACCTGCTGTGACACTAGATGTAGTAGTGTTTAAAGTAAGAGGCTATAGAAAGCAGACTATTGTAATATAATTTGTACTTTTTTATTACAAAATTTACAAAACTGTTGTACTTAGAAAAACTCCTCTTCCATTAACCTTTGATAGAGCCTTTTAAATCAATGATACGCATTCATGTTGTTCAGATTACGAAGGTTTTCGTCCAATTACACGATTGGCAAATATTTCGTTCAGTTGCTTGACATCATTCAAACGAAGCCAATTTAATTTTTTTTTGCCTATGAACGCTCTAAATCAATTGCCGGCCCCCATAGCCCGAACATCATCGGTTTTTTAACCGATAAACAATATGAATGTCAACAAAATGTATAGGAAATATGAAATTAATAAATAGCTAATCAGATTAGAACTGAGAAATAAAGTGATATGATATGATAATACATGTTCCATTTTCCCTTTAAGCCGACCACTGCTCCTGTCGTAAGACATTCTGTATAAAATGGAGACTTAAACTTAAATTCTGTGACGAACTTAGGATTGGTATCTCCCACTAATAAATGCTAAATGAGAATTAAAAATGCTAATTTGAATGGTTTTTGGTGGATTTTGAGGAAATTTAATTTTTGGTCACAAATTTGTTATGAAAAATACAATTTTTAGCTTAGCTTATTTTCTAATACAGTGAGGCCTCGATTATCCGTAATTCGATTAACCGGCAACATCAATTATCCGGGAAAAAAAAGAAAATGTTTTTGGATCGATTTAAATTTTAATTCCTCTATTATCCATTATTATAATTTTTTTTTTTTTTCGATTATTTTTGAACAATCAAACACAATGTGAATAAAACGAAAAAGGGGAATTCCCTCGATCGATTTGTAAGACCAAAAGTTTTTGATATTGTCCCATCGATTTTTCGATAGCATTTGGCGTGAGGAGTGTTAGACATTATAAAAATCAAAGTTATTCTGTTATTGGCTTCGGAAACCGAAAAACTTTAAAAACTGCTGTTTTAGAATGGTTCCGG
This sequence comes from Calliphora vomitoria, assembly GCA_942486065.2. Taxonomy (NCBI): domain Eukaryota; kingdom Metazoa; phylum Arthropoda; class Insecta; order Diptera; family Calliphoridae; genus Calliphora; species Calliphora vomitoria. Next base: position 67,260,245 of record OW818031.2, read on the forward strand.
AATGAACGATTTAAAGGAACTCCAATTTCTGGTTTAACCGTGAAGAAAAGTCTAAAATATTCCACTCAATATTTAAGAAAAAACGACATTGTATTCACAAACTTAATGCTGCAGTAGAAAAATATTCAGCTGATTAGCTGCCACAATTTTTGAGGAAAAATTAAATGAATTCAAATCAATGAAAAAATCTCCAATGAGATAATGGAGAATGGAAAGTGTTTACTTGAGAGAAGTTTGGCTTGCCATAATGAAAATTTCATAGAATGACACAAGGTCTCAAAGGAGAGACTAACCTCATTAGTTTGCGTTAATGCTGCTAGTACACACAAGTGCAAAGCATTATTGGAAAGAGCTTTAAAAAATGTCCATGAGAATGGCTTAACAATAACTTAGTACCAGAAGTGACTGAGAACTTTAAGAAAATCGGTCTAAAAGATGTTAGTAAAATCGTGTTGCCATTGGACAACATACAGACGTGCAGGATTTCAATGTTGAAAACGTTATTGTGAAATTTTTCCCACCAAATTGGACGACTTTGAAACAACCGATGGATCAGTGAGAAATATGGAGCTTTAAATGTCATTGTCATGTCAAAATTGGTACTCAATTGGTACTAGGATATTGTTATTTCTGGGATCAAAACTGTGCTACTTACTACTTTCAGTAATACCTACTTTTTAGTAATACCTGTTAGAATTTAAAACGAGTTTTACATAAGTTTTTTCGAAACTTGGAAAAAAGCGAAAAATATAGGCCTCCCTTTTGTGCATTAAAAACACAATCAGAATCTGAGTTGAGATATGACAATGTGACTGTTTATGCCGGCCGACCACTGCTGTAAATTGTATTTTTGTGAGCCATTCAAATTTCATTTAAATGTTGTATCTCTTGCAGTAATTTTGCTTTGTATCTACGAGTGTATGAGTCATAGTTTAGAGTGCTTCCATATTTCATTTATAGACTGACTTCTTAATCCAGCTGTGAAGGCACTGCAACAACTCCAAATGTTTGTTGTTCTTCAATTCAATTTAATTCAAAATTGCACACAAACACACACACACACAAAATTTACATACAAATAGCCAAATGTGTGTATGAGTATGTTTGATAGTGTTTATGTTTATTTCATTTGTCTGTTTATAAATTAGATTTTTTTTTTTTAAATATTCTTGTACCTTTATGTAGTTGCTATTTGTGTTTTATGTTCAAATGGAATGAGGAGGGAAGTAGGGGGAGAAGGCTACAAAATAAACCAAAACATGCAACTCAAACATGGACCTAGTCACTGCTACACTTCCCCAGCAGCAGGAGCAGTTTGATTTATGTGTGAAAAATAAATCTTTTTTTTAGTTGTTTCTCTTCACTACGTATAGTATGTTTGGGTATGAATGAATGAGTGAGTAGCAATTGTTAAATGTAAAATAGTTTTAATGTTGTTATTGTTGTTTAACATTTATTTTTTTTAAACATTTTTTTCTTTGGCTCATTTCCTTAAAACAACAACAACAGCAGCAGGAACGAAATGTTAATAAAGAAATTCAGCCCTATTCTGGAAATCGAAACGAAACACAAGACCATAGATAACTACACACAGATCGGAGACTCTCCCATAGAGAAATATACATAGAGCGGAAACTCTACTGTCAAAAACCTAAGTGGTGAGAATGTATTAGTAAACAAAATTATGTGAAAACAAATTTCGGTGTCATTTTTGCAAAAAAAGTGATCATTTTCACAGGCTCATATCTTGCTAACCGTTCGGAATTTTGATTTACTCTCTTAGGCAAAGTTGTAGCTCTTGTCATAAAGAACAAAAATTGTGAATATATAAAATCAAAAAAGCTTCATCTTCTTGATGTTGAAGATGAAATCACAAAAAACTTTAAAAAATTCGATTTTTTACATTTTTTCCCCTGTTTAGGTCCATAGGTAGCAAACCATTCAAAATTCAAGGAAACAATCAACTTCAAAAATGTACCTAAGATCTCAATAAACAACTTTCTAGAACATATGAACTGCCTAGGAATGATTTTTAACACTGTTTAGGTAGCGCTTAGTGAAAAATTTCCCAAAAAAGTGAAAAATTTTCCGAAAATTTTTTAATTTCATTTGTTTTTTCTTTCCTTTTATAGTAAAAAATATTTGTATTATGTTTATAATGTTGATGGCTCTGGACTTGCAAATCGTACTCTCTTAAGTTTTGGATCCAAATTGTCGTCCGAATCTTTTAACTAGTGAATTCAATAAAATGTACTAAGAAAACCTAAAAACCTAAGACAAATAATAAAATTTGGCATTTTTTAAACTTTTAAAAATGTAGTATTTTTACTACTATTTTTACAAAGTTAAATAATAAACGAAAATAAGTAAAACTTAATAAAATTCATTATTTGTCTAATAAAATTTATTAAATTTATAGGAATTTTATTATTTTCACACTTTTTTAAAAATAATAAACGAAAATAAGTAAAACTTAATAAAATTTATTGTCTCTCTAATAAAATACATTAAATTTATAGGAATTTTATTATTTTTACACTTTTTTAAAAAAGTAGTATTTCTACTACTATTTTCAAAATTTAATTTAAAGGCTGTTATTTTGCATATACCAACCAAATATAAGATATTTTAATAAAAATTGGTATTTTGAACACTTTTAAAAATGTAGTATTTCTATTACTATTTTTACAAAGTTAAATAATAAACGAAAATAAGTAAAACTTAATAAAATTCATTATTTGTCTAATAAAATTTATTAAATTTATAGGAATTTTATTATTTTCACACTTTTTAAAAAAAAGTAGTATTTCTGCTACTAATTTGAAAATAAATTTAAAGGCGGTTATTTTGCTTATACTAACCAAGATATAAGATATTTTAATAAAAATTGGTATTTTGAACACTTTTAAAAATGTAGTATTTCTACTACTATTTTTAGAAAGTGAAATAATAAACGAAAATAAGTAAAACTTAATAAAATTGATTGTTTCTCTAAGAAAATACATTAAATTAATAGGAATTTTATTATTTTCACACTTTTTTAAAAAAGTAGTATTTCTACTACTATTTTTAGAACATGAAATAATAAACGAAACTAAGTAAAACTTAATAAAATTTATTGTTTCTCTAAGAAAATACATAAAATTTATAGGAATTTTATTATTTTCATACTTTTTAAAAAAAGTAGTATTTCTACTACTAATTTTAAAATAAATTTAAAGGCTGTTATTTTGCTTATACCAACCAAATATAAGATATTTTAATAAAAATATGTATTTTGAACACTTTTAAAATGTAGTATTTCTATTACTATTTTTAGAAAGTGAAATAATAAACGAAAATAAGTAAAACTTAATAAAATGTATTGTTTCTTTAAGAAAATACATTAAAGTTATAGGAATTTTATTATTTTCACAGTTTTTTAAAAAAGTAGTATTTCTACTACTATTTTCAAAATTTAATTTAAAGGCTATGGTTTTGCTAATAATAACAAAAATTATGAGAGTTTAATAATAATTTGGTGTTTTTAAAAATTTGATGCCAAAATAACAGCAATTACCGTTCACAATATATTACCGTTACCGGAATAATACAAAATACCGTTACCGCTAAAATACCATTACCGAAAAAATCGAAATTAGCGTTACCGTTTCTACTCTGAAAAAAAAACCTAATAAAAATTTACAGAAGAATCGTTTTACCCAATAGGCCTGATTGATACTTTATTATTTATGTAGTTGTTTTTTGTTTCATTTCTGTTTTCAAGTGAAAATTGTAAAATAAATAAATACAAAAGAAAAAAATAGTTTAAACATTAATATTCCTTGGAACAGCCACAACTGTAACAACAAATGTGTGAGCAACTAATGGGCTCAGTCGAAAATAATTTATTACTTTCTATGTTAATGAAGTGGTCAGATAGAAATATATGTAAAAAAAAAAAAACAAATTACCATCGAACACATTTGTATTAAAATCATTTGAAACACACATTTTAATATTTGTTTTTTTAAGTGTGCGAGCACTTGAAATGGGTTGGGATTTTTTTGTATTTTGTAATAAATCAAAACTAAACAATTGAAATGCAATTAAGACACAATTAAAAGACAATGAAATTATTACTTAAATTTCATATAATAAGAGGTGGTATTATGGGTTAGAAATTAAAATCATAAAACAAAATATAAATTATAAAAAATAATGGCGTAATTCCCTGGAAATAAACTTTAACCTTTTTAAAGTATGGTCAAATTCTGCAAACATTTAGTATTTTGCCATAATTGTGTGATTTTAAGCGGTTCGAATATTGATTTAATAATTTTTTCAGTTTTAAAATAAACCTTTATATATCATAGAAGTCTTTAGTCTATAGGTTCGTGCATTGATTTAAATAATCTGTATAAATGTTTGATTGCCTTACCTTCCATATTTTCTAATTAAGTTCTGAATTCTATTGCATACAATGTAAATTAATTGAATTTTATTTACAAAACTCACCAATTATCTGAAAAGAAAAGATAAATTTATCATTAATATCTCATTTTATAACTAAACTTCATTTTTTAAATAAAATAATAAAGGAAATTAAATAAGTTACAATATTGAATACTTTATATATAAAAAGTAATTAAAAATAAATTAACAAAAACCGCAAAAAAGAAACACGTAAGACTTTTATATACGGCTGTGTGGAATCTACCATCATTATGTGGTGTAGTTAATCAGTTATGGTAGGAACTGTATAGAATTTGATTTCTTAAAACTTTAAATGACTTGTGTCGAAATTTATGTTAATAAAGAGTGAGTCAGAAAAAATGTGTGTAAAGTACAATTTCGAAATGTATAACCCTAGACACAAACCAGTTGAGTTATCACAGTTCTGTTTAAAAGTTTACATAGCTCTGTTAAACATTGTAAATCAAGGAAAGTGTATTCAAAATGGAATTAGAACCACACGGTTGGACCAAATTGACCACTAATGATGAAAACGGGAACTAATCTCCTGTTTTTTCCAAAAACTAAGTCAAATCATAAATGTAGGTGGCGCAAAAGTAATCCTCCTATCAGAAAATGCTATAAATTTTGCGATTGGCCCCTAATGTCAGTTCTGTTTTGACATTTGTGTAGTAAACACATGCGAAATACACGTTAATAAACAATGTTACGCTACACTGCTCCAGAACGTGGAATATTGCTAACTATTTATTTGACTAAAAATCGGCAAAATTTATAGCATTTTCTGATAGGAGGATTACTTTTGCGCCACCTTGTATTTTTATATTTTTTCGGTATATTTAAAATTTCTTATAGCTGTTGGATGAATCTAAATTCCTGGAAAACTGGAGAAGATAGGCCGTTGGAACTTGATGGAATTTATAGATAAGGGGTTTTTCTATAATAACCCATGGCCATAACCCTCAACAGAGCGAGTTTTAATTTTCTTGGGAGGATGAATCTTGCTGGAATATTTAGATAGGGTGTTGGTCTATCAGAAAAACTGCTCGTAAAGTTTAATGCACTGATTCTTTTGTGCGCAGAGCCAAACGTAATGCTGGGTTGAAGAAAGTTCCAGAAGCAAAATAACGGGCAAAAAAAGTACACCTGTTGTGTGATGAATGATGAAACTTATATACTGGCAGTCATTTCACAATTTCCTGGTCAAGATTTTTATGTGTTCAAGAACAATATCGGACAAAATTCCCAAGAAATTTCTTGTGTGGCAAACCGTTTGGAGTTGTGGCAAAAGAAGCCAATCACTTGTGACATCAGGCACGATAAACACAGAAATATATATTACGGAGTGTCTAAAAAACGGGAACCTTGTATGGGGACTAGGAACAAATGTTGCCCGATTTTCCCCAACTTTACAGTATAATTTCAGAGTACTTAGAACTAATTTGTATACAGTTTTTTCAGGATTGCCGTATAATCAACATATTGTTACGTTTTAACCTTTTTAAAACGTTGGTTTATTTCCTTTAAATTAACCGGATACTTTTGATTGCAAATAAAAAGCAGTTTTAGTAGTTTCAAATGTGTAACAACTCTATTTATTCAAATGTACAACAACAGTCTAAATAGTCACTCAGTGTCTATTTACATGTTTATTAATTCGATTGATGTTAACTCTAACAGCGCCTATGATGAACTTAACTCACGACTGCAACCTCTGCCACTATTAATACACACGCCATTTTTCGGGAATATTCTACAATTCTCTTAACGGACAAACTAGTTCGAATTCTAGAGCTTTCGATGTTAATGTTAGCAGCTTAAACATTTCGTGTTGCCATACTTATAAACAATGCTAACAACCGCTTGCCATCAACACTACTGGTCAGTAGAAGCCGCTACTGATGGACGTGTTTATAAACATGATGAATGCTGCAGGCAGTCGTTACAGACCGTTAAATTTAAATCGCTATTGCACACTCGTAATAATATTTTTGACTACTCAATCAGTATTCCGTGAGGACATTTTTATGGGGGCTAGGTGAAATCATGGACCGACATTGCTCAATTTCAATACTAAACAAACCTTACAAAAAAGCATTTGTGGTATATTTCAACCAGCTATCTCCTTTTGTTGCTGTTAATTTTAACAGTGCTTATGATAAACTAAACATACAGCAACCCGTTGCCACTATTTATATACACAGTGCTATCTTCCAGCAGCTTCATGAATTATTTTAACGGACAAAACTAGAATGTTCTATTTCTAAAGCTTTTAGCAGCTCAAATTTTTATGTCAGCAGCTTTAACATTTAATGTTGCCATGCTTACAAATAATGTTAATAATTGCGTATTATCAACATTGTTGATAAGCTGATGGAAATGTGTATAAACATGAAGAATGTTCCAAGCAGTCGTTACAGACCTTTAAATTCTATTTGATAGTGAAATTTCGTAACATTGTATATATTTTTTAAAAAACAATAAATGTACATTTAAAGTTTCAGTTAATAATATTTTAATTGAATACAACAAAGATTTTATGAACAAATTTGTAGCTCCTTAAATATTATTTTAACCTCATGTTTGGTTAGTTGTTTAAAAAAACTGATGTGCCAGTGTATATTTAGATCATAGGACCTTTCGATATAGGGTAGTGAGCGGTTCGATTACATAGGCATACTGTTTATAATTCTGTTTAGTGTCTGGTTTAAACTTCTAATTCAATGTATATAATCGTATGTGATCTAAACTTTTCAGTCGAAATGATGTTGGGCTTTTGGATTTGCGTATATCTCCTTACATGCCATTAGTATGAAAATAATTCTTGTCTTTTGTCAGATTACTAGGATGTATTTTAAGCAGTTGTTAAAGATCATTGTTAGCATGTCTTCTATAAGACATCATTACTTTGTAAAAGCGCATGCAACTCCATTGAAATGTTTGTATAAGTTCCATTCAAATGATTCTGTATAGTGTGTTATAACCCACATTAAAACATAAACTATCTACCTCTCCCCTACACTAAAACATATCAAATACTAAGCCTTAATTTAAACCTTTGTTCAATGCTCTCTGAATAAATACAAATTTATAACTATGCATAACACAAAGATTTATGTTTATAAATAAACTAAACCAAATACATAATAATTCTCTTGATTAGTTCAGCTATTAGTGCTACAAATACTCAATAGAATTTTCAAATATAACCACAAATCGCATAAACTTTTAATCTCACAATTACAGTAATAACAACTCAATTCCCTTAACCAAAACCGTATTATGTAAAACTTTAGTTCCAAATATTTCATCTGTCTACATATATGTGTGAGACAGTCAACTAAACAAACCAACGAACTTAATTAGTTATAAATCACAACTAAAGTCAAATGATTAGTTAGTTTCACCTCTTGTTATTTGCATGGATTTTCAATGTAAATGAAAGATCTAGCAGTTAAGCAAGTAGTCAATTTCTCCCTAATAGACAGTAATTGTCACCAATGTCTAACCTCTTGGCTAACTCCAATTTATATATTTTGGCTCATTTGACACGAATGTGCTCTTTGTAGTTACTTTATACATCCCAGGTAATCTAGCATGAAGACAATTGTCACTTAAGTGTCTCTAAGTAATCTAGAGTCTAGTCGATTTAAACGTTTATTTTTTACTGCTCACACAGTTTATTTTCTTTTTGCTTAAGTATATTGATATCCCGTGTAACATAGCATAAAGTAAATTGTCACTTTAGTGTCTCTAAGTAACCTAGAGTGTAGTCACTGACTATTTTAGGTCAATTAGCACCCGTACATGTTACAATAACTAGTTATGTAGCTGATCAAGTAACCAGTTCAGTAACTAGTAAGGTAACTGACTCTATGTAAATAGTATGTGAATCCAATGGACCAACTATCAGACAGTCTCATTTTAGTCCACAAGGGTCAATTGAATCCTTCAAGTAGCTAGTTATGTAACTAGTTGTCACCCTAAATGATAGATAAAATCATTAGTTCGGGTCAGTCTCCTAGAACTATTGGGAACTTTATAATATACTAATGTATCTGTAAATCAGATACTTTGTCAAAGTATCTATCTGTGTGTGTGTGTGTTTGTGTCTATCTGTATTTGAATAAAATAATTTATACTTATGTGTAATGAATTGTTATAAACAATAATCCATAGAGGAATTTTATATAAATACAACTTGTAATCATCGTCGCTCAGCAACATTTATATTATTGGCTGCAGCATCAGCCAGTGCTCATCATCAGCATAAGAATTATATGAATATAATTTCCCTTAAGGAAATCTTAATGTTAGTACTCTGTCATAAAAGGGTGGTACATAATATTATAATAGGGCTACATATACTTGGAACTAAAATAAATAAGGATGACAACATTAACGGTAAAGCAGCTTTAAAAGCTCTAGGTGATCAAAGTGGATATAGAATATTCGAGTTTTTTTCCGTTAGATTATTCATAACACTTCTGGAAGATAGCGCGGTATCAGCGAGTTGTAAGATATTTAGTATATCGTAGGCGCTGTTAGAGTTAACATAATCTGTATTACCAGTGTATTCTTGTAACTATTTAAACTGTTGCGTTAATTTAAATAAAGATGTGTTAAAATTTTTAAACTACTGATTGCATTTATTTGCAATTAAAAGAATCCGGGTTATTTAAGGGATATAAATCACCGTTTTATGAATTTCAAGCAGTGCTTCATATTATTGTGACACTTAATATTATAGTCCAACTCTGAAAATTTCACTCAAATAGGATAATGTTAACCCATTCCACATATACTCTATAGTTTGGAAATGCTTTTACATGGGAACAAATTATTTATTTAAGTTTTCAAAGTAATTTTTATTATACCGCTCATTTGTTTTGAACTGAGTAATACAAAGTATGCGCCGTTCTTTAGTATTTCATATAGTTTTATCAGTTTTCAAAAAAGTCAATTATTTTTTGTGTGAGAGTGCTTTTTTGTCGTAAACATCAAAATTAAAATTCATGTCTTCTCGTATATTTGACAAGTAAAAATTTGGAATAAACACAGATTAGAAAGATATTAACATCTACTATTTAAATCAGGTTTTATTTCTAAAATCGCATGATTTGTAGAAAATTTATTTAAGAAATAGTAAAATGTCAAAAAACATTATTCAAAGCCGTTTTTCTCGAAACGACTTTTTTTGAATTATGACGTTGCTGCAGAAAATGAGCAATATATTAATGTATGCATAATGTAACGGAATTCAAATCCACGCAAAAAAAAATCGTTCCAAAAACGTCAGTTGGAAAATGTTCGAATTATTAACAATTATGTGGCACTGACTACATGTAAGGAAACATTCTAAAAAAATTTTAACTTTTTAATATAAATACTAGCTGTGATATGAAGTTCTTTCTAACTGCGGCCAAAGAAGGAGAATATTTTTATATCTAATTCAAAATTCTAAATTCGTTAAACAAATTGTAAGGATTTTAAAATTTTTTATACCCTTCACCATGAGTGGCAAGGGTTTGTAATTCCGTAATTTCTACATTTTTCATTTGCGACCCCACAAAGTATATATATCGTTATATTATGCGAAATCGATATAGCCATGTCCGTCTGTCCATCTGTATGTTGAAATCAACTATCCGTAGCCCCCAAATAACTTCTAAACATAATTGATACATCAATATATCGGGAATTCTTCCGGCTCGGTCGCTATTTAAAATCGAGAAAATCGGACCACAACTGACTGAAATTTAAGGAAAAAACCGGGAAAACCGCGATTTTGGCCTATTTTTGATCTATATCTGGATTACTAAGTCATTAATATAGATAATATGGATATCTAATGATAGATATTTCAAAGTTCATTGCAACGATTTATATAAGACTATAGTAATTTGTACCTACAATGGATCAAAATCGGGAAAAATATATTTTAACCCGATTTTTTTTTTACCAAAAACATTTTTTGTCATAAATTTTCACTAATAAATTTCGAAAAAAAAAATTGAAAACAATTTTGAAAAAAAATTTTTTTTTTAAATTTTGAAAAACAATTTGAAAACAAATTATTTTTTTTTTTTTTAAGTTTGAAAAACATTTTTGAAAAAAAAATTAATTTTGTTTACTTAAAAATATTTAAAATTTTTATTTTAAAGTATAATTTGGTGAAGGGTATATAAGATTCGGCACAGGCGAATATACACATGTGGACAATAAAATAGGTGTGTGTATTATTTTTTAAAAAAATCAATATAAATTGTAAAAATTTACTTCAATAAGGAATATTTCGCATTTTGTATTAAGAAAAACTTTTCTAAAATGATAGCAGAAATCTCTCCTGTCAAAAATTCTAGAATTTGTTTTATTTAAATTTCATTCAGACTTGGACAATAAAATAAGCGTTTTTTTTTTAAGGTGGGAAAAATCAACTTTTTTGTAGAAAAAGTATGATTTAATTAAGAATAAATTTCGCATTAAAATTTATTAAAAACTTTTTTGGAGGAGAAGTGGTCATCTTTTTAGTGGCAAGGATCGGCAACTAGTTCTTCTGCACTCGGAACAAGAAAAACCCTAAACCTTTGAAAACTTCGTTACAAAGGCATTTCAACTAAAACAGAACTTTAGGAGATAAGAAGAAAATAAAAACACCTCTCCAGCTGCTGATAATCGTATAGTCCTTTAACTAAATGAAGGCATAGCAAGTACTCTAAAAGGATTTTAAGTATAACTAGGAAGGTAATATCATTCCTAATGGCCCAAAAAAATTCCTCGAAGTAAAATTATCGATCGGGTTAAAAAATATTTTTCCCGATTTTGACCCATTCCTTCTATCTCAGCCATTTGTGGGGCAATTTTCTCGATTTTAAATAGCAACCGATATATTGATGTATTCAAGGATTTTGAGGAAAAGCTCAATAATTTCGTAAATTTGTCTTTGTTTAAACTCAGTTTTAATTCCATATGTTATTACTTAGTACATAGCACATATTTACTTTAGATTTTTCTGAAAGCGTTAGAATATTTGGGATTCTTTAGTAAAATATAACAAATTATTTTGTATTTATTGATAGATTTTGTTGAAATTTCAGATAAATATATCATCAAGTCTTTAGATAACCTTTTAGTAAAAATTAACCCTTTAAAGTACTGAGGTTCAAAATAACCCCAATATTTTTCAAGTGCTTAAGAGCCTTTTCTGATTGAAATGAAATGGAAGATGAACATTGGAAAATTTTGTTATTGATTTTTTAAAAATAAACATTTTAAATTGAACATTTTATACACTTGAGGTCAAAATTGGCCAAAGTTAGTTTTCGTATTTTTAGTTTCCAAAAACCATCGCTCAAACCAAGGCTAAGCTTGATAAATACTATAAGAACCCTGTACCATCAATTTCAATAGTAAAAAAATGTGTTTTACTGCATTTCGTTATGGCAGATGCCGAACGTTCTGGACGCCCAGTTGAGGTTTCTACACCCGAAGCTATTGAATAAAATCACGATATTGTGTTGGCCGATCAGAGATTGAAAGTGCGAGAGATTGGTTTCAATTTTGAATGATCACTTGAGTATGAGAAAGCTTTTCGCAAGCTAAATGGCGCGTTTGCTCACAATCGACCTCAAACGCATTCGTATGACAACTTTGCAGGAGTAGTTGGCGTTGTTCAACTGCAATATAAGTCATGGCTACCTTTTTTTTTTTTTTTTTGAAATTCACGCGGTATAATCAACATCGACTACCTTTAAAAGGCTAAAGCAATAGGGTTCTATAAGTCGATTGTTCGATTGTTCGAACAATCGACTTTTTGCTGAAAAAAGTCGAAAAGTCTAAGTCGACTTTTTGGTCACAAAAAAGTCGAACATTCGATTAGTTATCACAAAAGTCGATAAAAGTCGAAAAAAGTCGATAAAAGTCGAAAAAAGTCGAATAGTCGATAAAAGTCGAAAAAGTCGACTTTATGATTGTTAAAAAAATTTTTAATTGCAACATTATACTAAAACAAAATATGCACAGAATAACATAATAATTTTATGTTATTGCAATTTGGTACACTTACATTTTTTCTAGTGTATGCAAAAATAAATAATAAGTAAATGTTCATAAAAAAATGCTCTTTTTACATATTATATATTATCGCCTTAATACATTTAATTTTTATTGCTAAAATTAACACAAGGCGCATCAATAAATGCAGAAACCATGTATTTTTTACAAAAAATGGTAAAAAGTGGAAAAAAGTGGAAAAAAGTCGAAAATAGTCGGAAAGTCGAAAATAGTCGAAAAAAGTCGAAAAGTCGAAAAAAGTCGATTTAACTAAAAAGTCGAAAGTTCGAAAAGTCGACTTTTCATAAATTACCAAAAGTCGAAGGTTCGAAAAGTCGACTTTTTAAAAATCGAAAAAAGTCGAAAGTTCGAAAAGTCGACTTTTTGTTTCAACTATAGAACCCTATAAAGCAATCAATTGGGAATATTATGTGAACTTATTGGATCGATTTAGTAAGAATTAGAAAAATAAAAAAACAACCGCGGACAATGCAAGGGTGCACACATGTGCAGTTTACATCAATTAGGCTACGAATTGCTCCAACTTATTCTCCGGATTTAACCCCGTTTGATCATTTCTTGTATCCAAGCCTAAAGAAATGGCTCGGCGGAAAGAGATTTGACTCCAACGATAAAATCATCTCACAAACAAATAACTATTTTGATGAACTCGAAAAATCTTATTTTTGGAAAGGGATAAACAAATTGGAGAAACGTTGGACAAAGTGTATAGTGCTCAAAGAAGACAATGATGAAATATTAAAGGGATTTTTTTATCAAAAAATCTTATATTTTTTGACCGGAGAAAGGAATGGCTAAACTTTATCCTTGTTAAACAAGATTTCACATTAGATGTTTTATGAATCTTAGGAATGAAAAATAGTATTTCAATAAAAAAATTTCTAAAACGAGTTAAGTTTTGTTGGCATTTTCCTTTGCCTGTGGCCTGGAAATCAAATCATAAAGGATTTTTGACTTTTGTATCTTTTTAGAAAGATTATTTTGTATATGATTATTTTCCCACAAACTGACAAAAATACATTTTTTTCTTTGTAGACACATGTCTAAAGTTTAGAGTCCATGAGACACAGGTTAACATTTTCTGATTTGACTCAAATTGACAAAGTTTTAACCAAATTTCTTCCTAATCCAAGCAACGCTTGCATTATTCAATTGCCTGTAAATAGTTTACCAAATAGCTTTCGATACCAAAGAACAAAATAAAACCCATCTATTAGGGATTTCATAAACCTCACATCTCACAGCCCTAATGGCGCCAAATGAACTCACAAACTAAACATGCCTACTAATCATCTAAGGGAGTTAACAATCATACATATATTGTTTTGCAAAAGCGTATGCAGAGATTTAGTTCCGATGCTTAAGGTTAAATATTCCATAAAATTAAACACACAAAACAAAAACTATAAAAGCGAGGGGAGTCCACAGAATGAATGGCTGAAATGGGGGAAAAACGTGGAACGTAAATTTATAAAATCAACTGCAAAGTTGAGTAAAATGTGTGAGGGAGTGAGTGAGTGAGTGAGTATTAATGTGGAACTACAGGAACATCATCAACAGCAACAACAACAAAATACAAAGTAAAAGTAAGTAAAGGGTATTTCATTAAGAGCATCTTATCTTTAAATTTAAATAAAACAAAGAAATTTTTTATTCGTTTGAAAGGCCTATCTATCGATGCCATTATGAATTCAATATATGCAAAAATATGGATTTAATGTGTAGCTATTTGGCCCTTTGGGCTTACAGCTGTTATGGAAATAAATAAAAACAAAAATATAACATCGTTCAAATGTCCGCCAAAAAAATTTCCAATTTTCCATGACTTCAGCGCATAAATCAGGCTGAATTTGACCGATTGCATGGGTTATATTGGCTTTTGAGGGCCGCCGGCCTTTGTGGCTTATTCGCATAGACCTGCCACTTAAGAAAACCCCAAAAAAAGTCTAACGGGGTGAAATCACACGTTCTCGGTGGCCTGTTTACATTACCTCCACTTGAGATGACCATGCCCTCAAACAGATAATGTCCTATGCGGCAATGCGGAAAATGCAGGTCGTTGGTATCCATATCATCAAATGCAGGCCAAAAGTAGTTGGTAATCATCGACCTATGGCACTCGCCGTTGATGCTGATGGGCTGGCTAACGTCGTTCTCAAAGAAATGTGGGGCGTCACACCAAACAGTGTATTTTTCGGGATGCCTTGGACGCTCTTGGATCTCATGTGGATTCGTAGCTTCCCAAATTTGTCAATTTGTTTGTTGACATAACCTTTAATCCAGAAATGACCCTCACCGTAAAAAGGACAAAGTGTGCGGAATGTTTCCCGAACAGAACACCTATTTTGATAAACAAGTTTACCATTTGCATGTGTTGTTGAACGCTATATTTGTCCATGGTGATTTGGCAAAAGAAACTGAATAAATGACAGCAAATTCGAGAGACGTAGCTTCAACAATATGACCGCTATCAACTGTCATAGTTCGGAACTCCCTATTGGAAGACCCTTTTTAAGTATCTGTGTGTATATAAAATTGTATGTGTATTTATAAATGCTATAGATATTAAAATGACTTATTTCCGGATTATGTTTTAATATGACACTATAATGGGTTGCCTGTGACACTGCTGCCTCTCTGCTGTTTGAGTTTGACTCAGACGCTGCTGGTAGTTCTTAGCAGCTCTATATGAGGATGTCAGTATGTTTCAATGGTTGGTTGTTAAACTGTAAAATGATGGAAAAATAAAAGAAAAAATACTGAAGAACCCAGCATCCAACCAACCAACCAACAACCATCCGCTAAAGTCTGTGTGTGTTTAGAGTGTTTTTGATATAAAAGTAAATGAGAAAAAATTTCATTTTCATTTTATGTAACACTTTCATTAAATAGAACACCGAAAAAAAAAAAACAACAAATAAGAAATGTTTTTTTTTTTTTTTTTTTTAATTTTTTGTAAAAGAGTTTAATACAGCACCACTGCAGAGAGGCAGCATTAAAAATAATAAAAGATATTTAAAAAAAAAACCAGACCCACATCGAAACTCATAAGCACCCGAGCACTTAACATAAATTATAGTCAGTGTAGCTCTGCTCTTTCTCTCTATTCTTTAACTATTTTCTTTATTTTGTTTAAATCACATTAACGATATTAAAAAACAACTACAATTATTAATAACAAAAACACATTGTAAAGAAAATTACTTAAGTGCAAAAGACAGAAGGTACGACAGAAAAGAAAACTAAAAAAGAAACTGCAATGCTGACATGTGAAATAAAATCTCATTAATAAAATTAAATCCTTTTGAGAATGCAGATAAGATATGTATTTTAATTAAAGATACAACAGTAGATAGTTGGGACAGATTTGAAGTTCGATGAGTATATATTGTGATAAGTAAGTATAATGTTAAAAGAAAAACATGTTAATTAAGGTAATGAAGTAGCAAATTGAGCAAATTTTTTGTAACATTTAGCAAAAGCTAAAAGATACGATTAATAAGTTGGTATTTGGATAGTCAGATGTCTTAAATCTGATTGCAGTTAAAAATTTAGCATATTTTCGAACTTAAGAAAAAAACAAAGAAACATTTTTAAGTGCACTTCGAAAAAACCGCTTCTTAGAAGCAGTTGTGTAAGGGAATAAAGCGAGAAACATAGATTGTGAACTTTTTTCTTAGTTGGTTCCAAAAATGTGTAACATTTTTATTGCGATAGTGTAATGGAACGAAACGAAAAATTTAGATAAAAAAAAATTTTCAAGCTTTGATCTAATTCGATCATATTTGGTATACATGTTTTCCATGAACATACAATTTCGAAATCCACTTTAGTTTAGTTGAAAGTTTTCATTTTTTAATAAATGCATGCAAAATACTTAAAGTAAAACTGTTAACCCTCTAACTGGCAAGACTGTAAAAATTATCTGATGATGACAATAATTTTTTTCAAGTAGATTTAGCCAATAGAACCGTAAGTTTTAATTTTCAGGCGAAAAAAAAAAACATTCTGAACCAACGCCAAACAGCTCTTTTCCCAACACCTGATATACCAGGCTGTAGTGATAAAGGCTCACCGAGATTTGGAACAGATGGTCGTCCTACAGACCGCATATATGTTTGAAAGAAACAAGTCCAGCAGGTATTTCCTCACAAACGACTTGGGAATCACATTTCTTGCAATGTTTGCACCTTTTTTTTAGCTTTTCTCTCCACTCAAACAAGAAATTGATCGTCAGCATCTAACCGAACATCAGCAGCTTGATGAGCAGCTCTTTCCCCAACACCTGATATGCTAGGCTGTAGTGATAAAGGCTCATCGAGATTTTGAACAGATGGTCATCCTACAGACGATATATTTTTGATGGAAACAAGTTCAGCTGCTATTTCCTCACAAACGACTTGGGAGTCACATTTCTTGCAATGTTTGCACCTTTTTTTGCTGTCCACCCAAACAAGAAAATGATCGTCAGCATCTAACCGAACATCAGCAACTTGATGAGCAGCTCTTTTCCCAACACCTGGTATGCCAGGCTGCAGTGATAAAGGCTCACCGAGATTTGGAATAGATGGTCGTCCTACAGACCGTATATTTTTGAAGGAAACAAGTTCTGCAGCTATTTCCTCACACTAATCTGGAAGCTGTAAAAGCAGTTCTTTAATCGGACACATTGATGGAAGCATTGGTGTCATCGGCGTGCAGACGTTTGTATAAAATGAATGAATTTGTAGAGACCATGTCCACGAAATGATAGAACAACCTAATCATAATATTACGAGTCTTAGCTTAAATCAGGGAAAGGCAAATGATGGGTGTCGCGTTTTTCATTTACTCTTTGCATTGTAGAGAAATAAACAACTTTAATAAGTCTAGCTTGAACATTCAAACAAGCGGGTTGTGTATCGCACAATTTATGAAACAGCCTTGCCAGAGAAAATAAATAAGTCCCATCTGTTTAAGATGTCTGATGAACAATATGAGATTTTACATTTTTAATTGGGGAAAAGAACCGAAAGTTTACTGGCAACACCGATTCGCGACGAGAGCGGATAGAGT
Source organism: Calliphora vomitoria (assembly GCA_942486065.2). NCBI lineage: Eukaryota > Metazoa > Arthropoda > Insecta > Diptera > Calliphoridae > Calliphora > Calliphora vomitoria. Next base: position 67,277,828 of record OW818031.2, read on the forward strand.
ATAACTAATAGAATCGTAAAATATAATAGTATAGGTTGCCTTTCCCTGGCTTAAATAGGGTATCGACTCTGGAGACCATCCATGAGATCTACTCCACCCATGCGATCATTGTACTGAGGAACCTTTAATTGTTCTACGCTAGGATTTGTTCTTCTGAAACATTCAATACCTACATATGTCGATGACGGGCTGAGATATTTGCTATCCTTCCATTATACAGTATTCACATAGACTCCATGGATTGAGGTCATGTATTCTACGCAAAATCATCTCTGCTCTTTGTTCATTTCACAGCTTACACAAAAGCAAATCATGATCAACAATAAATATGACAAACAAAATTAGCACCTCTCATTGTGCGCAAACCTCTGGCTCGTAAATAGACTGGATCTGATGCACGAAATTAGGAATCTCCAAACTTTTGAGGAAGCTCCAATGTCCGGTGCAAGAGGTAAAATGATTACCTCCTGACCATTTGTAGATTTAAAAACGGTAGGCAAAACAGTTTGAATCACAAAGCACGAACAATTTGATGCCCCATTTATGCGACTTATTGGGAATGTATTTTCGAAGATGATGTTTCATCTTTGGAACATAAGTGGAATCAGCAACACTGTCATCGCTATCAATTGTTTCATCTGTGCTGTCTACAGAACTCAACAGTATCGATGAATTCGTGAAATTTTTCATCAGACATTTCCTCCAGGAAATAAGGAGGCCTTCACTATTTCGTTTTTAATCATGAGCATGTGTAAATCTCTCTTGTACTCATACCCCATCTCATACCTTACTGCAATTACCAGAATCGAAATCCTTACAAATTCTTTCTAGTTTCCTTTGTTGAGCATCTTTTTCTTTCGTTTTATGAGTCGTTTAGCTTTATCTCTGTGTCGTTTACATTCTGTTGCGTTTTGACGTGTATTCTGAGCCAGAACTTGAGCACCGCTTGTTGTGCGTTTTGTATAAAAACGTTTACTTTGACAGAATGGGCCCATACATCCTCTGTAGGTAGTGAAAGTTAAATATGTGATAGGAGTCATGAGGACCGATACCTGGACATAAGTTGGGGACGGAAAGGTCTATGCAGGACCAGAAGCCAGTAAGCCTGATGCTTCATCCTGATCTTAGTTGTGCCAGAACGACTCAGTAATATCCCAGGACGAACTGTTGTTGCGTTAACATTATGTTGTGTTCCTTGACCGGTAGAACCGTGGTATTTTCGTGAAGATGGTGATCGGTGTTTGGCGGTCCTTAAGGCTGCATTAGAACAGCTTTGAATATTTCTCCACTGGGTATCACTCATCGAAGGTGTCCACACTGGAACATCAAAGTTGACCACTAACCGATCAATCGTCTTACAAGGATTCTTTATTCATACGCTGCCGTTTCATGTTTTCCCGGTCATGAAGTTATGCAAGGATAAATGTACTGTAGCCGAAGTGCACATTCATATTATTTTGGTTAGGTTAGCGAAACAAATTTATGTGCTCACAATAAATTGTTGACATTTCATCTTTTAACTCTACTGGACAGCAAGTCGCCAAGAAAATTACATCGCGGATACATTAGCAAAGAGTAGGACTATGCTCTTACAATTGGAGATAAAGAAATTTGTCGAGGTACCAATTTCATTATGGTTCTTAGTAGGCTTGTGCTTTATAGTTCAATTCAATGACCGCTCATTTTAGTTCATAGTTCAAAAATGAACTAGGTAGCTCATCTAGTTCAATCGTTATTTGTATACCCTTCACCATGAGTGGCAAGGGTATATATAAGTTTGTCATTCCGTTTGTAATTTCTACATTTTTCATTTGCGACCCCACAAAGTACATATATTCTCGATCGTTATATATAGCGAAGTCGATATAGCTATGACCGTCTGTATGTTGAAATCATCTTTCCGTGGCCCCCAAATAACTTACAAACATAATTGAAACATCAATATATCGAGAATTCTTCCGGCTCGGTTGCTATTTGAAATCGAGAAAATCGGACCACAAATGGCTGAGATATAAGGAAAAAACCGGGACAACCTCGATTGTTGGCCTATTTTTGATCTATATCTGGATTATTAAGTCGTTAATATAGACAGTATGGATATCTAATGATAGATATTTCAAAGTCCATTGCAACGATTTATATAAGGCTATAGTAATTTGGACCTACAATGGGTCAAAATCTGGAAAAATATTTTTTAAAACGAATTTTTTTTTACAAAAAAAAATTTTGTCATAAATTTTTGAAAAAAAAAATTAAAAAAAAAACAATTTGGAAAAAAAAATTGAAAACAATTTTGAAAAAAAAAAAATTAATTTTGAAAAACAATTTGAAAAATTTTTTTTTTAAATTTTGAAAAACAATTTTGAAAAAAAAATAATTTTTTTTACCTAAAAATATTTAAACTTTTTATTTTAAAGTATAATTTGGTGAAGGGTATATAAGATTCGGCACAGCCGAATATAGATCTCTTACTTGTTTTATTTTGAGCTAATTTGGAATGCACGCTATTAATTGAATAAATTGCTGGCAATGGTTTACAAATTTATTCTTTTTTCTATTTAATTGAAATATTTAGTTAAAAATAAGAATGCAGTTAAAAATGTGCGTAGTTTGGATTATTTTAGTTAAAATATTTAAAAGATTTTTACTAGTTCATTTAGCTCAATCAAGTCTATCGTTCAATTGAACTAGTTCGTTCATGAGCTACCCAAGTCTAGTTCTTAGAGTCTCTTATATAAGGAAGTATGGTCTAAATATATTTATCCTCCGTCGAAGGCTCTGACAAACATATTGCGGGCTTCGCTGTGGAATTCAATAGCAGTGATCACTGGTCATTACTGACGGATTAAAGGCTGGTAGCTTATATTTGATCTGGCTGCATTTATTCGTGAAATATAATCGTTTGGTTAATAACGATTATATTACGGTCGGAGAGAGTGCTGTTGCAGTTTTCTTAACTATATGTTTCTAAGTATCACAACGCGAAAGATATTTGGTCAATTCACAAGGTCTCTTATCATGTTATATTGTCATAATGTCCTAATATTTCACAATGGTTTTTATTGTTTTTCAAGCAAAAAATTCCCTAAAATAATACTACTTTCTATGCTATGTTTATTGTGTTATCGTAACGAACCAGCAGAGATCAACGCCGAATGCCTAAGAGTCGGTTAAGCCGAGCCGCCGAGTCGTGATATATTAGGACATTATGGCAATATACTTGTGAATTGGTCTGAACCTGCAACCTTTGTAAGTATTTAATCTGGGTTTTTGAAAAGCACTATAGAAATCGAACTTAAACATGATTTACAAATTCTAAAAATTCTTTTGAAACCACTCAGTGAAATACTTTGACACTAAAATTCAAACAGAATTCATAAAGTGGAGTTAATCAATCTGTCAATTAAGACAGACGAACATCCATTATTTTTGCATAAACAAACATTTTTATTGATTGTTGTTTTAGTTGTTGTCAATACTTATAATAAATATCACACTATTGTTGTAACGTCATTGTTTTTTCTGCACTCAAAATCTCTCGGTTAATTAATGTTTTACAATCGACGGACACACACAACAATAACAATATGTAAAAATACATACATATACTTACTTATATGTATATTAACTATATGTAGGCATGATAATGGATGAGTATGTGCAGGGAGTTGGTCTATAACCATATCCCTGTGTAATATTATACTCCATATATGATTCCTGCTGAATATCAGTTAATATATGTTTGAGATTGTGGGAATTTTTCAAAATATATTCTTGTGTATATAAGTAAATGTATTTTTATTTCCTTTAGGAAATTTTTGTACACAAAACACAGATATCCATTCATTCTCACTTATTATAAAGGATTATACATACAAATGTATGTATAAAAACTATCTGATTGTAATTTATAAGTATTTATTATCAATACCATTGTGGGTAAAAATACCAGAATCCCGCCGCAATTGTAATTGTTTTAAAGTTGGCATTAACATGATTATCATGTTAAAATTTTACAATTTTAATTTCTTTGGGGCATAATAAAAATGTTCATTGTTCAATTTCAGTTGTCAATGTTGCTGTTTTTAAATTACATCTTATTGTTTTAAATTTGTATTTATTTAAATTGGAATTTACTTCCAAACACGTGTTAACAAATGCAAACATATCGCTCATTTGCGACAAGGGGGTCATAACTCAAAAAATACATAGCTTCAAGTTAAATGGTATTAAATGTTTGATGTGATATTATTCATATTTAAATAATTTTGCTTGGTAAAATAAAAGATGATGTTTTTATATTTATAGGCTTCTCAATTAATTTTAAATTAAAGTTTTACCAGTTTTGATGTTAAAGATAAAAAATCTCGCGAAATCCAAAAAAATATATGAAAGATTTTAGCACTGCTACCAGTAAGTCCTTACGTGCTAAAAGTTGTATTCATACCAAAGGTTGGATAAATTCAACAAATATGGAAGCAAGACTATAGTCTCTTGCTCGATTAGTCTACATTCCTTCTCTACTTTAAGATCTAATCCATCAACTTAACATAATTAATACTACTACAATATATAGTGGTATATTGTTGTTAATAATTCCCAAATAGTTTATGTGAATTTTAATATAAGACATCTAAGAAAAACATAAAAAGGGAAGCATGAATCGAAGTCCCGATCTATTTATACTCTGCTCCCTGGTAACAAAGCATAATTAGACGAAGCCATAAATTCTTACTTCGTACTAACACCGTAGTTAAAATCCGAAGTTAGGTGACCGAGAGCCGAAGCATTTAAGTTGTAGTTAGCCGACGAGAGCTAAAGAATTTATCTCCTCGGATTGCATCCATAAGCTATATTACAAATAATTAGTCGTTAGACGACTGAGAGCAGAAGTCTTTAGCTACTCATACCCAATTAGTTGTAGTTAGCCGACAAGAGCTAAAGAATTTATCTCCTCGGATTGCATCCATTACCCAAAATTAGTCGTTAGTCAACCGAGAGTCGTCGAATTATACTCAATAGCTAGTCCTTACTTTACAGATCCAACGAATTCATCTCCCTGGATCGCATCCGTTGCATTTACTTCATTCTAATAAGTCGTTAGCCGATCGAGAGCCGAAACATTTATCTCGTCGAATCCTCTATTAGAAGCTTCGCCCATTAACAAACATATCACAAAGATACATATTTCAGGAAGCAGACCTTTGAAAAACCTGGACAGACTAAGCATACCCCGGATGAAAACAAAAACTGGATAACACTGGAGAGACTACTTGATGACCACATAAGAAACATAAATTATTTTATCTCTTAATTAACCTGCCTGTATTAAATGAAATCCACCAAGATCTTGAGACAATTTCAATACCATTTTGGGCGCACTTAGACTGGGCCCAGTAGCATATTGTTACGAATGTGCAATGACGATTTGAATTCGACGGTCTGTAACGACTGCCTGCAGCATTCATCATATTTGAAGGCACGTCCATCAGTAGCATGTGGTTATTGGCATTGTTTGTAAGTATGGCAACACTGGGTGTTTGGGCTGCTGGCAATGACATCGAAAGCTCTAGAATTCGAATGTACTAGTATGTCCGTTTAGATTCCCGATAGATGGCGCATGTATAAATAGTGGCAAAGCTGGCAGTCGTGAGTTGAGTTTATCATTGGCGCTGTTAGAGTTAACATCAACTGTCTTGTACGTGTATACTTGTACATTATAGAGTGTGTGTGCATTTCTGCGAATTGATAAACGTGTACGAAGACACTGAGTGACTATTTAATTCTGTTATAAACAAAGAGTTGTTACAATTTTAAACTACTACACGGCTTTTATTTGCAATCAAAAGTATCCGGTTTATTTAAAGAAATGAACCCACTTTTTTAAAAGGTAAAAACGTAACAATATTCTAAGGATGTTGTCCTATTTATTAGTTCAAGGCAAATTGTAAGATACTCTCTCAGACAAATAAGTCGAATCGATGGAGATAACACTTCATGATCTGAGGACGAAAATATAGACATCTTCACATCATGGAGAATATGCATTGGCATGTTTACTTTTAACAAGATAAAGCTTGAGTTAATTGAAAGAACACCCAGTAATTCAAGTAGTGAACGATTGAATTATTGGCGCTGAAATAGGTGGAGCTGTCATTGAATCCATTGCAAATAGGAGTACACCCCAAGCAGCCGTAATATAACGAAACATGTAGATTCTGGTTTTAAATGAAATCCTCCTGGATCTTTAAACACTAAGAGCAGGTTCAGAGAATATGATGATAATGGCGTTCTGTTAGCTAAAGTTAAATTAATGGAATATGCTACCGAGACAAGGTATATAATACCGGAAATCAATCCATTACATCTCTACATTAAAAAAATTAGTTTACAACTCAATTTAAATTGAAACAGAACGCTCAAGTCAATATTAAAAGATCCTTACAGTTATCTTTCATATGTAAATATTCACAAAAAGAAGAAAACCGAACTACAGGATCTCAAAACTAGAAAGGCGTATATATCGGCAATACATATATTCCTTTTAAGCTAGGCAAAACGTGAGGACTAAAACCACAAAACATTTATTGGATATAAACAGCGATAATTAGTGCAATCATGGCGGTCGGCTTTGTTGTATGTTAGTAGATAATGGACAAAGGCACTTATGCCTAATTCCCAAGGATTACGGAAGCAAGAAGGGATACAGCTTTAACATCTCCAAATCAAAAAAAGAAAAAAAAAAAAAACACTCAATTAAGATGGAGATAGAATGATTCATCCCATCTTTAATAATGAAAAGTTCATTGGGATAAGAAGATCACAACAAGCATTGCGCCAACAGACAACTGGTACTTGAATCATAATATTAAAGTTATTAAGGTCTTTATCGAAAGATAAGGCCACGGGAAGTGCAACGTTTTAAAAATTTATATATTTACGGTGTCCTAAGTAAATAGAAATGGTCATATTCACAAATAGCCATAACAGTTCTTGGTAATAGAAATATTAGATCGAGAGTAGTCGATTAGTAGCAGATTAGCCGTTGTCGCAGAAAGCAACAAGACTAAAACGAAACCTCATTGAAACTGTTGTTGTTATTAGGTAACAATAGTACAGCAGGTAATAAGACTGCAGATTAATTAGCAGTTCGGTTGTGAGGATATTCAACTTGGACTTTGGACGATAAGCGATAAATTCAGACTCCGTGCAGACATTCTCCGAAATGTATATAGGCGCTATCCTTGTGTAAATTAAATAAATAGAATACTAGACATTAATAAAGCTGAATTAGGAACTAAGGAGTGAGATCGAAAAAACATTAACACATGTTTTTCCTTAAAACCTATAACCCAAGTATTACTAGATTTTTTTGATCAAGTTACCTTTGAAAAGTTTGTCAGTTATTATGTTTAATGTCAAATATGGTCATTTGTTGTTAATCGGATTAAAATACGTGACCAGAAAAAAGTGCGAACTAAAATTATTAAATATTTTCAACAAAACCCAACTTGGGGCTACAAAAACTTGGCCAAACCATCAAAGGTCTGCCGTCAAACTAATTCCAATGTTATTAAACAGTTTCGGAAAAACTTGTCCGTTGACAGAAAATCTGGTTCAGGTAGAAGGAATGTGGTCCACATGATGTTTCTAAAGCCGATAAATATAAAGCATTTTCAAAAGAGCTCCCAACACATCCGGTAGGAAAGCAGCCCTGTTATCTCAGTGCTCGGACTATTTGGTACAAAAAGTAAAAGCCAATGCAGGTTTAAAAACATACAATGCTCAAAAAGTTCCTGACAGAACGCTGCTAAAAATTTAGAGGCCAAAGACAGAGCACGGAAATTGAGGTCAAATTGTATACAAAAAATATACCTGCTGCATAATAGTTGACGAAATGTACGTATGAAACATTTTTCCTAGCTTCTGGGTAAATTTTTTTATGTTGAAGATGCTCGAGGGAATGTTGAAGAAATGTTTAGGACCTAAAAGCAGAAAATTGTCCCAAAAACTTCTTGATATGGCAAGCAATATGCAGTTGCGGCAAAAAAGCCAAATATTTCTTACAAATGGTTCTATAAATACCGAAATTTACATCAAGGAATGTTTACAAAAGAGGATCCGCTTCTATTCATAAGACTTCTTAATGTGTTTACTTATTTATGGGTTGTTTTTGTATCCTGTCACTATGGTAAGAAAGGTCTTGAGTGGTACAAGAACAATAATGTGTTATTTGTAACAAGAGAGGCAAATCCTCCAAACTGGCTGGAGCTAAGGCCAGTTGAGAGATATTGGGTTCTTGTTAAAATTCAATTGAAGAAAACAACTAAGGTGACTAAAAGTGTGGTAGATTTTAAACGGAGATAGACTACCTGTTCGAACAAAGTGACAGAAAGCTCTATAAAAACCTTAATGGAAGGGTTTCCGGAAAAGGTTCATAAATTCATCACTATTGATTAGAACTACAAAAGTAATATTTTTTGTAAATTGTAATAATCATTTCAATCAAATAAAGTAAAAATCAAAACTATAAGTTTAGTGGTTTCTTTTTTATTAACATTTATGTATGTTAAGATTTTTTTCGATCTCACTCCTTACATAAAGACCTACGATTGATGCTCAATTTCAACTACATAAAGATCTACAATTAAAGTAAAATTTGAACTACATGAACACCTACAATTGAAGCTCAATTTGAACTATACAAGGATAAATAATTATCTTCGATATTTCCTAATGAATAATCGGCAAAGAATGAATATCACCCTTTCCTTTTACCATCTAGAGAACTTAAAACGCATGAACCCACTGCTGGTAGGCTATAGTAAAATACACGAACTGCTAGATTTTTAAAGGATTGAAAGATGACTAAATGAAGCTATGAAGACCGTTCATGATAAGGAAGCTATCAATCTGTGAGGAGTCTCCAACGACAATAGTCTTGTAAAATACACACATTTACTGCCTGATACTCTAATGCAACAAAAATCATGACTATTTTAACTAACGCTTAATTGAAATAGAATTATACACACAATATGTTCCAACACTAGCTCATTATAACCCACATTTAATAGTCAGGCAGTGTCATAAAACTGTCTAAGGCGATTATCATATTCTTTTTGCTTTATTTTATTTTTTACTTTTTTCTTAACAGATTATAACACTTATTAACGAAATTATAACACAAAGAGAAGACAGAATAACAAAAGTATGGATATCTTACTCATATAATATTGTAAGAAAAGTAGAGGCAGACAGCAAGCAATAGCAAAAATAAATTGAAACAAATATGAAATACTTATAAAAATCCTTAATTATGCAAATTTAAGGCCTAAAATGCAAATTTTTATTTAAAAAGCAACTCGATACTTGTGGCATTTATTAATGTGACCCAGTTTCAAAGAACAACATCATCAGCGATGGAGCAAATGTTCTAAAGCAAAAAATAATATAAAAATTATGAAAACCACACAGACATTAGAAATGGTTTTCAATAAGTGGACAATTAAAAAAAAAGATGAATGAACGATTGGACGGACTTTGAAAAAGGGCAGACAGAGGGATGGACAGTCTGCGTTACGAGTAACAACAGACGTTTCTCTGAAAACTTATAAATATTTATGATCATACTTTTTTTTTGTACATTGTATTACTGGCATAATTGTTCGCTCGATTAAAAGTAAAGAAAGAGTGTAGTTGACATATAATAGTGGCAGAAGTACACTTGAGTAGCTTACACACAGTGGTGGTAACCAAAACTAGCACAACCAGATCAGCACACATAACATAACCAAGTGCTAGTTAAACTATATCCTATTCTTATATATGCATGGTAATCATGTAAACTTTTAATTTCTGGAAAAGTTAATATTTATATTATCTGCTAGCTATTTAAGCTTAACTGTGCCACATTCCCATACACAAAAACTCATCATAATATGATTTTTTTTTCTTCATATTTTTTGCTCAAGTGAAGCGCATATCAAGAAGAAATCAAGAAGTACCACTTAACTTCCGAACTAAAGGGTACCAGTATACACACTTAATGTCGGTAAGGCTGTCTGACTATTTAAGTGTGTGTATGTATAAGTATGACTGTCAGTCTGTCTGTCTGTCTAATGGATGGGAATGAGCCAACAATTGAATGAATAAATGAATGATCGAATAAAGAAAAAACACAACGAACAAGGAACAAGTTAAAAGTGCTATAATTTCTTGGAGAGTGTGAATGACAGCGAGGCAGACACACAGACAGACATAAAACTAAATGTTTGTTGTTACTCATGATGATGATGATGGTAGTGGTGATGATGACTCTGATGGTTTTGTTATACTTTGGTAATGCCAACGTTAACTAAATGTCATTTAACTTTACCCAAAAAACCCTTACAACCTCATTGCTATCAAACACTATAGTGCTACTATAATAATAGATACTCTTAATGTCATTTACACATGTAGTGGTGTCATTTGCAAAATTCTAATACGCAAAAATAATAATAAAAACTACAACAACAACAAAAACATCGACATCAACATCAACATTTACAACCAACAACAGAAGCTATTTATTGGTTGGCATATGGATGCGATGTTTAAATAAACACTTTTACTTACATACATACAATCATAAGAGAAACATAACATGTCAAATAAGAAGGGCATTCACAAATGTCACAACATCAGAGGCATGCATCATAGAAGCTGTGCTATTTCTAAAGAGAAAAATGATCACAGATTCTAATATGATGGCAGATAATGGATGTAATTCTCGGAATGGGTGAGTACAAAAGTTGCTCTGAGTATTACAGGAGCTCGAACGTCTATACCAAGATATATCAGGGAGTATGTGAATCTTCATAATATTGAAGATATTTATTGAAGGTCTGAGAAAAAAAATTTCATTGGAAGTAGAGTTTTCTGCGAGAAGTTGTGTTTTAGGCATTCAAAAGGTCTACATTTTCCAACAAGATACATTTTCGGTGTCTGAATAAGCTAGGCAGTATATATCTGAAGCTGATATATTCAAACGATACCTCCATATTCATAGGTATCAGAAAAATTAAATCGACGGTAGTCTCAGAGTACCAGAGAGCTACACGTTCTCAACGAACAATATGTATTAGAACTCTGCTGGGTATTAGGTCACAATAATATTGGAAAAACTGTAAATGAATAAACACAGATCGGACCGGATGTTGATATTATTTGGGGTTCATAGGACCCACATGTGATTGTCGTCAAACAAATGCATCCACAACGTGTCACTGTTTGGTATGGATTTTGGGCTGGAGGCATCATAGTCCAATACTTCTGGAAAATGGTCAAGCAATGACTGTTACTAATCTTGGATAATGCGACTTGGATAATATTTATGTGGACGACATGTGGCTTCATGAAACAGTTTAATTACAGCATGAGGCATTCCCTGGACAATTACTCTCTCATTTCGGTGATCAGAATTGATTAGATTTTTTATATGATATTATTTGAAGTCAATCTATGCCAACATTCCCACAACCAGCCGTGCATTGAAGGTGGAAATTCAACTCTGCATCAACGCAATTTATGCAAAATTGTCATGGAAAATTTCGACAAAAATCATTTCGCCCATGTGCTATTCCATACGCGTTCGTGGCCGGGCTTCACTTACGATCTCTTACGCTTCGGGTTATCGTAATGGATCCATTTTTCATTGCAAGTAATGGTTCGGTGGAAAAATGATTTTCTCTTATTAAGTTATTTACATTGTGTAAACATAATTATCCATCAACAAAGAGATCATAGCGATCTGGAAAGCCACTAACTTGATGAGGACACGTCAAAGTGGGGTCTGTATTGACTATTTATGTATAGTCAGCAGCACAAAGCGCTTTAAAATGCCAAATGGCACACTTGAGCATATTGCTGGACGGTAAGATAGTTCTGGAAGCATTAATGGAACTATACACAATCAGATTGTATTGGATACCAGGGCACTGTAACATACAGGGAAATATGATACGAGATGAACTGGCCAGACAGGGTTCGGATTCGGACTATATTAATAGGGACCTCTTATATACCACTATTATAGGTATATCTTCGAAAGATTCCAGGACTCTACGAACCAATCCTGGTGTAGTAGGATGGATTACAAGGTGTCCAGGGCTATTTGGGCAAAGTTGGATGCAAAGGGAACCAGAATACTAATTGGGTTGGATAGGAAAAGTCTCAAATCTTTAGTACGAGTGATAACCGAACCACTGCTCAATTGGAGCCTTCATGGGTAAATTAGATATGGGAGCACAGGACATTCTGTGTAGAATACAGGGTTTCAGGCTAAAATGGATAGGGGAAAGATTCCATGATGAACTGGGAGATATAGCTAGATATGATCTAGGTAATCTATTAGGCTTTATCAGGGGAATAGGCTGGCTATTTTAAGACAACAGGACTGTGTAAATATATACTTATTTTCTGTCAGTCTTCATTTTTTCTTATTTTTCTGTGGACTAGATTTTTTTGTTTTTTCACTTTGATTATCTTTACGGCATCTGACTTCTTTCTTTTTTTCTCTCCATTTTCATTTCTTCTTTAAGTTCATACCGGGTAATATTTCTAAAGGGTATTACAATGGATATTATGGGTCTCCGAGTGGAAGTGTATTTCTATACTACACACCCCTTCATATGTAATCTAATCTACTGTTAGAGTATCACACGGGAGTGTCCTTAGGACCTCTATTGTAGAAAATCTAAAACATTAAGGGAGTGAAATTTCCTTTTTGCATCCCCCTGGATTCGAGCCCCAGGAAATGGTATCTCAGTAAGAATGCACTTTATCATTTTAAAATAAAAACATGTATTTTTTGGGATATTTGTGATTTTTTTGTTGGATTGTAAAAAAGACATGTTCCGATTAAGTGTGGAATAAAATATCCTCGAAATGGCCCGCACGGCTGATATGACAACCCATTACTCTTTTCATTAAATTTTCCATGACTTTTTCACAGAGATGTGGCTGTATCTCACTAACGACGCGTTGGATCTTGGATCTGAGCTCAGTAATTGTTTCTGGTTATGCGAATTTCACAAAACCAAAAAGAAAACAAGTAGGAGAGCAAATTAAACTTTGAAATAAAATTTAAAAAATTCTTAGGTCCAACTTACTATAGCTTTATATACATCGTTGCAATGGACTTTGAAATATCTATCATTATCATATCCATATTGTCTATATTTATGACTTAGTAATCGAGATATAGATCAAAAATAGGCAACAAAAATAGAGGTTGTCTCGGATTTTTGCTCATATCTCCGTTATTTATGGATGGATTTTGCTGATTTTAAATAGGAAACTTCTCGAAAGCATAGGAAACTTCTCAAAAGCATGTCAGAATTATTGAAGATTTGGATCCTGAAGATATCTGGGGTCTTCAGAAAATTGATTTCAACAGACAGACGGACAGACAGACATGGCTAAATCGACTCCGCTATCTATAAGGATCCAGAATATATATACTTTATAGGGTCGGAAAATTATATTGTGGAAATTACAAACGGAATGACAAATTTATAATACCCTTCTCACGAAGGTGAAGGGTATAAAAATCGCACGGCTTTAAATGGTATGATCTTGGTGGCCAGTTGATATCAGAGTTTCTTGAGATAATTTGTTCTGGAAATCGTTGCAGCAATAACTCGATTGATGCATGCGCGATTTGGCAGGTGGCTCCGTCTTGCGGAAGCCATATCATAACTGCCGTTCACAGTCACTGACACTAAATTCAAAAAGTGCACTCTTTCTGAGACACCCTTACCCTTACACCAACATTACAACTTATATATAAGAAAAAATTGCCATTTATGAGATATGAAATACATTCTTGAATACCCTTACTAAAATCCGTTATATACTTGTTTGGTGGCAGTTTAATAGATGAATATGTACAAATATTTGTGTGTATATATGTGTATATACCCAGCAGTTAAGCAAGTAGTCAATGTAACCCTTATAGAATGTAATTGTCACTAATCACTTGGCTCATTGTAGTGCAATTGATTACTTTATACATCTCATGTAATCTAGCGTGGAGTCAATTGTCACTTAAGTGTATGTAAGTAATCTGGAGTCACTTAAAAAATTTATCTTGTAGTGCATTTTTTTGTGAGTAATTCGTACAAATAGTATATTTTTCTTTAGCTTAAGTATACTGACATCCCATGTAACATAGCGTGAAGTCAATTGTTACTTTAGTGTACCTAAGTAACCTAGAGTGTGGTCACTTTAATCTTTTATTTTGTTCTGCACTTCAGAGAGTAGTTATTTTAACCATCAGAAGTAATCTGTTGGAGAGTTGTCGGAGGAAGGTTTGTTTTCAAGCAATTGGTTATTGTAAAGTCTATGAGATGTCTTTTTAACTGACTATTTAAGGACAATTAGCATCCATGCATATTAAAATAACTAGTTATGTAGCTGATCAACGTAGCTAGTAAGGTAACAGACTCTATGTAACCGGTATGTTAATCCAATTCATTGACTACTTTGGACCAGCTATCAGACAGTCTCATTATAATCCAAAAGGATCAACTAGTTACGAAGGTAAAATCATTAGTTCTGAGCAGTCTCCTAGATCTGCTGGGTTGCAACACATACACATTCAATATATGTGTGTGTGTATGTGTGTGTATTCGTACCAATTTAAGTGATTCAGTTAACTGTAATATACACCTCCCTGAGAGTCATTTTAAATCGATGGCTTGTTTGGCGTTAGTGTCTGTTATACTGTAACTCGCATGTGAGTGAGTGTATGTGTGTGTGTGCTGGTATTTAGGGTGCTGTACCATTAATTGACATTTAATGTGTCAATATGCTTTTTCATTGACATTTTCAGCAAAATTTTATTAATATTTATACAAGTAAATTACTTAACACCAGCATGTAGAGTAAAACGTAGACAACGTAATGTGCGTGTGTTTATTTGAATGCATGTGTAAATTGTTATGGCAACACCTAATCAATATTTATGTGTTTAATATGTTTGGTTTTGACTTTTCACTATTTAAAATGTGAGTTTTCAATAAAGACTGTATACTTTTACATCAACTGCCATTAACCTTAGAAGTGTATGAAAAATCATTTAATACAATTGTGTGTAAGTTCTTGTTACTTATTGAATGTTGGAAACCATTTAAAAGATACGTTATTGTATTTACCGAAATATAATTTCCGAATTTTAATTGAATTTTGCTGTTAAATAAGAAATTACTTATTTAGAAATATCGTTGTATGTAGTTGTTAATTACTTTTACATATCACTAGAAATATTTCTGTATTTATTTCTTAATTTAATTTTTGTATATTTTATGGATTCTTTAATTTGTTTTTCTAGAATATGAAAGATAAATTATTTCCAATATAATGTTTATTTATTTTCAACAAAATTTATCATAATAACTTATGTTCAAATGTTAATATTTTTGATATTTAATAAATGCTAAACAACATTGTTTTTTTTTTATCTTGTTCTCTGTTTCTATTTCATTCATTATTGCAAGATAGAAAGAAATTCTTATTATTTTGTACTGTTCGTTCGTGTTCGTCGCCTTGAACATGTCTTTATTATTAATATTCTGACTAAAGTTTCATTTAGTTTCTTATCAGTGTTTAACAAATTGCCACATGCACATAAAAACAAACATACATATGCATGCTTAAACATGCACGCACATATTTGCATCATCATTTAAATACTTCCTAGTTGTGAATGCGAGGGTTGCAAACTGAAAACTTAAATTATTTCTACATAATGACTGGCATATACCGGATGAAAATGCAATATTATGATCAAAAATTCGAAATCAAATTCGAAACTTATGTTCGAAAATTTTTTTTCTTAAAAAATAATTTTTTTAATTTTATTTGAGAGGCCAATTTCTTACATTCTCCAATTTTGAACTTAAAAATGTTGAAAAGTATTAAAAAGCTTTTTCAGAAATTAATATTAAAAAAGCATTTCCAAAACAAACTTTTATTTAAATGATTTAAAAAGAAGAAAATAAACATTAAATTGTTATCAACATTATGTCCTGAGAGAAAACATGACGGTTGGAAAACAAGATGTTATAAAACACCCTTGGTTTCCAGATATAAGATAATATTGTCTCCATTAAACATTAAATTGGGACTTATGAAACCGTAAGTTTCCTGGTTTGAGTACAAAAAAAAACCTAAAAGTCACTATTTTCGATGCTCCACAAATGAGCTTTTTATTTAAAGACAACGATTTTATACAATCAATGAATGATTTAGAAGCAGCTGCTAGGAAAGCTTTTGTTGTCCCGTTGTACAAATTTTCTTAGCAAATCAAAAGGCTGAAAACTACGAAAAATTAGCCACAGACATTTTAATAAGTTTATGAAATCTTGGATGTAATAAGGACTGACATCGAAAAAACCTTAACACACATTTTTCATTAAAACTTTTAACCAAGTATTATTTATTTTTTTTTTTTTATCAGTTACCTTTGGAATGCCAATTATGTTCATTTGTTGTTAATCTGATTAAAATGAGTACTAAAATTATTAAATATTTTCAACAAAACCCGACTTGGTCCTACAAAAAGTTGAGCAAACAATCAAAGGAGCTCCCAATGCATCCGGTAGGAAAACAGTCCAGTTAGCGCAGTACTCGAACTATTTGGTACGAAAAGTTAAAGCCAATACAGGTTTAACCCTCTAATGCTTAAGGATGCCTCAAGGCACTCATCGCAAAAATGCCAATAAATGGAAATATAACTGATTTTTCATTTCAAAAACTCTTGTATCGGTTTCTAATATATAATATATATATTTTAATAAGCCTTGAAACTTCTTAAATACTCTCTTCTTTCTTATTTACTGCACTTAATGCATTAACCAAAAAAAAAAATATGGGAACTCCATGTTGTGTTATCAAATGTTGATTAAAGTGTTTTAGAGTTTGCCGATTGCAATCATATTTTTTATACCCTTCACCTTCGTGAGAAGGGTATATATAAGTTTGTCATTCCGTTTCTAATTTCCACAATATAATTTTCCGACCCTATAAAGTATATATATTCCGGATTAGCGGAGTCGATAAAGCCATGTCCGTTTGTCTGTTGAAATCAATTTTCAAAAGACCCCAAATAACTTACCGATTTTGACCCATTTTAGGTCCAAATTACTATAGCCTTATAACAGGTGGCGCAAAAGTAATCCTCCTATCAGAAAATGCTATAAATTTTGCGATTGGCCCCTAATGTCAGTTCTGTTTTGACATTTGTTTAGTAAACACATGCGAAATACACGTTAATAAGCAATGTTACGCTACACTGCTCCAGAACGCGGAATATTGCTGACTATTTATTTGACCAATAATCGGCAAAATTTATAGCATTTTCTGATAGGAGGATTACTTTTGCGCCACCTGTTATAAGGCTATAGTAATTTGGACCTACAATGGGTCAAAATCGGGAAAACTATTTTTTAACCCGAATTTTTTTTTTTTACCAAAAATATTTTTTTCTCATAAATTTTGTTTCACTAATAAATTTAAAAAAAAAAATTTGGAAAAAAAATTTAAAACAATTTGGAAAAAAAAAATTATAAATTTTGAAAGCAATTTTAAAAAAAAAAAAAATTTTTTAAATTTTGAAAAACAATTTAAAAAAAAAAAAATTATTTTTATTTACCTAAAAATATTTAAAATTTTTATTTTAAAGTATAATTTGATGAAAGGTATATAAGATTCAGCATAGCCGAATATAGCTCTCTTACTTGTTTTTCTTAAAAAGTATACTTATATATTATATATTGTAGTCAAGATTTATGTAAAAAAAAGGTAAGCTACTGTTTAGAGACAGAAATAATTGATGAGTGCCTTCAGGCACTCTTGGGCATTGCAGACTAGTTTTGCAGCCTCTGTTTTTCCTTCATATAGCAAAATGTTGTTTAGCTTTCTTTGCTTTAATTTGCAATTTCATACATAAAATTTTATGAAATGGCTGGTCTAGTGAACAAACATTTTAAATTATCTAATTTGAGTGATGAACAATTAGAAAACTTGTTTTCAATATAAATTTACAAACTTTACTAACTACAACCCGACTATGTTTCAATCTCTAAAGCCCCAAGAGTGCCTTAAGGCACTCATTAAGTTTTTTATTTTTAAATGTTGTTTTTGAATTCATATGCCCAAATTTACCATTAAAAATATTATTACCAACGCTTTTAGCAATTTTTTTAGAAATTGGCATTAGAAGATTAAAAACATACAAGGCTCAAAAAGTTTCTGACAGGAACTCTCCTAAAAATTTAAAGGCCAAATTCAGAGCAAGGAAATTGAAGTCAAATTTTATACACAAAATATACCTGCTGCATAATGGATGACGAAACGTATGTTCTGGCAAATTTTTTCCAGCTTCCGGGTCAATATTTTTGTGTTGCTAATGCTCGATGGAATGTTAAAGAAAAGTTTAGGACCCAAAAGCAGAAAATTTTCCCAAAAAGTGTTTGGTATGGCAAGTAATATACAGTTGCGACAAAAGTAACCAAACATTTGTTACAAATTTACAACAAGGAATGTTTAAAAAAGTGTATACACTATAGCTTCCATTCATCAGACTTCCTAATGTGTCCAAGGTTTTGAGTGGCACAAGAACAATAATGTGTTACTAGGACCAAGAGAGACAAGAACAATAATGTGTTACTAGGACCAAATTGCCTGGAGCTTAGGCCAGTGGAGAGATATTGGGATCTTGTAAAAAGAGAATTGAAGAGCACAAAAAAGGCGTCCAAAAGTGGGGTAGATTTTAAACGGAGATAATCTACCTGTTCGAACAAACTGACAGAAAGCTCAATAAAAACCTTGATGGAAGGGTTTCCGGAAAAGGCTAATAAGTTCATCACTATTGATTAGAACTATGAAAATAATATTTTGTCTAAATTGTAATAATAAATTCAATCAAATAGAAAAAAATCAAAACTGTTTTTTATTATCCTGTATGTATGTTAAGATTTTTTCGATCTCAGTCCTTATGAGCATAAAAGTACACTATATGCATTGCCATTTAAACAAGTTTCCTGAAAACCTTGGATCGTATAGCGATGATAACGTTTCCATCAAGATTTTTAAGTGATGGTATATAAATACCAAGGTCGCTGGGATGAACATATAATGGCAGATTAATTGTAAGATTGTCCTAAGGACCTCCATTGAAGAAGGTCTAAAAAAATAAGCTTCTAAACTGTAAAGTAATTTAATAAAATGTTGTAAGATCGATGTTGTAAGATAGCATTGACAAAATAAGTCTATAGTTAGAATCAGGGTATCGAATATACTTATAATCAGTTTTAGTTTTGGCAGCTCAAAAATCATTATAGACCTAAGTTATTAATTTATTTCTATAAAAATCGAATAACTGCAACTTTTTACACCATCCTCGTAAAATTAAATCCTTAATATTCATCTAAATGACTTCGCCTGAACGTTTGAACAAAAGAATGAATTGATAAATGACTGACTGAAAGCCTCAATGAACATATGACTGACTGACTTAGTGAGTGAGTGAATGAATGAATGAAAGTGTTTGTGTCGTCCTACATCATCACTTGCATTTAAATTAAACTCTATTGTTTTGTTTTCTACGAATATTTATTATTATTATTATTATTGTTGGTTACTGTACGTACATACAAACGAATGTCTTGTATTTATGCAAAATTAAAATTGTCATCATACATGTTTTAATATTAATTTATTTATTTGTGAATTAAATGTGTCATAGAGAAATATAAATATGAAAAGAGACATATAAAATATTTTTGTACCAACGTACTTACATTTAAATCATCATTATCTTTACACTTTAAGTCACATTAGAAGTATAAATATACCTAGATATTCTAAATGGATTTTATTTTCTTTCCTACACAGAGAAAACAGATTCGTGATAGCAACCGAATTTGTTGGCAATCAAATGGAAGGGTTGCGGCAAAAGAAGCCAATTATTTGTTACAACGGGCTCTATAAATACCGAAATTTACATCGAGGAAGGTTTACAAAAAAGGCTGCTTCCATTCATAAGACTTCTTAATGTGTCCACTTATTTTTGGCCTGACTTGGCATCCTGTCGCTTGGTAAACAAGCCCTTTAGTGGTACAACAACAATTATGTGGTATTTGTACCAAGAGAGGCAAACGGAGATGGACAAGTGACAGAAAGCACTATAAAAACGTTAATGGAAGGGTTTCCGAAAAACGTTCAAAATTCCATCACTAGTGATTAAAACTATAAAAATATTTATTTTTTGTAAATTGTAATAATAATTTCAATCAAATAAAAAAAATTAAAACTATAAGTTTTGTGGTTTCGTTTTTATTAACTTATAATAAGAATTTTTCGATCTCACTCCTTATATGTGATATATAGTGAAGTCGTGTATTAAAGTATGTTTTCTAAAGCCCTTAGATATCCTATGGACTATGTTCTCATTGTTTACTTATACCAATATTTATTTTCAACCCTCTTCTACCCAGAGTTCACTGTACCCAATATTGCTTTTGTACTGAAAAATTTAATGAAAAAATATAACAAATATTTCAAAATAAAAAATGTATTTCAAATGATGCAATAACATTTTTGTAGATTTTTACACTTTTTTTGTGTGTGTTTCTTCTATTACACACTTGACCACAAATTTATAAAAAAAAACAAAAATATTTCAAATATTTCTTTCATATACATTTATTTCATACCCACAAATCATGTACAAATTCAGTTTAAAAGTTTATTTTATTTATTATTAATTTTGAACAAAAAAAAAAAAAATAAATAAAAAAAAAAATTCAATAACAAATTGCTACAAATATATTTTTATTCCAAAGTATTTTACTAATCAATTCACACTTGAATTTGTTTGAATTAAAAAGACAATTGAAATATTGAGCCGAACTAATGGTGAACAAAAATAATAAATATCTATCTATATATTTCGACAAACATACAATACACAATGTGGCAACTGAAAAGCTTTCTTAATATGGCTGAAATATGTAGATACTTCAATTCAAACATGTACCAGCAGTTGTCAGTCGTAGTAAGTATACACAATTATTTGTACATTATAAAGATATAGCCACACATACTCGTAATTATTGGCTTAAATAATAATAATACGAACAGAATGTAATTGAGATACAATCCATAATCTTATATTCATTTGTATGTACTTATGTATACTAATTCATAAATATTAAAATACATATGTGTCTTATACATTCATTGAATAATAATTTTCCTTTTTTTTTCATTTGGTTCTTAAAGAAAATCATTACAACATAAAAGAAGGTCATGCATTCCTGAACAACAAGTTTGGGAAATAAATATTGAAAATATCTTCTACACACTAATTGTGTTTTGTAATTATGATTTGTCTAACATCAAAATGAATTTGCGAGGCTCTAAGTTAGTGGTCGGCACTCATAGTCACTAAGGGCTGTACTTGATCATTTAGTTACCTGTAAAACTACGAATATCAATGAAGTTTATACAGACAATTAATAGCTGGTCAGATTACAACAGAGTATTCAAATCCATGTTCTCTTTATGCCGCCAACTGATCTAAACCAATGGTAGGATATCACAAAGATTACGAAGTTTGTCGGGTTTAAAGCTATCGCTCGTATAGTGGTCGAGACAAAGTCGAACACGAAGGCAGTGGTCGACACAAAGTGTAAGAACTTTTAGTTAGTTTAAACAAAATTCAAGAACTAATCAATTATTGTTTGAAATTTTTATATCTCATATGTTTTGTGTACATTTGTTTTGTGTTTATCGAAATAAGCGATCATGTTCGGATCCCGGAGTTTATGGGGACGTTTAAAGCAATTATTAAATCACTTAGGGTCCTCCAAACAAATTAAACCATTTACCTTACAATCTGTTGTGGGTCAATTAAGAGCTGTGCTCATTTAATTAAGTCAATCTGTAAGGGTTCACATTGTTAGGGCGGAGAACGATTGGTGTTGGCCGGTTGATTCTTCTTATATATTCAAAGATTTTAAACATAGCTGAGTTGACAATTCAGCGTTACTTAACTTTATCCATTCATTGCGCTTTTGAATGGATTTTACTTAGAAATTTATAAATTAAAAAAAAAAAAAAAAACGGATAGAAAAATATTTGTCACCATCATGACAATCTCATCACGAGTGGCAAGTCATCTTGTCGCGACGTGAAAGCTTAAGTGTAATTACTTTTGTGACCTAGACTGACGAAAATAGCTCTGCTCGATGCTGATGGTTTCTTGACCATTTGAATCAAAGACGAGCACAAAACTAAGTACAACACCCTCCACCTGTCAGACGCCTCTGAGCTAAAGAATGAGTTAGAAAAAACTTATACTTGTATTAAGTTAAACCGTTCAATATAAAAATTCACAAAAATACGTAAATTTATTCAAATAAAAGGGTTTCCAACAAGAGGTGTTATTTTCCATCACCCGGTATTTCGGTAGATGTTACTTTTGAAGCTATTATTCTTTGACATTTGATAAGTAGAAACTACGCCATTACTAAAAATGGAACGATACACGCTTCAACAACGCATTGAAATTATTAAAATTCACTATAAAAATGGTGAAAATCTTGCAGTCACAGTTCGCAAAACTAAAGCATTTTTGGGTCGTCGTGAAGCACCTTGTCGAACCGCAATACAGAAATTGGTTGAAAAATTCGAGCTGTTGGGACAAGTTAGTGATGTGAACGTCGCTCAAGAACAACTGAGAATATTGCTGCTGTAGCCCAAAGTGTTGAAGAAAACCCAGGTTTGTCCATTCCTCGTCGCTCTTTGGAATTGGGCATGCCACAAACTTCATTACACCGTATCTTATGGTCGGAGTTGTATGATATTGATCTGGACAACGTTTATTTTCAACAAGACGGCGCTACGTGCCACACAAGCAACGAAACCATTGCTCTTTAACGGGAAAAGTTTCCGGACACCTAGCGACTTCTTTCTTTGGGGCCACGTGAAAGATAAGGTCTACGCCAACAGCCCAGCGTTCAAGACCTCAAATATAGAATTCATGAGGCCTTCTAGGACATAGGGCAGCCACTTTGCGATTTGGTTATGGAAAAGCGTGTTCGTGGTGGCCATTTGACTGATTTTTCTTATTAATGATCTATAATATGAAATAAACATCCGATATTTATTTCAAAAAATGCTATTTGCCTTAACATTTTTGCTGACACAATCTTTTGTCTATTAGTAGGTATTCTACTGAGTTGCTTAACCTGCCACTGAGCAGGTTCAATCTGTAGAATAGTCCGACTCAATCCTTGTAAAGAATCTCTTAAATGTCCATGTTCGCAACTTAGTCTGACTACTTCCAGTGGAACGACAGTTTTTAAGTCTTTACTGATGTCTAAAGCAGTGTCCGAACAGTGAAATTGTAGTTGCTCGTGATTTCAATGTTCGCAATTCCTCTTGGATTCGCCAGTCTGGCCATACGACTACAGAAGGCCAAACCTTTAAGTTGTATTAATATTTCTGGTACTGGGGTTCCACTAGCTTTTAAGCCAAGTACTTCCTCGTTGTTGGGCTTTATGATTATCAAGGCACCTGTGACTTCCTCTAGAAGGGTTTTTTTTTGTAAGGCGAGTCGCTGAAGTAGCGAGAAATCTTCAGTAGATTGGGCCAAGAGCTTCCTGGCTTGACCGTTCAGCCCAATACTCCCGCCAACGTCACCTCTACAGCTACCCAGCGCACCCGACGACTAAACGTCCTATACATACACAATCGATTGTTGTTAATAGAACTTTCAGTGAGGTTGATGAAAACTCATTGGTAAGGACTATTATAGGTAGAATTATTAGTAATGAAGCTTTATCTCATGAAATGGGAAAATCTACTAAAAAATGCATGGATTGTACTGGAAGATCCTAAGGGATTCTAATCCTAAATTCAGGCACAATATAAAACAGTGATGTCATTGGAGGCAAGTACATACCACAACTGCTTATAAACATGTCATTGCTTCAACATCATTTAAAGTTGGGTGTATGACTTAAACATGCGGGATTTACAATACATGGCGTATCTTTTGAACGCTGTTTTTGGTTTTAATAACTTATATGTTATTTTGAAGGGTACATATGTCATTTATTCTCACTTTGTTATTGAACATTATAGAGTAAACAACAAAGTTTTTTTTGTTTCGAAAATGTCGAATTTTTTTAATAACGAATCATCTGCGGGAAGTTTTGCTTTAGTTCTTTAATTTGAAAAATAGTGCCGCTGAAGCACAATTATTGCTCACCCAAAGCTTATGGTGAATGTGTTTCATCGGTTTCAACGTGGAGAGATGGTTTGTGCGGTTCAGATGTGGTGATTTTGACATGGAAGACAAAGATCGCCCAGGGCAGCCAAACAAGTTTGAAGACCAAGAATTGGACTCTCTACTTCATGAAGAATGTTGTAAAATTCAACAAGAGCTTGCAATATCATTGGCAGCTAATAAAGAAGCAATTTGGGAGCAGCAGGATTCATCTAAAAGCTGAAAAATTGGGCACAAAACGAATTGAAGCCGAGAGTCCTTGAAAGACCAGTTTGCATGTCCGGAATAATGCTGGAATGCTATTTAAAAAAATCTGTTTTGCACGAAATCATTACTTGCGATGAAAAACGGATCAATTACCATAACACGAATCGTTAGAGATCATATGTGAAGACCGGCCAACCTGCCGAATCGACACCAAAGCCAAATCCAAGGCGCTAATATAATACTCTGTATTTGATGGGACCAAAATGGTCCCATCAACAACAACACTAGTCCAGACCGTGCATCGTCCGACTACTATTTGTTTCGACTGATGCAGAACGCCCTCTGTAGGATACGCTTCACTTTGGAACAGAGTATGCGAAATTGAATTGATTCGTTCATGGCCTCAAACGATGAGCAGTTCTTTCGGTATGTAGTAGATATTGAAAAGAAAGCTGTGTAATTCCAAGTCTTTACCAAGTTTTTTCTGGGTTCTTCTCCTTCACAAACATTCAACTCAGGCTAATAAGAAAGTTTCTAAATCTGAGTTCCATTACTATTCTTACAATAAATAAACTATACGTAGTTAATTAAATCTAAACAAATATGCATCTCTAGTTGCTTTGTGTGTATAGCTTATGGGAGAAGAACAAATTAATTCATTTGGCAACAATGTTCAAACATAAACATTATGCTAAGAAATGTTAATCACATTATTAGAACTACTAAAAATGGAATTAATGTAATGGAATGGAATAGAATAGAATAGAAACAAACAATACGACGATAATGATAACAATGTTGTACGAATGAAAGACAAAAGAAGAAGAAATGAAAAAACTACAATTGCAAAATGAAGTAAAAAATACCAACAATATACCGTGGCACATAAATACATTGAAAACAACAGGGATTATATTGAAATTAATCTTTAGTAGAAAACAAAGAAGGTTTTAATAATTATAAACAGTTAGCAAAGCTCTATTTTCTTATAGCTTTCAGCTGCTTTTGCCAAATTTCTGTAGAGACAACAAAGATTGATTTTAATTGAGCCCAACATTTTTCCACCGGACGAAGTTCGAGGCAATTTGATGGATTACACTCTTTTTCAACAAAGCGTATGTTATTATTTCTGAACCATTCAACTGGTGGGTAGGAATAATCGATTGCTGCTAAATCAGGCCTTAATTGGAGGCGTATAAAGGCAACAAATACTATTCCAAACACTATTTTATTTACATTTGCCTGTTCAATATGCCTCTGACGACAAAAGGCTTAGTGGCACAACTGAAAAAAACTTTTTGCGAATTTGTCAACTTTTTTTATATTTAAATATTTTTCATACACCTTCCCCCACAAATGTTGTATAGTATTGGGATCCAGGAATTTGTTTAAAATCCTCTTTGACATACGTTTCATCATCCATCAATATACCGCCATTAAAATTGTTATTTTCTGGCTCGTTTTTTTTTACTTTACATCAACTTGCAAAACTACAATACAAGTATTCACACAATTTGACTTCACTGTCCTAAGTGTCAACTCCACCCCTCTCTCTCACAATGCGACTCTACAAACAACAAATAATGTCACAGAGAGAAAATCAACCGAACCAGAGTGTAAAACATAATTGTACTAATCATCCTTCATTCCTCCATTGCAAATAAAAGCAAAAAAGAAGTGTGAAAGAGAAAACAAAATAAAATAAAAACTGTTTTTATTTGAAACTAGACGGCTGCAAAATCGTCTTTAATAGAGAAATTTTAGCACCCAGTACTCTCGAGGATAACAAGGGAATTAATGAAGAGCATTAAAGCAAACAAGAATATTAAAGAGTGTCCAAATGAATGTAGTCTTAAAGGAAATGCTAAAAAGTTGATAATTTAACTTTAAATTAAAGACAGTAATAGTTAAGGAACATTATACAAATGGGAATATAAATTAAAAAGAAATTTGATTGTGGTTTATAGAAGTTTAATTAGTTAGGATTTTAAAACATTCTAATAGCAATTGTTTCAAATTATTCTCATGAACAAGAATTGATTTGCTACAGAGAACCTAAATTTAGATTAGATTGAACAGGGCGCAATCGGCAAATAGGAGGATTAAATGCTATTTATTCTCAGATAGATTACATTCGGTTGCGAAGGGAGAATAGGGCTGTAGCTCAAGGCAAGAATGAGCAAATATTTCTCTTGGAAGTTAACACTCGGAGAAATTAGATGTCAAAGAACAGATTCCAGTATTTATATCCAGAAGTATTGCTTGCAATGGAGCAGCAGCTAGACTGCTAGAGCGGTACGGCACTGGTATGTGTTACACGAAAGCCTCACATAGCAGCCACACACTTATCTAAATAAGGAAGCAATCAAAAACACTGTGGCTCAATACACAGTTTTTAAATAGAAAGCTTTTACTCGCTCTTATGTAATGAAACCCTGAGACTGAGTTGTCAAGGCTATTCCAACAAGAGGCGTTACTTTGAATCACCCGGTATTTCGGTAGCTGTCACTTTTGAAGCTTTTATTCCTTGACGTTTGACAAGTAGAAACTACGCCATTACTAAAAATGGAACGATACACGTATCAACAATGCATTGAAATTATTAAAATCCACTACAAAAATGGTGAAAATCTTGCAGTCACAGTTCGCAAAACTAAAGCATTTTTGGATCGTCGTGAAGCACCTTGTCGTACCGCAATACAGAAATTGGTGCCAACAGCCCAGCGTCGATTCAAGACCTCAAAGATAGAATAGAATACGTGAGGCTATCGAGGACATAGGGCAGCGACTTTTCGATTTGGTTATAGAAAATTTCATGAAAAGGATATGGTCCTGTAAGCGTAGTCGTGGTGGCCATTTGGCTGATGTTGTTTTTTCTTCCTCTTTATTATGAAATAAACATCCGGCCATTTATCTCAAAAAATTCCATTTTTCTTTGAATATCAAAATAGCACCTCTTGTTGGAAAACCCTGTACCTCAGCTTCAAACCCGAAGTAACCGGATTTTTCTTTCAAATCCATGCAAAGTTTTACTTAAATTTCTGTAACTTAACTTTCTGTATTCATTGAGGAAATGGAACTGATTTCGTACAAAGGACTATGTCACCCAATTCACGTATCTAAAATTGTTGAGAAGGGACGATCAAATTCATGTAAAATTAAAAAGTGAATTTCTGCTAAGCTCTCTTTATGTAGACCCTCCTCATTGAAGTATTATACATTCCTCTCTCTCTCTCTCTCTTACATAATCTTTAGTTATTCTCAGGTCAGCCAAAAAAAGTTTGATGCCCAAGAATTGGAGGCATTACTACATCAAGATTGTTGTCAAACTCAATAAAAGCTTGTAACATCATTGGGAGCTACTTAAGCAGCAATTTAAAAATGTTTGCGAGCAGCAGAATTCACCCAAAGCAGGGAAATTGGGTACAATACGAATTGAAGCCGAGAGAGCTTGGAATTCTGACCAGACCATCACAGGAAACCTGTACCCAACGCAACTGATTCGTTTGAAGAGAGCATTTGCCGAAAAACGCCCAGAATATGAGGCCAGAAATGAAACCGTAATACTCCATCATGACAACGCTCGGCTACATATTCCAATGCCTGTTAAAAACTATTTAGAATAAAGTGGTTGAGAAGTTTTGCCTTACCCGCTTTATAGTCCAGACCGTTCCCCGTCCGACTACTATTTGTTTCGATCGATGCAGAACGCTCTCTCTGGGATATGCTTCACTTTGGAACAGAGTATCCGAAATTGACTTGATTCGTTCTTGGCCTCAAAGGATGAGCAGTTCTTTTAGCTCGGAATCCATACGTTGCCAGAAAAATGCGAAAAGGTCATAGCTAACAATGGCCAATACTTTGAATAAATTTATTTAAATTTTCAATTCAATAGTACTAATACTCCAGCATGTACGGTTCCAATTGGTACTTTTTGAAACTGCTGGGCACATATTCAAGTACTTAGAACTTTCTGCAGTCCAAAATATTCCTCATACTCCGTAATCTCTACTCAGGCCTAAGGAGTACCCTAAAATCTTAATTTTCATTCCAAATCCCTCTCTCTCTCTCTTGCTCTGCTAAATCCCAAATCGTATTATTCAATCGAGTGCTACAATCGATAACCTTAAATCTCTGCTTTTCAACAATAATTCGAATGAAGTTTTATATAAAATTTCATCTAGTGCTAAAAAGTCCACCATTAAAAGTGTTTAGTTTAGTCTGACACCCCCTTGTATCACTTAATAACCTCTTCATGAGAGCTTATTCCTTCAGCTTTAAAAAGAAAAGGATAAAAAAGTCTTAATGTTTGTGTGTGTCGTTCAACTGTCAGACAATCCGTCTGTGTGTAACTGCCTGCCCCTATGATGGCCGCAAAGCTGTTTGTTTTGTGTGGAGGGGTTCTGACTAGTTTCCCTCATTGTTTTGGTTTGTTGACAGTGTCACCGAAGATGTTAAAAAGCTGAATTTGTTGAAGAAAATTAAAAACATCTACAAAACTCTAAAGCTGTTGCCAGTTTATTTTGTTGCAAGTTCAGCTTTTGTTTGACCACTGTTTATCATTTATGCAAAACCAACCAACAATACAATACCCTTCAAATACATTTTCCTTATACAAAGTTACATAAATGTTGTTTTTTTTCTGTTGTTGTCTTGTAACACACACAAGATGCGTTGGAATGTTGGCTATTAAAAAAAAAAAAAGAATCACCATTACCTTCATGAATTCATTTATTCTTTACGTCTTGTCTGCTCTTTCTTTTTTTCCATCCTCTTAGAATTTTTTACAATTTCAGCTTTCTTTATTCTTGACATCTGCTACGTTCAATTTTCTTTTTTTTTTTTTCTAAAATTTATGCTACTAAAAATTCAAGTCAACTGTCAGACTTTGATTTTATAACAAATATTTGTAAAGATTTTCTATTTTCTTTGGTTTTTGCTCTACCCTGTTATAGCGTTCTCATTCCATTAAGAATCAAGCTGAATGTAAGTATCATCATTCTCAGTCCTCATTAACATTATTATCAACATTATTATGAATTGGAGTTTATGTTTTCTTTTTTTTATTTTACATAATTTATAATTCCTTGCATATTTTTATCATAATCATTGTTTTATATTTTGGTTAATAATTTGAGTTTATTGTGATTGTTATGTATTTTGCATTATAAAATGTACATTTAGAGTGATGTTTAAAAAGGAGGATTCGGTTTAAGCTAAAGGTAAAGGAGTCTTCTTATTTTACAAGGTTATTGTATAAAAATAATAATTGATTGCAATTCAATTCAATCGATTTTCTCACGCCGTTATTTGACCAAAATCAGGGTGCCCCGGTAGACTAGACAGTAGTGTGCTGGACTATAAATCTGAGGGTTGTGGGTTCGATTCCCGCAAAGACTCTGGGTGCATCTGCAGACAAACCAAAGGCTTCGTTGTTTGTGTTTGTTTAGTAATTAAAAAAATACAGACTCAACACAACTATGATTATAAAGTAATTCCTACAAGACGCTATTGAAGTTAAAAATGTGAACTAAGTTTTTGCTAAGAACTCCATGTTGTTGAGCAACGAAGCAGGTATTTGTAATTGTTACAGCAACAACGGTTTTCTGGTCACGTGCTGAACAATTGGAAAGAGTTGGGGCTGGAACTAAGCATTGTTCATTCAATCTCTTCCGATTATTCTATCGTTTGGGGACATGCTCTAAAGAAAAGTATATATATGGCAAGAATGCTTCTTTGCACTAAACCTTCTGGTTTGGTAGGAAAGGAGATGACGACAAAACCGATAAACTCATTAAACTTCTCAGTGAAGTGGAAATAGCTGTGGTCATTGAATGATTCTGAATACAGAATGTCCAGAATAGGTGTTGGATGTACACGTGCGTCTCTATACGACGCACATGCTATTCTGAGAGGCTTGTCGAAATGAAATTCCTGGTAGAAGGAGTTAGGTCAATATTAACTTCCATGAGCAGCTCCATCGAGACAGCTAATGCCGGAACAAATGGTCTGATCCATATGTAGTTACTTAAGGAGTGACAACACTTAGTAAGGTTATTACCTCACGGTTGTGAAAGCCACATTCATATTATATCGTAAACCATTACGAATCACTGTACAAAAACGTTATTCATCCTAAATTGAACTCTAGGCATTGCCGTAAAGAATCCATCCATTTCCCAGCATCCATTTGCTGCTAGAATAGGAAAGAGAGAGAGTTATGGAAGTGGATAAATTCACGATTATAGGGCTCTTTGGCAATCTGATAGGAGAACGGATCTCACTTTCAATGAGTACTACAGACTTTTTAAAAATGAATCTAGTCAAAATGAGAAGTAGGAATTCATATAATCTTCCTCTGTCCGATTTCGATAAATCAGAAGCCACAAGGACTCATTTTTGAAGGGAGTTTTTGTTAATTTCAACCAAATAAAATTCGGCTCAATTCTTTCAAAATAAAAAGCAGTTAGAAGCTTTTCAATATGAAATAATTGAGTTTGATATGACATATTTTAAAGTGGATGTTTAACAACCCATCTAACAACCCTCGTATACATTTCCGAACAACCACTGTAATCAAAACAACGTAAAACCATTCAATAACCCCAAATACCCAACCCCTGCCATTCACCTTATGTCCTCAAATAATAACAAATGTTGCCAAAAAGAAAAAAAAAAAAAGTTTTAAAAAATTAATTTCATCATTTAGAATTATTTCTCAAGTGTATTAAAAATACTCCTTTCTCCTCAAAGCTGACCTGTTTACCACTGACAATTTAAATTATATTGAGGAAAAAAATAAAAAAAAAAAAACATTCAACACAGGAAAAAACTTTAAATGATTTTCGATTTTTATAGTATTTCCGGTTTAATCATCTACAACTGAGTGACTTTTAGTCTTTACTTCCTATTGTCAAGTATTTTATTTAATTTTTTTATTTTTTTTTATATCTATATATAAAGAGAGAAACAAATAAATGAACTTATCTTTAACAATTGTTTAACTTATGTCGTTATAAAATAATGGAGAAAAAAAAGATTTTTTTTTCTATGAAAAAAAAAAATCAAGTTATTATCCATTTTGTAGTATTTTTACTATATATATATATTTTTTCCAACAATATGACCCCTTGGCGTTGATTCAAATAATTTTTTTTTTTTTTTGTATTTTTTTGCAACGATATAATTCTTGTTGAATAGAATAGAATTTGTAGAAGTGTAACAAAGAGGAAGGAGAGCGCGGACAAGGAAATATGACAGAGCAAATAGTTTAAATAATACGTGTGCTTCAGTGATGGCAAGTAAAAGTTATTAATTGTTGTTTTGAAATTAATAAAAATGTACTTTATTGAATTTAAGCGTAACTACAATTTAGTATTAAGCTTTGTTTAGAGATCTAGTTCATATCTGAGATTCAATTTACTTTCCATACATTTGGTTAGAGCCAGAAGAAAACTGCGGACCTTCGTTTTGAATGCTATGTCAGAACGATCTAGTCCACATGTCTACACAACTAAGGTGCAATACTTGTTCAGGTTGGTCTTACATAAGGAACTGCTTAGTGGTCGAAGTAGCGATCGGGATCATCATCTTTAAGAATGTTGAGTATATAGCTTTTCTTCTGCAGTTTAACTTCATTTATGAGACACAACAATATTGTGGACGATCCAGGAGGCTAAACTTACCCGGAATTCTAATATGTTTTCCTTCAATACGTTCAATATCATCCAAAAAGACCGTGCCCAAAGTATCAGTGGTTGCATCGGGTTCATCATCGATTACAATGTGCAGTATAGAGCTCTTTCTTCTGCACTTTAACTGCATTTATGAGACACAACAATATCGTGGTTGCCACGATCCACGAGACTAAACATACCCGGAATTCTAATATCTTTTCCTTCAATGCGTTCAATATTATCCAAAAATACCGTGCCCGAAGTATCAGTGGTTGCATCGGGTTCATCATCGATAACAATCTGCAGTATAGAGCTACATCTTCTTATTCGGACAACCAATAACTTTAGTTTCAGAGTATTTCCAACAGAAACGGAGTTAGAGTAGACAGTGACGGCAACACCTGCCTTGTCTTGGAGATTTAAATGCTCACCACGAGATCTGGCACTCTAACATTGGAGAAAAGACAGAAGATGTTGCGTTGGCGAAGCAGATTGACTAGTCTACATTCTGGACTGTGAACAACGATGCCCCTACATGAATTATGTCTGTCCGCCAGATATCAAACAACCTCCCCATAATCATCTTCTTGAATCGCATTAACAACTTTATGATTTCTTAACGCAGCACATATATAAGAGCGCACACATAAGCGGCTTCAGAGACTTATCCCACCGTTTCGTCAATGATGTTCCGGAACCCTTAGATGTTTACAATGCTGATAGGATATCCGCGAAACCATCACTGCAGCAGCCATTCGATTTATATCGCACTATACAGCTGAGGAAGCGGAATTAATAGATGAGTTTGGCAACATCCACAGTTCCGATCCCAGGAACTTACGAATAGCTCAACTGAACCAGGAAATCAGACGGTTAGTCAATGAGGATAAGTGAAAATACCACAGCAGCAGCCATTCACATTTTCCAGCAAACACAGCGGAAATGACAGATGAGTTTGACCACATCCACAGTACTGTTCTATAATCATCTTCCTGGATCGCATAAACAACTTTCTGGTTTCTGAACACTGCACATATATAAGAACGCAGACATGAGTGGCTTCAGGGACTTATCCCACCGTTTCGAAATGATGTTCCGGAACCCTTAAATGCTGAAAGGATATTTCGCGAAACCGTCATTGCAGAAGCCAGTCGCTTTATATCGCACTACACAGCTGAGGTAGCGGAATTGATAGATGAGTTTGACAAAACATCCTCAGTACCGAACCCAGCAACTTACGAATTGCTCTGCTGAACCAGGAAATCAGCCGGTTAGTCAATGAGGATAAGGAAACGTCACTGCAGCAGCCATTCTCATTTTCCAGCCAACACAGGAGAAATGACAGATGAGTTTTACCACATCCACCACTTTCTGGTTTCTGAACACTGCACATATATAAGAAAGCATACATTAGTGGCTTCAGCGACTTAACCCACCGCTTCATCAATGATGTTCCGGAACCCTTAGATGCTGAAAGGATATTCCGCGAAACCGTCATTGCAGAAGCCAGTCGCTTTATATCCCAGCAACTCATGAATTACTCAGCTGAACCACGAAATAAGAAAGTTGGTCAGTGAGTATAAGTGGAAACGATGGGTTGATCGCAACTTGAGCGCAGGAGTAGGCAAGTTTTGGTCTCAGATCTCTGGAAAATGATAGGGCCGCTATTCAGTTTGTCGACTCCACCATTTCCAACCCTAAAAAGAGTGTCAAGGAGAAATAAGGCGAATAGAAGTGTTGTTCGAAACCTACACAACCTTGGAGTCCCTGACGAGCCAAGTAGCAAGAGTCATCCAAAATGATATATGTACGCTCTGTTGAGATTATGACGAATATGCTAAACCTTTCGAATGATCATCCCACTTGAACTTCTTTTCCTCTCCCACTCAAGTTGTTACCAAACACCAATGAACGGCCCTTGCTAACTTCTTCAAGGACGTATTTCAGTTCTCTCTACTGGACATCCCGATGAGATCGATCGTGAACTGAGCAACCGCCAGTAGTTCGTCTAGTTCAGAGACACCCGCTCGAAACAGCGTATAACTAAACAAGGGGTCCCTCAGGACGGGGTTCTGGCACCTCTATTGTTTAATTATACCCTCAATAAACTAAATGAACCTACAAGAGGATGTGATTTCGTAAAAGGACAACTGTGATTATGAGGGGTCACAACGTTTGCTGAACAGTAATCTCAGTCACTGTGAATAAACTGTAATTATCACTAGAAAAATCATCGGCAAAACCTTTTACCAGCAGGACGGCTGGAACTGAACGTTGAAGTCGTTGGCACCAGAATTCCGACTATAAACCGTCCAAGGGCAATTGTTTCTTGTATTATTCACAACCCGTTAATTGAATTCGCCTTGAAACCATCTATAGATTTTGTGTAAATAACCGATGTTATTCAGTCACTGGGAGCTATGAGTGCCGACCACTGGTGGTTTTATACTTTCCCCCAAATTGTTTAACAACTTGGGTTTATCTTTGTATTTTTAGTTGCAAATAGTACCTAAAATCAGTACCAAACTTTGCCATGACTGCTTTAAATAATACCTCAACATGTGTGTATTTGTAAATGAATCCACTATTTGTGTGTAGAAGAGTAGAAAGTAAAATGTTGTTGGAATAACTTTACCCTCGAGTTCAATTCATATTGTATGATTTTTTCCTGTTCACAATTTTAGTTTTATTTTTTTTTCATTTTTATTTTTTAATTTTTTATATATTTTTTACACACAATGGCAATACATCTCTGCTATTTTTTACATTTTATTAACAAATATGTAACTGTTAGTGACAATATGACGCCTTCAACGTGCAGCACTATTTTTTATTTTTTTTTTCTTCTTTCAATGTTGCATCGGAAAATATATAAAAAAAAAAATGTGCAAAAAAAATAGGAAAATTTTGTGGTAAGTAATGGCATATGGCAATATGGATGAATAAGTGGATTAAAGTGAATTTGTGATTTTTTCTCTCATATTTTTTTTATACTAAGTATTTTTTATGATTTTATGTCAACGTATTTAATTTCTATGGTGTTAAGAACTAAAAATAAAAACTCATATAACAAGTTTTTAAATTCATTTCCGAACTTTTATCAATAATTTCAAACAAGGATGTTGTTTTCTTTTTTTTTTTTTGTAAATACAGGACATGACGTAAGCAGAAAGGTTTACATTTTTAAAGTGTTTTTAAATTTAAAAACCCCTTGAAAATCATTCTCCAAATCCTTGTTAGTATTAAACTTTAACCATAAAACTTTCTATCAAATCAACTTGACCATGTCTCAAGAAAAACTTTTGCAAATTAAGTCTCTCCTGCCGCTCCACACAATGTGAGTGAAAAGAAATATAAACCTGACATTTGAACAAATAAACGAACATTTTTAAGAACAACTAAAATCGAAAATTAAGCATCGTTTAAAATCAACCAAAACCCCTCCCCCTCCTTTACCCTTAAAAAAACAATAGAATACAATAAAAAGAAAAATAACAATCAAAAAGTAGTAGCAGTAAATATTACTGTATCAATGGCAGTCCAAAAACTAGCAAAGAATTTAAAAAATCTTTTACTAAGAAACTACAAAGAATTTTTGCTGAAAAAAAAAAAAAAAAAAAAAACTTTTAAAAAATAACAGAAAAGAAAACCTAGAACTAAATAAAACACAACGAGGACAATCTTAAAAAATGGCAGGAACTGTTAAGAATGAAAAAAAAAAAACATACTAAAAAAAACTGTGAATATCTTTTGAACCCATTTAATGTCCTTGTAAACTGCAGGCGGTACACAGCAATTATTTAAGGCAACTTTTCTTATAAAACAGTCATGTGGAAATCATGGCACATAGTTGAAGGAAGATTTCAACTGAACAAAAAAAAAATAAAAATAATGAAAGAAAAGGAAAATAGTTGAAATATATTTCCTTCTTCAATAGTGTTACAATAATAATATGAACGAGGGCAGTTACGAAAATTGCTTGTAAAAACAAAACTATTATGCAAAACAGTATGAAATATGGAACTGCTTTCTCCCATTATCCTCAGAGTAGTAAATAATATACGAGACTCAGGTTCTGTGATTACTTAGTTATATCTTTCAGCCACAGTTTTATGTGTATAAGTTTATAATCAAAACAATTGCATTTTTACTTTAATTAGGTTTCATATATTATGAAAAAATAGGACAAAATTAAATATACAGCTAAAGGTTTTTATGGAATAAGGTGGTTAGTTTTTTAACCACCATGGCAGTTGGCATTAAAATAATTATATTTAAAAATGTCGTAGCGTATACATTTTATTGAAAACTTATCATTTTGACTAAATTTTCTTAACAAAACTAACGAAATAGCTGTGTAGGTAAGACATTCTCCAATTCTTTTATACCATTTGGTATACCCACACCTTCTGTAAAACCGGCTCTTCAAATCGGAAATTTGTTCACCATTTTGGTTCCACCACAGCAGTTTGGGTAGATAAATCACTAACAGAAGTATTAGCCAAATTTTATCATATTTTAACTGGAGCCCCGAAGGTATGTCACCAAGCACCATCTTCGTCGGGTTCAGGACTGCAGACACATTCCCACCCGTAGGTAAACATTCGAGCAAAATATTTTCAATAAGTACACGCGGCTTCCTTCCAAATAACATAATGTAGAGAAACACATTATATAAAACCTATTTCAGTCACAATGGTTAGTAATCTAACCACTCTACTACTTACGTTATTTATCAAAGAGTATAGTATAAAATATTACTTTGTTAGCACAAGCCAACCAAACAAACACTGAATGAACAATAAACACTCTGACCTTTTTTTCATTGAATGCGGGAAACCCCTTACAACATTTTCAAATTAATACAACTATTAATTTAACCAGAGCAACCTGACGGTAAAGTTTTACCAAAACACTTAAACGATGACTTAATAAAAAAATAAATGTTTAGCAAAATGCCAGTGGACGTCACTAAAAATTATTTTAAGACTCTGGGAAAGGTGGTTAGAAAAGTGACCACGAATTAAAGGCGAGAGACCTTGAAAGACGACTTTACATGTCCGAAATTATGATTGAACGCTATAAAAGAAAATCAGTTTTACACCGAATTATTACTTGCGATGAAAAATGAATCCATTAAGATAACCCGAAGCGTATGATACTGTATGGGAAGCCCGACCAATCAGCCGAATCGACACCAAAGCCAAATATCCATGGCGCTAAGATAATTCTCTGTATTTGGTGGGAGCAAAAGGGTCTTGTCTATGATGAGCTGCTGAAATCTGGCTAGACCATCACAGAGAACCTTTACCGAACGCAACTGATTCGTTTGAAGCGACTATTGGCCGAAAAACGACCAGAATATGCGGCCAGACATGAAACCGTAATATTACATCATGACAACGCTAGGCCACATGTTGCAATACCTGTTAAATAGTATGTAGAATAAAGTAGTTGGGAAGTTTTGCCTCACCCGCCTTATAGTCCAGATCTTGACTTGTTTCGAGCGTTGCAGAACGCTCTCTCTGGGATACGCTTCATTTCAGAACAGTATCTGAACAGAGTATCCGAAATTGGCTTGATTCGTTCGTGGCGTCAAAAGATGAACAGTTCTTTTGGCTTGAAATCCATATGTTGCCAGAAAGATAGAAAGAGGTCATAGCTAACAATGGCCAATACTTTGAATAAATATATATTGTATAAATGTTTCAAAATAAAAGCAAAAAATTTGAAAAAATCGAGCATTTTTTTAATCATACACCCAATATATTGCTGACCACTTGGCAGGATTAGGAGCCTTGCTGTCGGAAGACGAGATAGACTCCATCTGCGGAATTCCACTGTCAACTTGCAAGAAACGTATACATGACATATATTACGAACTTGCCCAAACGAGATGGGGTAATGAATCCACCTGTGCTATCACGAGGATGATATGGCCTGCGTTGGACTGCACACGCACGTCATATCTACTTCAACTACAACGAATACGACTCAGCAATATGGTGGCGATGATCACCGGACATTGCACTTTCGCTCCCCAGGCTGCAAGACTTGGGTTACCTTATAACGACTTCTGTAGAAGTTGTCAGAATGAGAAAGAGGAAGAAACTATTCTACACTTCTTTTGTAATTGTCCGGCACTTGGTGATCTACGGGCCAGACTTTTAGGTGAGAGATCCCTTGATACCCTCTCCGGGCTATCAGTGAAGGAACTAAGGTGCATAGAAGCCTTTATTAGGGAAAGCAGGCGGTTGATAAGACCGGACTTGCAAATTGCACCTCATGGTGACACGACAACTGTCCCATGATGGTGTGCGTTTCTTGACTCTCAACACCTTCTCCTCTTACTCCTCCAATTTCTTTAAATTTTCTCCTCTTGCTTACTAAATCTATAGATCAATTCCTTTCTTCTACTTCTATTTCTCTACTCTCTGTGTTTTTCCACTTCTTTCAGGTACCACAAAGGGAACGTTTATTGGACCCAAGCGAGCTGTACAAACGAAGGTTTTGGACGGCTGCCTGATAACCTAACCTTACCTAATATATTGATATAGATATTTTGGGTTGATATATCTGTGAATGTTTCTACTCACTTCGGCATTAATGTGTTGTAGAATTCATGTATCTATTTTAACGTACCAACTTGAAAAATATAAATAAACTAATTAATTGTATATTGATGAGTATTTAGTGCATTTATACATACATTTAAATTAGCTAATAATCCTATCGATACCGGAAAGGCTCACCACTATCTCATCGATATGAAAAAATCTAACAACATTAGGATCTGAAGTGCAATTGATATTATGGAATGCAGAATTTAAACATGCACAGTCTTCGGAAAGTATCAGAAAACTGTGGAAATAAGTATATATACATAAAAGTATTCAACTGTAAAGAATTTTCATGTGAGTGCTGTTGAAGCAATGGTTAAAATTCCTACTGTTCTATCGGTACTACAATTGAATGTGTTCTGATGAAATTAGGAAGCTTGTTCCTAAAGCTACTTATACACGGTTGTCAGATTGTCAGAAACATGCTGAGAAAATGGTTAACACAACCATTAGAACATATGTTGAAACACATGGTTGTTAACCATTTATTGAACATTTTCTGACAACTTTGTAAGAATATGACAACCGTGTATACGTAGCTTAATACCCTCAGATTTGCAAGTAATACACCTTTTTGATAAACAACACATCCCTTTGTGGTCGATTGGGCAATGAACCGCACAACACAATAAGGGAAAAATTGGTTATTTAGCCGTACTTGTCCGTATGTGGAACAAACTTCCCACTGAAGTCTTTCCTGTCATTTTCAATATAGGAAATTTCAAATCGAATGTCCACAAACACTACTCCCTCTTTTCTCTCTCCCATAACCTATTGTCCTAGTTCCAACACACTGCTTTGCATGAGTAGGGGTCACTAACTGAGTGCTGGTCCAAGAAGAAACAAAAAAGTTATAAGGGACCAAGAGGGTTTTCTGGATTTCCATTAATTTTCAGAATTTTTTTTAATTTATAAAATTGCCAACTTTTGACCCGCTAATTCCCCATTAAGACATGACCCTATATGACAAAAAATGTTCTCTTGAGTAGTTCTATTCTTCCTTTATCCATCCATGAAAACAAATTTGCCCTAGTTAGAATTTAGCTATATTTTTGGGTATTTTTCTACTCCTCCGCTGTTAATGGGTTAATAGCAGTTTTTAATTTCAAGATCTGAGCTTCAAAACTGCCAAACTGGCAGTTGATAAATCCCTTTGGACTCTTCAAATCTTTAGTGTGAAGTTTTTTTTATTAAAGTTTTTTCACATTTGTAGCACAACAAGGTCATCATCATGTGTTTGTTAGCTATTTGTTTTATTTTAGTTTATTAAAATATGGTAAATTAAAAAAAATATATACAAAAAAACCTTATTTTATTAGAGCTTGTTAAGAGCATAATGCCACTCCTTCCTGCAGCTACTAACTGCTCTTGTTCCTCGCTTTCGTTTCGTTTCTTTTATTTATATTTTTTGTTCAGCCATATGTTATTCAAACGAAACTCATTTTTCTTTTCTAAAATAAATTTTTTTTCCACTGTTTTTTTTTTATTTAAACAAACTATTGCCAAAAGAAAAGTCACGCTGAATAAAATAAAAAAAAAGAATACAATATATAGAAAAAATGTAATAATATAAAGGTGAACAACAAGAAAAATCTTTTACTATGGCTGTTGGTATACGTGTACTAACGCTAATAGTACCCAACTAACGAGGCCATAAAATGTGTAGGTTGAAATGTTACCATGTATGGATGTGCACTTGGTTTGGTTGGTGTGTAAACAATATATTCTATAGATTTGCTTTTGTCATGTTGGTGGCGGTGGTAAACAGGATGTGTGCAAGAATGCAAGGACTTGTTATTACACAATAATTTGCTGCAACTAAATATTCAAGCCATTTGTATGTAGCTAGGCTTAAAGCAGTGATCGGTACTCAAAGCCACCCAGGCTGTAATCGGTTATTTACAAGTAAACAACACGAATGTCAGTGAAATTCATAAAACTTATCAAACATATCAATCAATAACTGGTCTAATTGCAACAGAGCAAGTAAATACATAATATATTATAATAGTCCTTGATCTATAGTCTCTATGCCGACCACTGTTTTGAATTCTGGTTAACTTGTCATCAACTAAGCGAAAAGGTTTGACAACAGTATTCAAGACATCCGGATGTGCTGTTAAAACCATGAATCCATTATTTGTATTTTCAACTTCAGAACCTTAATACAGCATTTTAAGGCTGAGGTTTTGACTGAAGTAGTAAACAAAACGTATCTCAAGTATCTCAGGGTATCTTTAACTATGAGTGGAGACCTGTCAACTTCTAGCAAATATAATGGAAATTAAAGTGTAATACAAACATCCTTTCCCACTTAAAACTTAATAATTTCTTAGGCCACACCCTGTTCACAAACATGTTACAAACATTGAAAGAAGCCTGAAAGAAAATGATACCAAAAGTTTAAAAGTAAATTTTGTATTAAACTACAAAGAATAAAAAAAGTTGTATAATTTGTAAAAAATAAATAAACAACAACAGCCATAAAAAGGCCCAGGACCGGCATAAAATACAGTGCTGCTGGTCTACATTTTGGTTCGTTTTTCTCTCGAATCAAAGGTCAGAACTACATATTTATGATACTGGTCGTGGACTGTTGCATGCTAGAAAATGAAAAAATGAGAAAAGGCACCACATTATGTGGGCGAAATTATTCACATGCAATTGGTTTCTTTAAATAAGGAAGTTGATTACCTCGTGACTTGTGAACTGTAGTGAATTTGAACTAATGCTTGATAATT
This sequence comes from Calliphora vomitoria, assembly GCA_942486065.2. Taxonomy (NCBI): domain Eukaryota; kingdom Metazoa; phylum Arthropoda; class Insecta; order Diptera; family Calliphoridae; genus Calliphora; species Calliphora vomitoria. The sequence goes on from OW818031.2 coordinate 67,319,415, forward strand.
TAATTTTGCTTGAATTACATCTAGGTGTACTAGTTTATTAGATTAGAATAACTCACACATCTTCTTCAGATTCTTTGGAGTCTGTAAAGTTCTTCGGGTTATTTCTAAATTATTCTACAAGACATATTGTTGCTTACTACTGTCATGCCTCTACATTAGGGTGTCCCTTAATAAACGAAAGTTGCAAATTTGCCATTCTCACCCACCAGTTTGGTGAACATTGGTAAAAAATCATCTTGAAAAAATTTTGGATAAATCTGGTGGGGTTAAGACATGCCGCAAGCCTTCTGAAGTTTTGAGAGGCATTTATAAGGGGAAAAAATTCATTTTTTTCAGTTTTTCTAAAAATGTTGGCATTAAAAAATTACTTTTTCAATTTAATTAAAAAGAATAGAAATGTGTACGTAATTGTCGTTATAATGAGACATAAAAAACAGAAATTGGTTTAAAAATGTTAAAGTTATTAAAAATTCCACAGGCCACTAGAACAAGAAATGTAGGAACAAAATTAACATATTTTGATAAATATTAAAAAAAAACTAATTTTTACTTAAAATATATCCATATTTACTTGTATATGAGTTTTTGTCTTCGTAGGATACCGTTAACCTATTAGCAGGTATGACCTACAAAATAAATTTTTTTAACGGCAGTTTCAAAACTCCATTTTTAAATTTTTAAAAATTTTGTTAAGCAAATTTCAGAATTTTTTGATCGTCTCTTTGGTACTTATAGATAATATAATAGGGAATAAAAATATGAACAAATTATCAAAATATCTCTTATAGTTTTTCCGTAGCTGCGATTTAAATTTTGAAATTTTCGAGAAAAACAAATATTTGGCCATTTTCTGGCGAATGAGCTCTTTTTCCTTACTGTTATGAATTTTAAGTAAAACCTATTAAGAATATTATAGTCCAGATAATTCTAAATATACTCTCAAAGTTTTACTAAAATTGGAAAACGTTAAAACTTAAATCGTGAAGGTTTAAGGTCAAATTTTTCAATATTTGGAATTTCTATTTTAAATATAGCGAAATGTTATTTATTTCTGGAGCGATTTTGATGAAACTTAAGAAAACTATAACATATATGGTCAATTCACAAGGTCTCTTATCATGTCATATTGTCATAATGTCCTAATATTTCACAATGGAAAAAATCGATTGAGAGGTCCATTTCTCGAAATCAAGTTATCAAGTTTGATTTCAATAAATCGATAGCTGTCGATGACAATGTCATCCATATTTTTAAACAAAAATTGATGACTGATTTTCAAAGTAAATTCGATAAGTTGATCATAAATGTCAAAAAGTGACAGTTCGTTTGACAGTTAACACTGTCGTAAGTTCTATCGGTTTAAAAAAAAAAACCTTTATTTGCAAAATTGTCTAAAAAGTTTTTAACCTGGAATCTTAACTAGCGTTTAAACGTAAGGTTATTTAAAAATTACTAAATATTTTAGTTTGTTAATGTATTCTTCTATTCTCCCAGTAATCTCCTACATTCAGTGTAATGTTACTTTTATACCCTTCACCTTCTTATACATAGCGAAGTCGATTAAGCCATGTCCGTCTGTATGTTGAAATCCATTTTCTGAAGACCCCAAATAACTTACAAACTCATTCATACATTAATATACAGGGAATTCTTCCGGCTCGGTTGCTATTTAAAATCGAGCAAATCGGCCCACAAATTGCTAAGATATAAGGAAAAAACTGGGCCTACCTCGATTTTTGGCCTATTTTTGATCTGTATCTAGATTATTAAGTCATTAATATAGACAATATGGATATCTAATGATAAATATTTCAAAGTCCATTGCAACGATATATATAAGGCTGTAGTAATTTGGACCTACAATGGGTCAAAATCGAGAAAAATACCGAATTTTTTTTTTTACCAAAAAATTTTTTTATCATAATTTTTTTTCACTAGTAAATTTAAAAAAAAAAAAATTTGAAAAAAAAATTAAAAAAAAAATATTTCGAAAAAAAAAAAATTTTTTTAAATTATTATTTTTTAAATTTAAAAAAAAAAAATTTTTGTTTACCTAAAAATATTTAAAATTTTAATTTTAAAGTACAATTTGGTGAAGGGTATATAAGATTCGGCACAGCCGAATATAGCTCTCTTACTTGTTTTGTTATAAATTGTTCAGAATATTCTTTCATGTTTGGCTTTTGTTGTTAATTGATAATCATGGCCACTGCTATCTTTTGTTGTTCATTCCATATATGTATTTGAGATGCACTTCACTGCAAAATTCTAATTCTAGTTTATCTTAACTATTTGAATTTTTATAGAGAGAGAGTATACTCTCTAGTATTTATTATACAAATTTTTATAAATCTAAAAAATTCTAAAAATAGTAACAATATATTAATTCCTATAGTATGTCTATTTGTATTTAATAGATACAAACATATTTACCACTACTACACAATGCAGCCAGCAGATGAGTGTTAAAAAATAATGCATGAAAAAAATTAAATAAATAAAAATAAACAAGAGCAAAACTTACCAATTTATTTTAGTTGTAGTTTATTTTTTGGAATATTCTTTTGGTTTAAACAATTTCTGCAATGAAAAATAAAAACTAAAAATAAGATACAACGAATATTAGAGTATTTTCAGTTTGCAAATAACAAAAAAAAAAAAAAACAAAGTGCAAAAAGTGTAAAGAAAAAAAGAATTGAAATGAAATGAAAGAAGTGTGTATAATAAATAATAAATACTCGTACTTATAAATATTTTATTGTCTGTTGAACAACACAGATTATTTGCAATTTGGAAAAACTTTTAAAAATTTCAAAGTGTATAAAAAGGATTTTTCGTTAGTATTGTTGCTGTTGTTGCTTTATTTGTTTGTTTGAGTTTAATTTAAATAAATATTTGAGGATTTGTTTAGATGATTGTACTAAAAACATACAAACTACTCTTAGTAGTTGTTAGATGAGAGATTGTTAGGAGATGTGGGTTGAAAGGTTGTATAGTTGACCTAGAATGAATATTGTTTAATAAATTCAATAGATTTGTGTTTATACAAATTCGTAAATTAAACTATCTGAATGAGATCTTATGAAAAGAAGTAAATCTGGGTCGAAATTCATAGCCACCAGGGGCCGAACTTTAAGTGGAGGGTCAAGAAATAAACTTATGCTGACCAATACAGAAGAAAGTTAACGAGATGGGCGAGTTTAAGTGTCTCTCTGCTGACTCCATTGGGAAAACTAGCTCCACACAGAAGCTGAAGCAGCTGATTTTAATATCCGAGGAGGAGCAAGATATCACAGTAGTATAAGTTCATAATCAAATGGTAGAACAATATGCTTTCCATCAAGGGGGTAATATAGCAACCAATCAAGCCTGTCCATCCGGCACTCAAATAATTCCACAGCTTTCAATTAAAGGAAGTCGAACTAAGGAACGAAGTAGAAGAACAGCCCGAGGATGTGTATGATCTAGAGAGCAAGAGAGATAGTTCACAGAAGAGAGTAATGTTGTGGGGAGGCACCGGCAGAATATCGGAAGATTGGAGAGAATTTATGCCATCCTAGGAATATACACTCCCGGGGTATTGTTTTTCGTTTAGAAAATAAAATCTGTAGAATTTGTATGCGCAACACATTGTATTTCGTAAATATGTTCTTTTCAATTCTAAGGAGTGTAATCGTAAAATTCTTAACACACGTTTTCCAATAAAACCTTTTTTTGATCTAGTTACCTTTGTAAAGCATGTCAGTATTATGTTTAATGTCAATTATATTAATTTTCTGTTAATCTGATTACAATGAGTGACCAGAAAAAAGTGCGGACTAAAATTATTAAATATTTTCAACAAAACCCAACTTGGTCCTACAAAAAGTTGGCCAAGCATTCAAAGGTCTGCCGTCAAACTGATTCCATTGCTAAAAAACAGTACCAGGGAGAACTTGTCCGTTGATAGAAAACCTAGTTCAGGTAGAAGGAATGGTCTACATGATGTTTCTAAAGCCAAACAAATAGAAAGCATTTTCAAAAGAGCTCCCAACTCATCCGGTAGGAAAGCAGCCCGGTTAGGTCAGTACTCGGACTATTTGGTACGAAAAGTTAAAGCCAATGCAAGTTTAAAAACATTAAAGGCTCAAAAAGTTCCAGGAACGCTGCTAAAAATTTAGAGGCCAAAAACAGAGCATGGAAATTGAAGTTAAGAATTTTTCGATCTCACTCCTTACTACACAGTAACCCCCTAAACATAGCTGCTGGTTAAAGGCAGGCTCATCAATGAGTTAGCTATCTTGACTGGCAAGTCCGATTAATTACCATTTAAAGACGCAGACTGGATTAAGGAAGTCAAAGTATGGTGACCTTCCTCCAGGAGTGTAGCTGGAGATAACATATGAAATCTATCGAGTGTACGAATTAAAAATGCGGGATTTACAATAGAGGGCGTATCTTTTGAACGTTGTTTTTGTTTTTAATAATCTATATTCCATTTTAAAGAGTACATATCCATCATTAATTCTCACTTAGTTATTGAACATTATAGTGTAAACAATAAAGTTTTGCTTTACTTCTTTAATTTGAAAAAAAGTGCCGCTGAAGCACATCGATTCCTCACCAAAGCCTATGGTGAATGTATTCCATAGGTTTCAACGTGCGAGAGATGGTTTGTTCTGTTTAGAAGTGGTGTTTTTGACATGGAAGACAAAGATCGCCCAGGCCAGTTAAAAAAGTTTGAAGACCAAGAATTGAAGGCATTACTCCATGAAGATTGTTGTCAAACTCAACAACAGCTTGCAACAGCACTGGGAGCTACTCAAACAGCAATTTCAGAACGTTTTGGAGCAGCAGGATTCATAAAAAAGCAGGGAAATTGAGTACCACACGAATTGAAGCTGAGAGACCTTGAAAGACGATTTCGCATGCTTGAACGCTATAAAAGAAAATTATGTTTGCACCGAATCATTACTTGCGTTGAAAAATGGATCCATTACACCAAAGCCAAATATCCATTGCGAGATGGTAATACTTTGTATTTGGTGAGCGCAAAAGTTTTGTATCTATTATGAGCTGCAGATATCTGGCCAGACCATCACATGGAACCTGTACCGAACGCAATTGTATCGCTTGAAGCGTGCATTGGCCGAAAAACGCCCAAAATATGCGGTCAGACATGATACCGTAATATTACATCAGACTAAATTTCACGGCGGCGGCGGCTGAGTCCAAAAAAATTTCGGCGGCGGCTCAAAACCGGCTGTCAGCCCACAAAAGAATAATAACTCAAATTGTAAAAAATGAAAAATTCCGCAAATTTTGTGATATTATAAGGAACTTTAATCAAAAAACGGCGGCTAATTTCAAGCCGATTTAAGCCGCAGAAATATCGACGGTGGTGTAGGCTTTTTTAAATTTATCGGCGGCTCGAATTACAGCCGTTCGGCGCAGGTCTCTGGATACGCCACATATTGCAATACCTGTTAAAAACTATTAATAGTGAAGAGGTTTGGAAGTTTTTTCCGACTACTATTTGTGTCGATCGATGCAGAACGCTCTTTCTGGGATACGCTTCACTTAAGAACAGTATCCGAACAGAGTATCCGAAATTGGATTGATTCGTTCTTGGACTCTAAAGATGAGCAGTTCTATCGGCTCGGAATTCATATGTTGCCAGAAAGGGTCTTAGCTAACAATGGCCAATAATTTGAATAAATTTGTATTGTACAAATGCTTCAAAATAAAACCACTAAAGCCGATAGTGACAGTATGAATTTGAGCACCCATTAAACCAGTGGTAACCATATCAGCAGTAATATCAAATTAGAACTTAATATTCCTTAAAAACCAATGAATGTTAATAACTTCGCTTCGCCTGTCTTAGACCAGGAGTTTTAGATCGCCAAGGTTCAGGAATCCTTCACAAAGTTGAGAGGAATTGTCAGCTTCGTACTTCAATTTTATATTTAGCTAATTTTTTTACGCAAAGACCTCAAAACTGTGTGGTGTTGCTCATAAGAGGACAACGCAGAGTTTTATAAGAGTTGTTTGACATTCTGCAAAAAATTTTGCGATTTCTTGATTTTTCTCAAGAGTTTGCGAGTTGAAATAATAGGATAATTATTAAACTCTTTAATTTAGCTTTTTTTCAAAAGTTCATTAATGTTTGTAGCAACATGAGATATGATAATTTTACATTTCTTGCTATAAAAAGTGTGGAAAAAAACAATAGCCATCTCCAATTTTAAGTAATCAAGTAGTTGCCAAGCTTAATAATTTTTTAGATTGTTCGTTTTTACATATTTAAACCTTAACTAAGACAAAGCGAATAAGGCATTATCATTAAACATGTCAAACCTTAGAATGCCAAATGACAGCAGTTTTGACAAGTTGAGAGTTATTATTTGATAAATCTGACAATAGCATGATAAAGTATTGATTTTATGCTTCTTTAATTTAGATGCCAAGAATATTAGCTTTCACTTATGGACATGCAGACATGCCTTGATTAATTCTAATGAGAAAATAAAAAAATATCATATTACTTCCATAGAACAACGAATACAGAAGCTTTACTTTATTCAACATTAAAATATTATTCAACAAATATTTGTATAACAGCAGAAAACTCATTAAAAAAAAAAAGAAAAATCTGCTTGTAATTTACAACAATTTGTGTGTGCTTGTCTTGGTCTGTGACAATATGTAACCTAAAGCTAACAAAAAAAATTCAATATGTTTCTCTACATGTATCCAGATTGACTATAATGCTTTAGCAATAGCAGCAGAAAATCTTCAATTTCACATTATCTAAATATAAATTTCCAAGTAATGTTTTCTCAAACATAACTTTTTTTTTCCTGTTTGGTTTCTGCAAATAAATCCTCGCGGTCTAGTGGTTGGCCACAGAAATAATCAAACCAAACCTCGAAACAGCACAGAAAAAGTGATTTAGCCATAATCCCCAATAACATTAGTCCACAGCAATATAATCATAAAATAACAACGACAACAACATTAGAGATAGCAGTAACATGAAAGAAATGAATAAAAGTAAATCTAACAATCTATCAGTCAGTCAGTCACTAGTGTAATAAAATCGAAAATAAAAGCATTTAGTTAAGAGTATAGTGGCAGCAATTTGAAAAAGATCGAAAAAGAAGGCTTTCAAACCATAACGATGCTGACAATCTTTGAATATAAGATCATAAACGATTAGAATTATAGGTTAATATTCTAACCTATGTTCTGAGCTGTTCAAGAGCATAAAGTTAACAGAAATGAAGCTTCTAACCGATCATATTCTCCGTCTAATTGGTTTTGTCTTTTAAACCCTTCGTGAAGAGCTAGTTTTTGGTATAAAGATAATCTATATACTTTGTTTAAGCCTAACTTAAACTAAAATGTTTTTTTTGTAACTTATTGTTGATTTAGTTTATAATCTAGGTTTAACTGAGCATCATTAGCCAGTTAACCTCAAATTAGAACTGTTAAAATCCAAACAGCAATCATTGGTTAAAGCCCGTTTAACTTAACAACGTGTTAAGCTACGTTTAACTAACAAGTAAAAAAAATAGCTTTAAATTGTAGAAAAAAAAAACATCACTGCCTCTTTACAAATACTGTCCACTATAACTAGGTATATGCTTGGTTATTTCGTGTTGGTTCTAGTTAAACATTTCGTTATCAATATGGGAATTTATTACGTATTAAAATAAAATCATCATCAAACAAAAATAAATTAAACTTCTAACCACCCACTAACCCATCACCATACCATCTCTACCACCAGCAAGCAGCAAACAGCCAACCAACATGATTTTCTGTTTTCTTTAACCAGAACAAAATGATTGATGTCTTTTTAACAAACAATCATAAAACCATCGTTAAAGTCGTTGAACTGTCTGTCGGTTGCGATTCGATACGATTGCGATTGCTGTGTTTGGTTTGGTTTTGTATTGAATTGAATTGTTTTCAAACACACAACAAATCCACAGAGAAAAAGAGAAATGTATTAAAAAAAAAAAACATAAAATTACACAAACACACAGAGACATCAGTGTAAATCTATAAATAATTATAATAAGGATATTTTAGTGTTTTTGTGTGTGTTTAAGGACTTGAGTCAGTTAAACTTGTAATTTAATTTTTCAATATATATATTCCAAAATGGTACAACACAAATTTATATATATTATCCATTAGTAGTTCATGAACGAACTAGTTCAATTGAACGATTCAATTATTGGAACTAAACGAACTAATTCAATTGTTCCTCTTTACCTCTTGTTTACACCCTTCACCTTCGTAAGAAGGGTATATATAAATTTGTCATTCCGTTTGTAATTTCCACAATATAATTTTTCGACCCTATAAAGTCTGTCTGTCTGTCTGTCTGTCTGTCTGTCTGTCTGTCTGTCTGTCTGTCTGTCTGTCTGTCTGTCTGTCTGTCTGTCTGTCTGTCTGTCTGTCTGTCTGTCTGTCTGTCTGTCTGTCTGTCTGTCTGTCTGTCTGTCTGTCTGTCTGTCTGTCTGTCTGTCTGTCTGTCTGTCTGTCTGTCTGTCTGTCTGTCTGTCTGTCTGTCTGTCTGTCTGTCTGTCTGTCTGTCTGTCTGTCTGTCTGTCTGTCTGTCTGTCTGTCTGTCTGTCTGTCTGTCTGTCTGTCTGTCTGTCTGTCTGTCTGTCTGTCTGTCTGTCTGTCTGTCTGTCTGTCTGTCTGTCTGTCTGTCTGTCTGTCTGTCTGTCTGTCTGTCTGTCTGTCCGTCCGTCCGTCTGTCTGTCTGTCTGTCTGTCCGTCTGTCTGTTGAAATCAATTTTCTGAAGACCCCAGATATCTTCGGGATCCAAGTCTTGAATAATTCTGTCAGACATGCTTTCGAGAAGTTTGCTATTTAAAATCAGCAAAATCGGTCCACAAATGGCTGAGATATAAGGAAAAAACCAGGACAACCTCGATTTTTTACCTATTTTTTTACCTATATCTGGATTACTAAGTCATTAATATAGACAATATGGATATCTAATGATAGATATTTCAAAGACCTTTGCAACGACGTATATAAGCCCATAGTAAGTTGGGCCTACAATGGGTCAAAATCGGGAAAAAATGTTTAACCCGAATTTTTTTTCACCAAAAGTTTTTTTTGGCTAAATATTAAAAAAAATGTTTAAAATTTAAAAAAAAAGTTTTTTAAATTTAAAAAAATTAAAAAAATTTAAAAAAAAAAAATCGAAAAAAAATTAAAAAAAAAACAACTGGAAAAAAAATGAATTTTGTTTACCTAAAAATATTTAAAATTTTTATTTTGAAGTATAGTTTGGTGAAGGGTATATAAGATTCGGCCCAGCCGAATATATCTCTCTTACTTGTTCTATCTAATGCTGGTTAAGCACTCAAGTCTTCCTGAACATGTTCGAGGAAGAAATTTTGAGCAAATTCGATGACGTTATAAAACTGTGTCAGGCGACGAATCATGAATATATGAATTCAAACTCGAAAACAAATGGGAAAGGGGAAAAACTCCCGCGGATTTTTTATTCATGATAGGCCTGAATGATGACATTAATGTTTAAATATGATTTCAGGCATGTTGCCATAAGTTCAAATTTTCACACACCCTTCATTTGAAAATTTTGTTGTGATAAATCACACTTTTGGTTAAGTGGCTATTTGAAGCGATTAATCTGCTAGCCATCGTCGAAACACTATTACACCCACAAAAACTCACTGTTTTGTGCGCCTTATGTCCGATCCATATGTCTTCATAAATAACGATGGTCAGAACGTCAATCTAAATTTGAAGGTATTAGTATTGCAGATTTGTGGTTTCAGCAGGATAGTGCCACATGTTACACAGCGCTCGTTACAATATATTTACTGACAGAAACCTTTGGCAAACGAATAATTTAAAGAAATGCACCTATTAACTCGTTCATGTAATTTGACTCCATTAGATTATTGTCTCTGGGGATATGAAACCTTCCAGGTCTATACAGATAAACCAGAAAAGAACGAGCACATGCAATCGAATATTCGCAGTGTTATTGGCGAAACACAGACTATATAACTGCGAAGGGGTATGTTAATTGGACCTCAAGGTTACGCCACATTCCCGAAATCATATTTAAACATTAAAGTCATAACTTTATATATATAATAAAGCCAATTGGACGTTTCTCTCTGTTTTATTTCAATTTAAAGTTCTCCGCCTCTATAAAAAACACCCTTTATCTGCCAGATTTCCTCACAAATCAAGTTTGTCCAACATTTGCACTATTAACGATATTTAAACTTGGTTTTCTACATAAGATAATTCATTGATAACACTGAGCCAGTATTCGGACCATATTTGTGTTAAAAACAGACGACAGTTTCACATCAGTCGCGGTGGGAAAATAACCTTTTAATACCTTTCAAAGATCGTACCATGCATGACCGTAGTAATTTTCGTTGATGAACACAGTAAAGACTATTAATGATGCCATTATAAAATAAGGGTCCTTGGAAAGTTCTTATAGTTCTAACAGAACTAGACAGTGTGACTAAACTTAGTCCTCAATAAAGTTATGTATGTGTTTTAGGCATACAAATACTATATAATATGAATTTTATGTATGAATGAGCGTTGCTGTGCTTGCATAATAATAATAATAATACATAAAGTTAAATTGTATGTCGTTATAATGTATTTTCATTTAATGTGTATTTAAAACATATTAATAATCATGATATTCTGATACACGTGCATACATACATACATACATACTAAGACACATACATTCAACATTTGTATGTGTGAAAGGAGTATTTATGGATTAATGGTTGTTAAGGCAACAAATATGTCTAACACATACGAACTCATTTAGACATGTGCTACCACAAGTCTACTCACACATCCATATGCTTGTACAGATACACTACACTCATTCATTCACTAATTCATTGTTGCTTGCTTTTACCTCGAACTTAAACCCCCTCCAAATCCATCAGCTATATTTAGTGGTTGAGACATTTTACTTGATGTAACTCTCCTTTGCCTCAGCACTCATTCTCCTTTATGATGAAGAAGATAACAACCACCACCACCACAAGTATAAACCACACAAACACTATTTCACACATACACAGTCATAGATACACACACACATATCCAATGTATATATAGAAAGTTTTGCAGTTGTCTATAATTGTTAACTTTTAACTTAACTACTTCTAGCAAAAAGTAAAGTTGCGTGACCACAAGCACTCAAATAAACTTAAGTTTCCTTATACTTTCAAGCTCTTGCTGGCTACGTATTTCTTACCCTCTTTTTGTATTTGTTTTGGTTCGTCCATAAATATCAACACAAAAAAACCGTAACAGATTATTCAGATATATACATACGTTGTTACACAGAGAAAACAGATTCGTAGTAGCAACCGAATTTGATGCCAATCGAATGATTCGGTTGCACACATAGAATTTGTTAGTTCTATCAACAGAAATTCAGTTGACAAAGAAGAATTTCGGTTGCAGCAGCCAAACTTTTGTTACTCCTTCTAAAAATTTATAGACAGAACTGTAAAATTCGGCCACTGAGGTAGAACCATTCGATTGGCAACAAATTCGGTTGCTATCACGAATCTGTTTTCTCTGTGTAAGAAAATTAAATGTTAGTAAAAGTATGGAAATTAAGAAATTAAGATTTTATAAATAAGTAGTTACAGTTTAATAACACTGGTACAATCTAAAGGACTTTTGGAATCCACTCAAATCGTTGGAAGTATTTAATAGGAGATAATTGTACATGGAACCCAATCGCACCTTTAAATTTGTACGATCACCTATTCCCATTTTCGTTACTCCAATAAATGTCTTACAAATACCTTGTATTACATAAACAATATTGTCTATCGTCTTGTGAGCTATTGACATTGCTATTAAACTCGGAATAAGTATCTCCCAGATTCCTAGAACTTGTTTAGCGACCCTACATTTGTCTCACTCATGCTATTTAAATTTGGTTTTCTATTAATAGAGGATAATTCTTTGATAAGAATAAGCGATGACCTGCTCATGATTTCGACATACTGACAATAGAGAGTTCTGTAGTGTTTGCTTTAAGGCAATAACTTGTCCTGACAGTAAGTTCTAAATATCTAATTAGGCATGATATGCTGTTGAAGGAGATTTCTATTAAATAAAATCAGATTAAGATACGAATACAGATAATCTGATGGACTATTATGAAATTTAACACAGAATACAATGGTATTCTCATCAAAGACAAATTTCTTAAATCCATTTCATTCCTGCTATTGCTATACACAGCTAAGATTCAGATCCCATGTGCCGTCGTGACAATGTTGAGATTCAACGACTGCTTAAAGTTGCTAATTATTCCATAAGTCTTAGACATTATGTAAAACACTGGTACTGTTTTCAATAAACTCTAAGACTTTTTCCAATTGGAATAAACTAATGACAATTAGTTATGATATCAATGATCAGATACATTGGCAATAATAGTATTATACGCTTCACTTGACTTTTAATGATTTTCAGCGTGGATTTACTAATTAACATTACGCAGATCAGTTCGTTTCAATCATGATCATTCGTTCGCAAATGAACGAAGTTTTGTCATGACACAAAACATAAATGCTATGTTGGAAAATTGGAAATTTTATGAAATTGTTCGTAATAGCGATCTGTGCATAAGATTGAGAGAGATTACATATTAAATAAGTCTGAAACTAAGTCCAAGTAGGCTTTAGGACATGATAATCCAACCAACTGTTCGCAAACTTTAAAGCAAATGTTCAGAGTTTTTTAAGAAGGACCAAACATATTGCCGATAGAGCAAATTAAATATATATGTATATTCGGAGTGGTAAGTGCAAGTTCTCATAGACTTCTCAAAAAGCAAACTTCATTTGATGCACAGCTATTATTTGGCACCCAAATCAAAACAAATTTAATAGACGAACTTGGTTTAAAGTCTTAGAAAGCATTTTTGGTGTCACTCATTGGCCGAGTGAAACTCGTATCTTGTTGGAACAAAATGTTAATTGTTACTGCAGTTCGTTTAAACTGGTTTTATAGAAATTGTGTTGATATAATTCTCATACAATTTATTTTCTTTTTGCTTAAGTATACTGACATCCCATGTAAGCTAGCATTAAGTCATTTGTCACATTAGTGTCTCTAAATAAACTAGAGTGTAGTCACTTTAAACGTTTATTTTATACTGCGCTTTAGAAAGTATTTATTTTATCCATCACAAGTAATCTATTGGAGAGTTGTCGAAGGATGGTTGGTTTACAAGCAATCGGTTTTTCGACTGTCTATGAGATATCTTTTGAACTGACTATTTGAGGTTAATTAGCACCAGTACAGATAGGTAGCTAGTAAGGTAACCGACTCTATGTAACCGGTATGTGAATCCAATGCGTGGACTACTTTAAACCAGCTATCAGACGGTCTCATTTTAATAAAAAATGGTCAATTGACCCCCTGCTTAGGACATGCACGTATTAAAATAACTAGTCACGTAACTACACACGTATCTAGCTGTCACCCTAAGTGATAGTTAAAATCACTAATTCGGGACAGTCTCCAAGAACTGCAGGCAATCTTTAACAGAGCTAGGTCTGATGCGATTTTTTTTAATATTTGAGAAATTTCAATTTCTTTGGATGTTTAATCTGGCGTTTTTTCGGTTGCATTTAACGGCGATTTTGACATTTTAATTCAAGGTACGAAAAGTCACATTTTATAATAAAAATAACTTCTTCCAATTTTAGCTCATAAAATTATATTGTCCTTTGTAATGACATTGGTGGCCTTTTAATGAAAATGGAAGTCTCAAGCTACAAAAGCTGATGAATGGATATTGTTTATGGACTGCTCAAAGCGAAGTTTAAAATTGGTTTTACTAGATACTAGCAATAAGCATGCAGCTGTGACTATTGCTCCTTTTACGAAATTAAATGAGGAGTATCAAAACGTTGATTTTGGGTTATATGCCTATGATAGAAAACATGTCAGTTGGGAAAACAAACGCTTTTCGTTTCCAGAGATAAGATCTTTTTGCCTCCATTACACATCAAATTGGGACTTAAGAAGCAGTATGCGAAGGTATTAGATAAAACTGGTCCATGTTTTGCCTTTCTTTCAAGAAGGTTTCCAGGTTTGAGTAGAGAAAAACTAAAAGCCTCGCAAATAAGATTTTCATTAAAAGACAACAATTTCATACAATCAATGAATGGTTTAGAAGATGCGTCTTGGAAATCTATTGTTTCAGTTGTTAAATATTTCTTAGGAAAGCAGAAGGCTTAAAATTACTAGGAATTAGTTATAGACCTTTTAATTAGCTTCAAAAATTAAGGAAGTAATCATATGTTCATCCCAGCGAACTTGGTTTTATCATCCATCACCTTTAAATCTTGATGGAAACGTTTTGTTTGTTCTTTGCTATACGATCCAAGATTATCAGGAAACTTGTCTAAATGACAGTGCAAATAGTGAACTTATGAGCATAAAAGTTCATTATATATAGCGAAGAACAAACAGAACGTTTCCATTAAGATTTAAAGGTGATGGAAGATAGAACCAAGTTCTCTGGGATGTACATATGATGGCAGATTACTGTTAAAAGTTTAACACGGGAGTGTCCTAAGGACCTCCATAGTAGAAAATCTAAAAAAAGAAGCTTTGAAAGAAAAAAGAAAAAATTGACATCTGCCACAACTTGCTACGTTTGGGTCACCTGAATTGTCCAAAATTCTCGCACAACTATTTCTGAAATCCTACAAGAAAAAAAAGTTCTCCAATTTACCAACCTCTTTCTATGAGTGTAATATTAAACTTAAATAAGTGGACGACGACAGTTGTTTTTGTTGAACTATGTCTTTTTAGTTGTTGTTACTTATTGTTTTGTTTAAAAAAAAAAGAAAAGAAATGTTAAATTACATTAGAAAAAATTGTACACATTTCTTTTTGATATTTGAACATACTTTAGATTTCTTTATATTTTCTATATTTATTTCAGAGCTCTTTTCCGCCCCAGTTATTTAAGTTTTTCTCATTTTTGGCATTTTGTCTTCCTAAACAATAGAAAAATCTTGGTCTTCCCATTAGTTTTCCTGTTTTCTTTTTGTTTTTTTTTTATTATTTTCGGTGTCTCCTCCATTTCTTGGCGGTTAACCATATATATACCTTCAAAAGTTTTCTCAGTTTTATGGGAATGCATTAAACGAAACTTAATTCGTGAAAAGTTTTCTCCCCAATGGAAATATTGTGGAGATTGTGGGTGAAGAAAATCCATAATGTGACAATTATATAGAAAAGGAAATGAAAAATAAAATAAGACTAAACACCAATCTCTCTCTATCTCTGTGTGTTATGCTGTGCTGGGACAGGCTGTGAGTCAGTCAGGCATTCAAGCAATGCAGTGTAGGATAATGATTTGATGATGGTTTTATTGTCTCAGGTTAATAGTTTTTTTTGTTTTGTTTTGTTTGTTTTACTCTTCTTTTTCTAATTTTTATTGCTTTTATTTAGCGTAGCAGCATAACAATTTTGGTTTAGAAAAGTTTTCGAAATTATTGTTAGTACTAGTAGTACCTACAAACAGTTTTAATTTATTTTATTGGGAAGAAGTTGGTTTTTTTATTTCTAATTAAAAGTTTTTCCTTTTTAGTTAGAGAAGGAATACGCATACGTTTTATAGTGTAGAACTGTGCTTAAATGTTTGGTGAAGCTAAGCTATTTTTAAAGTTTTAGTTAATTAAGATTAACAGAAGGCCATGGCTTTAAATCAATAAGTGGGAGGCACTCATAGCCACCAGGCCGAACGTCATTAACAAATTAACCCTTTAATGCCCAAGCATACCCAAAGCCAATAAATGCATATATAACTAATTTTGCTTTTCAAAAACTGTAACAGTTGCTAAAAAACACACTTAAATTATTTTAAAAAGATTTCAAAGTTTTTGAAATGAAATATCACTTATACAAGGTGGCGCAAAAGTAAACTTCCGATGTTTTTTGGCTGTAATTAAAAAAAAAATGAAAAACTTTGATTCTTCTTTTGGATTATTTTTATTTGGTCTTTTAATTTTTTTTACATCAAGTCGAGAATATGATGTCATGTAAATGGCCGCCGCCACAGTTGATTGTCATTTGAGCCCTTTTTATGGCATTTTCCATCACTTTGGCCAAAACTTCCGTCGATAGGTCCTCACATTCTTTACGGATATTGTCTTTAAGAGCTGCAAGAGTCTGAGGCTTGTTGACATAAACCCGCGACTTCAAAAAGCCCCACAAAAAGAAGTCTGGAGCGGTCAAATCAGGCGATCTTGCTGGCCAGTGCAAATCGCCAAAACGGGAGATTAGGCGCCCGGAAAATGCATCCTTCAGCATATCGGTTGTGGCACGTGCAGTGTGTGCCGTTGCACCGTCCTGTTGGAACCACATGTTTTCCAATCCCAATTCATCAAGTTGCGGCAAAAAGAACTCGTTGATCATTGCTCTGTAGCGCTCACCATTCACAGTAACCGTTTGGCCCGCGACGTCTTCGAAGAAAAAAGGTCCGATGACTCCTCCAGCGAAAACAGCACACCATACAGTGACTTTGAGCGGGATTTTCGGTGCCCCAGAAGCGTAAATTTTGCCTCATCACTCATCACTCATGATTATTTTTGATGAAAAATCATCTTCCTCTTGGTGGTGATTAAGGATGGCTTGAGCGTATGTTAGACGCGATTGGCGGTCAGCAGCTAACAGCTGATGCACCGTCTGGACTTTGTACGAAAACATTTTCAAATCTTGTACCAAAATTCGCTGTAAAGACCGTCGACTGATACCCATTTGCGTGGCACGTCGTCTGGTCGATGTCGACGGCGCTTCTATGACATCCTCGGCTACAGCAGCAATATTCTCTGCAGAACGGCTACTCCGGGGTCTGTCACGTCTGACAGCATCTCGTGTTGTTTCAGTCTCTCCGAGGCGAGCGGCTAAACGTCGCAGTGTTTCACCAGTAAGCGTTGGACGGCCAGGAAATCTGCGACGAAATTCACGTTGTGCCAAAGTCACCGACCGATTATTGGTCAAATAAATAGTCAGCTATATTCCGCGTTCTGGAGCAGTGTAGCGTAACATTGTTTATTAACGTGTATTTCGCATGTGTTTACTACCAATCGCAAAATTTATAGCATTTTTTGATAGGAGGATTACTTTTGCGCCACCTTGTATTTGCATTTATTGGCATTTTTCGATGACTGCCTTGAGACATGCTTAAGCATTAGAGGGTTAAATGTATACAACATGAAACTCCTTAAAATTATCAAAATGGAAACAGATTGGAGATTGTGTGTTAGGGTGGCCCTTACTTAGCCTTGCTCTTTTGGATTTTCAATGCTGCCAAGGTCTAAAATTGTTCTCCTTCATCTAAATACTGGACATTTCGGCCAATGCTCGCTTCAACGAATCACAGTAGAATACAGACAGATCGACACCAAAGCCAAAAGGTGCAAAAATGATTTTCTTTCTTTACAAAATCGACTTTCAAGGTCTCTCAGCTTCAATTCGTATGGTACCCACTTTCTCTGCTTTTGGATGAATCCTAGCAAAAGGTTTGAAATTGCTGATTGAGTAGCTATCAAAGATTTTGCAAGCTCTTGTTGAGTTTGACAACAATCTTAATGGAGTAATGCCTCCAATTCTTGGTGTAAAAACTTTTTTATCTGGCCTGGGGCGATCTTCACCACTTCTGAACCTAACAAACCATCTCTCGCCCTTTGAAAGCAACAGAACATATTCACCATGAGCTTTGGTGAGCAATCAGTGTGCTTCAGCTGTACTTTTTTTCAAATTGAAGAAGTAAAGCAAAACTTCCCATAAATGACGCTTTATTGTCACAATATTCACTTAATTATAAACATTGTTGTTATAAATAACAGATGTGTACCCTTCAAAATGACATAT
Organism: Calliphora vomitoria; assembly: GCA_942486065.2. Lineage (NCBI taxonomy): Eukaryota > Metazoa > Arthropoda > Insecta > Diptera > Calliphoridae > Calliphora > Calliphora vomitoria. Next base: position 67,337,365 of record OW818031.2, read on the forward strand.
AAGTTATTAAAAACAAAAACCGCGTTCAAACGATACGTCATCTATTTAAAATCCCGCATTTGGAAGTAATACACCAAATCGCTGGGGGTCTTTGGAGTCCCCTTTTTGAAATTTCATTCCAATCGAATCAGCCAGTTAGAAATGGCTGATTTATTTCCCAAATAATTTAATGTTGACCCACTGTGCGATGTGGCGTATTCTGTTTGTGCCGACTCCTGCATTAAATTAATAAATCTTGTAGGAAGTGTTTTAAATTTAGAAATCTAGTTTAAATATTTACTAAGTACTTAATGAAGGCGTAATATTAGGTGTTCTTTCCTTTTTTTTTTTTTGGTTTTTCAAGGATGTGTTAAGATGACTACTCCGATGGATGACATTAATGTTTAATGCTACCATTTCATAAAATAAATGAAAAAATTTTTAATACTTTTCAATAATTCTCCGAATGCCCTTCAAAACAAACTAAAGTAATAAAGCCAATAAATGTTCAATCATAATTGTTTATTTTGTTTGTTAGTTTAACTTATTGTGTCCTTCAGAAAACAGGAGCTACAATAAGAAAAAAAAAACACAAACAATAGAAAAGAAATAACAAAAAAAATCCCAAATAAACAAGAGCCCTCTGCCTGAAGTGGCAGAAAAATTAAAGTTCTTTTGTGTGTTAGGAAATCCTTTGATAAGAAAATAAAACATTATTTGAAATCAATTGATCAAATGATAATAAGCCATACAACGACAAAGGAAAGCAATACAAATACATTTACACACACATACACACACTTATACTAATATACACATACATGAATAGGTATTTACATGTATGAGTGCATGTTTATACATTTATTATGTATGGATTTGAATGAATGAATGAATAAATGTATGGCATACGCATGTTGTTGCTTTTGTATTTTTACAAGGACTCTTTACTTCAATATTAAATTGATTTTTTTATTCCCCTTTTTTATGCTTACATGCTTGTTAGATTAGATTTAAGCATAAATACAAAAAAGTATATTTATATATTTATAAAAAAAAGTATGGCAGAGAAATCAATAAGAACCAAGTGATTTTCAATAGATAATGCGAAGCGCTATAGTCAGTATGTTTAAATATGAAACGGTTTTGAATAGCCAACGGAGTATAGTAAAATATATATTTACAGTAGTTGACAATACAATGGAAACTTTTCCAAAATACAAAAGAATCGTATGTATATTTTTAATTAATTATAAAAACATTTGGTCAATTCACAAGGTCTTTTATCAGTCATATTGTCATAATGTCCTAATATATCACGACACGGCGGCTCGGCTTTACCGACTCTTAGGCATTCGGCGTTGGTCTCTGCTGGTTCATTACGATAACACAATAAACATAGCATACAGAGTAGTATTATTTTAGGACATTTTTTGTCTTGGATCTTTGGAATACGTTTGTTAATGAGCGAAACTTCTAATAGAGGATTCGACAACCTGTTCTAGGTTTCCTCTCAATCATTATGATCATTACGACTACTTTGGAAACATATTTCCTGGTCACATGTAGCTCCATTGAGTTGTTTCTATGAGTTCAGTTCAGATGATTTGGAATTGATTAAAATGTCTGGACACACTCCCTTAGCATCGGATTTGTTTGGAAATTGATTTAGTTACGCTTCGGTTTCGGGTTGAAAAATAAGCACGAAGAATGCACATTGTGCTGTTTGTGTCTGTACTAATGTCAGCCAAAACGAGAAATGCTTTAAACGAGGAAGTACTGGTTTTAAAACTTAAATGAGAATGTATTGGTGTCTTTATTTAATAAAGCGACAGGAAACAACTTTGTTGAAGTATGTTTTTAACTCTTTATTGAGAGTATTGTTGGCATTCGTGTTGTGTTTGTGAGAGTTGATTAATGTTCGTGTTCCAGGGTTGTGTTTGGTTTTCATTGGTCTAAGCTTACCTAATCAATATAAAATGCCTGGATTAACGATATCAGATCATCTCAGTTTTTAATAGAACCAAAGTTTACATTAAAAATCAATAAATCCATAATAATTTCCAATCCATCACTTTTACCCCCATTTTCTCAATAGTTTTTTCGTAACGATATACTTCCAATTAACATTTTTTTCAGTATATCGTCAGTATATCGTGACGATAAAAAAAATAACCAAAGATTGAGAAAATTGGGATCAGTCTTTTACCATACAAATGTAAACCCAATATTGGAATCATCCTACAAATACCCAGTTTTCAAGAGTAGCTTATACTAAAGAAAAATATCGTAATGGTTTCTGAGAATAATATGCGAATAAAATATATATTTTTTTTTACATTCATACAATATCTGCATAGTTACTGCACATAGATACTAGTATGTGAGCAACTATTGAGTGGCAGTGAGAGTGTATCTATAGAACTTTCTACAAATACACTGACATCACTCGAGTTTTGTTATGAAGAAGAATTTATGTCAGTCAGTGAGCAAGTATTCGCATATTTTTTATGAATAAATGCATTTATACACGAGTTTTATAATATTTTTTTTTTGTTGTAGTTTTTTTTTTATTTATCTATGACTGCAGTGAAATGATATAGTTTATTCGTCATGTCATGTTATTGCGTATGGGGAAAATAGATCATTATTAATATATTATTATTATTTTTTTTTTGTGTGAAATGGTTTTATGTCTCAGAGGGTTATGGTATAAGTATTTGGCCAGAAGCAGAAGGGAAAAGTGGAAGCTTCAATTTTCAAATTGTTGTCTAAGTATTTACAAGGATTGATAATTTTCAAGAAAGTGGTCCTTTGATTCGATTTATACATCAATAGCATTTTGTATGACCAACAGGGAATACGTCAGGTTTAAAAAATATTAAACAAACAAACATTTTAATTTAATATTTTATATAAATTGAAGTGAAAAATTAGCAGCATCGTTGTGAAAAAAATTGTTTTTAACTCTATTAAGGACTGAGATCGAAAAAAACCTTAACTCACGTTTTTCATTAAAACTTTTAACCCAAGTATTCTTTGATCTTCTTTTTTGATCAAGTTATCTATGTAAAGCATGTCAGTTATTATGTTTAATGTCAATTATGATCATTTGTTGTTAATCTGATTAAAATGAGTGACGAGAAAAAAGTGCGTATTAAAATTATTAAATACTAGCTTGACCCGGTGCGCTTCGCTACCCCTGTCGATGTAAAAATCGGTTCAGCCGTTTAGTAATTATTGTTTAAAAACTAAAGGTACCAATTTTACCCGTTTTTCCCCCTTTTTATCCCTTTCTGGTCCAAGTATTGAAAAAATTTATAGCCTATTGACGCTTCCAAGTAAGGATCTATCTACGTTCCAAATTTCAATAAAATCGGTTCAGCCGTTTAGGCGTGATGCTCAAACAAACAAACAAACAAACAAATAAACAAACAAACTTACAAAGACATTTATATATTTATATAGATTTTCAACAAAATCCAAAATCCAACTTGGTCCTATAAAAAGTTGCAAAAACAATCAAAGGTCTGCCGAAAAACTGATTCCAATGCCATAAAACGGTATCGGGAGAACTTGTCCGTTGATAGAAACCCTTATTCATGAAGAAGGAATGGTCCACATAATGTTTATAAAGCCAATAAATAGAAAGCATTTTCAAAAGAACTCCCATCACATCCCGTAGGAAAACACTCCGGTTAGCTCTGTACTCGGACTATTTGGTACGAAAAGTTAAAGCTAATGCAGGTTTATGGAACATTTTTTACACCTACCGGGACAATATTTTTATGGTGCTGATGCTCGAGGGAATGTTGTAGAAAAGTTTTGGACCCAACATCTGAAAGTTTCCCCAAAAAGTTCTTGGTATGCAGTTGGAATGTTTACAAAAGAGGATGCTTCCATTCATAAGACTTCTTACTATGTCCACATATTATTGGTTTGTGTTGGCATCCTTTCACTATGGTAAGCAAGGTCTTGAGTGGCACAAGAACAATAATGTGGTATTTGTACCAAGACTGCCCGGAGCTAAGGCCAGTGGAGAGATATTGGACTCTTGTTAAAAGAGAATTGAAGAGCACAAAAAAGGTGTCCAAAAGTGTGGCAAATTTTAAACAGAGATGGACTACGTGTTCGAACAAAGTGACAGAAACCTCAGGGGGGTTACTCTCTAATTCGATTCGAAAGGAAATTGTTTCGAATTGCAATGTATTTACCACACATTTTCGAACATTTCCGTTTTCGGATTCAGTTACGCGGTAACCCCCCAGTAAAAACCTTAATGGAAGGGTTTCCGGAAAAGGTTCATAAATTCATCACTGGCCTCAAAATTTTTAGCAGAGTTCCTGTTAGGAACTTTTAGAGCCTTGTATGCTTTTAAACCTTCATTGGCTTTAACTTTTCGTACCAGATCGTCCGAGTACTGAGCTAACCGGAATGCTTTCCTACCGGATGTTTTGGGAGCTCTTTTGAAAATGAATTATATTTATTGGCTTTAGAAACATCATGTGGACCATTCGTTCTACCTGAACCAGGATTTCTATCAACGGACAAGTTCTCCCGGTACTGTTTAATAACATTGGAATCATTTTGACTGCAGACATTTGATTGTTTGGCCAACTTTTTGTAGGACCAAGTTGGGTTTTGTTTAAAATATTTAATAATAGTACGCACTTTTTTCTGGTCACTTATTTTAATCAGATTAACAACAAATGAACATAATTGACACCAGACTTAAACCCTCTCTATTAAAGAGAATTTGGTGAAATCAATGCCTCGTCGTCTTCAAGCAGTTTTTGATGCTTAAGGTGGACCAACCACATATTAAGAGTTCACTACTGTCAATTTTCGTCCCAAAGCCAATTAGTTCCTCTTGTGAAGCTCAGGACACGTCTATGTGCCAGTTATGTTCACCAAACACACATAGCAATCATCATGGTGGTTCAATGGTTCATTCCACATCATAACGGTTTCGTATCGGAAACTATTTCTCTTCTCATTTGTCCATAAACGTAGAAATTCAACATACGCTTTACTTGCCTAATTTTCAACGGGTGCCCAAAGTAATTTTTGTAAGCCTCATTTACAAACGCTATAGCATTCTTTATAACTCAATTCTCTAAGAAATAGAAAAATAGCAAACGCAAGCATGTTTAGAATTAATCGAAGACTTAAAGAATATATTAAAATGGTTGATTTTGGTTGAACCATTAAAAATGTTGCATAAGAAGTACTAAGTATTGCACTCACTGTAAGTATGTATTACAGACCAATTTAAACACATATATCTTTATGATTTTTGCCCTTTAGCTTGAAATTTTGTATTATTTATCCAATAGATTTGCCATCTGCCAAAATAATAAATATCATAGAAATCTTTGATAAAAACAAAACCATAAAGTTATTTATGTATTTACAAAGTGTAAATATTCAGCATGCACTCGTGTAAAACAAAGCCAATCTAATACTTGCTATAAGATTATTGTGTGTTTTAGACTCTTGGAAATTTTTATTCCCCGGGTTTTCCTCACCAAAAAATAAAAACTATAATCAAAATCTATAATAAAAATAATAGTCTAATACATAAGTAGATAGATACTCAGACTTAGTTATACAGATACACACACATAAATTGAAATCTCTATAGAGGCAAGATAATGCGTACAAACCAACTGATAGACAGACAGAGAAATATGGAAAGAAAAAACATACGTAACAAACCGTCTTTACGCCCAAGCAGATATACATAGAAATCAAAATTTATGGTAGCTGGAGGAGGCATAGTGGGTAGGTAGGTATGAATGTTTAAGGATATTATTCTAGCTGATACTGAGATGCAGTATCAGCAGCTCTAGCAGCCACTTTTGGAAACACAAACGTATGAATAAATAAATATTTGGTTGTTCTTTCTGTTTTTACTGCTGCTGCTGCTGCTGGAATAACAAAAATCATAGAACTATTTTAAATATTTATTTGTTGGCTGCTGCTTCTTTGTTGTTCTTTGGGATTCGACGTTAAAAATAATAGAAATTATTCCCAAAAGTTGTACGTTGTTGTTTTTAATAAGTTTGATTTTTCTTGTTGATTTTCAATATTGAATTTATTGGTTACAGTTTGTTGGTGTTGTCGATCATTATTACAGTTTGTTAAGCCGGGAATTAGAAACTTTTGCCAACACTTGAAACAAAATATAGGAAACAGTGTTTTTTTTAACAGTTTCGTGTGACACATTAACATAAATTTTATTATAAAGGGTCTTTCATTAAGTGCTTCCTATATACAAGGTGGCGCAAAAGTAAACTTCCGATGTTTTTTGGCTGTTATTAAAAAAAAAATGAAAAACTTTGATTCTTCTTGTGGATTATTTTTATTTGGTCATTTAATTTTTTTACATCAAGTCGAGAATATGATGTCATGTAAATGGCCGCCGCCACAGATGATTGTCATTTGAGCCCTTTTATGGCATTTTCCATCACTTTGGTCAAAACTTCCGGCGATAGGTCCTCACATTCTTGACGGATATTGTCTTTAAGAGCTGCAAGAGTCTGAGGCTTGTTGACACAAACCCGCGACTTCAAAAAGCCCCACAAAAAGAAGTCTGGAGCGGTCAAATCAGGCGATCTTGCTGGCCAGTGCAAATCGCCAAAACGGGAGATTAGGCGCCCGGCAAATGCATCATTCAGCATATCGGTTGTGGCACGTGCAGTGTGTGCCGTTGCACCGTCCTGTTGGAACCACATGTTTTCCAATCCCAATTCATCAAGTTGCGGCAAAAAGAACACGTTGATCATTGCTCTGTAGCGCTCACCATTCACAGTAACCGTTTGGCCCGCGACGTCTTCGAAGAAAAAAGGTCTGATGACTCCTCCAGCGAAAACAGCACACCATACAGTGACATTGAGCGGGTGTAATGGCTCTTCGTGGGTTACACGCGGATTTTCAGTGCCCCAGAAGCGTAAATGTTGTTTCTTTACGTACCCGCTAAGATGGAAATGGGCCTCATCACTCATGATTATTTTTGATGAAAAATCATCTTCCTCTTGGTGGTGATTAAGGATGGCTTGAGCGTATGTTAGACGCGATTGGCGGTCAGCAGCTAACAGCTGATGCACTGTCTGGACTTTGTACGGAAACATCTTCAAATCTTGTACCAAAATTCGCTGTAAAGACCGTCGACTGATACCCATTTGCGTGGCACGTCGTCTGGTCGATATCGACTGCGCTTCCATGACATCCTCGGCTACAGCAGCTATATTCTCTGCGGCTACTCCGAAGTCTGCCACGCCTGGCAGCATCTCGTGTTGTTTCAGTCTCTTCGAGGCGAGCGGCTAAACGTCGCAGTGTTTCACCAGTAGGCGTTGGACGGCCAGGAAATCTGCGACGTTGTGCCAAAGTCACCGACCGATTATTGGTCAAATAAATAGTCAGCAATATTCCGCGTTCTGGAGCAGTGTAGCGTAAACTTGTTTATTAACGTGTATTTTGAATGTATTTACTACACAAATGTCAAAACATAAGTGACATTAGGGGCCAATCGCAAAATTTATAGCATTTTCTGATAGGAGGATTACTTTTGCGCCACCTTGCATAAACAGAGAACAGATTCGTGATAGCAACCAAATTTGTTGACAATCGAATGAGTCTACCTTAGTGACCGAATTTTACAGTTGTGGCTACAAAATTTTGGAAGGATTAACAAAAGTTTGGTTGCTTCAACCGAAATTCTTTTTTATCAAATGACTTTCTGTTGATAGAACCGAAAAATTCTATGTGAGCAACAGAATCATTCGATTGGCAATAAATTCGGTTGATATGACGAATCTGTTTTCGCTATCACGAATCTGTTTTTTCTGGTGCAAAAATCAGGCTGAATTTCACCAATGACATGGGTTATGTTGGCTTTGAGGGCCGCTGTGGTTTGTGGTTTATTCGCATAGAACAGCGACTTTAACAAAGGCCACATGAAAAAGTGTAACGGTATCAAATCGCACGCTTTCGGTGGCTAGGTCACATCACCTCCACGAGAGATGACCATGGTAATCATCAAAGTTCGGAAGTACCTATTGGAAGACACTTTATATGTTTGTCATTCCTTTTGTAATTTCTACATTTTCCATTTACAACCCCATAAGGTTTGTATATTCTGGATCGTTAAAGATGGCGGAGTTAATATATTCATGTCAATTTATTCGTCTGTCTGTTGAAATCAACTTTCCCTAAATAAGTCTCCAAATAATTTACATACCTGACTGATACATCAATATATCCGCTATAGACCAACTTAGAATGTTATTTAAAATCGATAAAATCGACTCACAAATGGCAACTTTCACAACATTCCGTTTTATGGAAGATACGTCTATACGTCTATACGTCTCATACAATTTCTAAATCATTTTCTTTAAACAAGATCCTTTATACTTTATATTTCTTTGCATCAAAATACCTTTATTTTTCGAAATTCATCTCAAATTCAATTTGCTTTAGTAGCCATTAATAACAACAAATAAAATGTTCAAAAAAAAAATGCGACAAATACAAAACCATGTTCAACAAACATTAATGCGTTTTTTTCCCAAACACCAAAACCAAAGAAAAATTGTTCTGTATTGGTAACACACACACAAAAAAAAAATGGAAAAGAAAATGTACAAAATTACAACAAAATAGCATTTAATGAGGGTCATTTAACCACAAATGATGGTTCATTTCTTTATTTCATTTCATTTAATTTTCTTGTGTGTTTTTCACTGTTTTTTTTTTTACGCAAGCCATTTTGAAGCACTTAAGCTGGGTGAACGGTGGGATTTAGGAGGGAAAACTTTAGTATCCAAGATATAGGCAGACATATTTGCAATTGTAAAGCTATGCCATTGTCAGTTGGCGCCTCCTAACTATAGACGTTCTTAGAGGTAAAACTTTTAATAAGAGATGAACAATTTCATTTAGTAACTTTTGGAGAAACTTTGGTAAAAAAAATAGACGTTGAGGAGAACTTTTGTTTATATCTCAGTCATTTAAGAGCCGATTATCAATCCTGTCTTTAAAATACTTGCAATATATGGTGTATACTTCTTCGAAAATAATGCTGGATAAGCTGAGACTGTTCCTTGTGGCATGATAACATAATTATTTCTAGCTAGATTAGATAATACTGATGTGAACGACATGTTATTCCAACAAGACGGTAGCCTGTGAAACAATTTAATTACTCTCGTTTCGGTGATTATGCGATTATACACCAAAGGTATATGCCAACAAACCTACAACTGCCTGTGTATTGAAAGAGGAAATTCATCCACATTTATGTAAATACTTGAGAAACGAAAACAAAGGGAGCTGAACAGAACGTTTTGCCTCAAGTTTATGTGGGTTTGTTCGAATGTGGTGCGTGTCTGTCTAAATCAGAGGTGCAAAAATAAAGAAAAAGTCATGCAGCCATACTCATATGTATTCGTAGTTGTCCCGTTGAGTGGACAACGACTACTAAAATGTAAGAGCATAAGAATACGCTATGGGCTGCGCACCATTGGTCTAAATCGAAATTGTTGCTAACAAGTTCTTCAAACTGCTTCAAGATATCAGATAACAGGCTAATACGTCTTATCGATTCTACCTTTGTCTGATATTTTTCGGTCTTAGGAAAACTCCCAGTTTATTATTTAAGGATTGAGATTGAAAAAACCTTAAAATATTATTTGTTTTTTTATCAAGTTTCCTTTGAAAAGTATGTCATTATTATGTTTAATGTCAATTATGTTAATTTGTTGTTAATCTCATTAAAAAGAGTGACGAGAAAAAGTATGTACTAAAATTATTTAATATTTTCAACAAAAGCCAACTAGATCCTACAAAAAAATGGCCAAACAATCAAAGGTCTGCCGTCAAACTGATGCCAATGTTATTTAACAGTATCTGGAGTACTTATCCGTTGAAAGAAAACCTGGTTCATGTAGTAGGAATGATTCACATGATGTTTCTAAAGCCAATAAATAGAAAGCATTTTCAAAAGAGCTCCCAACACCTCCGTAAGGAAAGCTGTCCGGTTCGGTCAGTACTCGGACTATTTGGTACGAAAATTTAAAGCCAATGAAGGTTTAAAAGCATACAAGGCTCAAATAGTTCCTGGCAGGAACTCTGCTAAAAATTTAGAGGCTAAAGACAGAGCAAGGAAATTGAAGTCAAAGTTTATACAAAAAAAATATACCTGCTGCATAATGGATGACGAACCGTATGTTCTGGAAAATTTTTCGCAGCTTCTGGGTCAATTTTTTTATGTTGCAGATGCTCGAGGGAATGTTGAAGAATAGTTTAGGACCCAAAAGTAGACAAAATTTCCCAAAAAGTTCTTGGTATGGCAAGCAATATGCAGTTGCGGCAAAAGAAGCCAAACATTTCTCACAAAGGGCTCTATAAATACCGAAATTTACATCAAGGAATGTTTACAAAAAAGGATGCTTCCATTCATAAGACTTCTTAATATGACCACTTATTTTTGTCCTGATTTGGCATCCTGTCACTATGGTAAACAAGACCTTGAGTCGTACAAGAACAATAATGTAGTATTTGTACCAAGAAAGGCAACTCCTCCATACTGCCTGGAGCTAAGGCCTGTGGAGAGATATTGGGCTCTTCTCAAAAGAGAATTGAAGTGCACAAAAAGGTGTCCAAAAGTGTGGTGGAAATGGACTACGTGTTCGAACAAAGAGACAGAAAGCACTATAAAAATCTTAATGGAAGTGTTTTACTATTGTTGTTGTAATAATAATTTTAATCAAATAAAAAAATAAAAACTGTATGTTAAGATTTGTTCGATCTCACTCCTTGAATACATTCATTGAAAAGTATTGTTTTTGCAAAATTACAGGATTACAACGAGTAACGAAATTCCAGAAGATTTACTCGCCACAAAGCTAGCAGTGAATATGGCGATCACACAGGACGCGATCGGAGCAATATATTACGTTGCCAGAATTAAGATTATACTATAATGTTTTTGTACGTAAAAAATTTATAATTTTCATTTCTTAAATAGTTTTGACAAGCCAGGTAGAATCTAATTGGTCTATATAAGTATGGTACTGCAAAATCCTTTCCCTGATTTTATATGATTATAATTTAAAAAATGATGGAGATTTTGATTCGAATGATGGCATACCTCTATAAAACTTGGCTAATACTTCTGTTAGTGACTTATCTACCCAAACTGCTGTATTTGAACCAAAATGATGACAAAATTCTCGATTGGAAGAGCCAGTTGATTACACATAAGGTGGGGTATAACAAATGATATAAAAGAATTGGAGAATGTCTCACCTACACAGCTATTTCGTTTGTTTTGTTAAGAAAATTTAGTCAATATGATAAGTTATCAAACAAATTTATACGCTACGAACATTTTTATCATAATTATTTTTAATGCCAACCGCCATGGTGGTTTAAAAACTAACCACCTTATTTCATAAAAACCTTTAGCTGTATTTTTATTTTGTCTTATTTTTCATAATATATGAACCCTAATTAAAGTAAAAATGTAATTGTTTTGATTATAAACTTACGTAAACATAAAACTGTGGCTGAAACAGTTAAACATTAATTGAGTACTACATTTATTAGTAGTTCGTTCAAACTGGTTTTATAGGAATTGTGTTGATATAATTCTCATACAGTTTATTTTCTTGTTTCTTAAATATACATCCCATATAACCAAGCGTGAAATCAATTGTCACTTTAGTGTCTCTAAGAAAGCTAGAGTGTAGTCACTTTAAACGTTTATTTTGTAGTGCACTTTAGAAAGTAGTTATTTCACCCGAAGAAATCTATTGGGCAGTTGTCGGCGGAAGGTTGGTTTACAACAGTCACGAGCAAAACTGAAATTCTAATGCACGCGTGCATAGGCCAAGAAATTCTGCTGACGCTTTGTTGACACACCTACACTATAAGCTTGTGTGTATTAGTGTGTCTGTGTTTTACTAAAATGACCACTTGTTTGTTGCTTTGTTACGATCTCAGAGATCAAAATCAAATCAGTTGCTGTTCAGCTTTTGTAGAAGCAAGATCACGTTGCGGATTTTTTTTTTTTTTTGTTATAACGTGCAGTCATCTCTCTGCTGCTTAACGCACACAAATATACACATGGTGGTATGTGTTTGCCCATGACTGGTTTACAAGCAATTAGTTATTGGACTGTCTATTAGATATCTTTTTAACTGACTATTTGATATCAATTATCACCCGTACATGTTAAGAACTAGTAAGGTAAATGATTCTATGTAACCTGCATGTGAATCCAGTGCGTTGATTACTTTGGACCATCTATCGGACAGTCTCACTGTAATCCAAAAGGGTCAATGTAGGACATGTACGTGTTAAAATAACTAGTAACGTAGCTAGTTAAGTAACTAGTTGTCACCCTAAAAGATAGGTAAAATCATTAATTCGGGAAAATCTCCTAGAACTGCTGGGTAAATAGGTCTGTCTTGAATCTGACTGAAATTTTTGTTGCCACTATCTGATACGTATCCTTTTTACAGATTATAAATCACATTCTTCGCTATTTAGCCCATTTTACTATCCTATAATTTTATAATTAATATTTGTTACCAAATTTTCTACTTTCTCTCCCACTGTACATAGAAGGAAAATAGTAAAATTAAAAAAAAAAAAGCTTTAAGTAGATTCGACTGGCAAATTTGTTTGTATGGTGTTTTGAAAAAAAAAAAAAACAAACATAATTTTTTCCTAGCTCCTTTGCCACCGCAAAAATGAAAAACAGTTTCGCACTTTTTTTTTTGTTTGCTCCTTTTGCACGTTGTTGCTGTTGTTGTTGTGGTATTTAGCAAGTTTTCTAAAAGGAAAAGCAACAACTACAATAAACATAAAAGGAGGACTAAACGAGTATTTAATAAAAACAAATACAAATTAACATTCAACATGAATGAAATGAGTTTAAATGAAATAATTATTTGCCGTTTAAACACTCGCTAACAAAAGTAGACGGATCCATATAACACAATTACATATTTTTGGGAGTTTTAAGAAATTTTAAATACCAAACTTAACAACTAAAAAGGGGATTTCTTTAAAATTTTTGAATTTCATATTTTAAAGATTTTATTAAACTGCTTTACATGAGTGTTAAAATATAAGCTTAAATTAACAACAACATAATTTCTTTAAATAAATAAAACAAAGGTAAACAAAAACAAACAAAAAACAAGATTGAAATGTGTGGCAAGGTTGGTGGGAGTTAATGAATGAATGACTAAAGGCAGTGAGTAAAGGCAGGCAGTGGAGAGGGCCGGCATGGAATCAAAGTGTTTAAACAACAACGAAACTCAAATACAACAAAAACACAGCTGAAAACAACGTATAAAAGTGTAGAAGTAAAACTTTTGAGACAACTTATCACAATTGTACAATCAAATACACATGTTGCCACAAAAAGAATAAAAATATTAACACACAACAAAAAATACAAAGAAAACAAACACATTTACGAGTTGGCTGCTTGGATTACAGCCATTGGAAATTACATAAGGTTTAAAAGTGACTTAAAAGACAGAATATACATTTTAAGGAGAGCTATTAAACAGAAAGATCTACGACTGAAGCTAAAATTGGTGTATAGAAAGCTCTATGATTGAATGTAAAATTGGTCTATAGAAAAATCTACGATTAAGGCTAAAATTGGTGTATAAAAATATCAACGATTGAAACTAAAATTGGTATATTGAAAGTTCTATGATTGAAGCTAAAATTGGTGTATAGAAAGATCTACGATTGAATATAAAATTGCTCTATAGAAAGGTCTACGATCGAAGCTAAAATTGGTGTATAGAAAGCTCTATGATTGAATGTAAAATTGGTCTATAGAAAGATCTACGATAGAAGCTAAAATTGGTATATAGAGAGATCTACGATTGAAGCTTAAATTAGATATACGATTGAAGCTAAATAAATCTGATCATATTTACTAGTGGCACATCTCTGAGACATTCCAGATCATGGAAAAGAGCTCTACCAAGATGTAGTAGTCTATGCTATTGTAAGGCTGGGCAGTCACATAGAAGGTGTTGTACCGATTCTTCCTCCTCCTCATCCAAACAACTTCTACAATAGCTATAACGTGGGTAACCCATACATTCTGACATGCGTCCAATCATACAGTGCCCAGTGATTATGCCCGTAAGAAGCCTGATCGAATTCCTACTAAGAGACAAAAGGGTCTTAGTCCTATTCTCTGTCAGAGTGGGCCGGAGCAATCTGGATATTCTACAAGTGATGATATTTGACCACCTGAGTTCCGTATCACTCATTTATCAATTTTGATAAGTTCACCAAGGGAGTGTGAATATCCCTTTGCGGAAGAGATGCGTCCAGGGACGACCCGTTCGTTGCGCATACGTCGGATACTTCATTTCCCCGGATGTCGTCATGTCCTGGGACCCATATCAACTCGACGTGATGTTGTGTCAGTTGTGCCAGTGATTGGATGCAGTTGAGAAGACATTTCGACTTAATAAAGTTGGAGTTAAGAGCCTTGATTGATGCAAGGCTGTCCAAGTAAATATGTATAATCGAATTTTCGAGATTCAGTTCCCGGATTCTTCTCGCGTATCGATGGCATATATCTCAGCTTGGAAAACCGTGCAGGTATCCGGTAATCGAAGAGACAGCGAAAGGTCCAGTTCATCGGAGAAAATTACCGAGCCCGTGCCTCTTTATGTTTTTGAACCATCAGTGTAGACTGCGATCACGTAGTCCCTTATGACAGTATTCGCGGCCCAGTCATCCCTTGTCAGTATCTTGATCCTAAACGTCCTATCAAAATTCGATAGTAGAACGCTGAGAGCTGATTTCATGAGTTCACTTATTGTGGGAAGAAACTTCCCTTGAATAAGAGCACAACGTCGTCAGCATCAGCTCCTACTGAGCTGATTTCATGAGTTTACTTATTGTGGGAAGAAACTTCCCTTGAATAAGAGCACAACGTCGTCAGCATATGCGACTACTTTGGTGCCTGTCCTACTGAGCTGATTTCATGAGTTCACTTATTGTGGGAAGAAACTTCCCTTGAACAAGAGCATAACGTAGTCAGCATATGCGACTACTTTGATGCCTGTCCTACTGAGCCTGAAAAGGATTTTATATACGACAAGATTCCACAGAAGTGGAGAGATGACACCATCTTGTGGTGTGCCCCTTGTCACAACTTTCCTTGTCCTACCAATACCCATATTAGAGTTTATGGCCCTGCTCTTAAGCATATTTTCGGTCCAATTTTTTATCCGCTGATCAACACCTAGGTCACCCAGTGCATCAACTATTGCGGATATATTCACATTATTAAACGCACCCTCTATATCCAAGAAAGATGCCATAACATACTCTTTTTTGTCAAGTGTCCCTCTATAGTTCCAACAACGTCATGCAAGGTTGTCTCCACCGACCTCCCTTTAAGGTATGCGTGTTGTGCCCTACAGAAACTGTCAGGGGAGAGGATGCTTCTGACATGGATATTGATCAATCTTTCCAGTGTTTTCAATAAAAATGATGACAGACTGATCGGTCTATAGTCCTTGGCGGTACTATGGTTTACCTTTCCCGCTTTGGGGATAAATACCACTGTAACCTCTCTCCATTCTTTAGGAATGTATCCAGTTTCCAGGCTGTTCCTAAAAATCATAATAAGCCATGGCATGATGGTTGAAATCGATTTCTGGAGTAACGCTGGGAATATGCCATCTGGCCCTGGAGATTTATAGAGCTTGAAAGACGACACCGCAGACAAAATTTTCTCTACGCTAACAATGGAGCTAATTCATTCACTTATGTGGATTTGGGAAGCTGCAAGGTGCTCCGAAGTGGAGCCCTCATTTTCATCATCCCTACAACCCGGAAAGTGTGTCTCCATAAGCGACATGATCTGTCGTTCGTTATTGTATTGCGACCCTATTCGCACAAACCCAATCAGAGACTGTCTCAAGGTCCCGAAGAAGAGAATCATTCATGTTTTGCCTCATTGGTTTATATTTTAATAAATACGAGTAGCCAATGTTGCTGTCATCTGCAAAAGAATTTATAGGGTTGGAAGTTTGACGTAGAAGGTCATTTAGAAAAATAAGGAATAGAGTAGGAGAAAGGAGCCTTGCAGTACCCCTGAATTTATCTTGAACTCGTTTGATGAGATCCCTTCTATAACAACTCTTATAGTGCGATCTCTGAGGAAGCTCGATATAAGTCGAGAGAAGTTATTAGCGACACCAATAGCAATAAGTTTCGATAAAAGTGCACCATGCCACACTATATCGAACGACTTGGAAATATCTAGAGCCTCCACTTTACTTTCGCCAATACGGTGAATGAAACGGCAGCATTTTCCCGATAGGAAGGCTAGCAAGTCTCGCGTAGAGCGTCCTCTACGAAAGTTAATTGTTGGAGCTCAAATATTTAACAAGATGGTAGTTTACTGGACGGAAATTTCTAGTACTATTAACCTCTTCCTTTTTAAGAATTGGCGTTAGATTAGCAACCTTCCAACTTACAGGAAATACGTCGGCACTATATGAAATGCTGAAAAGATTAGTTAATGCGCGAGCTAAAGTCGAGGAGCATTGTTTCAAGACCAGCGCTGGTATTCCATCTGGCTCAGAAGACTTATTTACATTGAGATCCATTGAGATCCGTGTTTAGAAAGATGTACGATTGATGCTTAAATTAGCGATTGTAAAGATCTACCATTAATCTAAAATATACACTTGAATATTCATTCGCTTGCAGCTAGGAATGGTATATGTGAATTTAGTCTTTAATACAATGCAATTTTCTTAAATATTTTGGAAACATGATTGAAATATTACAAATATTACAAAACAACTACATTTTACTATGTATATTAAGAAATACCAACCTTAGTTATAATTTTGCAACACCCAAGTACGATGAAGTACCTAAAAAGGAAAAAGATCTAATTAAAACTTTATTATAACATATCAAAAATAATATAATCAAATCCGCAAAAACAAATTTTGAATCAAGTTAAAACTTAAACTAAAATAAAACAAAAACTTGAAGTATGATTTCACAAGTACAAGGCCAGTATTTCTAATTCATAACTAGCTTCCAGGAATGGAACAATTCTAGGCCATGATTATGCCATACAATTTAATATTTCATATCCTCAAATTCCTGGCACCACCACTAAAACAATTTCGCAAAGTATGAAAATAATGCCTTAACTTGGTGGAGTGAAAAAGCAAAAGGTTTTGGTGTATTTTAAAAGGCTTGGAATGAATACAAGACTCTGGTATGTTAAGAGAATTTTTTGTTTCACTCTCCACCTTTTGCAGACACAAATACAAAGCTCATTATCTAAGCAAACTTTTTGTATAAGGAATCCTTTTTTTTGCAGTTTAATTTTGTATTTTTTTTTTTCTTTGCACATCGTGCTACAAATGACAGAGGAGAATGACTTGACAATGAGCTGACTTTATTCATGTATAAATACAAATATTTTTGAGGTTATTTTTGCCTTTCTTTTTTTATTATTATCCGAAACATCTCTTCGTTTTGTTGTTAATGTTGTTGTTGTAGTAGTAGTAGTTGTCTTTATTGTATATGTGTGTTTTTGAGCTTTTGTTTTCTGTTTGCTACTTCAAGAGACATCAAAGGGAATGTCAAAGGAATGTAACATACACATGTGATCCAAGTGTATGATGACATGGATGGGGACGAGGATAATAAAGCTGAGTATGTTGATGAAGAATGTATAGAAATGAAAGTGTGTATGTGTGTGGGGAAGCATTGGAAAGAGAATTCAACTAAATATTTAAATTCATCACTAATAATGACAAATAGCTTTGTCACTGCTAGGAGTAACTGGATTAGAAAAGGCTGGGAACAAAAAAAATCTATTGGAAAAGATGAATATCAGAGATGGTATTTGGGATAGTTTTCCATTTAGAACATACATATTTTAGTTTCTTTGATACTTTTTCTGTTCATAGACTCATGACAACCCCTGTGAAAAATATCACATTCTGTCTTGAATTTATCATCACAGCCACTGTGATATTCTTTCTGTCTAGAATTTATCACAGCCGCTGTGATAATCTTTCTTTCTAGAAAATATCACATCAACCTCAGTGATGTTCCTTCTGTCTAGAAAATATCATCACAACCGCTGAATTCAAGAATTTATCATCACAGCCGCTGTGATATTTTTTCTATTTAGAATGACAACCGCTGTGATATTCTTTCTGTTTAGAAAATATCATCACAGCCACTGTTATATCATCACAAACGCTGTGATAAGCTTTCTGCCTTGAATTTATCATCACAACTGCTGTTATATTCTTTCTTTATAGAATTTATCACAACCGCTGTGATATTCTTTCTGTCAAGAAGTTGCTGTGATATTATTTCTGTTTATAAAATATCATCACAGCCACTGTGATATTCTTTCTGTCTAGAAAATATCACAACAACCTCAGTGATAAGCTTTCTGTCTTGAATTTATCATCACAGCCACAGTGATATTCTTTCTGTCTAGAATGACAAC
Organism: Calliphora vomitoria; assembly: GCA_942486065.2. Classification (NCBI taxonomy): domain Eukaryota; kingdom Metazoa; phylum Arthropoda; class Insecta; order Diptera; family Calliphoridae; genus Calliphora; species Calliphora vomitoria. The sequence goes on from OW818031.2 coordinate 67,355,900, forward strand.
GGCTGTAATATTATTTATGTTTAGAAAATATCATCACAGACGCTGTGATATTCTTTCTGTCTAGAAGATATCATCAGAGGCACTGTGATATTCTTTCTGTCTAGATAATATCACAACAACCTCAGTGATGTTCCTTCTGTCTAGAAAATTCCATCACAACCGCTGTGATATTCTTTTTGTCTTGAATTTATCATCACAGCCGCTGTGACATCCTTTCTGTTTAGGAAATATCACAACAACCTCAGAAAATATCATTACACCCGCTGTAGTATTTGTTTAGAAAATATCATAACAGCCGCTTTGATATTCCTTCTGTCTAGAAAATATCACAACAACCTCAGTGATGTTCCTTCTGTCTAGAAAATATCATCACAACCGCTGTAATATTTGTTTAGAAAATATCATCACAGCCGCTTTGATATTCCTTCTGTCTAGAAAATATCACAACAACCTCAGTGATGTTCCTTCTGTCTAGAAAATATCATCACAACCGCTGTAATAAGCTTTCTGTTTTGAATTTATCATCACAGCCGCTGTGATATTTTTTTTGTTTAAAAAATATTATCACAGCCGATGTGATATTCCTTCTCTCTAGAAAATATCACAAAAGCATCAGTGACTTTCCTTATGTCTTGAATTTATCATCACAGCCGCTGTGATATTCTTTCTATCTAGAAAATATCATCACAGCCGCTGTGATATCATTTCTGTCTTGAATTTATCATCACAGCCGCTGTGATATTCTTTCCGTCAAGAAGCTGCTGTGATATTATTTCTGTTTATAAAATATCATCACAGTCACTGTGATAATCTTCCTGTCTAGAAAATGTCACAACAACCTCAGTGATGTTCCTTATGTCTAGAAAATATCATCACAACCGCTGTGATAAGCTTTCTGTCTTGAATTTATCATCACAGCCGCTGTACTATTATTTTTGTTAAGAAAATATCATCACAGCCGCTGTGATATTCTTTCTGTATAAAACTGTAACCGCTGTGATATTCTTTCTGTCTAGAAAATATCACAACAACCTCAGTGTCTAGAAAATATCATCACAACCGCTTTGATAAGCTTTCTATTTTGAATTTATCATCACAGTCGCTGTGATATTATTTTTGTTTATAAAATATCATCACAGCCGCTTTGATATTCTTTCTCTCTAGAAAATATTACAACAGCATCAGTGATGTTCCTTCTGTATAGAAAATATCATTACAACGGCTGTGATAAGCTTTTCGTCTTGAATTTATAATCACAACCTCTATGATATTCTTTCTATCTAGAAAATATCATCACAGCCGCGTGATATTATTTCTGTCTAGAATTTATCACAGCCGATGTGATAGTATTTCTGTTTAGAACGGCAACCGCTGTGATATTCCTTCTGTCTAGAAAATATCATCACAGCCGCTGAGATATTATTTCTGTCTAGAATTTATCACAGCCGCTGTTATATTCATTCTCTCTAGAATTTATCACAGCCTCTGTGATATTATTTTTGTTTAGAAAATATCATCACATCCGCTGTGTTATTCTTTCTGCCTAGAAAATATCACTACAAACACTGTGATATTAGAGAAGAAAACAGAACAGAGTCTGTGATATTCTTTCATTTAGAACATTTTTATCTCCAAATCAATTTCATATTCAAATTAAGGGAAAAAAAACAACCGAACAAGAATTGAAAAGAGAAAAAAGTTTTGAAATTAATTCCAATATTTTGTTAGCTAATTACATAAGGCTAAACAAAAACAAGAGTAATAAACAAAAAATCCTTTCATCTTTTAGACAGTGTCATTTCATGGTGTTCAGCCAGACAGTTAGTCAGGACTTGTGTCAATGTTTTCTTAAAACAAAAAAAAAAAAAAACTCCTTTTTATGTCCCCCACAATTGGCAAAGTATGATTACAAGTTAAAGCAAATATGACTTTCCTTTTGAAAACATCATGGCCAAGTCCATTTGAAACACACTTTCATGATGAAGGGAGTGTATGGCCGCGAGTAACAAAGTTTATATCAGGGGGGTTTTAATAAACTTGAAAATTTGTTAAATAACTTCTGCTAATTTTTATATTTTTAATCACTATAAATCAACAATTAAAATATACATTTTATTTATTTCATTTCTAGTTAAATTTTGTACAAATAAACCTTTGTGGGGATTTAATTTTCAATAGAAATTAATTTTATTGAACCTAACAAACCACAATTATAATTGTTTAGCTGTTTTATTTTCAGCTATAATTAATTTTGTTTGATATTAAATAAAATTTAAATATTTTCAAATTAATAGTGGACAATTTCTAGGGAAATTAATTAAGAAAATGTTAAAAATAAACTGGCCTTAATTCAATAATTTATTAAAAACTAAGAGCGTTTTATTTTAGAGCGAGCTTGTTTAACACATTTTATATTTTTGCTTAACTAAGAATAGCTGAAGCTAGATGAGTTATATTAGTCTTTTTAAAACTAACAACTTAATCTTTCCTAGTTTAACTCATTAAATAATAATTTCATTACAGGCTTAACTAAACTTTTTAACTCTACAACATTAATGTAATTCCCTTAAAAATTAATTTTTCGAGTGGCTTAAAACAATTGTAAGTGCTTAAAATTCAATACGTTTGAAGGGAATAATCTTGTTGTGGAAAATATGTTGAACAAAATTTATTGATTGTGTGCAGTGTTTCTTAAACTGCCTAATGCTGAGCAGAAATCCTTAATCCTGAATCCTCGGTTCAGTTTCTCACAGAGGCTGTGATATTTTCTAGACAGAAAGAAAAGCGCTCCTTAATCCCCTCCAATGACAACACTGTGTTACACCAATGACTTAAAATACCTATGTAGAAGTACTGAGGGCTCATTTGATAAGCATTTTAACCCTTTACTTGTTAATGCAAGTTAAAAGTTTGAGTTTCCCTGACATTTCCTGCTCTCCAGCAACATGTGCTTAAAAGTATATTTTTTTGCTACATGTACAACAGAGTATTCAGCTAAAAGCTTCTTTTTAATCGCTAAAGTTAAATAGGCAAGAAAACAACAAAACAGAATAAAAAAAAAAACTTTGTGACATGGGATTAAGTATTTGTTGTTGCTGCTGCTGCTGCTGCTGCTACTGCTGTTTAAGATTATTATCCTGACACTTGACTTAAATAGCTTTAGCATTTAAATTTAAAAATAACACAAAATCGTAGCGAGCAGTGTCGAAATGAAACGGAAAACTAGCACAAGGGATATAAATTAGAGGCAAAATAAAGCTGTAATATAGAAAAGGATGAAATAGTGATGGAAATGGGATTGAAAATGTAGGCAATGAATGACTTATGTTGAAATTTGTATAAATAAATTTATATAATAACTAGTGAATGTTTTAATTAAGAATTTAATGATAATTACAGAGCACATAAATATTTGTTGTTGCCTTAACATGAAGGATTTAAATTTAAACATTTGTTATTTTTAGACTATTTTTAGACATTAGGACAGCATCAAAATATTATGGAAATCTGTCAATTCCAACTACATATCTGATCCGATTGACATGAAATTTTACATAGACGTAGCAGAGTAATATTCAAGTTTAAAATTAATTAAAATTTTCTATTGAAAATAACAGTATAACAGTATTTTCCGTAGAAAATCTGGTGTATAACAGTTTTTTCTATAGAAAATCTTGTATATAACAGTATTTTCTATAGAAAATCTCTTCTATAACTTTATCTTCCATAGAAAATTAGGTATATAACTGTATTCTTTATAGAAAAACTTGTGTATAACAGTGTTTTCTATAGAAAATCTAGCCATTATACAAAATCTTTTGTATAACAGTATTTTCCATAGAAAATCTTGTTTATAACAGTATTTTCTACGGAAAATCTTGTGTATAACAGTATTTTCTATAGAAAATCTAGTCTATAACAGTATTTTCCATAGAAAATCAGGTGTATAACAGTATTTTCCATAGAATATCTTCTCTATAAAAGTATTTTCCATAGAAAATCTTGTGTATAACAGTATTTTCCATAGAAAATCTTGTGTATAACAGTATTTTCTATAGAAAATCTCTTCTATAACATTATCTTCCATTATAGAAAAGCTCGTGTATAAAAGTATTTTTTATAGAAAATCTGTTGTATAACAAAAATCTAAAAATCTTTACAAATGACCATTAAAACCAAAGCAGACGGCATATATTTTTGACTTTGATTTCATTTTCGCCATCAAACCTGAAACTAATGCGTATAAAAACTACTTTTATTGAACATTTTAAATGTTTATGAACTGCTCCAATTATAAATAATAAATGAAAATCTTTTTATTGCACGTATCAACGTATCAATTGTAAAAAGCAATTGTATTGCTGGCAAAAAAAAAAAAACTAAACTGTATAAACAGAAACAATTATTTATTTAACACAAATTCTTAGGAAAATACTGAAAAACAGAATAGTTTGTAATAATTTACTTAGATATCAAACTGATAGACATACTGCTAGATAAATATAAGCATTTAATGTTAGATTATATTGTGTAATTTTCACTATAATTAAATATGAAATATTTTAAGACGAAAGGTATGGTATGGTGGTTGAAGTGAGTCAAGAAAGACGTATGATACATTTATAAAGTGTAATAAAATCAGTAAATTTATTTATATACTTAATAATTATAAAAAAATAATAATGATTAAAACACAATTACGTGGTAGAATACGGAAGGTGGTGAACTTTCTGGACGCCTAGTAAAAATCTCTTCACCCGAAACAATTGAAAAAATTCACGATATGGATTATGGAAGCCATAGGCATCTCTTATGGATCAGTATTTTAAAAAACTACCACATAAGTCAAGGACTTATTGAGCCGCCCACGTATATCCTGAATATTATTTTCTAACCATCCCATTGGTTAACATTTTTTAATAAAATATTTCAAATTTATACTTCTAAACTCCCCTCCTCTTTCAATTTATTTAAACACATTTTTAATAAAGGGGTGTATTCTTATTATTATGATTGAATTTTCAACCTTCCAAATGAATTAATGTCGATTGTGTGAAATAATTTTCATAAACTGTTTATTATTTTTATTATAAACAAATATTTATATTAAACGGAACTTGAGTATTGTTGTTATACTCGTTCTGGTACTTGAATTGTGTTTATTATTTTATTTAATTATTTTTCAAAATGTATGTGCACAAATATTATTATAACTAAATATTTTCGTTGGATATACTACATACATATATTACAATATTATTATTTGTTTTTGTGTTATTTAAATATTTCATAGAAATATGTTTGTTTTCCCATAGGATGAGTTTTGTAGAATGTATAATTAAATATTCTCATATTGAATTAGTAGCGCTATTCAAGGTAGGCGAAAGCCAAAGAGGGATGTTGGAGCAGAGAATATTTAGTTTATGCTAATATGTACAAATTATTAATCAATAATATTTATTTAAGGTGATTTTTATCCAAAAAATATGAAATTATTGAGGTTATAAATCAAGTATCAAAATAATATTCAAACAGGATTTTTTTTAGCGTCACAGTATTAAAATTTAAAAAATATTTCATTAGAAAATTCTGTTATACACAAAATAGTCTATAGAAAAAAACTATTATACACAAGATTTTTTCTATAGCCAATACTGTGAGACATAAGATATTCTATAGAATAATTATTCTATATAAAAAATACTGTTATACACACGTTTTTCTATAGAAAATTCGGTTGTACACAAAATTGACTTGAGAAATAACTGACTTAACAAAAACTTCTATTGATAACACTGATATACATAGTTTTCTGAAGACAACATTTGTTCTACAGAAAATTTATGATATAGAAAACTGTTATATAGAAACACTTCTACAGAAATAAACTGTAAAATAAAATATAGTTGAACAAAAAAACAAGTGTATGACTTAACAAGTAAGAGAGTTCTATTCGGCTGTGCCGAATCTTACATACCCTTCACCAAATTATACTTTAAAATAAAAATTTTAAATATGTTTAGGTAAACAAAATAATTTTTTTTTTTCAAAATTGTTTTTGAAAAATTAAAAAAAAATTTCAAAATTGTTTTTGAAAATTTAAAAAAAAAAATATCATTTTTTTTTCATAATTGTTTTCAAAAAAATTTTTTAATTTTTTAAATTTTTTTTTTAATTTTTTAAAATTTTTTTTTTTAATTTTTAAAAATTTTTTTTTTTTAATTTTTTTTACATTTACTAGTGAAAAAAATATTAAGACAAAAAATTTTTTTTGGTAAAAAAAAAATTCGGTTTAATTTTGACCCATTGTAGGTCCAAAGTACTATAGCCTTATATAGATCGTTGCAATGGACTTTGAAATATCCATATTGTCTATATTAATGACTTAGTAATCTAGATATGGATAAAAAACAGGCCAAAAATCTAGGTTGGTCCGGTTTTTTCCTTATATCTCTGCCATTTGTGGGCCGATTTTCTCGATTTTAAATAGCAACCGAGCCGGAAGAATTACCGATATATTGATGTATGAATCAAGTTTGTAAGTTATTTGGGGTCTTCAGAAAATTTCAACAGACAGACGGAGATTAATCGACTTCGCTATCTACAAGGTGGCGCAAAAGTAATCCTCCTATCAGAAAATGCTATAAATTTTGCGATTGGCCCCTAATGTCAGTTCTGTTTTGACATTTGTGTAGTAAACACATGCAAAATACACGTTAATAAACAATGTTACGCTACACGCTACAAATATAGTTGAACAAAAAAACAAGTGTATGACTTAACAAGTAAGAGAGTTATATTCGGCTGTGTCGAATCTTACATACCCTGCACCAAATTATACTTTAAAATAAAAATTTTAAATATTTTTAGTTAAACAAAATAATTTTTTTTTTTCAAAATTGTTTTTCAAAATTTAAAAAAAAAATTTCAAAATTGTTTTTGAAAATTTATTTTTTAATTTTTTTTGAAAATTTATTTCAAAAAAATTTTTTAATTTTTTTTAATTTTTTTTTACATTTACTACTGAAAAAAAATTATGACAAACTATTTTTTTTGGTAAAATAAAAAATGCGGTTTAATAAATATTTTTCCCGATTTTGACTTATTGTAGGTCCAAAGTACTATAGCCTTATATAGATCGTTGCAATGGACTTTGAAATATCCATATTGTCTATATTAATGACTTAGTAATCTAGATATAGATCAAAAACAGGCCAAAAATCTAGGTTGGTCCGAGCCGGAAGAATTACCGATATATTGATGTATGAATCAAGTTTGTAAGTTATTTGGGGTCTTCAGAAAATTGATTTCAACAGACAGACGGAGATTAATCGACTTCGCTATCTACAAGGTGTCAGAAAATGCTATAAATTTTGCGATTGGCCCCTAATGTCAGTTCTGTTTTGACATTTGTGTAGTAAACACATGCAAAATACACGTTAATAAACAATGTTACGCTACACTGCTCCAGAACGCGGAATATTGCTGACTATTTATTTGACCAATAATCGATCGGTGACTTTGGCACAACGTGAATTTCGTCGCAGATTTCCTGGCCGTCCAACGCCTACTGGTGAAACACTGCGACGTTTAGCCGCTCGCCTCGAAGAGACTGGCACAACACGAGATGCTGCCAGGCGTGGCAGACCCCGGTGTAGCCGTTCTGCAGAGTATATTGCTGCTGTAGCCGATGATGTTATGGAAGCGCCGTCGACATCGACCAGACGACGTGCCACGCAAATGGGTATCAGTCGACGGTCTTTACAGCGAATTTTGGTACAAGATTTGAAGATGTTTCCGTACAAAGTCCAGACGGTGCATCAGCTGTTAGCTGCTGACCGCCAATCGCGTCTAACATACGCTCAAGCCATCCTTAATCACCACCAAGAGGAAGATGATTTTTCATCAAAAATAATCATGAGTGATGAGGCCCATTTCCATTTTAGCGGGTACGTAAATAAGCAAAATTTACGCTTCTGGGGCACTGAAAATCCGCGTGTAACCCACGAAGAGCCATAACACCCGCTCAAAGTCACTGTATGGTGTGCTGTTTTCGCTGGAGGAGTCATCGGACCTTTTTTCTTCGAAGACGTCGCGGGCCAAACGGTTACTGTGAATGGTGAGCGCTACAGAGCAATGATCAACGAGTTCTTTTTGCCGCAACTTGATGAATTGGGATTGGAAAACATGTGGTTCCAACAGGACGGTGCAACGGCACACACTGCACGTGCCACAACCGATATGCTGAAGGATGCATTTCCCGGGCGCCTAATCTCCCGTATTGGCGATTTGTACTGGCCAGCAAGATCACCTGATTTGGCCGCACCAGACTTCTTTTTGTGGGGCTTTTTGAAGTCGCGGGTTTATGTCAACAAGCCTCAGACTCTTGCAGCTCTTAAAGACAATATCCGTCAAGAATGTGAGGACCTATCGCCGGAAGTTTTGGCCAAAGTGATGGAAAATGCCATAAAAGGGCTCAAAAGACAATCAACTGTGGCGGCGGCCATTTACATTACATCATATTCTCGACTTGATGTAAAAAAAATTAAAAGACCAAATAAAAATAATCCACAAGAAGATTGAAAGTTTTTCATTTTTTTTTTTAATTACAGCCAAAAAAACATCGGAAGTTTACTCTTGCGCCACCTTGTAGATGTATGAATCACGTTTATAAGTCATTTGGGGTCTTCCGAAAATTGATTTCAACAGACAGACAGACGGACCTGTCTTAATCGACTCCGCTATCTATAAGGATCCATAATATATATACTTTATAGGGTCGGAAAATTATATTGTGGAAATTACAAACGGATGACAAACTTATATATACCCTTCTCACGAAGGTGAAGGGTATAAAAAGTGCCGCTGAAACACACCGATTGCTCACCGAAGCTTATGGTGAATGTGTTTCAATGTGCGATATATGGTTTGTGCGGTTCAAAATAAAATAATCGCCTAGGCCAGGCAAAAAAAGCTAAGGTAATGTTCTGTGTTTGAAACGCTCTCTCTGGGATACGTTTCGTTCCAGAACAGAGTACTCGAAATTGGCTTAATTCGCTCTTCAAAAGATGAGCAGCTCTTTTGGCTCGCAATCCATATGTTGCCAGAAAGATGGAAAAGGACATAAATAATAATGGCCAATACTTTGAATAAATTTATATTGTACAAATGTTTCAAAATAAAATATAAACATTTAAAAAAATCCAGCATTTTTAAGTCATACACTCAATACAACACATCATTCTGTGCCCATAAGAATAAAAGGTTGTTTTTTACATGAAAATAGTTTGAGATTACTTAATTTCAATATATTCAATATATTCTAAAACTGTAAACCCAAAAGAACATTTTTATTAAATCATATTTGTATTTGTCATAAACAAAATTGACAATCTATATCATCCCTCTTCACTTAGCCAGCTCTTTTAAATATGCTCTCTAGTACCTTTTATAATAAGCTCAATTTATATCCAAAATATTTTTTTTTTTTTCAGTTTAAAATTGAATTGTTTTAAACAGACATCCTTAAATATTGCAGTAAATTTATGTATATATTTTTTTGGTATTGTATAAAAGTACCACCACACACACAATCTAATTTAATTTATTCATCCATTTAGCATGTTTTTTTTCAGCTTTTTTTTTTTTTTTTTGGAAATAAATTTATTTAAAACAAATTTATATAAACTGTCAATCTCTTCTGCCTGGTTGTTGCTGTAGTTGCCTTCTGTTCTTTGTGCATCTACACTCATCCCTTTAAGGTCACATTAAATTATTCAAGGTGGTATATTTGAACTTTATCAAGCAAAAGAGAACAAAACAACAACAATAGGAAAAAATAACGAAATTCGATCGATATTATTTTGAAAAAGTAAATGTGGTACAAAACTATATAGAAAAACTAACGAAGAAGATGGCATGACATGAAATATGTACAAGACGTGTACGTATGGATATATTTACATACAGTAGTGTTTAATAAAATAGTAATAAAATAGGAAAGCAATGGATAATGACCAAATGACCAAAGATGGCCCAAACTTATTCGTGATCGATCTCAATCAGAAATTTCCTTGCCAGTGTGATTTTAGAACATTACTTGTTATTGACCCGGAACAACAGCTTAGATGTCTCTTTCGAAATGTAAAGCTCTCTTATCAAGTCACTTAAGGCATCTTGTGAAAAAAAAGTGAAGGCGTCTTTAAAACATTCACCATTCCTCACCTCCTCCTAGTAGTTACTATTTCCAACACCACCACTGCTGTTCCTCAGCGTAAGTGTACTTCTCGGTAAGAATATATTTTATTATAACTTGTTAGAAAACAACTTTGACCTTTGTTGTTGTTTGTTCCTTGATAGTTTTTGTTGTGGTAGTTAGTTTCTGATGTTGTTGCTATTGTTATTATTGTACTTTATATAGTAAAATATTTTTACTAACCCAACATGAACCGAATCCTGTGAGAAGCGAACAAAAAAAACAAAAGATGAAACAAACAAAAAATAAATAGAGCAACAACAAAAATAAAACAATGACAACGAGAGCAACAGCAGCAACAAAAAACAAAAAAAGAAAAAAAAACAAAAAGTAAGAGGCAGATTATTGAATAACAAAATAGTTTTAGACAAGTTTTACATACTAAAGATTTTTTCTTCTATTTTATTTCATTTTATATATTTTTTTTTCTTTCAGCTTGTTAGAAAAACGAAGGCTTATAATAATATAAGATGACGTTAAATCTCTAGAGACAAAAAACGGTTTACATACGCTTGAATGTTGTGTAATATATACGAGGGTTACTATTAATGTTGTTTGTTTACAAATCTTCTTATCGGCTTAATGATCACAAATAACTTTATGTTGGAACTAATGTCTCAACAAGCCTTAATCTCACAACCAAGAATTTTGGAAGCAATACCATAGCTGACAGCTACCAACAGTAAAATCTTACAGAAATGCAGCGTAGTAAATCATTGGAAGGAAAATTTTTTGGTTAAATAACTTTCTAGTCTCTGTAAGCAACACAAATGGAATTGTCAGCTAACATCTAATAGTATTTTAGGACTGTCAAGACTCACAATATAAATAGTAACCCTCGTATCAATACATTCTGAATTCATATGCATCTATGTGATTTAAAGCTGTGTGCCGTCTACAAACCTAATGAGTTGAAAGGTGGGAGGGGGGGTATAATTTATCATCATCAGCGCCATCATTGTAATAAACAGCAGCAACGTATTTGTAAAATTAATTTATAATATTATGTTGAAAGTATTTATTCGTGAGTTAATTGATAATTAACTTGAGTCTTCTATAAAAATATTTAAATTAAATAAATTGTTAAATAAACTTAAAAATGCGGGATTCACAACAGATCACGTATCTTTTGAACGCGGTTTTTGTCTTTAATAACTTATATTTTGAAGGGTACATATCTGCCATTTATTTTCACTTAGTTATTATACAAAATTGTCGAATTTTTTGCCAACATATAAAAGAAAATCATGTTTGCACCAAATCATTACTTGCGATGAAACATGGATCCATTAAGATTACCCAAAGCGTCAGAGATTGTATGTGAAACCCTGCCAACCAACCGAATCAAATTAAAGCAAAGTATCCAGGGCGCTAAGGAAATGCTCTGTATTTGGTGGCACCAAAAGTGTGCTATCTATTATGAGCTGCTGAAATCTAGCCAGACCATCACAAAGAACCTGTACCGAACGCAACTGATTCGTTTGAAGCGAGCATTGACCGAAAAACGCCCAGAATATGCAGCCGGACATGAAACCGTAATATTCCATCATGACAACCCTCGGCCATATGTGGCAATACCTGTTAAAAATCATTTAGAAAGAAGTGATTGGGAAGTTTTACCTCACACGCCTTATAGTCCAGACCTTGCCCCGTCCGACAACTATTTGTTTCGATCGATGCAGAACGGTATCTCCGGGATACGCTTCACTTTGAAACAGAGTAACCGATATTGGCTTGGCTTCATTCTTGGCCTCAAAAGATAAGCAGTTCCTTTGGCGCGGAATCCATATGTTGCCAGAAAGATGTGAAAAGGTCATAGCTAATAATGGTCAATACTTTGTAAAAACCACAACCAGTAATGTCCCACAGTCCATTATAGAATACTTGGGCAGTGACACATGATATGTTCCACATTCTCTATCTCCACGACATCCTCGTACATCCAGCATAAATCAGTAAGCCCTTAACGAACACTGAACCATTATCAATCCCACAAAGTTCCTCAAACTGCACTTCTCCAAACCTAACAGCAGTCCAATTCGAAACATGTTCAATTTAGGCTATATTGTCCTTGAAACTTTGCAGTTTGTTCTGCTTTTACCCCCATCTCCCTGATTTCCAAGTCCAGACCAAAACCTTGTCTTGCAAGTTCGTTCGCAATCCCATTTCTCTATATGTTACAGTAGTCGTTGGAACTAAACATTCCTAGCAAACAAAAAACATTACTCCATGTTCAATTTTATAATGAACATGGAGTAAAAACAAATTCATACTAAAAATTAAGAATTTTTGGGAATACATTTATAATTTCAATTCATACAGTTTATGTAAGCATTCCGAACATGAAAGTCTTCCGACCAATATGCTAATCATCTTAAAATTCTTTAAAATACTTATTAATTCACACAGATACACTAGCTGAAGGGTCGCTCAACGGAAATTACTCCCCATAAAGTTTCAAGGATCATAAAGATATCACAAAAACTTAAGTGATTTACAATGCCAGGTTTCTGAGAGGTACAACATGGCAACGTGACAACTATTGCAATTCATCGGGCTCTAGATGATCTATGTGTTGAAATATACATTATCAACTAGCGAGTAATCTTGTTGGAATCTTGACAACAGCAATTCATCGGGCTCTAGATGATCTATGTGTTGAGATATACATCATCAACTAGCGAGTAATCTTATTGGAATCTTGACAACAGCAAAAAGTCGAAACAAAACGTTGATAAATGTTGAATGGACAATTGATTATGCATGTGGATACGATATATTAAGCTTCTTCCATCAACAACGGCATGAATATCGATTCAAAGTTATGAAGAGTAGGGTTAACTACCATCTTGTTAAATATTTAGAGTCTAACAATTTACTCAGCGACCGGCAGTATGGCTTTCGTAGAGGACGCTCTACGGCATACTTGCTAGGCATCCTACAGTGGATCGCACAACACATTACAGGGCAAATTCGTTCTTTAGACGTGCTTGTCCGTATGTAAAATAAGCTTCCTGCTGAAGTCTTTCCTGTCACTTTCAATATAGAAAAATTCAAATCAAATGTCCACAAACACTACTTCCTCTATCCTCCTCCCATAATATATTTTCCTAGTTCCCACACAATGCATTGCATGAGTAGCTGATCCAAGAAAGAAAAAAAAGATACTGGACATATCGGAGTTAAGTTAGCTGGATATTGGAATATGCAAGTGGATACGATATATCTGGGTATAGGAGTCAATATGCCTGAAGACGAACTCCAAGTACGACATTCGTACGACCGCGAAATTCATGGCATATCCATGAATTGCATTCAAATCTGTAGAAATATTACGATCAAATAGATCCTATTAAGATCTCTCTATGCTCTCCACTCTTCTGTGTGATTTCGAAGTTTGAATATTACTCACTAAACCAAGATGACCCCAGTAAAACAGTGTAATTGACCAAAGACCCAAATTGTTTGAACAATTTCATTATAAGCAATAAAGCACATTTTCATTGAAATGGATATGTTAATAAAACTGCCAAATTTGGGTTAACCAAAATCATAGAGCGACAATTACACCCTTATGAAGTTATCGGTCTATATTTGTTTAAAAATTATGCCGGTCCAGAAACCGTCTACGGAACGGCATATCAGACCCTGATGGAAAATTGTTTACGTCCGATAGTTCTCAATACTCCTGACATATGGTTCCAGCTAGATGGAGCTACAGCTCAAACCGAGAGAGACAAAATGGCAATTCAGTCAGTCGATTAAGTATTTCAAGACAAGTAAAATTCAACACATTCAACTTTGTGACAGTAGAGAAATGTAATAATTACGAATCATTGATTTCATTTTATTCTAAATTTCGCCCTCCAATACAATCTGCGACCAATATACATTGCTACAGCCCCTAGGCATGCGGAATAACGCCATGACGTTGTGTTACAAATATTGTATGTGAAGTTTCAGTGCTCTCTTATGAAATACAACAGCTGTTTCTGCAGACACTCATTGAGTAAATTTTAATGTTTATTAAACATAATGTCAAAGAATTTTGTTTCTTAATTTTTCTTGAATTGATCGGAAACATTATTCCAAGCTTTAGTAATATACAAATATTAATTCGGAATAAGTAATAAGTCCTGCTTCTAAGTTCTCTACTGACAGATGGTTAGAACGTGGGTGCACATTACTTTATTTCAAGCTGTAGAAAGGATCGTTATCATTATGTCGCTGCCGATGTTTGTGTTACTTACTACAGACTATTGGGATTTTAAAAACATCAATAGATGATACTGCAATCACATTTGGAAATAGTTTTCTTTCCAATTTGATAGATTGAATTGTTCGGTAAAAATATAATTCTACAAATGCGGTAAAGAGTAACTAGTTTTTATTTTTTAATTAAGTGAGCTATAAGAGGTACCCATGCTATAAGACTTGGGCTGCCACACCATGAATTCTGTAGAAGTTGTCAAAACGAGGAAGAGGAAGAGACCATCTTACACTTCTTCTATAACTATCCGGCACTAGGTGATCTGCGCGCTAGACTTTTAGGGGAAAGATCCTTTAGCAGCTTCTACGAACTATCTGGGTGGAAATTAATGCATATATATACCTTTATTAGGAAAAGCAGATGGTTATTTAGACCGGACATGCAAGTGGCACTTCATAGTGACCCCGCATCTATATCATGATGGTCTGCGCTCTTGAAACTTCTTCTCCAATTTCTATAATTTCCATCTACAACCTCTTTTATCTCTCTTATTTCTCTCTCTCTCTTCTCCCTTCTCTATTCTCTCTTGTATCTTCTCTCGTCTCTCTTGTATCTTCTCTCTCCTCTCTTATATCTTCTCTCTTCTATCTTCTTTCTCTCTCTTTCTTCTCTTCTCTCTTTTACTTTCTTTATCTTCCTCAGGTAAAACAAATAAAACAATCAATGGACCCAAGTGAGCTGTACAAAGGACGGAAGGCTTTGGATGGCTACCTGAAGATCTAACCTAATATCTCTAATACCTATATCTGTTCATGTTCAGGTCTTAGTAGGATAAAGTTGTACTTGTTTGCTTTGAACACAAAAGACTTACAACATTTAGCTTTCGAGCTTCTTTGTTGACAGAAATATTCTGCTTCTTCTAAAGGGATGAACATTTGTTTTGCTTTACCCATACATTTTAAAATGTCTTTATCTTTCTGATCCAATTATTCAATCTATGTTAAAGGCTCTTGTAAAAGAGTTTGGAGATGAACCATAAGATCTTCTGCAACAAATTAAAAGACCATCATGGTTTTTTTTATTTAAATGTTTACTATTAATTTGTAAACTTTTGGAGATTAATTTATTTACTATCTGTCAGGTATGTTATTATTATTAAAAAGTGTATTAAAATTTTTAATCACACACTAGTAATAAAGTCCATACGCTAGTATTTAAACAAAATGTTTGTTAAACCACAAAAAGACTTAAAAATTATGCCACTTTTAGTTAAATAAGTAACCAATAAATACAGACAATAAACAACAAAATTAAAATGGCTTATAACGTAATACAAAATATATGTATTTACTCATATCTATAGATGCATGGATGGATGAATGTGTGGATGGATGGATGGATGCTTGTTTGTTTGTTAATTCTTGTTAACTGGAAATTTCTAGGATATTCAAGGTATGCCAGAGCATATTAATCGCATATTTGTGCATGTATTTACAATACATATTTACATGGCATATATGTATGCATATTAATATACATAAATATGTTGAAAGGGATAGATAGATAGACTGAGTAAAAGAGTGGCTTGCAATTTATCTGGTATGTGTGGTATTCAAAACTACATGCCACATCATTAAGAACGTTGTGGCAGAAATGAAAGAGCATTGTTTTATGGTAATTATCATCCCATTGCTTTAACGTTCTTTTGTATCCATCAAAGTATATGTAAAATAATTTGTATATAGAGTAAATGTAAGAAGAAAAAACAGCAAAATCAAATACTCGACCTAAATCTAGACAAGTACCCTCTTTAGTTGGTAAAAATTTTAAGTAGCAGTACATAGTTGCATCCGTACACACTCCTCTCTCTCTCTCTCTGGTACATAAATATTTATGCATGTACATATATTTATGTGGAAGTATATATAAAATAATACACTTATCCTATATTATAACAGATACTTGAAGGTATTTGTTCGATTGGGGAAACATAATATCAATTAATAGATATGCAGAGAATTTAAACATTTAAATAAAAAATTTAAAAAAAGGGACTTTAATAGATGAGTTTTTAAGATTGTGTTAGAAGAAAAACACTACACGCTTCCGTCTGTCAAACTATGATGATAGACCTTGCAAACTTGTTGAAAGTTCCAAGTCATGATTTGAAAGTAGCTGACTATCAGAGTACTTTTCAGCACAACAATAAAGAGTCTTCCAATAGGGACTTCAGAACTTTGACAGTTGATGGAGGACATATTGTCGGAGCTACATCTATCGAATTGGCGCTAATTTATTCTGTTTGTTTTGCAATATCACCATGGACGGCTATATCGTTCAACACGGCTATATGTTTTATCAAAATGGGAATTCTGTTCGGACAACGTTCCTCGCGTTTCAATCTTTTACAAAGATGAGGCACATTTCTGGATGAATGGGTCGAATTTGGGATAATACTAATTTACATGAGAACAAAGAACATCCCATGCTCCCTAAAAAAGTCACAATTTGGTGTGGATTTTCGGCTGCCGGCTTCATCGGTCCATTTGTTTTTTCAGACCGACGTTGGGCAAGCCATCACCGACAACTTCAAGCGCAAAATAAGTTGATAATTATCGACCTAATTATCAACTTATTTTGGGCTGAATTGGATGATATGACATATGGTTCCAACAGGACGCCGCTATGTTCCATACATACAGCTCATACCATATTGGACGGGGATATGATATGAACTGAACAACGAGATCGTGCTATTTGACCCAGTAGTCTTTTTCTTTTGGGGTTTTCTTAAGTCGTAGGTCTATGCGAATATCCCACAAACCACAGAGACATAATCCATGAAATCAGTACAACGTCAGAGCCAAGGAAAATTAGGCATTTCGGATGCGCCACCCAGCAAAGCAGCAGCGAACATTTGCTCGATGTTATATTCCATACATAATGGCATTGATAGGCCTTTCAAACATATAAAAATGTTGATGATATCACACACACACTGTGTTTTATTTAAATTATACAAATTCCCTAAGAAGTTCCTGCCATTTATGACAAAAGTAGCCAAACATTCATGATGTCGGCCTAAAGAGGATATTGAAAGCGTCTGATGTATTTTTTAAGGATACCTACGAATGCATAGGGTAACATAGAGACGAGACGTTATTGTCAAAAACCTAGCTCTTGCAACAACAAAATACATGCTATTCAATGTATTTTGTTTTTGTATGAGACATATGATTTGTTGTATTTTCGTTTGACAAATCGGAGTGTCTCGTCTCCATGTATAAGTCTTTATGTACCCTATTTGTCATAATTTTACTCCACTAAAACAGATATATTCCGCAAAAATAATGGAAAGTTTGTAGCTAGTGTGTTAATATCACCTATTTGCCCAAACTCCGCCCTGTGCAACGTTATTTTGATTTAGAGAATAAGGAAAATTATATGATAGAACTTGAGCTTACAATAGTTGACGTAAACAATCATAAATACCCAGTAATGTTTAAAAATATTAATGTTTCATAAACTATTAGTTTTATTTCACTTTAAATTTTTATAAGTTTCCTCTGACACATTTCTTATGTAGAATTATAGAATTTTAGGAATTTCTTTTTATTTTCATTTTTTATAAAACAGATGAAAGGTTACCAAACGAAATAAAGACATGTCAAAGATTATTTATTCATATTGTATTTTTAGTTAAACCTTTAGGATAATGTTTGCTACATTAAGTTTCTGGGTATTTATTTTTCTAGTTCTCTTTTATCTTTAACTTTGGTATTCGTTACAATGACGTTTGATAAAATTACATGGAACAATATTTAAATAAATGCAGCCACCAACCACACTTTACATTCGAGGAAATACAAGTACAAAATTGGAGACAGAAATTTGGAATTGGCTGTAGATAGTATAAAGGGTTTCTAATAAGGACGGGTTGAGGTCGACAGTTTGTGGCGGACATGTTGTTTGGCGATGTCTGTTGCAAGGCGAATTCATATAAAGTGTACTCGTTAGCCCAGCTGATCATCAGCTGATTCACTCCAACTGTCAACATTTGTGTTTGTTTTGGTGCGCGTCATATATATGTGTGTGTTTTTTATGCGTCCACTTTGTTCCTGTTGTTTTATTCAATTTCTTCTGTTTCTCCACACGTTTAAACTCCTCATCGAACATTTTAACATCCTCCACATGAAATAATGCAATAAATATAAAACTTACACTGTTTCAAGGTATATCAATTATAAGGTAGTGTTATCAGACCAGCTGATCGTTTTTTGCTACTATGTTCATTTTTCGCCGTGGTGCAGTATAAATGTCAAACTTTGTTTACATTTTGTAAATGTCAAACTTTGTTTTGCTGTTAAATTCGTTTATGTTTTAAAACCAATAATAATACTACTCGAAATTAGTTTTATTTTTAAAAACATAAATTAAATTACAAACAGATTCAAATTTATAAACATTTTTTGTTTAACAAAAATTCGCTTTGATTTATTTGCCAGCTGTTTTTGATATTTTTCCCTGACAGCCAATTCGCCTTCAAATGCAGGCACAATGTCAAACTATATATAAAAAAAATATAACCAATTCGCTCGGTATTCTGAATTCGCCGATGACACTACCTTATAAATTAATATACCTTGCACTGTTTTGTTAAATTCCACTTTAATATTGAATTCGCCGTACTTCTGTTTTTTGACAGATTTGGTAAAAAGCAAAAACCAAATGTATGCTGTTTTTGTATTGTTGTATTTGTTGTAGGGACGAGTATACTTTATATTAATTCGCATTGATCTGTTGTTTACTATTCAGTCAGTGAAAGTGGTTAGTTACACGCTCAAATGTTAAAACTTTATTATCAAAATGAGTGTTCATTATGATAACAATCTGACGTGGCCTATATCAGTCAAGCAGTTCTCAAGGTGGTAATGCATCCACAAAATGTTTGATGTGTTTTTTTTTTAGGCCAATACGACGTTGGTGTGGCAACCACCTTCAATAGCAAATGCTACAGATCAATGCTGTATACTTGCCGCACAGCGTAAAATGGGCGATGTTCCAATTATCAGCTGAGTCTGGCATATCAACAATGTCTTATTCCAGACGTAATGGAATACATTAGCCTTTAAAAAAAAATAATTTCGCTAATACTTTACACACAGCTTGTTTTATTATATTTTAACATCGGTCCGTCCTAATTCAAAAGCCCTACGATTAGCCGGACATTGCGTTGAAGTTAAATCTTCAGGTTCATTGTTGTTGTAATAACTAAAATTATATAATGTTCTGATCCGGGTTTTCTGCATACTTTAACTGGGTGGGTCCCTAAAACCATTGGTCTTAGTGATGTAGTGTAGATTGGGAGTGTTATGCGGACCTTGAACACAAGAAGACCACAAATTTGGGACGACAAGTCTAAACGGGCATAACTACTCTTGTTTGCAGCGGCAGGTCTGCTATGGGCCTTCAAAGACACTCATGCGGTACCTTGTAACTGTATTTTTTTAGGCGTATCTGTGAATGTCGTTCAAAGCTGCCCTATACGAATTACGATCCATACCTCTGTATGTTTAATGAGAGTATGTCTAATGACCCCTGTGTACATTCAGAATACAATTTAAGATTTGAGAGCCCATCTCTCCCTAAAGGTTTTCTTACAAATGTAAGGCATATTAGATCTTTAGCATTCGACTCTTAGCATTACGTTTCCGCTAGAGATTTGGGTGAAAGTCTTACGCTTCGGGTTATCGTAATGGCTCCATTTTTCGGTGCAAAAATTAGTTTCTTTTATAGCGTTCAAGCAGCATTTCAGACATACAAAATCATCTTTCAAGGTCACTCAGCTTCAATTCGAATAGTATAGATCCTGCTGCTTGCAAACATTTTGAAATTCCTGATTGAGTAGCTCGACAACCTTCTTGGAGTAATGCCTCCAATACTTGGTCTTCAAACTTTTTTTGGCGACCTTTGTCTATCGTGCCAAAATCACTTCTGAACTGCACAAACCATCTCTCGCACGTTGAAACCGATGAAACTCATTTTCATTAAAATCTATCATAGAGGACATTGAATTAGTCCCCCGACATCTTGGGAAAAAATTTTCATTTAATAAGGAGATGAGCCTAAAAAGGATTATATTCATAAGCTTCCATAAGAGTTGAGATTGAACTCCATCTAGTAGTGTGTCACCAAGCCTTAATTAGATTTAATGGAAGTGTAATTTCCCAGTATATTCCCCATCTAGATCGTTATTCGTTAGTCATTAAGTAATTCACCTAAGTCATCGAACACTGTGGATATATTCAAATTGGAAAATACATACGTCAAAAAAGATGGAATAAGTTGTTACTCTTATCTGTTAGTGGCTCCTGGATAGTACCGAGAATGTCATGCAAGACCATCAAAAGTGTTTCAACTGCTCTCCCTTTATGATATGTCCTTATATTATGCTTTGTAGAAGTCACCAAGAAGAGCATATTCCTCTCATGCACATCAATCTGTTTTCCTAGTGCTTTCGGTAAAAAACGATGACAGACCGATTGGTGTATGGTCCTTTGCGGTATTGGTTTTATATTTCCCGCTTCAGTAATAAATCCCCACATTCTTAAGGAATCTATAACTATCGCCGACTAGCCCAAAATATTCTAACAAGTCAAGGCATGATGGCTGACATCGATTGTTGTTCATCAAGGGTTACAGATAGATTATCATCGAAAATGACATTGTAAACTAAAGTTGCATGCCTAGTCATAACATTAAGCTATCTTGTGCATAGTATTCTCCCCAGAAAATATTTTAAAATTTTATAGGATGGAGGATAGTATTACCAATATATATGAAAGAAATCAAAGAATCTGTAAAACCCATAATCAAAGGTCTCTGGTTAAAGTTTTGTAAAAAGAAAACTAATTTGTTATTACAACAATATATATTGTACGTACTACAATACCGCTACTATAAAAACTACAACAATAATGTCAGTACAATTCATTTCAATTCATTGTTTCAAAATTTTTTTCTCCATACCCGTAAAAATTCCATGCAATGTTTGGGGCTGCAGGGAGTTTAAACAAGGATTTTTACTTCAAAAAAAAAAAAAAAAGAAACCAAACAAAAAACACATTAAATATTATACGTAGAAGGATCATGGACATGGTTACAAAAAACGAAAGAAAGAAAAACAAGAAGAAATAAAAAAAAAAACAAATAATTTACTACAGAGTTTTCTGCATTTCCTTGTGTTTTTCCTGTAACACAGTGCCCCAATTCATTGTGAATGGTTGATGGTTGTAGGTTGGTGGTTTGCTGCCTCTGCTTACAATTGACTCCATCTTTTAGTCATGTTTTGTGATGATTGTTATTCAAGCATATAATTTCCTTCTCTTATATGCTGGCAGAGTTTTTGTGGTTGTAGTCGCTATTGTGTTTGTTTCTTTTTTTTTAATTTTTAGTTTGGGCCTGTTTTTCAAATATTTATATGAATTTCTTTAAATTGTTTTAGTCTTCTTTTTGTAGTATTTAATAATACTACTTGTTAAATAAATAACATTTTACTTAGAATCATCTAATCTGTAGGGACAATTATACACAAGTTTATATTTTATTTTTAGGATCGGGAGTGAATTGTGTTTCCTTTTTTTATATAAGGGGATTTTAAATATGTTGAATTTTGGCAATAAAACAATTGATGAATGTCGAGAATAGAATTTAACCTTTAAAGCCTTACAAGTTTTGTTGTGGGAATATTTGTGTAAAAAATGTTGCAAGTTTATGTTTATAATGATGGAAATTTGAAATATACATAATTGTAATATCAAATATCCGTTGAAGCAGTTGTTTCTGAAATCATTAAAGGCAGTACAAATATTTGTCTCAAGCAGACGCGGATCCAAAGGGGGTGAAATAGGTAAAATAACCGAAAAGTTTTCATATAAAAAAGAAGGAAAAAAGAAAAATGTAGAACAAATTTTAATTTACCACAGGACTGAGATCGAAAAAACCTTAACACACGTTTTTCATTAAAACTTTTAACCCAAGTATTATTTTATTTTTTTTTTATCAAATTACCTTTGTAAAGCATGTCAGTTATTATATTTAATGTCAATTATGTTCATTTGTTTTTAATCTGATTAAAATGAGGGACCAGAAAAAAAGTGCGTATTAAAATTATTAAATATTTTCAACAAAACCCAACTTGGTCCTACAAAAAGTTGGCCAAACAATCAAAGCTCTGCCGTCAAACTGATTCCAATATCATTAAACACTATCGGGAAACCTTGTGCGTTGATAGAAAACCTGGTTCAGGTAGAAGGAATGGTTCACATGATGTTTCTAAACCAGATGTTTCTTCTTATATATTACAGTCGTGAGCAAATAAGGCTAATTGTATCCTTTATTACAGGACACTGTTTAATCGGGACACATGCTAGAAGAATGGGCTTACGGTATAATGATTACTGTAGAAGCTGCCATAATGAAGAAGAGGAAGAGACTATGTATCACCTTTTCTGCCAATGTGCGACTCTGACAAACCTGAGCGAACGCATCCTCGGATTTTCATTCCTATCATGTTTGGACGAGCTATCAAGGATGAATCTGAGACGTATATATTCCTTCATCCGGGAATCTGGATGGTTTAATTTGGAGTCAACGGATGTACTATAAATACCCTGATGACTACCCCTTGGGTATCACAATGGGATCAGATCTGAATGGACCCAAGTGAGCTGCTTGAGGAGCGGCTACCCATGGAACCTTCTAAAGCCAATAAATAGAAAGCATTTTCAAAAGAGTTCCCAACAGATCCGGTAGGATAGCAGCCCGGTTAGCTCAGTGCTCGGACTATTTGGTACGTAAAGTTAAAGCCAATGCAGGTTAAAAACATACAAGGCTCAAAAAGTTTCTGACAGGAACTCTGCTAAAAATGTAGAGGCCAAAGACAGAGCACGGAAACTGAAGTGAAATTTTATACAAAAAAATATACCTGCTGCATAATGGATGACAAAACGTATGTTCTGGCAGATTTTTCGCAACTTCTTGTTCAAAAATTTTATGTTGCTGATGCTCGAGGGAATGTTGAGGAAAAGTTTAGGACCCAAAAGCAGAAAATTTTCCTAAAAAGTTCTTAGCATGGCAAGCAATATGGAGTTGCGGCAAAAGAAGCCAAACATTTGTTACAGAGGGCTCTATAAATACCGAAATTTACATCAAGGAATGTTTACAAAAGAGGATGCTTCCATTCATAAGACTTCTTAATGTGTCCACTTATTTGTTGCCTGATTTGGCATCCTGTCACTTGGGTAAGCAAGGTCTTGAGTAGTACAAGAACAATAATGTGGTATTTATACCTAGAGAGGCAAATCCTCCTAACTGCATGGAGCTAAGGCCAGTGGAGAGATATTGGGCTCTTGTTAAAAGAGAATTGAAGAGCACAAAAAAGGTGTCCAAAAGTGTAGTAGATTTTAAACGGAGATGGACTTCCTGTTCGAACAAAGTGACAGAAAGCTCTATAAAAACGTTAATGGAAGGATTTTCGAAAAAGGTTCTAAATTTCATCATTAGTGATAAGAACTATAAAAATATTTTTTTTTTTTTTTTGTAAATTTTGACAATAATTTCAATCAAATAAAAAAAGTTTAAAAACTGTAAGTTAAGTGGTTTCATTTTTATTAACATACTAGCTGACCGCACCGGCTTCGCCCGTTATCTATTTACTAATGTTAGTTCTTCATGTTTCCAAAAAAAAATTCTTTTATTATGAAAAATGAGAAGTGAATTTTTCCGAATTTTATAATTTTTTTCTTTACAAACCATCTCCTGAACATTTCAAACCGAATAAAAAAAAATCATCCAAATCGCTCCAACCGTTCTCACGTGATGACTTTACATACATGGACCATTTCATTTTTATATATATAGATATGTATGTTAAAAAATTTTCTATCTCAGTCCTTAAAATATATACGAATTATATCGCTCTTTCAAGACAAAAGGATCATAAAGCAAAAAACAAAGTTAGGAGTATTTATTTAAAAGAAGTTTAAAAGAAAATCTCCTACAAAATATTGAATTATTTCTTGCTAATTGAATTTTAAAAATGTATTACTGCAATATTAAAAATATTTATATATTTGTTAATAAATTGTAAATAAATTAAGTTGCCTATTTTGCCTCTATAAAGGCTTATTTCGGCGCTGAGGCGAAATTTTTTAATATTGAATTAACAATCTTAAATAAAACTAAATATATAAAAAAAAAGAGTAGAATGGATTTGAATGTTTAAATGAAATCAATGAAAATAAAGATCTACGATTAAGGCAAAAATATGAC
The DNA here is from genome assembly GCA_942486065.2 of Calliphora vomitoria. NCBI lineage: Eukaryota > Metazoa > Arthropoda > Insecta > Diptera > Calliphoridae > Calliphora > Calliphora vomitoria. The sequence goes on from OW818031.2 coordinate 67,380,697, forward strand.
TACATAACGACCTACGAATACGGTTAAAATATGATTCTATAAAGATTCCATAGAGACTAAAATATTACTGTATGAAGACCTACAATTAAGGCTGAAGTATGACTCTATAAAGACGAGGATAAAATTTTACGATTAAGCCGAAAATATTACTTTATAACGACCTATAATTAAAGCTTAAAAATGATTCAATAAAGACCTATGATTGAGGTTAACATATGACAGCAAAAATCGAAAAAATTACACGAACTTCCTTCAGCTATGGTTTATATAAACTATCTATGTAATGGGTATTTTTTAAGCCCGTTAACTGTCAAACGAACTGTCATATTGCGCACACTTTTTGACATTTATTATCAGTATAATCTGGCAAATTATTATGAATAGATTGACGCTTGAACTATGCTGGCAAATTATCCAAATTTACTTCGAAAATCAGTCATTGATTCTTCCAACTTATAGACGACTGCTTTATCGCAAAATTGTGTTCGGCGATGAGGCTCATTTTAGACTTAAAGGTTTTGTTAATAAACAAAATTGTCGCACAGACTCATTACATACAGAAAAATGCACCGTTTGGTGCGTTTTACACGCTAGTGTCATAATCAGACCTTATATCTTCAAAAATGAAGCCGAGCTCGCTTTACGGTCAATGGAGATCGTTAACGCATCATGATGAATGATTTTTTATTTGAAAATATAGATGACATTGATCCAGGCTAGATGTGGTTTCAACAGGATGGCGCTAGTTTCCATAAGGCGACGCAACCATAGATTTATTGAAATCAAAATTTGGCGATAACTTGATTTCAAGAAATAAAGCTGTCAATTGGCCTCCCAGGTCAAGCGATTTGACACCGTGAAGTCACTTGTTTATGCTGATAAACCAACAACAATTGACGCCTTGGAGGCCAACATTGTTAATGTAATTCGTGACATACGGCCAGCAATAATTGGAAATGTGGCTCAAGTACAGCCGCTGTGGCCATATGCCTGAAATCATGTTCAAATGTTAATACCATGTATTGCTCTTTCAAATAAAAACATTTTTTAGTTAAAATTTACCTTTTTGTGTTATTTTTTATAATCTTATCAAGATACATGTAATCTAAAACTACATAGAGAAAACAGTTTCGTGATAGCAACCAAATTTGTTGCCAATCGAATTATTCTACCTTAGAGACCGAATTTTACAGTGGTGGCTACAAAATTTTAGAAGGAGTAACAAAAGTTTAGTTGCTTCAACCGAAATTGACTTTCTGTTGATAGAACCGAAAAATTCTATGTGAGCAACCAAATCATTCGATTGGCAACAAATTCGGTTGCTACTATGAAACTGTTTTTGTCTGTGTATAAAACTGAGAGTTTAACACACTCAATCAGTTTAACACACTCAATGACGAAACAGTTTTAGCTTTTAAAACAGTTCGATCGACCCTATCGAAAGTAAACTGCCAAAGATTGGAGTTGTACTCCTGACAAACATGATTTAAGTAATAAAAAAAACGAAAAACGCATCCAAGAACGTCAGTTAAAGTACTGTCTTAGGTAGGGCATAACAGAAAAGCCAGAAAATAATGAATCTAGCAATAGGCAAGATACTTGTTGAATTTAAGACAAACTTTAAAGTATAATTTAACAATATTACTTAATAAAAATTAAAAATCATTCTTAATAGATTTGTTAATATTCTTCCAATTGCCAATAGTCATTATCCGTTTTCATGCCAATGAGGGTCAAAGAATATTAGCTATCCAAATACAAACTGCAACTGACTGAAAATTCACCATTTATACCGATTTTTTTTTTTTTGTAAAATATGATGATTTCTGTAATATTTATTTAATTAAGAACAATTTTACTGGAAATTAAAAAAAAAATTAAAACATTTCTCTCTCATACATTGAGTCTCAAATTCCCACTTATGGCCCGAATTATTCAGTGTGACATGCTGTTTCGTATCATCACACAAATATGTATAAACACTCACACCCCTCACAAAAAAAAAAACCAAAAAATGTGCTCATGAAAATAATGATCAACATTATCGTTATCGCTACAATGATGATGACGTTGTTGTGCGTTCAAAGTGTTAAAACATGTGTTAAGCAAACAGACAACCAGATGGACAGACGATTAAAGATAAATTTTAAAGGTATTTCTATATATGTAGTAGGTATTTAAAATAAAAATTCCATGTAGATATTTCATAAATTTGTTACTTTTTAAATATTTGTTTCTGTTTTGTTTCCCTTGCATTTTTGTCTAAAGACTCATCGCTCGAATGTATTTTTGTCGGAATTGAAATATTTTTTAGAGGTATTTTGTCTAGGGTAGTTGGATGTGTTTAGTTTTGTGTGGTTGTATTTCTAAGATAGTTAGTTTCCCAGCAGTTCTAGAAGACAGTCCCGAACTAGTGATTTTACCCATCATTTGGGGACAGAACTAGTTACATAACTAGCTATGTGACTAGCATAATCAGACAGCACCCTTTCTGATTACAATGACACTTTCTAATAGCTGGTCCAAAGTAGTCAACGCATTGGATTCTCATACTGGTTAAATAGCATTAGTAACCTTACTAGCTACTTGATCAGCTACATGTAACTAGTTATTGTAACATGTACGGTTGCTAATTGACCTCAAGCAGTCAGCTAAAAAAACATATCATAGACAGTCCAATAGACGATTGCTTGTAAACAAACCTTCCTTCGACAACTCTCCAATATATTGCTTCTTGTGGCTAAAATAACTACTTTCTAAAGTGCAGTACAAAATAAATGATTAAAGTGACTTCACTATAGGTTACTAAGATACTCTAAAGTGACTATTGACTTCACGCTATGTTACTTGGATATCAGTATACTTAAACAAAAATATAAATAAACTGTATGAGAATTATATCAACACAATTTATATAAAAGCAGTTTGTACCAATTACTCACAAAACGTTCACTCTAAATTACTTAGAGACACTTAAGTGACAATTGTCTTAATGCTAGATTATCTTCATGGGATGTATAAATTAACCAATTGTCTTCTCTCTGCACTACTAAGAGCACATACGTTCTAAAAGACCCAAATTGGAGTCAGCCATGTAATCAGACATTAATGACAATTACTGTCTATAAGGGATACATTGACTACTTGCTTAACTGCTGGGTTTTGTTGTTGTTTTGCTTGTGGTTGTTGTGTTTATGTCGGTATTGTTGTTTAGTGCTTTGTTTATAACCTACACCACCATAGTGGAGTGGGTATATTGGGTTAGTGCTGATGTTTGTAACAGGTAAAAACATTGTCCTAACACCCACCTTAAAGTATATCAATCTGCTCATGATCACTTTCTGAGTCGATTAAGCAATGTCCGTCCGACGATGTAAACCTTGTAATCAAAATACAGTTCGCAGATAAAAGATAATTCGACAAAATTTGGCATTTATATTGCCCCAAGGACTAAACCTTTTGAATTTGCTTATAATCCATCCGTTACATCTCATAGCCCCCATACTACTGCTCTATCTGCAAATAGTAAAGTTCTAATAAATATCTTAATTATAAACATATGCAAATCAAGTTCAGTACAAATAAGTTGTAAGGACTGAGATCGAAAAATTCTTAACACACGTTTTTCATTAAAACTTTTAACCCAAGTATTATTTGATCAAGTTATCTTTGTAAAGCATTTTAGTTATTATGTTTAATGTCAATTATATTCATTTGTTGTTAATATCAATAAAATGAGTGACCAGAAAAAAGTGCGTACTAAAATTATTAAATATTTTCAACAAAATCCAACTTGGTTCTACAAAAAGTTGGCCAAACAATCAAAGGTCTGCCGTCTATTTCCTTCCAATGTTATTCAACAGTACCGGGAGAACTTGTCCGTTGATAGAAAACCTGGTTCAGGTAGAAGGAATGGTTCACATGATGTTTATTAAGCCAACAAAATAGAAAGCATTTTCAAAAGAGCTTCCAACACATCCGGTAGGAAAGCAGCCCGGTTAGCTCAGTTCTCAGACTATTTGGTACGAAAAGTTAAAGCCAATGCAGGTTCAAAAACATACAAGGCACAAAAAGTTCCTGACAGGAACGCTGCTAAAAATTTAGAGGCCAAAAAAAGAGCACGGAAATTGAAGTCAAATTTTATAAAAAAAAATGTTCCTGCTGCATAATGGATGACAACGTATGTTCTGGAAGATTTTTCGCAACTTCCGGGTCAAAAATATTATGTTGCTGATGCTCGAGGGAATGTTGAAAAAAGTTTAGGACCCAAAAGCAGACAAAATTTCCCAAAGAGTTCTTGGTATGACAAGCTATATGCAGTTGCGGCAAAAGAAGTCAAACAGTTGTTACAACGGGCTCTATAAATACAGAAATTTACATCAAGAAATGTTTACAAAAAAGGCTACTTCCATTCATAAGACTTCTTAGTGTGTCCACTTTTTTTTGGCCTGATGTTGGCTTCCTGTCACTATGGTAAGCATTGTCTTCAGTGGTACCAGAACAATAATGTGGTCTTTGTACCAAGAGAGGCAAATCCTCCAAACTGCATTGAGCTAAGGCCGGTGGGGAGATATTGGGCTCTTGTTAAAAAAGAATTGAAAAAGAAAAAGATCTCCAAAAGTGTGGTAGATTTTAAACGGAGATGGAGATTTTAAATTGTGTCTGAACTTAATTGATCTACTAACCGTAATTTTTATATTACGAAATTTTAGTGCATTTGAAACACTGTGATATTGAGTTTATAATAAAGGTATTTCATATACTATGTATAATATATTTATACATTCCAGACCCGGGTTTGAAACATTTGAGAAGTTATTATTAGGTCGAAATTACATACAGTTGCTCAATTCACAAGGTCTCTTATCATGGTATATTGTCATAATGTCCTAATATTTTACAATGGTTGTCCTAAAATAATGCTACTTTCTATGCTATGTTTATTGTGTTATCGAAACGAACCATCGCCGAATGCCTAATAGTCGTTTAAGCCGAGCCGCAAGTCGTCATATATTAGGACAATATGACTGATAAGAGACCAATTGTATAACGATACTACTTTGCTTACGCATTTTTGGGTGATATTTGTTTTTCATTCATACATAAAATTTAAAAAAACAGGTAAAAATATTTTTTTTTTCTTTTTCTTTTCAAATTTATTTAAAATGGAAAAACGACAAAATATTTTTAAAATATTGGCTTATATTGGAGAAATAAAAATAAGAAATAAGAGTGGACTTTATGTCTACCATAGACAAGTTAAAGTATACTTTTGACGTTATAATCAACTGTAAATGTAAAATTAGCAGAAGCTGTTTTTAACTCATTTAACAACAGCCTCAGCTGTTCTTCGCCATGTAAAAAAGTTCGACAAAAAGTCAATAATTTTTAAGTTTCAAGTTATTGGTAGAGATTTTGCAATTATTTAATATTGAATCAATAAAATTAGTACCAAAATATGTTTCCACCATAAACTGCTTTTTTTTCTTCAGTTTCCCGGTTACATAGGTATATTGTTTGTCACTTTTTGTGTTTTTTTTAAATTTTCTAAGTCAGCTGTTCAGCGATGACACTTTGTTTATTCTATGAAAACATTTTCTACATTTGAGGTACATATGATTATGGGCCATTAATTTTTGAATAGTTCTAGCAGGTCACAAAAGAATTTTTACTTTTTTTAAATTCAAAAGAATAGTTTTTGTTGGACCGTTGAGAACAATTAGGAAATCGGTTAGATGATTTAGTTGTAGTATGTCATAATGCTGCTTGCAACAGCCAAAAGGAATGTTTGTTCGAAAATTCAACGGCAACTCTTCTGCGATTAGCCCCTAACAATTATATATTTTATTTTCCCCATATCAAATTGAATTTCTTAATTTCGATTTGTATTTTTCCAATATTAAATTCTATTTCTCTATTTAATTTGTTTTTTTTTTTCAGTATTAACTTACATTTCTGAATTTCAATTTGTTTTTTCTCAATATTAATTTGAATTTCTCAATTTCAATTTGTAAAGGTGTAGTGTCTGTAATAAGTCTCTAATAAGTTTGTCTTAAAGTAATACCTACATAGTATTTTACACTTATTATACCTAGGTATTGAGAAAAAAAATTGAAATTCAGAAATGTAAGTTAATATTGAAAAAAATATTACAAATTTTTAAACAAACATTTATTATAAAAATCTTTTAATAAACTCCAATAAGAATTAAATCTTATCGATGCATATGTACATACATATATCCTAATAAAAACAATAGCCTTACAAGGGTTAAAAGAAAAACCAAAATTTTTCTTTCCTTTTTTGCACAAACTATTCGCTGAAATATTCAAAACATAAAAAAAACAACAACTAGAGGGGGATATCAGACAAACAAGTTTTTGGTTAAAATTGTTGTTTTCTTTTTTTACTTCTTTTTTTTGCTGAATTTTGAAGTGGGTGGGCGAAAAAAAAACAACAACAAACATACAAATTTATAGCATCAAATTTTGTAAACAAGAAAATAAACAATGGAATTGATGACGAAAAAGTACAATAACAAAGGCAAAATAAAACGAAAAATGAATTTAAAAACAACAACACAATACTCTTACAAGAATACTCAAGAAGAATGGGGGAAAAAAACTATCACACTCTCTCCCTCGCACCCATATGCAAGTGAAACAACTTCAAAATAAAAGAAATGAAAAACAAATAAATAAATAAATAAATAAATAAGAATGAAAACCGGAAAGTGCACAACCATATTAAATGACAATAAAGCAACAAAAACACAACATTAAAATAAAATTAATAAATCCACAAACAAATCGAAAAACACAAATAAATATGTAAACAATCAAGCCAATGAAAAAAGTAAAATTAAATAAAAATGTTACAAAACAAATGAAAGTAGTAAGCAAAAGACGAAAAGTCCAATTGTTGTTTTACTTTGTTTTGCAAAGTAACACGAAAATAAAGTAAGAGAATTTAGAAAATGCTAAAAATTAAGCAGGGGATGCCAGACTTGAAGGATTTGAGATAGTTTTAGCGATTTCTAAATTAAATAGTTATCAAGATTTGTTTTGTCATTTCAAGGCAAAAACCTCTAGAATTTTTATTTACCCATCCATATAAAGTTTGTAAGTTTGTTTGTTTGCTTATTTGTTGGTTTGTTTGAGGATCACGCCTAAACGGCTGAATCGATTTTATTGAAATTTGGAATGTAGATAGATCCTTACTTGGAAGCGTCAATAGGTTATAACTTTTTTTAATACTTGGACCAGAAAGGGATAAACGGGGAAACCCAGTAAAATTGGTACCTTTAGTTCTTAAACAATAAATACTAAACGGCCGAACCGTTTTATTGAAATTTCCAACATAGATAGACTGTTATTTAGAAGCATCAATAGGCCATACCCTTTTTCACTACTTGGACTATAAAGTGATAAAAAGGCGAAAAAGGGGAAACAAGAAATTCCGGTATTAATTATATTCATTTATTTTTTTTATAAAATCCTTACATATTTTTTTTTTTACTACAGGGGTAGCGAAGCGCACCGGCTCAAGCTAGTAAGAATATAAAATTAAAATGTTTTTTATTAGAGTGCCTGGACTTGTATAAAGCCATAATAATTGCAAATGTTTGGAATGTTTTCAAATAATTCCCAAAATATGTCTGCTTATTTTGTCCGTTTTTATCAGCTGGACAATTTTTAAGATACATTTTAAAGGTACGGCTTACTGGACTTATAGGTGTGATTATTTGAAAGTTGTGAAAATTTGATTTAATTTTTTTTTTATAAAAGTAAAATATTAAGGGCCTAATTCAGAAACGCGAATGGAAAACAATTTACAAATTTTTGTATGAAAAACACTCAAAAATTATTTAAAAACTAAGTAATTTTCATACAAAAATTTCAATATTTTTTGCCTTTCCTTTTCGAAACTATACTAATTGGGATTAAAAACAATTTAACATGGGTCGTGTGTATCATTGTAGTGAAATAGCCTACAAAACCCTTCAAACTTATTCCTTAGGACGGTCCGAAAACTTTGTTAAAAATGCTTTAAAAACAAACAATAAAGTTGAGGACCCTTTCAAGTCAAATTAAATTGGGAATGTTGTATCATCTCGAAAGGTCTGATGAAGATATTCCTTGCTCAGACAGACTAATTCGAAGAAGAGGATACATTTCGCCCTGGCTTATAAATCATGGTGTGAAACTAAAATCAAAAATCAAAGGAAAATAATTCTATACAAAATTTACCAAAAAGACCGTAAAACATGGAGAAGGAAATGTCATGGTAAGAGTTTGTTTTTCTTGGAATGGAGTAGATTCAATACATCTTATTCGCTCATTCGTTTCCCATTTTATAAGGAATTTTTAGTAAAGTTAATTCTTATAAATGAGTTTTTTGTAAAAGATTAAAAGATAATTAAACAAACCGTTTTAAATTATAATTTGTAATTTTATTTCAGATTTATTTTTAATGATAAAAGTGTTTTCGGATTTATATTGCAGCAGATTTCCCTAAGAAACTGGCAATTGTTCAGCAAAATGTCGCCTATTTCTGGAAATATTTTTATGCAGAGTCCTTTTTTTGACTTGCCGCAGAATAAAAAAACAACAAAACAATTTTCGATAACGTAGAACATTTGTAATTGGTAATTTATGCCCTTTTAAATAAGATCCATATATTCGCGATAGATTGATTATTAAACAAGTGAGAGAGCTATAATCGGCTGTGCCGAATCTTATATACCCTTCACCAAATTATTTAAAATAAAATTTAAAAAATTCTTTTTTTTAAATTTTTTTTTTTTAAGTTTTTTCCAATTTTTTAAAAAAAAAAAAAAATTTAATTTCAAAATTTATCTTTTTTAATTTATTACTGAAAAAAGAGTTTTTTGTGAAAAAAATTCGGGTTAAAAAATATTTTGACCCATTGTAGGTCCAACTTACTATAGCCTTATATACATCGTTGCAATGGACTTTGAAATATATATCATTAGATATCCATATTGTCTATATTTATGATTTAGTAATCGAGATATAGATAAAAAAATAGGGCAAAAAATAGAGGTTGTCTCGGATTTTGGCTCATATCTCCGTTATTTATGGACGTATTTTGCTGATTTTAAATAGGAAACTTCTCGAAAGCATTTCTGACAGAATTATTGAGAATTTGGATCCCGAAGATATCTGGGGTTTTCAGAAAATTGATTTCAAGAGACAGACAGACGGATATAGGTAAATCGACTCCACTATATATAAGGATTCAGAATATAAATACTTTATAGTGTCGGAAAATTATATTGTGGAAATTACAAACGGATGACAAACTTATTTATACCCTTCTCACGTGAAGGATATAAAAAGATACATCTACCTATACGAATTATAGAGATTGATACATCTAAAATATCGATAATGTTTTCCTGTAAAGGCAGTTTTTGGCCGATATCAAGTATCTTCAACTCGGGATATGTGAAGTAGAAGTTGCAAAGATAGTGCTTTATAAAACATTTTTGAATTAAGTATGAAAATTAAATGTTGGGCTATAACTCTTAAACTAAGACTGAGCGGATATATTTTTTATTTTTTCATAGAACAAACAATATCTTGATAGGTATAACTTGATTACATTTTAAATCTTCTTTATTTTTAATTTATCTTTTATATTTATTTAAAGAGCTATATACCTATGAAAATAACTTAAATAGTGCAATAAATAGAACATTATTAAATTTTAAAACAATTTGGCGATTTTTAAAAAATATAATCATCTGGTTGCCCTAAATTTCTTGTAGAACTATAAAAAGTAAAATAAAAACTTACCGTTTTTTGTAGCTTTTTATGAGACTTGTGGAACGTAAATTTTTACTCCAACGAAATGCACATACAATGGGTTAAAGTAGAACAACAAAAAATACTACGAATTTTTGTTGTCAAACTGTTTTTTATTTTTGTATTTTGTTTTGTAGGTGTTAAAACAAAAACAAATGATAAATGTCAAATAATGCGGATTTTTTTTTAGCGTTTTCTTTGTATTTTCTCAGTTTTTGCTTAATTTTGTTTTATTTTCTTTACACTTTGCCTATTTTCATGTCATTTTCGTTAAAAACATGTGTTTAATTGAATAGTTTTTCTTTTTTTTTGCAAATAAATGGCTAACACATTGAACTAATGGACAAGAAAATATTTATATGTACATATATATGTTAATAAAAAAAAAAACAAGAATAATTAGAATTTCAGGGTCACAATTTTGTTTACTTTTTGTATTTGGTATGAATATGCAAAATGCAAAACTATTTTTCCGATTGTTTATTGACTTTGTTGGCCATACATTTTACGATTGATTTTTTCAAACAAGTTTTATATTTTGTCAAGCCAATATATATTGTAGTTAGGTATTATTTGTTTAGTTGTTGTTGGCGTTAATTCTTATTTGAACACGAAAATTAGAGAATTCCAAATAAATTTATTCCGTTTAAGAAATCTGATACAAAAACAAAACATTGCACACACGCAGTCACACACAAACACAATGTCACTACAAAAACAATTTTTTTTTTTTTTTTTTGTTATTTTGAGGTATTTCCTTCTTCCTCAATTTCTTCTTTTTTTTGTTTGATAATTTGGTTGTAATCTTAGTTTAATATTTATTAAAAACTTATTATTAATTTACACGATTTTAGCAAACACAAACAATAAATACACAGCTATAAACAATAATTTACTGCCTATATAAACGTCACTTTATTTTTTCTTCATTCATTCTTTCTTTTTATTTATCTTCTTTAACTATATTTCTTTTATCGCTAACAATTTTTTGTTTCTTTCCTTCACACTTTCTTTGCTAATTTTTGCAATAGTTTAGCTAGTTACTTTTCATAATTAATTGACTTGTTGTTGTTCCAATTAGAATTAAATTTCTTTTATTATTACTATAATTATTTTCACTTTCGTTTTCATTTGTCACTCACACATCAGTCTGATTTTTTACTATTGGATTTTGCAATTAACAAATAGAAGAAAAATTGTTTTATTCATTCATCGCGTCTACACTGTGTGCGTTTTTTTTTCGCCCAACTCATTTTCGACCAACATCCACACTCCCGCACGACTAAACGAAGACTGAATGAAACAAATAAGCAAAATGCTTAATCTGCTTTCTGTTTATTTTTCGTCTACACACTGTGTGGATGGTATTGTACAACTGTTTGTCAGATGTTACAGGGTTGTATAATTTGTGGAGTAGTTTTGTGGGAATTTAAACAGGGTTAGAAATATTTTTGATTTATTAATAGAAAATAATATAAAAGGAAATTATTATAGACATATATAATAAAATTATGTATTTATGTGTATATTTAAGGAATGGTAAAAATGTATTCCTTTAAAATTAATGTCTAAAGTTATTTTTTCTCAAAAATTAATTTTTTTTCTAATTGATTAATGGCTGAAAGACAAAAAATTCAAATAATAAAGTGTTTATTTGCCAATAAATTTACTGTATGGGTGAAATTCGTTGTAATTTTATAACGAATTATTTTTTTTTAGATAATGTTCAAAATTTTTTTATTGAAACAAAAGAAAAACAAAAAATGGAAAACATGAAATGAAAGGAAAAACTATTTTTCCTTGTCATATAAGGTTAAACAAAATTCCCTATATCAATTGTTTGTATTTCATTTACCCATAGATGTTTAAAAATAAACATAATCAGGCATCGATTATCCGTTTTAATTTGATACCAAAAAATTGTATAAAATTTTATTAAAATTTTGAAAAAAATTTTAAAACGAAATTTCAAAAAATAGAAAAAATTATTTTCGATTTCAATAAATGTTAAATAAGGATTAAACACGCAAAATTCAACAGTTGTTCTTTTTATGGGTTAGAGTTGGAAACGATTTGTAATTAACGGATTTCGTGGAAATTTAATTTTTGGTTACAAATTTGTTGAAATTATTTTTTAAAAAAGACATAAAAACCATTACCATCTATGAAATTTAATTTTATGCAGCTTTTAAATATTCTAAAACTATAATTGTTTTCTTCCATTTTAACACTTTTAATCAATTGTTTCGGGTTTTTAGGACAACATTTCCTAAATTCCTAAACCGGGGAAAATGTGTTCGAAAAACTGTTTTTTTTCAAAAAATTTGTGGATATTTAAGAAGCATATAGGGTTATACAAATATGAAGCTTTTTCGAGGATCGATGCTTTGCCTTTTTATAATTTTTTACTCATATCTAAAAATTTTTTAAAATTGGCCAAGTTTGGATAGGTCTGGGGGGTGTTGTGTCCGCTGAAGTGAGCCAGAGTATACTTTACACGCTTTTGCATTAAATTCTCTTTCCGGATCATATAAAACTTGTGTATAGTCCCGAAGAAAAATTTTTTCTACAAAAGAAAATATATATGGACTTTTTTGGGAAAAAACGTAAAAAATACTGCACTTTTTATATAGGTTCCAAATTTGGATGCGTTTAACTTTTTATAGGGACAAGATAACTATTAACAAGTTTCTTTATTTTATTTTTTTTTAGAATTGTATCACCAATATAGGTGATATTTTAGAACAAAAATTCGACCCTCCGTAGTCCCGTCACATCTAAAAACCATAAAAAGATCGAGTAAAATTAAAAAAATAAATAAACCTAAATATATTTTTAACTAATAGAGATAACCTACACATGTAAGCATATTTATTTGTAGATCTTCTTAAGCCCTATTTATATTTAAAATTTCAGTTCATTCGGATCATAAATGGATTATTTTGCAATTTTTTTTTTTTAAATTTGTGACCCGAGGTGACAGACTTTGAGGGACAACGCACTGGTCCCCATTAGCGCTAGAAAGCTGAACAACTGTAAGTCAACTTGAAAACATCCTAACTCGAACCACGTAAAATTTCGTAACAATATCTCCAATAGTTCCCGATATACCTAATTATTTCCAAAAAAATTCTTTTCTAAACCACTGTGCAATAGAGTACAAAGATGTATGGACTTATCTAACAAACACATTTCACATATTTTATATTTTTAATAATTTCACAGGCCAATAAATGTTCAACCCTGAGACTAGAATATATTTTCCAATGATTTAAGCTGCGCGGAATCCGTATTTGACCTCAGAATCAGGTTTTCGAGATATCTTGGCCTAGAATAAATATTCTGAAAATTGATCGGAAACATTTTTTTTTTTTTTCAAATCTTAATCCTCAAGTGTACTTGTACATAATGTTTATACATATTTTTATTCTAATCTCTGTTTTAAACTCAGCAAAATACATTTCTAAATTTTCAACGAAATCCTCCAAAGAATAACAGTCACAGTATTTTACCTTTGACCCCTGACTTGTCTGATTTTGTTAAATGTTTATTTTGATCAGGGTTATAATATTTAGAATTTGTTTTATTGACCAAATTATTGTCAAGAATTGATGCAGTTCAAACATTTTGAATTGTATTTTTGAAAATGTTGGATACATCAATATATCATGAATCTTTAACGCCTTTAAAAAGCCTTTAAAAAGTTCATCTAATCTGCAAAGTTGACCTACAATTTCCCATTCAAATTTAGCTTTTAATATTTATTACTCTCTTTTAGGCATTTATTTTAATGAGAATTTAATTTCAAATAATTTATCAAAAATCCTTCAAAGCAACAAAATCTAAAATACTTCCTTTACAAAACTTAGGATATAAAGATGCACTAAAGTGCAAAAAAAAAAAAAAAAACCCCGGCTAGTTGACATCGACAATTGTTGTAAATTGCAATAATAGAAAATGTAAAAAAAAAGAAAAGTGTCAAAAATTAATGTTAAAAAGTATATGTTTTTGCAGTTGCTTAGCCGGCAAATTTCTTTTCCTGAAGGCTTCACCGAGTAATAAGAAAAAGACAACAAGACAGAAATAAGGATTTCTGCTTGCCCTTTTTAGAAGACATAAGTGTCAACATGTTTTAATAGTGAGAGCAAAGCACGAAAACTAAAAATATTCCGACTTTAGAGAAATCATGACCCAATAAACATTATTTGTGGAATTGAAAAACACACTTACACCTAGCTACTTGCAAGTAATTTCATATAGGTTAACAATCATATAAGTTAATCAAAAATGATTAAGAATACAACGAAATTGATATAGAAAATCTCTTGATAGTTCAAGCCAAACTACATCGTTACATTATACTAAAAAATTTCTATAAATTTTCTTTTTCTATTTTATTCGGCAACAATTCAATGGTTCTAACTTAATCACATTCTATACTAAAATATGAAAATGTGAAATATTTTTGAAGAACGGAGTTTTAAAGTGGGATATTTTTGAATCTAATCGAGATATTGACTTGAAGAGGAAAAATTAACTTGTCTAAACAAAACAAATTAGTTCGGAACAAATGTGGATCAAATTGTTCCTAATATTTGCAATCCTATTAAAATTTTGATACAATTTTTAGTTTTAGAGACTCAGTAAATATGTTCTAAATATCAAAGTATAAAAAAAACTTGTCAAAAGGTCAAAGAGCATCCCGCAATTCCTTAGAATTAGAGCGAAAATCCCAAAAATGGTACTTTTTACAATTTTGCCTATAGGCTCCACATTTCCTTTGGGGCTGAGAAAATACTTTGAGAACAAATAGGGATCACATCAGGATTTCCAAAGCTGCTTTGCGTTTTCTGATCCCAGCTTTGGGATTTTAGAACATGTGGCCCAAAGTTGAAATTTTGATTAAAAAATAGATCAAATTCCGAAGGCCGTAGGGCCGACATATTCGAAAAACAATATATGTCTTTTATACTAAAATGTTCTCCGTAAAGATTCCTTACGGAAACATATAAAATTGTTATATGTTCTTAAATAAAGTTTTTTTTTTAATAAAAAAAGAGTTAAGTCACCTTTTCGTCCAAAAAACCGCAAAAATTTACTATTTTTTTGATTTTTTAAATTGAAAATCGTTTATTTTTATATCCATAATCGATATTGCCCTGAAATTATTTGTATGTTATTGGTAATTTAGTTGTCTAACTAACAAAAGAAATTCGAGTCCATTTGGTCCAAAAGTAAGCCCTATATTTTAAAAAGAGCGGACCAAGGTATGGCAAAATTTTAAAAGTTCAATTTTGAAATGCCTATATCTCGGAAATTATAAGAGATAAATAGCACACGTAAGCATGTTTTTTCAAGACCTAGCCAAGCGCTTTCAAAAAATATAGAAATCATTGAAATCGGATGGGGAAACAAAAAAATTGCACATGTCGAAGGTACCCTAATTTGAGCCCCCATAGCGCCGCCCCTGGAGCATTTATATAATCCATTTTAATAACTTAAACTCGAATACTCCTTGGCTACGCCCATGTCAAATTTTGTCTTGATCGGACCAGCCGTTTAGTAATGCCAGATTTATTTCCAAAAAAGTTTGATTCTGCCCCACTGTGCAGTAGAAGCAAGTGTGTACCCCTCTTCTTTCTTCTTGCCTCTTTCTCCAATAAACTCAGACTTGCGGCAAGAAAACTTGCCCTGTGTAAAAGCAGACTTAGAACTAATTTGTGCAAAATTTTATCAGGATTGCCACATAATCAACATATTTATGACTGTTCAAACAATATTTCGGTGCACATTTTTATGGAGACTAGGGGGCATTTACATTATGACTTTAAGTCATGACTTAAAATCTAGGGCTTTTTTTTGTACTAGCAAATTGTGAAGTCTACACAAAAGGCAAGTTTTCTGGTTTTCATGACATTTTTTGGTATTCTGCTTTGAGCTCTTTTCTGATTGGTTGTTGATACGATTACATGCCAAAAAAAAGCCAAGCATGGTTGGAAAAAAAGGCATCGTATAAATAAATGGAGATTTTCGTAGGGCTTTTAAAAGAGAGACAAAAAAAAAGACATGACTTTAAATCAACGTGTAAATGTTGACTAGGAGAAATCGTGGACCGATTTCAAAAAAGTGGTCATTTATATGATTTGAATACATCATAAATTCCTGCAAGACTTTTTAAATGCTTAAAGTTTTGAACTTTTTAATGTTTATTGGGAAGAATCATTCTTAGCAATAAGAAGGTTGGTTGCAAAAATGCAGCACACTTTAATTCTAAAGCCAAGGGTCCTTTTTTTTTCTATATTTTCATTATAATTTTTCCTCATATTTTTTTGGTGTATTCTTTCAATTGTCATAAATCACTGAAATGCAAGAAAATAATTAAAAAGAGAATCAAACTTTAATGTGCGCTGTCATGCCAGTGGAAAATTATTTCAAATTAGCACAGTTTTATTTGTACTTTTTTTTTTCTTAGGTTTAATAAAATGAAATCAAGTATTTTAAGAAGAAATTAAATAAAATACGTATATTTTTGAACAAATATTTTGAAATTAGTCATCGAGGATTCTATGTTGTAGTGTACCAGTCTTTGGGGAGGTCATGAAGACGTGGCCAACTGGGATGATCGTGTTAAGGGGCTCTAAGAATTTAAATGTACAACTGACAACTGAACAGAATGTTAAATGAAAATAATCAAGGTTGTCTACCGATTCAAAATGGTGAAAAGGTAACGGTAACGCTAACTTGGACTATTTCGGTAACGGTAGTTTAGCGGTAACGTTATTTACTGTTTCTGCGGTAATGATATTTTTTTGAGTTACCGACATCAGACGGAGAACAGTTTTAAACCTTGAGAGCATCGAAAATCCAAAAAGAGGTAAATAAGGGCCATCACTATATCAATAACAAGATGATTATCGCGATATTTGTTCAAAAAAGTCGTTCTTGCTGAATTCATATGTCATCGAGGATTTTAAATTGTAGTGAACCCATCTTTAAGGATGACTTAAATACCTTCCAACAACAACCGATTAGCGAAACTAATACAAGGCAATAATAACAACAGACTGGCAACTTCGTACATGTGTCATAGGACCCGCTACAGCAGACCAATCATCTACTTAGCTGGAACAACAACCGTTTAACGAATGATACAAAATAACAAAAAAAAAAAAAAAACAGGATCTAATGAAAACATCGTACATGGAGACGCACGATAATCCAAAAACTACTAGAGCAGTTCAATGTCACATGGGAAATACGAGAAAATCTACTGCAACAAATCATATAAGATGGAGATGCTTTGTGGAAGCCAAATGCCCCCAAGAGGGGTAATGGATAAAAAAAGAATACCTTCCCCAGTGGGCTGATCATGTTGAATAGGTTTTAAACACTTAAGTACCGAAAAAATATCTCATATTTAATTAGGTCAATGATTTAGTGTTTCTTTATTTATTGGCTTAAAACCTTTTTATTGTGTACTTATTCAAAAGGATTCATCCAAGCAAGCTTATTTGCACATTATAATATATTAGATACAAATTTATAACAAAAAAAAATACAATATTATATTTAAAATCAAGTAAATTGCATAATTCATTTCATAAGCACTTACATTTACTAGCCTAGATACATATATGTAATTTATTTTAATATTTCCTAGCAAAATAAAAAAGTAAAAATTGCACATACTAAATTGTATTATCCCTAAAATCTATTTATTTTCCTTTAAAGCATAAATCCTTAGCATCAAAAAAAACTATATGAATATTGAAATCTTGTTCAAATTTGAGCAGCAGAAAAACGTTTTATGTAAAAGGATTTTTTTTTTTTTTTTGATCAAACATACGAGTAGAGAGGACTACATTTATACTTACACACAGGCAACCATAAATACATCTATTGATTTTGTAAAAGGAAATTTTTAAAAGCTTTTTTTGAAATTGATACTTGCATAAATACATTTCTGCACACGAACATGCATAAATTAAAAAAGGAGTCTATTCATATTGATAGTTTTATGAATTCTTCTCTCTTTTTTTTTTTTGTTTTTTTTTTTTTTTTTTTTGTTGCATCTGCAATCAATTTTAAGGGGTTGAGTCAGCTGCTCGAAATAAATTTTAAAACAAATATTAAAGAAAAACTCTCAATGCAATGTATATATATACAGTAGACCGTACCTCAGAAAAAAATCCCCGTATGTCTGCAAGTCAGTTACAAAAAAAAAAAATTTATGTCGAATTTTGGGTTCGCCTTTTTATTCTTCTTTTGCTTCTAAGTTCTTTACCGCCTTGCGATCTGGAACTTTTTGAACTTTATACGACTTCAACCCAGCATTAATCAGAGCATTTAACTTTACGAGCTACTTTTCTGATAGAAGTGTTCGGTACTATTCGAAAGAATTGTTCGACTTCTTTTGCCTTACCAATATCAGTTAGATGAAACTTCAGATCTTTTGCTAATTTTTTGAAATTCCTTATTGGATTTTTTTGAAAAGTTTTAATTATTTTTTCACGTACTTTTTTTCGTAAGTAACAAATGTCGAATTTTGTACCAACGAATTGTCATATGGGAGAAGTTTTGCTTTACTTCTTAAATTTGAAAAAAGTCCCGCTGAAGCAGACCGATTGCTCACCAAAGCCTATGGAGAATGTGTTTTATCGGTTTCAATGTGCTAGATATTGTTTGTTCGGTTCAGAAGTGGTGATTTTGACACGGGAGACAAAGATCGCCCAGGCCAAGTTTGAAGACCAAGAATTGGAGGCATTTTTGGTTGGTTGGTTTACGTGGTAGTTCACTGCGCGCGAACAATCAAGTAGAGTCGAAGGGACTCCGTTTTGACAAGACCACACCACTCGTCAGATGTAATGTTGTTTACATCGTAATGTATGTAGAATGTATACAAAAAAGTCCAGTTTCCTAGACCCAACCTGTAGCTGAGAGATATCTCAGTAGGTCATTGAGTTTAGACCCGGCTAACTCACCAAGGTTGGTCAATATATGGTTGCCCAGGAATTTATGTCTCTTGACACTCAGGGCTGGGCATTCGCAGAGAAGGTGGAAAATTGTTTCCTCTTTTTCCCTATCCTTACAGCTACGACAATGGTCGTTAAAAGGGAGTCCCAGGCGATTTGCATGCTTGCCTAACGTCCAGTGCCCTGTTAATACTGCCAGCAACCTTGATATATCCCTTCTATTCCGGGTTATCAGTTGCATAGTTCGTTTTTCGTTAAAAGATGGCCACATCAACTTGGCTACCCTACATGTGTCTAAATTACGCTATCTATTCTCGGCCTTTGTAAGAAAGTGTCTGAAGATTATACCTTTAATAGTCCCCAGTGGAATTGCTACTGAGACCGCATTGGAGATATCTAAGGCAGATCCCATTCTGGCTAGTTCGTCTGCCTTTTCATTACCGTAGTGGTCTCTGTGCGCAGGGACCCAAACCAAAGTAATGTCAGATAGACGACCTAGCCTTGACAGAGAATTCTTACATTGCCTGACTAATGAAGATGAAGATGTGTAGGCCTTCAATGAAAGAAGTGCGCCTGGATGTCGACAAAAATACCTATATTGCCACGAGTATTATGATCATGTAGTGTATTACAAGCTACCATGATTGCAAAGATTTCCGCGTGGAAAACACTACACTCATTCGGAAGACGATATGAGATACCTACCCCAAGTTCGTCATAGAAGACGCCAGAACCAACACCACAGCTCATTTTAGAACCATCAGTATATATCCTGGTATCATATTCGTATACGAGATTACCCCTATCCCACTCATTCCTGGAGGGAATTAAGACCTTGAACACCCTATCAAAATCCGTTAAATCCGGTTAAATAGTCAGAAGGTTGGAGAACGATCGAAGGCAGTAGGCCCAGAATCCCCGCGTGGCCATATGTTCTCAATCTCCAACTTCCAGATGCATGAAGCCTCGCTGCACTACAGGCAGAGGTGGCCATTATGTGAAGGTCTATTGGCACAAGGTGCAGTATAGTGTTCAGTGCCTCTGAAGGACTAGTTCTTAGTGCGCCGGTTATACCAATGCAGGCTGATCTCTGGACTTTGCATAGTTGGTCTACGACATACTTCCTTCTAGTTGCAGTCCACCATACAAGAGATCCATATTGGAGGCATTACTCCATGAAGATTATTGTAAAACTCAACAAAATCAAGACCGATTCATCCAAAAGCAAGGAAATTGGGTATCATACGAATTGAAGACGAGAGACCTTGAAAGAAGATATCCGAAATTATAATTGAATGCTATAAAAGAAAATCATTTTTGCACCGAATCATTACTTGCGATGAAAAATGGATCCATTGCAGTAACCCGAAGATTAAAAGATCGTATGTAAAACCCCGCCAACCAGCCGAATCGATACCATAGCCAAATATCCATGGCCCTAAGGTAATTCTTTGTATTTGGTGGGAACAAAAATGTTCTATATATTATGAGCTGTACCGAACGCAACTGATTCGTTTGAAGCGATCATTGGTTGAATAACGCCCTGAATATGCGGTCAGACATGAAACCGTAATATTCCATCATGACAACGCTAGATGTGCGCCGCGTTTTTCATTTACTCTTCTCTTACGTACGTTTGCACACGCATTGTAGAGTAATAAACAACTTTAATCAGTCTAGCTTGAACATTCAAACAAGCAGGTTGTGTATCGCCCCAATTTAATAAATCGCGTTGCCAGAGAAAAAAGTTTGCCCCAACTTTTTAAGATGTATGATGAACAATATGAGATTTTACATTTTTAATTGGGGAAAAGTGACGAAAGTTTACCGGCAACACTGATTCGTGGTGGGAGCGGATAGAGAGCATAACTAATACAATCGTAAAATGTAATAGTATAGGTTACCTTTCACTGTTCTAGACCCTGCCCCGTTCGAATACTATTTGTTTCGATCGATGCAGAATGCTCTCTCTCTCTCTGGGATACGCTTCACCTTGCATCATGGAATCCGATATTGGCTTGAGGCGTTCTTGGCATCAAAAGATGTGGAGTTCTTTTGGCTCGGAATTCATATGTTGCCAAAAGATGGGAAAAGGTCATAACTAACAAAGGCCAATACTTTGAATAAATTTGATAAACATTTTAAAAAATCCCTCATTTTTAAGTCATACACCCAATAGTTTCAATGATCTTTGATGATGGTTAAAGGAGTAAAAATTTATTCTAACTTAATTTTTGTGTAATGATTAAATTAATATATATAAAGGGTCGATTTTCCTGACTTTAAATAGCAAACGAACAAGGATTTAAAAATCGCCCAAGTGACATAGAAAATCGTACTCTAGGGATCAAAATAAGAAACTTTCCCCAAGGAACCATATTATTGACGTTTGGGTCAAAATAAGGAACATCAGAATTAATTTGATCCCTAGAGTATGATTTTCCTTCTCACTTGGGCGATTTTTTTGCGTCCCTACAAGTCGGCCCGCCCTTTATAAAAACCTATTATACAAGGTGGCGCAAAAGTAAACTTCCGATGTTTTTTGGCTGTAATTAAAAAAAATTAAAAACTTTGATTCTTCTTGTGGATTATTTTTATTTGGTCTTTTAATTTTTTTTACATCAAGTCGAGAATATGATGTCATGTAAATGGCCGCCGCCACAGTTGATTGTCATTTGAGCCCTTTTTATGGCATTTTCCATCACTTTAACAAAAATTCCGGCGATAGGTCCTCACATTCTTGACGGATATTGTCTTTAAGAGCTGCAAGAGTCTGAGGCTTGTTGACATAAACCCGCGACTTCAAAAAGCCCCACAAAAAGAAGTCTGGAGCGGTCAAATCAGGCGATCTTGCTGGCCAGTGCAAATCGCAAAAACGGGAGATTAGGCGCCCGGGAAATGCATCCTTCAGCATATCGGTTGTGGCACGTGCAGTGTGTGCCGTTGCACCGTCCTGTTGGAACCACATGTTTTCCAATCCCAATTCATCAAGTTGCGGCAAAAAGAACTCGTTGATCATTGCTCTGTAGCGCTCACCATTCACAGTAACCGTTTGGCCCGCGACGTCTTCGAAGAAAAAAGGTCCGATGACTCCTCCAGCGAAAACAGCACACCATACAGTGACTTTGAGCGGGTGTAATGGCTCTTCGTGGGTTACACGTGGATTTTCAGTACTCCAGAAGCGTAAATTTTGCTTATTTACGTACCCGCTAAGATAGAAATGGGCCTCATCACTCATGATTTTTTTTGATGAAAAATCATCTTCCTCTTGGTGGTGATTAAGGATGGCTTGAGCGTATGTTAATCGCGATTGGCGGTCAGCAGCTAACAGCTGATGCACCGTCTGGACTTTGTACGGAAACATCTTCAAATCTTGTACCAAAATTCGCTGTAAAGACCGTCGACTGATACCCATTTGCGTGGCACGTCGTCTGGTCGATGTCGACGGCGCTTCCATGACATCCTCGGCTACAGCAGCAATATTCTCTGCAGAACGGCTACTCCGGGGTCTGCCACGCCTGGCCGCATCTCGTGTTGTGCCAGTCTCTTCGAGGCGAGCGGCTAAACGTCGCAGTGTTTCACCAGTAGGCGTTGGACGGCCAGGAAATCTGCGACGAAATTCACGTTGTGCCAAAGTCACCGACTGATTATTGGTAAAATAAATAGTCAGCAATATTCTGCGTTCTGGAGCAGTGTAGCGTAACATTGTTTATTAACGTGTATTTCGCATGTGTTTACTACACAAATGTCAAAACAGAACTGACATTAGGGGCCAATCGCAAAATTTATAGCATTTTCTGATAGGAGGATTACTTTTGCGCCACCTTGTACATTGATTTATCAATTATGTTTGTATAAAAAGTTGAAGCTGAGCGTGTCAAATTAATTTTTCAGTCTTTAATTTTTAATTGACCTGCCTGCCGCCTTAATTAATCTGTGTTCACTTTGAAAACGTTTGTATTTTCGTACAATGTAAGTATTTATGAAATGCTCATAATTGCATTCGGTAGTTGTGGACTAGTATGTATGTAGTTCTGTAATTAAATGCAACTATCTATTGTACTCGTATGAACAAAAAGAAATTTCACACAAACCACTCCTTAATTTTAAAAATTCAACAAAAGTTGTATAGTCTATAAAGGATATTTTCATTTGATAATTATATATGTATGTACATAGTAATCTTTTGTTTTTAAATTACAAAAACTGCATTATATTTTGTTAAGTTTTAAACCATAAACTTGTTAACTGTATATGATATTGTCATATCAGAATTTTTAAGTGTAGAACTGATGCAGAAAGTGATATTTTGAAAATTTTGACCTCAAGCTTACTAGGCAATACATATTATAGTAATTAGAAATTTAAGTAATATATATTTCGAGTTTATAAAGTATCTGTTGAAAGAATATATTAAAACGTATCTAATTGGGGGATTCAAACGGGCTGTTATCAGGTCATATTGTCATAATGTTCTATATATGATAGTTTAAACAAATTTTTTTTGTGTTTCAAACAAAAAATTGTTAAACTAATAGACCTTTTGAACTATCTTTATTGTTTTGTCATAAAATAACATTTTTTATGTTTGAAGTACAACAACAATTTGTTTAAACTTTCATAATATATTAGGACATTATAGCAATATGACTTAATAGCACACCGTTTGAATACCCCATAACAAATATGTATTTTATATTGTTTTGAATAAGCCTTTGTTAGGATTTATTGAAATATACATTGCTTTGCCAAAAATTTCTTAATAAAACCTTATCATGTTTCTCTAATTTAAATCTATTTATGTAAAGTTTGTTATATGACATGCTTCTAATCCAATATTGTTTGGAAAACAAGTTGATTACAATTAAGAAATACTATATAATATAATATTCCCATAAACTTACATATTTCAATTTAAACTTTCTGCTTTAACCAAAAAATATAAATTGATGCATTCAATTCCATTAAGAATTCACCTTGAATTCTTCAGTATCATTTGCCATGTAAATGCATCCTTTAGTACTCAATATGCTGTTTATTGTTTTTGGTAAAATCCTATTTAAACCTCAGAACAACAAAAACAAATAAAATCAGACAAACATACATGTGTTCACTCTTATACAAACAAACATACATATACATATGTATGTATGTACATATGTAGATATATCTGTATAGAATGTAATATATAAAGAGAGAAAGAATCAATTTCTCAAATGCACTCCGTATTCCTTTATCGAGTAGAGGTTGTGTGCAGGTTTACACATTAAAACAATGCAATCAGCACCTCAATGACTCCTCTACAGGCTTAAACTCCGAAAACTACAAGGCAGACAAACGACTACAACAGTATCTGAAGCTGTCAGTTAAGCGCACAGTACGTACACGGTGTACAGTGGGGTTAATCGCCGAAAAACGGGTAATAAATGTGAATCTTCTAAACTACTAATCGTAGAGGAGGATATAAGCTTAAAGAAAATTAAATGTCTGGCCCGCTGTTAGAATACAACATGAGTTATAGGGTGTCAAAGTCGTCCACCTTTGGTTAGGAGGACATTGTACAGCTTGTAAGTTGTACAAATATGCACAGATTTTAATGAATGAAACTTTGTGTGGAAATAATTTTTTTTAAAAAACATCCTCTTATTTCCAATAAATTTCGATATAACACGTAATACGTTTTTTGGCAATATCTCAATCCGCTTAGCAATCACTGTTATAACTCGCTATTATTATTTATATACACAGCATCAACTTCTAGAAGTCTCATGAATAATCTAAAGGAAAAGGCTTTTTTAAAACTGCTTCCCAGTTAATGTTGTCATATAAACAATGTTAATAACAGCGTTTTATCAATATTGTTGATAAGTAGAAGTTTCTTCTTATGGAAATGTTTATAAACATGATGAATGTTGCAAGCAGCCATTACAGACCATTAAATTCAAATTCATAATGCAATTTCGTAACAAAATGCTTTTTCCATACCCCACTAAACCACTGTATTTAAGTTGTTATGTTACAAATTACCAAATACTTTGGGCATTATGTTGCACTCACTGTATACTAAATAGAGTACATGCAATATAGCAAATTTGAACTGTATTTGTGGAGGTGTAAGGTGGCATACATGTGTTGCAGAAAATATTTTACATACATAAGTATTTGCGTGTATTATATTAACAAAGTCTCTCTATGTGGTTTTTTTAACTTACTGCTGATAAAACAATTAACAATGATTGTGTAATCGGAAATTTGTGAAAGAACCTGTGAACATAAGTTTTATTGTTTCAAAAATAGCAATTGTCTAGTTTCCACTAGCTACACCGTTCTGACACTCTAGTTACTTTTGATTCTACTGGTAACTAATGAAGTAGTGTATTAAATAATTGCTGTATTTCCAGCGACTAGCATAGCATTAGATTCTGCCTACTGGTAGTGCTTTGTTTGCATTTCTCTCATTGCCACATAATTCCATGTCTCTAAATAATATGTTGATATTTAGTTTCCATAGCAGATGGCCCGAACTTCATTGTTGGAAATTGTAGAAGCAATTGAACTAGATTCCAAATTACCTAAAGGTAAACTGAGACTAATATTATGATTGAATTACCTGCATTCATTATTTTCATTCATTCTTGGTTTTCTTATGGAACGGTTGATCTGCAGCCTTTCTATGGATGATGTCAGGACATTCATCCTTTTGGATCTAGATATTTCCAAGGAATTCGATATAGTCTGGGATACTGCCCTTTTATCGAAACTTATAGTTTTTGATATCAGTAGTAGACCACTCAAATCTCTGTTCTTTCTCTTAATGTTTATGTTTTGGCGATACAAATTCACCGTGATGTCCTTTTTACTAAATACATTTTCAAATGTCGAAAGAAGCATTTAAGTATGTGCGGTTGAACCGTTTTCCACTCACATCTGATCTTGTAACTTTTTACGCCACCTATGTCCAGCCGAAAATCAAATTTTCATTTAGGTGAAATGCCCTGGAAATGTTCAGTTGTGCCAGCACGGCTACGGTGCTGTGAACTGTCTAGTTTCGAAATTATCATGACAAAGGGTCTACAATTGCTTGCTACAAATCCCGCAAGATGTGTCGTGGGTTAGCACTTAAAACTTAATATGCCTAATTCTGACTTGGTCTTTAGTTTGGTGGAACTATACAGAATTCAGAGATCTGCTTGCATCTATATCACATGCACAGAGTTTTGTATCTATCTCTAAAAGAAAATCACTTAATGGCTATTTTCGCCTGCAGTGCTGGTAGAATATTTGCCACTGGATGTTGGAAATCCAGAACGTATGGACATGCAAGGATACTGAATTTGCTTCCATAGCTCTTAAACCAAACTTTAAAATTATTATTCTTTCCATGACTGAACTGTGGGTCTAGTGTCTTCTGAACACGGAATAAGTTTCTCAATACATATTAGCGGTATTCACAATGTAGAGTACTTGGCCTGGTAATGTAGTAAAAGAGCACAATATCAAAAAACTAAAAACAAAATACATTTGAAATTGAAATGTTTGGCAATAAATAGCTTTTCTGCTTTTTTACTAGGCCAAGTACTCTACATTGTGAATACCGCTATTGTAATAAAGCGAGCGTATTTTAAAATTTTTCAGGAAATGAATTTCGTAGGAACACTGGAATTTTTGTCAACATCTACTCTAAACTAGATCGCCACTACTACGGCAATGGTCAGGGTAACGATCTGGTCGGAGAAGGATCTGCTTTAAATGTATCTGTTGCAATACCGCTTGAGACCATTGGTAACATAGAAACATGGAAATATTTAAAGCTGCCAGAAAATTGTGGCACGCATACAATAAAAAACGCAATATAAAACTCTTGAAAAGGAATCGTGAAAGAGGATTCGGACTTTCTTTAAACAGTTATTGATAGTGCTGCCTGGACAGCGGAAGAGAGAGAAAATTGTTTCAACTGCTCCTGTGCATTTCATTTATTGAGATAAAACTTCCTAAACTAAAATTCCATGTACTAAATTATTTAACTAAGACATCAGGTTTCATACGGTGCGAACTAATTGGATGCCTAAATGCGACATGTTGGATCTAGTTTTCTAGTTCTTCAGCGATCTCATTGTCTTATCAAAACGAAATCATATATATTCTACTTGATTTCTTGTGCATAACGAGCTACCAAGTAAACCTACCAACCATGTATATGTGTTGCTTCAATGTCAGTTTTCAACATGCTTAATTGTATATAGGAGAGGATGAAGGTGTTCTTCGGTGACAGCAGGTTGTCCAAAATTACTGATTCATTAAGACATCGTTGTAATGTAGAATAAGTTTCATTGTTCTAACGATACACAGTGGGGCAGAATCAAAATTTTTTTGGAAATAAATCTGGCATTTCTAAACGACGGGTCTGGTCGGAATAAAATTTGACGTGGGCGTAGCCAAGGAGTATTCGGGTTTAAGTTATTAAAATGGATACTACTAAAATTTTCTATTTTGAAATGCCTATAACTCGGAACTTATAAGAAATAAATAGTACACGCAGGCATGTTTTTCAAGACCTAGCCGAGCGCTTTCCAAAAATATAAAAATCTTTGAAATCGAATGGGAAACAAAAAAATCGCACATGTTTTAAAATGTAACATGTCGAAGGTACCCTATTTTGAGACCCCATAGCTCCGAGTCTGGAGCATTTGCAGGATTCATTTTAATAACTTAAACCCGAATACTCCTTGGGTATGCCCACGTCAAATTTTATCCCGATCGGACCGGCTATTTAGAAATACCAGATTTATTTCCAAAACAAATTTTGATTTTGCCCCACTGTGCGATACATGGAATGTTTACAACTGAAATAACAGATTTTGTTCCCGATATCCATATATTTTTAGGTAATACTCCTTCTTCAACAAGAACTCAGCAATTTATAGTCGAATTATCAGTGAATCGTAAAAGGAACAATATTTGTTCATTTTACATACTGTCCATATGTGAGATAAACTTCTGCGAAATTGTTAATGAGTGTCTATAGGGGATATTGCGATATATCCATCGGTTACACTTATATGGGTTCTTGGAGACATTGATGGAAACTACAATACTGACGTGAATTCCGAAACCACGGTAGATTTGAACGAGCTCGGTTGTGATATTGGCATACCTCTCACGAGAGATAAACAAGTAGTTCCACAAAACTTCATCTCACTGCCAAAGAAAGGTGAGACAAAAGGAGAACTGGCAAGGAGACTAGAAAAATTTGGCCTAATTTTGATAAACAGAGGAAACTTGCTGTCAATCAGCCTAGATTACACATACGGCTTATTGGCCATGACTTTTGTAAAAGTTACAACAAGGAAAAATAAGATCAGTCAACGAGTTAAGATGTAAAATGTTTGACCAACAAATACTTATTTACAAAATCTGTCTCTCTAAAAGTAATTTGAGTAGGATCCACACCTTCATTAGAACAATAGAATGAAAAGAGAGGACAAGAAACAGACGAATGGTGCGATAGACACAAGGTATCACAAAAAAACACATTTTCTTTAAAACAAATTAACTAAGCTTCGGATGGCTGGCATATAAATCTAACCTTGTCGAACAAGGAAACTTTAATATATCCTTTTATCCTATATTAAAAACAATCTTTGAGTCGTAATTATTAAATAAAATTTTAGCTTGTTAATACCATTTCATGCAAGCACTCCTTTAAATAACTGCAACAACTGATTTTTATACTTTGAACCACCAACAGCCATGTTCTTTTTAGTTTTCATGATGTTGTATGTGCAACATCATCGTATCTATCAAAATTTTATTTTCAACTCATATTAATTTAACTTTTTTCTCTCATTTTTATCCCTCACCCCCCTCCATCTGAACTTTTGCTACCAGCAACTGTTTGTAGTTCACAAAAGTTTTCATATATTCTATGGCGACATATTGTCAACTCGGCAGAATTTGTTTCACGATTTTCACAGAGAAAAAAAAAAAGTATATAAATTTGTTTAAATAAATAAATCAAAAGTTTTGTCCTGGTATTGTGAAACAGATTTATAATGCAGCGTAACAAAAATTACATTTGTACTCCTGCTGCATCACTTCAAACAAAATGAATTGTTTGTTTGTTTGTTCATTGTACAAATGGACAACATTGTTGTTGACCAATTTGGAATAGGCAGGGATGTAACTACATAGTATTTACTTTAATACGTAGTAGAATAATTAATATGATACTTAAAAAAATACTTTCATATATGAATGTGTTATTTTAAGAGAAATTTAATATTTTAAGGATGTATGGATAAGGTCAGAATTGTTAATTAAAAAAGAGGTTTAATTGAATGAGGTTTTAAATTATTTATTTTATTTAATAAACATTTTATTAAAAATAAGAAATATAACACAGAGTAATGATAATTTTATTAAAAACAGAGACAATCCTTCCACAACTATCTACCATAAAGTGACCATAATGCATTGAGGAAGGAAAATAAGTCCTCTGGCCTACGACCACCAACATCTTCTAATCCATCACGGAATTTCAGACAATATGCTGCACAGTTTCTAACTTCTTTTGGAGTTATAGCAGTAATTATACCTATGATCACCCTAACACAACATTTATCCAGGTCCAGTAGCAGTCTGGTACTTGTCGTGTTTAGTATAGGTCCAAAAGTCCTTGAGATCCTATAGTTCAATCTACTCCTCCAGAATTTGTTAGTTCTTGGCAAAAGATCCTTGAATACAATTCTGTGGTAGTGGCTGTGTGGTTTTACCTACTCTTTTCTCACCTTCTAGGCTAATTCCGAGCTTTTCCTTGCAAACTCTTTCCCAGTTTCGTATCATAGGTCCTGGCACCGTCCTACCTCGAAGATTACCATATGGATTACATTCATGTACCAGCTTGGATTTGGTACCCTGGTCACCTTATTGCCCCAGATGACATTTCCCTTCAATATCACCAGTATTTTCTTTCGCCTGAAGGATACTACATTCATTAGGACTATGTAGATACCAGATCCGGTTTCCTTTTCCATTTTTGATCAGTTAGTAAATAACGCATAACCATACTGAAATCTGGCGGAACTCTTGCAGACATTCTTATCCGGGGACTACGGATAACAATATCCTGGATACGACATGACTAATAGAGAAAATACTGGATTTTGGGTTTAAACATAGTTTGTTCGCCCTTAGGGAGCTATGTATTGATTCAGGATAGGTTAAGTAGGCAGCTACCTGAAGCATAGCATGACTTCCTGTGTCCATAAGGCAGCCGACATTCGGACAATTTTCGATGTGATGTACACACTTTCTCGGGATCTAAAGGCCGCTTTAATATCCATATCCCTGGATATTGAGTTTGTTCCGTATCTACTTTTATAGCTATTATTTCGGCTTGAATTACGCTACTATAGTCTAAGAGACAGTTTCAGATTCTGTTGATGCGATCTTATCGTGTGATCTTAATGCGTCAATCTCGCACCATAAAATCGACTTTAGGATAATTATGGGATATTACACTCTGGGTACTTCTGTCACGGGACTAAAACAAGTAGAGCATGTACTTTATAAATGCCCACCTCATAGGTCATGTAAAACAAAATTTCTTTCAGTTATCATGTAAGTAGTCTGGCAGAATTTGTTCAGTATTCCCAATACATACTATTCTATGCTCATAGCCACCTGTGGATCCGGTAATGACATGCAAGACACATGTCTGAACTTTGGCCAGTGTCTTCCTATGACACCAGGTTTTAATTTCCTTCCTCTAAACATATAATGCTGCTGCCTCTCAACATTTAGTACAACCGTTAGTTAAGATTGATCTCACAACTCCTCTGTAAATCCAAATCACCACGTTCGGTGACAGTACCCAATTTTTACCTGTGAAATCTCTGCAGGCGTTCAAAAAGTATTGAATTCTTTCTTCGGTGTCTCCTGAGTATTCCTTTTTCAGTACAATTAGCCTAGGACTGTTTTAGGACAACACTTATAAGTACTTCTATTCACCAGCTAGTTTAAGTTCCACACCTCAAAGTCTGGGCAGTGTAAAGCATTCCATTTTATATCTTCTGATGATTAAAAGAAGTTCCTCTTTATCGGGGTTGTCTCCAAACCCTTGGTTTTGGCCTATGAATAAAGATCGACAAGTGGCGTTTGTGTGATATTGCTGATTTTAGGAAGAAATTTTTCTCGATATCATTATCCCTACAACATCGGCGTAAGCAACAATCGTTCTGTAATGTTCAGGATCACGTTAACCGATACAGTAGAGCTGATAAAACCCCTCATTGTGGAATCACCCTGGTATCCATCATACATGAACCTTAAAGTGATTAACAACCTTAAGTCAAAACTATTTGCAAATATTTTACATCTACCGTAAAGCGTATTTCTGCAGAATTAGTTAAATGGTATTCTGCCCAAGGTCCATTAATCATGGTAATCGCATCAGTAAAGAACGGCTGGACCGATTTGGACAATGTTTTTTTTTAATGTATGTCATAGCCCAAATTAGGTTTTTACGGAAATAAAAATTGGCCACGCCCACTTTTTTCATATATCTAAAATAAGAAAATGGCTGCACGGATATGGCTAATTTTGTTTTTTTACGATAAAGTCACTCTATTTCAAATGGGCCGCTATGTTAGCAGTAAAGAAGCAATTTGGCGCATTTTTTCATTTACCATTCATGAAAGATATCCAACTGTTGTTCATTTAGCCATACATCTGGCAAATAGTCAAAGAGTGCACGTTACTGTGGAGAATGTATTTCAAGGAGTTGATCGACCGCCTTCTACAACATTGACCAGATTTTTTGAGATGTGCCGGAATGTTGAATTTTCCCGAACGCTGCTATACTCAGAAATGATAAGATATTATACTTGGTTTCTAGGTTTCCACAATTTATTTTCCACCGACACATTAGGTCGCGTTTACACATTCCATCCAAGAAACGATGAGTGTTTCTATTTGCGTTTGCTATTAGTCAACGTTCGTGACCCAACATCATTCCAAGATTTGCGAACTATAAATGGTGAATTGTGTGACGCGTATACAGATGCGTGTCAACGCTTGCGATAGAGAATAACACTGATTGGTAATACACCCTCGGAGATGCTGTTTTTTCGTTATGGAACAAACGTTCCACGGTTGAATCGACAACAAAAATATGCGTATGACACACTTATGAAAGTTGTGAAATATAGAACTAGACGCTCCCGGTAGAACTGGAAACATTTTTTGATCGCGTTGATTTTGGCAACGATACGCTCGGAAAATGATATTGCACTTGCACTTGCTTCATCAGGAATTGCAGCTACGTTGCTGGAAGGCAGTCAAACTGCTGATTCAACACTCAAGTTGCCATTGAATATGCAAATCAATAAAAATCCAACATGCAACATTTCCAAGAACAGTGCGATAGCAAAAGTTTTGCAGCAAACCAAACTGATCGTTTGGGATGAGTGTACAATGGCGCATAAAAAGTCTTTGGAGGCATTAAACAAAACGTTGCAAGATTAACGAAACAATCAAAGCCAGTTTGGTGGTGTGATTTTCGTCAAACATTGCCAGTGATTCCACGGTCAAAATCATAAGAGCACAACTTCCAATTCAATGATCAGTAATATAAAACCATCATTATCAATTCTACAATATCCAGAATTGTAAATTCTTCTTCTGTCTCACTTCTTTGCAAATTCATTTTCTACTGGATATGTACTAATAAAGAACATTTTTTAAATTATATTTAAAGCTAATTCATATTACATGTCAATTTTGCGACAAATTACTTAATCACATAGAGTAATTACATATTCCACACACGCAGCAACAATTGACTGTTTTGTTGCTGCTGTTTGCTGCAACAATTTGTTGGAATTTTTAAATTTGTAGTTAATTTGACACATTTGAATTTTATGAATGTTGGTTGTTGAGGCTTTGCATTGTTGTTTCCTGTTTGTTGTATTGTTTTAGACTTTTAACTTTTCACTCGGAAACTTTTTTTGCCCATTTTGCTGATGCTGTTGGTTTAACTAAAAGCCAATTGTTATATTTAAATGTAACATAAGGAAAATATCATAGAATCATAAAAGAATGTATGTATATAATAAATATATACATAAATACCTAGTTCTAAATGTTGCAACATATGAAGCAAATAAATATCTGTAAATGCCGGCACGTGTGTGTTGCCCTGCAGTACATAGAACTAGTTCGTGATTTGAAGAATTGATAGCCACTAAAAACTAGTAATAGTTACACACCAAAGTAAGAAAGGCTTTTGATATATGGATATATTTATAACCTCTTTATTATCATTCGCAATACCAAAACACTAGTGGATGGTGACGATTAATTAGTTCGAAAATTTGTTTTATTTTGTTAATTTTAATTTACAAAATGCTATACACTTCTTTAATTGCGGCCAGCCTTTAAAACTGCCAGATGTCCATTTCTTGTGTGAGTATGAGTAAGTTTTGCACTTTGAAACTAAAATAATACAATAATATTTTATTCAACTAAAATTTCTACTAACACTAATTATAGAGGAAACATTGTCTGAAAAACTTTATTCCTGGATATCCTGTGGTCTTTTGTTTCATTACAGTATAAAGAAAAAAAAACAAAACTTTATCTGTTGTATGTGTGGCAACAAAGAAAAAAAAACGACAACTACGAGAAGTAACTAATTCTCTGCATTTTTGTTGCCACTAGAGTTTTTAAACCAGAATGGTTTTTAAAAAAGTTTCCTCTCCATTTTTCTTACAAAACGAGTATCAACGATATTATTCTACTTGTTGTGGTATTTTATATACTTTTTCTATATATTTCTTCTCTTTTATCCAGTATGCGACGAGTGTACATATGTACAATAGGGTGGCGCTTATATATTTATATGTTCTCTGGCTAAATGTGGACTAATAAGTAGGAGTGTTATATTGGGCTGTGATGAATATACCCACCATCAGTATGTAGCCTCATATCGTTTGGGTCGTAATTTCACAGGACAGACTGACAGATATTGCTATTGGTTGTAAAACTTAAAAATGCGGGATTTACATTAGATGTCAGTTCTATTTTGACATTTGTGTAGTAAACACATGCGAAATACACGTTAATAAACAATGTTACACTACACTGCTCCAGAACGCTCGCCTCGAAGAGACTGGCACAACAGGAGATGCTGCCAGGCGTGGCAAACCCCGGAGTAGCCGTTCTGCAGAGAATAATGCTGCTGTAGCCGAGGATGTCATGGAAGCGCCGTCGACATCGACCAGACGACTTGCCACGCAAATGGGTATCAGTCGACGGTCTTTACAGCGAATTTTGATACAAGATTTGAAGATGTTTCCGTACAAAGTCCAGACGGTGCATCAGCTGTTAGCTGCTGACCGCCAATCGCGTCTAACATACGCTCAAGCCATCCTTAATCACCACCAAGAGAAAGATGATTTTTCATCAAAAATTATCATGAGTGATGAGGCCCATTTCCATCTTAGCGGGTACGTAAATAAGCAAAATTTACGCTTCTGGGGCACTGAAAATCCGCGTGTAACCCACGAAGAGCCATTACACCCGCTCAAAGTCACTGTATGGTGTGCTGTTTTCGCTGGAGGAGTCATCGGACCTTTTTCTTCGAAGACGTCGCGGGCTAAACGGTTACTGTGAATGGTGAGCGCTACAGAGCAATGATCAACGAGTTCTTTTTGCCGCAACTTAATGAATTGGGATTGGAAAACATGTGGTTCCAACAGGACGGTGGAACGGCACACACTGTACGTGCCACAACCGATATGCTGAAGGATGCATTTCCCGGGCGCCTAATCTCCCGTTTTGGCGATTTGCTACTGGCCAGCAAGATCGCCTGATTTGACCGCTCCAGACTTTTTTTTGTGAGGCTTTTTGAAGTAGCGGATTTATGTCAACAAGCCTCAGACTCTTGCAGCTCTTAAAAACAATATCCGTCAAGAATATGAGGACCTATCGCCGGAAGTTTTGGCCAAAGTGATGGAAAATGTCATAAAAAGGGCTCAAATGACAATCAACTGTGGCGGCGGCCATTTACATGACATCATATTCTCGACTTGATGTAAAAAAAATTAAAAGACCAAATAAAAATAATCCACAAGAAGAATCAAAGTTTTTAATTTTTTTTTTTAATTACAGCCAAAAAACATCGGAAGTTTACTTATGCGCCACCTTGTATAATCACTTAGTTATTGAACATTACAGTCGAATTTTGTACCAACGAATCGTCATAAGCGAGAAGATTTGCTTTACTTCATTAATTTGCAAAAAAGGGCCGCTGAGGCACACCGATTGTTCACCAAAGCTTATGGTGAAAGTATTCCATTGGTTTCAAAATCCGAGAGATGGTTTGTTCGGTTCAGAAGTGGTCATTTTGACCCGGAAGCCAAAGATCGCCAAGGCCAGCCAAACAAGTTTGAAGACCAAGAATTGGAGGCATTTCTTCTTGATAAACTTAACAAGAGCTTTCAAAATCGTTGGGAGCAATTTCAAAACGCAGCAGTATTCATTAATAAGCAGGGAAATTGGCTACCATTCGAATTGAAGCCAAGAGACTTTGAAAGACGATTTTGCTTGTCCGAAATGATGCTCGAACGCTATAAAAGATAACCATTTTTGCACAGAATCATTACTTGCGATGAAAAATGGATCCATTGTGATAACCCGAAGCGTAAGAGATCGAATGCGAAGCTTGGTCAACCAACCAAAGCCAAATATCCATGGCGCTAAGGCAATTATCTGTGTTTGGTGAGAGCACAAGGGTTCTAATAATGAACTAAAATCAACTATGCACTACTATAATTGTACAGGTTACAAGCTTTAGAAAGTTCCTAAATTTAACACCCTGTATCTTTCTGCGTCTTAAAGCCCATGTCCTCCTCTACCAGTAGTTTTGAATATTGAGGTTTATTACCACTTCTTATGCAAGTGGCCCCACTGTGCGTCATCCGACTTTGCTAAAATTTTCTGCATTTAATTTTTAGATGACGGAGAATAATTTTAAACTTTGGCAGCATTGAAAATCCAAAAAGGGTAAAATAAGGACCAGCCTAGTGTACATACATACATATATATATATCTCCTCTCTTATAGATAATCTTGTAAATGTCATTTACGTTAATGTTTTTAAATAGTTTGTTAATAACATGAGAAACTCATACAAAAGTTTTAGAGTTTTTCTTCTAGTTAAAACAGAAAAACAACAGTTTTTTTTTTTTTGTTCTACCCAGGTTGTGCAACAATGTGGTATTGAGAGTGTGGTAAAGTTACAGCAACATGGAATGATGAGGGACATAAAGAATAAATGTGGCCATTTAGAGCTGAAACTTTAAAATGTGTTTGAATAATATGAACTTAGAAGTTGTCTGCTTCGATCTTCTTTACTAAAACAATAATCCATTTGTATTATGAAGTAGCTTTCATACAAATGTCCTTTTAGTTTAAGGCTTTAATATTCTTCAATCATGGAAATACTTATTTAAGCAAGTTTTAAATATTTCATGTACATTTGAACCTTTATACATATTTTCACATTCCATTCCATGGACTCTTAGTAAATTACTTTGTCAACTACCTGTTACCGTTTTTAATAATGTTAAAAGTTTGTGTGTTTTTCTTTTTGTTGCTGTGTTGTCTTATAAAGAACAAAAGTTTTAAAGATTTTTGCGTTTGTTCGCTTCTTTTTTTGTATTTAACTTAAACAAATACTTAGACTTTTTATAAAACAGCAGTAAAGTACTCGCATGAGCAAAGTACAAGTAAGTAGTTTAAAAGGAAATTAATGTTTGTTTAACTACATTTACGCACATAGTTTTACTTGTACTTGCACTTGCAGTTGCAGTTATTTTTAATAAACTTTTTATTTTAATGATATCAATGTAAATATTTGTGTTTTATATGAAATTAACTCATTTACATATAATTAAAACGTAGTATTCTGTTGTAATGGAATGTTGTATGAGAAACTTTAATAAAGGATTCCATGAAATAGTAATATATAATTTAAAGTTAATTTTGTTCATAATAAATGGATAGTGAATATGTATTTGCATGTTTTCTTTATATTCCACCTGTGGAGTCTTTAGTATCATAGTTACAAATGAATTTAAATGCTCGAAATGAATTTGAGGAAATCTGCATTACCTCAACTTACTAGCCCAATTCACAATTAAAAACAAACTTTTTATTATATTATAAGGTAATTTCCAAACACAATATATTTGTATAAATAAAGCAGACCTAACACTGCCTAATAAGTTTTTAGATCGTCATGATTCATTCAATTTCTCAAATCGATGTAAAAATATCGTTTGATTTGAAATAGGTTAAATTAGGAAGTTCCTAGGGAAACGCCTATAACCATGTTTTAGGCGTTTTCTATTTTATTGCTATCATTGTTGAGATATTGTTACGAAATTATATATGAAAAAACGTAAACATTTTTCAAAGGCGGCAAGATCTGTGGAACTTCTGAGGAGTACATGAAGGCTTTTTTTAAAAGTATTTGATATCGGTGAAAACCTTAGGACTTAAAGATTGATATTTTAGTAAAATTAAATAATTTTATAAATTTTTGGGACGTCATATACCTTAAAAACTAAAAAAATTATAATATGGTGATTTTCCACAAAGAAAAATATAAAATTTAAATTAATGTAAAATGTTAACGGTTAAAGATATCATAACAAAATTAGGAATTAATATAGATCCAAATGGCCTTAAATCAATGGCATTATATCTTTTGAAATTTTTATTTTCAAATACCGAAATTCCTAAAACGGGGAAAATGTCTCCTAAAAACTGAGATTTTTTAAAAAAAGTACCTACTGTGACGTTATTTACCTTATGATTGTAAAAAAAAAAAACTGTGTAAGTATTTAAGAAAAATATAGGGTTATACAAATATGGAGATTTTTTGAGGATCGGTGCTTTGCCTTTTAAGAATTTTTTACTCAAATGAACATTTTTTTAAAACTGGCCAAGTTTGGATATGTCTGAGAGTTGTTATGTCCACTTAAGTGAGCCAAATTTTACTTTACATGCTTTTGCATTAAGTTCTCTTTCCGAATCATATAAAAATTGAATATATTCACGAAGAAATTTTGTTTCTACAAAAGAAACAAATATATGGGCTTTTTTGGGGAAAAACTTAAAAAATACGGCCCTATTTACATGTTCCAGCTTTGGATGCGTGTAGATTTTTATAGGGACGAGATAACTGTTAGCAAGTTGTTTTTATTTTATTTAGAATTTTATCGCCAACATAGCTGATATTTTAAAAATAAATTGGGATCCTCCGTAGGCCCGCCATATTTAAAAAAAACCATACAAATATCGAGCAAAATAAAAACAAATAAATCAATGAACCTAAACATCTATTCAACTAATGGAGACAACTTACACGTGTAAGCACAGTTTTGTAGATCTTCTCAAGGACTATTTATATTTTAAATTACAGCTCATTCAGATTATAAATGGATTTTTAGCGATTTTTTTAAAAAATTTTAGACCCGAGGTGACTAACTTTGAGGGGCCACTCACTGGCCCCCATTAACGCTAGGAAGCTGAACAACTGCAAATCAACTCGAAAAGACCTCAGCTCTAACCATGTGAAATTTCGTAACAATATCTCAAATAGTTCCCGAGATACCGAATTATTTCCAAAAAACGATTCTAAACCACTTTGCATCACTGACAAATCTGTCTTGACATCTATCATTTAATCTCTTAACTAACTTCATTATTTCCCACGCAAATCATCATTACAATAAATAACAACAAACACTCTCATATGCATTTGTGCAATTTACTACACACTAATGACAACAACAACAACAGTAGCGTTACTTGCATTCTTCTTTTAGTTTTCTAGAAATTTAACAAGTGTTCGGTTGTTCGGTGATTAGAGCTCGATTAATTAATTAATAAATCGTGTTAAAAATTAAAAAATTGCAAATATTTTTACATAAATATAAAATTTATACATTTCTTAATAAATATGTGTAAAAATATTGTTAAAAAATATCAAGTAAATTTGTGATAAAAGCGTAATAAAATTGTAAGAAAAAAATTATTGTATAAATGCAATTTTGTGCCGGTCGGTGTGTTGCTTTGGTTTGGCCGTTCGTTGAGAAAAATTATTAATGGAGTGTGTGTGTGTCAAATCATCATTACAATAAATAACAACAAACACTCTCATATGCATTTGTACAATTTACTACACACTAATGACAACAACAACAACTTGCATTCTTCTTTTAGTTTTCTAGAAATTTAACAAGTGTTCGGTTGTTCGGTGATTAGAGTTCGATTAATTAATTAATAAATCGTGTTAAAAGTTAAAAAATTGCAAATATTTTTACATAAATATACAATTTAAATATTTCTTAATAAATATGTGTAAAAATATTGTTAAAAAATATTAAGTAAATTTGTGATAAAAGCGTAATAAAATTGTAAGAAAAAAATTATTGTATGAATGCAATTTTGTGCCGGTCGGTGTGTTGCTTTGGTTTGGCCGTTCGTTGAGAAAAAGTGTTAAGGAGTGTTTGTGTGTGTTTGGAGTATAATAAAAAGCTTCATACAAAGAAAACAAAGGTCAAATAAGCTTTTAAGTTTATTGTACGAAATGAAGTACAGATCTTTGAAAGCTAAATAAATGAGAAAATAAAATAAATTAAAAAGTAAATAAAAGTGTTTCGTTTTGTTTCTACCAAGTAAAATGTAAGCGAAAAGGAAACATACTACATACATACATATGTTGATTGAGTAGGTGAGTGATTATTTTGTTGTACTAAGTATTAGTTAATGTTTTTAAGATCTTTATAATACGTTTTAAATTCAAAACGATGATTTTAAATACCAACACTAGTGTAACAATGTGTAAGAAAACGGTGTAAAAAGCATGACCCTTATTTCAATATTTATTTTATTTTGATTATTTTTTTTTTTTAAATTTTTTCGCACAATAAGTTTTTCAAATAGCTTGTCATGATTTCCATTAAAATTAAATTAAAACCTAAAAAAACGATTTTTAAGTAAAAATGTAAGATAAGATGAATAAAACACACAGATTTTAAAATTATAGTTTGGTCGTGGTTTTCCTACTACCTATAACATTCGAAAAATATATTGAATATGTGGAATAAATAATTCAATATTATATGATCAAATGCTTGATAAAATCATACTCAGATATAAATCAAAGAAATTATGAGCTCAGGAATGATAAATTGATATAAATTTTAGTTTCAAGCTAAATGGTCAATGTCGTGGCACATGATGTGACATCCCTAAACAGAATTTTATTAAAAATAGATGGCCAAGAGTCATAAAAAGGGTAAAAAGAAACCAAAAACATTTAAGAATGTATTTTGGGGAATGAAAAAAAAAATCGCAAAATTTTAGAATCTTTATTATAACAAAAAATAAAAACAACTATATTTTAATTTTAATAATAACGTGTTAAGAACTTTACAAACCATAATAATTGTTACTAAGTTCAATTTTGTCCTGATTAGTTTTTGTTTATTTTAATTGATTTCTATGTTGGGGGTATTTTTTAACTGATGAATTTCTTAGGTATTTATATATTAAGGAGTGAGATCGAAAAATACTTAACATACATATATGTTAATAAAAACGAAACCACTAAACTTATAGTTTTGAATCTTTTTTTATTTGATTGAAATTATTATTACAATTTACAAAAAAAAATATATATATATATTTATAGTTTTAATCACTAGTTATACAATTTTGAACCTTTTTCGGAATCCCTTCCATTAACGTTTTTATAGTGCTCTCTGTCACTTTGCTCGAACAGGTAGTCCATCTCCGTTTAAAATCTACCACACTTTTGGACAACTTTTTTGTGCTCTTCAATTCTCTTTTAACAAGAGCCCAATATCTCTCCACTGGCCTTAGCTCCGGGCAATTTGAAGGATTTGCCTCTCTTGGTACAAATACCACATTATTGTTTTTGTACCACTCAAGGGCTTATTTACCAAAGTGACAGGATGCCAATTTCGGCCAAAAATAAGTGCACACATTATGTAGTCTTATTTGTAAGCATTCCTTGATGTAAATTTCGGTATTTATAGAGCCCGTTGTAACAAATGATTTTGTCGTAACTGCATATTGCTTGCCATACCAAGAACTTTTTGGGAAATTTTGTCTGCTTTTTGTCCCTTGAGCATCAGCGTTTCGTCATCCATTATCCAGCAAGAATATTTTTTTATAAAACTTGACTTCAATTTCCGTGCTCTGTTTTTGGCCTCTAAATTTTTAACAGTGTTTCCGTCGGGAACTTTTTGAGCCTTGTATGTTTTTAAACCTGCATTAGCTTTAACTTTTCGTACCAAATAGTCCGAGCACTGAGCTAACCGGGCTGCTTTCGACGGCAGACCTTTGAATGCTTGACTAACTTTTTGTAAGACCAAGTTGGGTTTTGTTGAAAATATTTAATTATTTTAGTACGCACTTTTTTCTGGTCGCTCATTTTAATCAGATTAACAACAAATGAACATAATTGACATTAAACATAATAACTGACATGCTTTACAAAGGTAACTTGATAAAAAAAAAAATCAAATAATACTTGAGTTAAAAGTTTTAATGAAAAACGTGTGTTAAGAATTTTACGATCTCACGCCTTATGTAGTTTTTCTTTAAAATTTGCATCTAATTTTCAAAATTATTTTTAATGTTTGAAAGTTTATTGAATTAAGTATAGAGTGCGTTACTACTGGGAGGTATTCAATCTAAATCTTCAGAATCATACAATGGTTGCAAGTACAAAGTAGATGAATTTCATCGCCTTCTCCTTTTCAAATGCAGTGGCAGTAGGTTTAGAAGTATGATCTCTGTAACCTTGGTAGCATAATTTCCAGAAAAGATCATTTCTCCAGAGTAGGTTCTCTTGCTGGAGAAAAGAAAAGCAGTCGTCTTCTACTTTAGTAAGCTTGATCTCAATGTCAGGTTTCGAATTACCGCATTAGATATCCAGTAAAATTTTCATAATTTTCTTATTTGAGATTATTGCATTCGCAATCGAGAAAGAAATTTAGTACATTTTATTATAATTTCGATATCGAAATCAGTTTTCTATACGATAGTTCATTTGACCACGAATGCGGTAATTTGGTGCCAGTAAATGATTTATAAAACTTAAATAACAATTACTGGGAAATTTTCTACAGCTAAGCTTATGTATTTTTCCTCCAAGTGTAAAAATTGACATAGAAATAAAAAAAAAACAACTGTGAATGGATTAAATTTAAAATGTTTACTTGTTTGTATTGTTTGAAAATAAAAGTTCTTGTGTACAAATAAACTGAAACACTTTGTTTTAAATCCTTTGTATCTTTTCTGAAAGAAAAAAAATCTCATTATCCTTGTGTTCCATGCACACAAAATAAGCAAATATGTATTATTTTGCAACACTTTATTTGTCTTCCTTTGTTTTTTTGTCGTACTTGCTGCAAATAAACGTGTAGTAAACTAAACACATCAGAAGTTAGTTACCATTTTACCACAATTTATTTATTTTTTCATTCTTTCAATTCTTTTCACAATATTTCTTCCTTTGCCATTTAATTTTTTTTTTTTTTCTTTTCCTCTCAATTCGTTTATAGTTTTTGTTTTTTAATGTTACATAAACACTACAAAATGTGTTTAGATTTTCATTTAACCATCTTGTGTATGTTTTAAATGAACACCAAACTACAAGAACAAAGTTCACACACAGACTCACACAAACGCAACAAAAAAAAAGAAAGAAAGAAATATGAGAAAGAGAGAAAAGGAAATAAAGCACAAAAATGAAAAAAAATATATGAGAAAAAAAAAACAGGAGTAACTCTAGTTATTTATACACACATCAGCGATGGGAAAAACAAAGTGTACCAACAAGTTGTACTTTTTCCTAAGTTTTTATAAGTTTCTGCACCAAGAGCATTTAAATCTATATTTTTGTCAAGTGTCTAATGTTTCTACATGTTGAACTTTGTTGGCTCATAGGAGCCAACAAAGTTCAACATTTCATATAATTATTTGTCATTAAAAGTGATAAAAGTAGAGTATAGAATATCAATCAGTGGATAGTTTGTTTTCGTAACCAATTCCATACGAATCGATTGAGAGCATAGAGTATGTTGACTTGATCAGATTCCACGAACAAGATTTGTTTAAGACGAAGTGGAAGATATATACAAATAAGTATATAAAAATAATATTGTCAATTTTAACTATAAAAGCTTTCAATTTCTAAAATGAAGTATACGATATACAACCTCTCAAAGAATCGAGGCATAGCCTAAGCTATGTATCTTGGTAAGCACTTCATTCATGTGTAGCTGATCTGATCAGATTTTTCAGGAGGAAATCTTAAATAATTCCACATCATCGCTTTTAATTTAGAGTTGTCTATGTAAACTAACCTACCTAGGAACTAATACTTAGAAGATATGTAACCTTATTTGTTTTAGTTTAGTCGCCCGAATGCCGCTATCGCTCTGTTGAGATTATTGCTTGTGTCTGTTTCTGCGTCACCATTTATTATTGATATACTGCTTAGATAGCAGAAGCTATCTATGTATTCAACTGGTTGACCTTGTGGCATGATGTTTTCTGTGCAAAATTGTTAATTTTCGTAACTTTGGTTTTCTGGATATTTATTTCCTGAATGGTTTCTTTGGAGGAGAATTGAACCTGGGATGCTCAGGTTTGTATTCTTTAACCACTACACTACCTGACCAGGATGGCATACCATTACATTTATTTATGGAATGCTCTAGGTAAATTCCTCA
Source organism: Calliphora vomitoria (assembly GCA_942486065.2). NCBI lineage: Eukaryota > Metazoa > Arthropoda > Insecta > Diptera > Calliphoridae > Calliphora > Calliphora vomitoria. Next base: position 67,424,338 of record OW818031.2, read on the forward strand.
TGTTAGGTTAGGTTAGGTTCCATGGGCAGCCGCTCCTCACGCAGCTCACTTGGGTCCATTCAAATATGATCCCATTGTGATAACCAAGGAATAGTCATCAGGGTATTTACAGTACTTCCGTTGACTCCAAATTAAACCAACCAGATTAACGGGTGAAGGAATAGATTCGTCTCAGATTCATCCTTGATAGCTCGTCCAAACATGATAGGAATGGAAATCCGAGGATGCGTTCCCTCAGGTTTGTCAGAGCCACACATTGGCAGAAAAGGTGATACACAGTCTCTTCCTCTTCCTCATTATGGCAGCTTCTACAGTAATCATTGTAACGTCCATTCTTCTAGCATGTGTCCCGATTAAACAGTGTTCTGTAATAAAGTAGACAATTAGACTTATTTGCTCACGACGGTAATCTATAAGTAGATTCGTCCTGCTGGCATCGTATGCGGGCAAGGTCGACCTCGCTGTATCACAGGAAGATTCTTTATTCCACTAGTTTTGTGCAGTCTCATATAGTTTCTGCTGAACAACCATCTTGCATTTAACAAGGGAAATACCTCCTCCTCACTCATTATCGCACCCCTTTAGGCCAAATCATCTGCTATACAATTACTCTGATTTCCATCGTGTCCAGGGACCCATATAAGCATTATCCTAGAATGCCTCTCTATCTCATTTAGAGATATCTGGCATTCCTCGGTTAACCTAGATGTTGTAAAGACACCCGCTATTCCGTTAACGGCAGCCTTGCTGTCAGTAAATATACATATATCACCAGATATTCGATAATACCTCAGCCAGTTGGATGCACGTTTAATGGCAGTAATTTCCGCCTGAAGAACAGTACAGATGTCAGGTAGCCCAAAGAAGGATTTAGGTCGGTGGAGTTTTCAATATAGAAAACTCCACCGACCCTATTACACCTGTTAGAGTCATCAGTGTATATCCGTATGACATCAGCAGGGGGGAAGAGTCCGCGTTGCCATAAATCTCTATTCGGAATCATAATATGGAAATGCCTATCGAAAAAAGGTTTAGAAGAATGGTAATGTAATCCCAATTCCTACAATAGGACAAGCTACAACCCAGAAAATTATCTCGCAATATGAATTTGTTTTAACTTTATAATATTACCGAAATTGTGGTTATCTATCTACTTGGAGATTTGTGCTAAATATTTAGAGATCAACAATTTAAATAAAGATCGCCTGTATGGCTTTCACAGGAGACACTCTACGGAAGATTTCCTTGCCTTCATATATTAAATAAAATGAAGTCTCTGCATAATTCCAAGGTATTCTATGGAGTTTTTGCTGGTGCTCTTTTGTTGAAACATATTGCTTTTGGTGTTGGTGATAATTTTTCTCGATTTTCTCAGTGATCGCTCCGTATGAGTTTAGGGACACCACAAGGCTGCTTCCTTTCACCTAATACATTTCTTGTTATCTCTAAATTACTTTCTACGTCGAACTTCCAACTCTATCTATTATTTTGTAGATAATAAGTTGCAACATTTCCATACGTATTCATTCAATTATATTCCAAGTCTTTTGTACATATATTGGTGGAATGAGGAAAAACATGATGTTTTCCTAAATTATATGGCTATCTCTGAATGAAAGCTTGCGAATAGAGTTAATAGAGTCGATACAATATGTTGTATTTTATCATACAATCTCGCTATCAGGAATAAGAAATTATTGATGTTTTAGACTACAGTGTGATTTAAGTTTAGAAAGAAACATTAAAACTCCATATGATCTACTAACTATTTATAACGCCGATATTCAACAAAAATTTAATGACAACTCCCATATATGGCCTTGTACTTTAAAGGCTATTTTGAACACAAGAACTCATCCATTTAACTAATGAAAAATATTATTCTTCAGTTGTATCCATATGAGCAATAGACTTTCTAAAGAAGTCTTACAATTTACTGTTATAGTGCATCCTCAATATAGAAACATGATAGAGAAACATTTGGCGTACAAATAATTTCAAAAAATGGAAATGTTAACTGGACATTTGGTTCCTTTCGTTTGGGCCCTATCTGTTTTCAACAAACAGGCGGACGGCCATAGCTAGATGGTCTTAGAATCTTATGAGGATCCAGAATATAAATACTAATGTGGGTCTGAGACAACTACTTTTTATGAGTTACCAACGGAATGACAAAATCAATATACCCCCCAACTTGTTTGATGGTGGATGTAATGAATACCAAAAGAAATGCATACTAAATTGCTCAGTACTGAGCTAAAAAAGCTTAGTACGATAAATGATTCACTTCGCTCAATTGAGTGAATAGTTTAATTGAACTAGGTCGTTCGTGAACTACAAAACTCTAGACAATTCCACATCGAAGAATTGACAATACACCGCCATACATACGTCTTAGATTTGATTAAAGTTAACGGTGTAGAAAAAAATTACAGCATGACCCAAACCATTGTCGGGTTTTCAATGCCGTTTTATCTTCAGTGTATAAATGATATTCTATGGGTTACTTTCAAGATGATGTTAACCACTACGACCCATAGGATCTTTTGTGCAGTCTTAAAATATCATTATAACAGATTTAGGCTACGTATGAATCAAATTATTCATTCTCAGCATTACCTCAGATAAATTGGTGATACCTAAAACCACAATGTCCGGTCTATAATCCAGTAAGTATTCTCATGTCACCCTTTTCGAGCGATATCAACAATTGAGATCTACGTTTGGACAGAGTAATGAACTGTTTGGACTATCTAAGTCCTGGTAAGGACCCAAGAACGAATTCGTTCCGTAGTGTATCCACATGGGATGCCAAAGAACTGTTAAGGACCTATGAACGAGCGTGGCCTTCATGGCCATGTAGGTAACATTTGCGCACCTAGTTCATTCAGAGATGTCCAGCAGACCTCACTTCATGTGATGATAAGGCTCCTTAATCTCCTTCTTAAACATTCATTAGAGCATATAAGGATGGCGTAAATCTTCGCCTGAAATATTAATCGGAATGTACCCATTGGGATACCCCTTTGAAAATTGGGCCCTTAAATACCAGCCCCAGTGTCATCACCACACTTGATCGGCATTATCCAGCCCCAATGTCTGATTTATTCACTCATCGATTTAAGGAACATAAACTTCCTATGTAACACAAAAGTTGGTGACATATAGTCTGATACTGCAATACTAGGATGATATTAACCATGGAAATAGTACATCTGACTTCTGCATTTAAAAGGACTTCATTTAAAAGAATCAAGAATAAATAAGTACGCAGTGTTACTATATATGGTCTCTACTTTTTTCCATTTGTATGGCAAAAATATTAAAATTTAAAAAACGAATTAAATCGATCAGTTACTATATTTTTATCATCTATATTTGATTTATTATATTTACTATTTCATTTATTACCAAAAAAAGTACATTTTTACCATGTTTTCAACCCCGGCAAACACTACATATTTTTGTTTTTATATAGCTTTTGTATTAGCAGAAGAAAAAAAGTAAAAGAAAATTACTTTTTCTGTGAGTGCGAAAGTTCATATTGTATGCACACTCGTCCCTACATACAACCGACTCGTAAGTGTTGAAGAAAAACATGCAACATTGTTTTGCAAAAATTATTACCATAAAAATGGCAGTGATTTATTTGTGTTCAGTGAAAAGTTCCGTTTCCTTTTTTATCCACATCTTGTACTTTTGTATACGATAGGATATTTCATTCATTCGACGAACTATTGCTGTGAACACAGCACAACACAAAACAGAATAGAACCGAACAGAACAGAATAGAATAGAATACAACACACTCACTGCACTCAGCACTGTGCACACAGCAACTTAAGATGGTTTTGTTTTAGATTTTGTAATTTTTGTATTATTTCCTCATTACTTCTTTTATTTTTATTTTTTTGCTTGCAAGTTTGCACGAATGATTTTGTATTGCTCCTAAATAATGTTGGCTATGAAACAATTTTGCTGATTATATTGCTGGAATATTTAAGACACAGCTAACTGCCAGCACAACTGTTTAAGCTTAAATTAGTCTAAGAGGAAATCGAAAATGAGATATTTTTAAATTGCTATTTAGCAAAGGTATTATTTTACATAAAAATACCATAATTTTCCTAAACAATACAGAAGACTAATTGTGGTGCTTTTTATAGGCGAGAATAAGTTTTCTGGGATTGAGAGATTACAGTGTGTTGCAAGATAAAAAAATGTTTGGAATTTCAAGCACAAGCACTGTTGTAAAGGAGACAGTGCACAGTGGCACAGAATCAATATATTTTGGAAATAAATCTGCCATTTCTAAATGGCTGAACCGATTACATATGCGTAGCAGAAGAAATTGAGGACCCTCAGCAGTGTAGCTATGGGGTCTCAAATCAAAGAGTTTAATACATTCTTAAAGCTATCGATTAGGCCTATAAAATAACAAGGTGGCGTATGCATTTTATCTCTTATATTTCAAAATTTTTACAAGTTTTTGAACGATAATTTGGTCCCTGTAATTGTTTATATGATTGAGGTAACCATAATATGGTAAAGTTACGATTCACATGATTGTAGCAATCATATATATGATTGCAGGAAATAAGTATATGTTTGTGACAACTATTTTTATGATGAACTAAAACTAAACCCAAACAAAGAATTTACTCAAAAAAATCATACATTACTAATGCATTCTCACCACTTAGGTTTTTAACAACTGAGTTAGGTCTTTGACAGGAGAGTTTCCGATCTAAGTGTTCATCTCTATGTTTAAAACTGATTTTTTTTTTTTTTTGTGTTCCTCATTATTTGATTCTCCACATAAAGTTTATAAATTATTTGTGTAATTTGTTTCATTGAAAAATTTTGTTATTTGTTTTTTAATATGTATGTTTCCAAAAACACATGTATTTTAGTTTCCCAAATCCGTTTGTTGACATCAATTACTTACGCCATGAACAAAAAGTTTTACCACCATAAAAAAACCAATAAAAAATTTTTGTCTGCTATTTTTTATTTAGTTTTTATTTGAAAAACATAGAAAATGTTTTAGACAATAAATCATAACAATAGTTTTAATTTGCAAACACAAATAATGCAATCAATGAAATAGTTTAACTTGGTATTTATAAAATAGTTTTATAGTTTTATTATGTTTAACAGACAGATTTATTTGGGCATTTTTAGTTTTGGTTTAATTAATTTATGGTTTTTTTGTTTTGAAGCAGAAGTTCCCTAATTGGAAATGCAAACTTATTTTTTGAAAAATCATGGAATTGTTTTAGGTTTTTATAATTTTTTATTATTATAAATGGATCTGACCATATTTAACAATTTTAAATTGTTTTGTTTCTTAGCATACAGCGTTATGTTATTGGGTCATGACCCATTGTTATATCCTTCATATAGATATTACAAATAAAATAGGAATATGGCAAAAGACACTACCAATCATTAAGTCACCTAATTTCCTATTGGAGCCTCCCATGTCTAACTTGGTCCGGAGATTCCTTTTCGCTTTATAGTCCACCTTTATTTCTCAGGACTGATCAGTACATCCAGAAATCTACCCACCTTACATCATATAGCAGTGACTGATAGGTGACTTAACCTAACTCATCCACACTCCTAAATCCATTTACGAACCATGACTCTCGATTTCACCTTCTTATCCTTTATATTGTTACGAATTTGCAATAGCGATTTGAATTTAACAGTCTGTAACGAGTGCCTACAGCATTCATCATGTTTATAAACACGTCCATCAGTAGAAGCTTCTACTTGTCCATTAAGAGCATTGTAGAAGATTCACGAAAGATGGTGCGTGTATAAATAGTGGCAGAGGTTGCAATCGTGAGTGAGTTTATCATAGGCGCTGTTAGAGTTAACATTAACTGTCTTGTACATTATAAAGTGTGTGTGCATTTCTACGAATTGATAAACGTGTATAAAGACTCTGAGTGACTATTTGAACTGTTGTTGTTGTACATTTTAAATAAATAAAGAGTTGTTACAAATTTTAAACTACTAAACGGCTTTTATTTGCAATCAAAAGTATCCGGTTTATTTAAAGGAAATAAACCAACGTTTTAAAAAGGTTACACCGTAACAATATTGTTGTATCCTAAAACCCAACAGAGCCTTGCGCTATAGAGTTATGTTAGCACACTGAGGACTCTCCTATAACCGTCCACTATATAGAATTTAATCCTACTAGACATCAAATTCCTTTAAGGCCGCCTGACTGTCGTCCTATACGATTCGTTCATACATCATTTTGCAATCGGACCAGTAGTTTAGAAATTTCAGATTTATTACCACTTTTTTGTGATTGACCCCACTTTTAAAACAAACACAAACATGGTTGATAGTTCCGAGAGTGTTCTATGAATTGGCAAAAGCTTTATTTTTAAGAATTTTTTGAAATTTTCAACTTTAAACCAACATATCTTGAATAGCGTGAACAGTTTTAGCATTCTTAAGTATCGACGTATACAACTACAAAATGACGTTCGTGTCATAAGACAAAAATTTTTAAAAATATTTTTAGTCAAATTTTCCCAAATTTAAATTTCTCTCATATATACCTTGCTATCTATGTAAATAGTTAAGTATTTCGCCTCTCCAGCAAGTTATGTGCCAAATGTCGTCATTTTAAATACCTCCTCAAAAGATTTAACAAGCAATTTTGCTGATTGAATAAAGCATTGTTATGTGATGATGCCAGCAAAAATGTCCATTACAAAGTAATAAATTAAAATGCTGAATTCATGCACTTCTCTAATTACACAATAAGATATTAACCCATTATATGTTCTTGGAGTCAAGTTCTTAACACAATCGCTTGTAAATATATCATTACTTTAACATCACTTAAACTAGTTACAAGTGATGACTTAAATAACATATTGATAGATAGGTAGTAAAAACTGAATATTCTCAAGCAAATATCAAAAAAATTGGTATATAACAGATAATAAATAGGATAAAATTATAAGGATACTCTAATATTTTTATCCTACAACTTGCCTTTACGTTCATAATAGTAAAAGGTAACTTTAAGTATTAGAAAAAGGTAGCTTTAAAGTTACCTTTCACTATTACGAGCATAAAGGCAAGTTGTAATGATGGCCCTAAGTAATATTGAATAGCTTGAAATTGAGTAATTGCAAGTTTGTTTTGGAATTGTTTTTGCTGGATAGTTTTTTGTAATAGAGGTTAGTACATTTACTAACACAAAGTTTACATCTGATTTTGAGTTGATTTTGTAAAATCTATTGTTATTTATTGTTCACACTATTATCATTGACATTGTATAGAACAACTTTTGTTTGGTGGTTTTACGATAAAGTTTCGTAAAACAAAAACCATTTAAAAAAGGTTTTAAAAATTTAGTAGCTTAAAACAAAATGTGTAACAAGTGGTTTTAGATGTGATGTATGTAAGTAGTGTGCAAATATTTAGCAGTTTTCTATTGTATCAAAGATACTGTTATGAAATCTGCAAATCAATTAGATGTTTAAATTTAGAAACATGTATTTTATAGTTATTATATTAAATATTAAATTTAATTTTTAATATTAAAAACAAAAACTGGAAATAATTAAATTATTTTTCGATATTTAATTTTGAATAAGTAACCGTTCGATTGCTCACTCATCGGAGGGTTAAGAACTAATATTCTTATGATCAATTCCGGGATGACATTTGTATGGAGGCTGGGTGAAATCATGGTTGGATATTGCCCACTTTCAATACCAAACAAACCTTATCAATAGAGAGTATTTTCAACAGATTCAAGCTGGCAATTATCCAAGGTATAATTAACAGGAATGCAATTACTTCCTTCAAATCGCATAAGTATACATTTTTAAAAATTTAATTTCAATCAGTTTTTACCAGGAAAATATGTTGTTGTGATCGGCTTAGAGATATAAATGATCCATATATTGAGAGAAGCTACATTATAATGTTGCAAAAATGTAAAACTTACGAAAGATTATTGATGAACAGGGAGAAGAAGATTGTCACAAGATCTTGGTTAAGCGTATCATTCATGTTTTGCCTCATTGCCCCAATCTCTATAATTGAATGCATATTAATGGCAAATGTTGCTGTAGTAGATAGGGTTGCTAGTTTGACGTAGAAGGTCATTTATAAAGATAAGAAATAGAATAGGAGAAAAGATATATAGATGATGATTCATGTTACATGTAATCTATATATTGTTATGATTTTGCAATAGCGATTTGAATTTAATGGTCTGTAACGACTGCCTGCGGCATTCATCATGCGTATAAACACGTCCATCAGTAGAAGCTTCTACTTATCAACAATGTTGATAGCATGCGGTTATTAGCATTGTTTATAAGTATGGCAACACTAAATGTTTAAGCTGCTAAAATTGACATCGAAAGCTCTAGAATTCGAACATACTAGATGTCCGTTAAGAGCATTGTAGAAGATTCCCGAAAGATGGCGTATATATAAATAGTGGCAGAGGTTGCAGTCGTGAGGGAGTTTATCATAGGCGATGTTAGAGTTAACATCAATTGTCTTGTCTTAAAATAAAAGCTAGTGTTTACATAAAATATATCCATAGTTACTTGTATATGAGTTTTTGTCTTCGTAGGTTACCGTTAACATATTCGCAGGTATGACAAAAAAAATTTAATTTTTTTAACGGCAGTTTCAAAACTCCATTTTCAAGTTTTTAAAAATTTTTTGATTATCACATTAGGATTTATTCAGAATATAAAAATGTGAAAATAGGATGTCAATACCTACTACAGTTCTTCCGTATTTACGATTTAAATTTTGCGATTTTCGGGAAAAATTAATTTGTTGGCCATATTTTGGCGAATGATACCAATTTCCTTACTGTTATGAATTTTATGTTAAACCTATACAGAATATTATAGGACATATAATTTTAAATATACTCTGAAAGTTTTACTAAAAGCGGACAACGTTAACCCTTAAATCGTGAAGCTCAAAAGTTAAATTTTTCAATATTTGGAATTTCTAAATGAATGATAGCGATTTATTATATATTTTTGTGCTGATTTTAATGAAAGTTGTGAAAAATATACCTTAAGGTCTTTAATTTATAATAACAGTGCAAAAATTGACACTTTGTGTCCAAATGACAAGTAAATGGAGAGTCGGAAATTAGAAAGCAAAAATGTTGTTAAATCAAGCAAGTCCTTCAAAGAAATTTTTTCCATTTCCATTAGGACTTAGCTATATGTAAAATGTTGCAACTGACTAAACATATTGAGTTCACCATAATTTGGTCCCTCATAGTGAAAAAACAACTTTCATTTTGCTCTCATCTGCTGGTAATAGAATATTTAAGGCATGCAAAGTATTTTTACATTTTATCCTGTATTTTCATACTATTTTTTTCTCCTAAATGTTTAATTTGAATGTGTAAAATAACACAAAATACTTTTAATCGGTTTTTTTGTTTTGTATTGTAAAAAAAATGCGAACAAAAAGAATTTGCAATTAGCGGAAAAAGTAATTGTAAATGGTTTGTTTTAGTTTTGTTTTCGCAACACATTAAGGAAAAGATTGAAACATTGTATTGAAAAGAATTTGAAGAAATTTAGTGGTTTTGTAGGTTGTAGTTAGATTTCTAAATATGTATGTATATACTTCAATTAGGTCTTTTTGAGAATAACAATATAGCAACTAAATCGAATAAAATAAATCTAATTTGGTAAGGAAATAGGTGCATTTTAAAGGTTTGATAATCTTTCTGAAATTATGGTTTTATTAAATAATGGAAATTAATTTTAATTTTTATTTTTAAATACAGAAGAAACTTTTTTTTAATATTTTACTAATTATTTTCAACTTCTCATTGTTATAAGCAGTTTAAGGCATTAATTTTTATAATAAAAATATTAATTTAAACACAAATACAGAAATATATTTACCAAATACACACACACATCTACATATACTTTATACACTATCAACATATCAATTAATTAATATAATGTACAACACCTGTATACTCTCATACACATAGCAATAGTTAACGGTCACAGTTGCATTTTTAAAAAGGATTAAAGAAACAACAACTACAACAGAAAAAACCAATAAATGTATGGCCTGGAGTCCGAAATGATGTACAACATGCTTTTCGAATACACCGACACACACACACACACACACTCACTCACGCACTTGTCAAATGGGAAATACATGTACACACTAGCGTATGTGTGTAAATGCCTAAAAGTATACATGCATTAATTGAAATTTCATACGTGCACTGGGCATATAATTTAAGTGGATTGAAGTAAATAAAAAAATACACATTTCTGATTTTATTTAACTTTCAGTTTACATTAGAGTCAAATTATTTTCTTTAATTATAAACAGCTTATTTTCTACACACCTTAAACATTTAAATCTGATTTTTACAAGTTGAGAAGTTAAATCACTTTTAAATTGCAAACTAGTCCTAAAGAAAGAAGTTTACTGGTAAATCGTTCTAAATATTTCAATCCATTTCAAACGTTTCAAAATTTGGAAAAATTCGGCGTGACTTTTTTTGACCAGAGTACACATCTTGGATTCCACTATTTTCCACTAGCATTAGACAAAACTTAAACCACAATTATTTTGGGAAAATTTATTTTAAATGTTCTATTAATTTTATTATCCGAGCGTATGAGTGCTCTTAAATGCAACTGCTCTAAAAATATATTAATCATACGCCCTGTTAGTTTTATTTAGTTCCTTTCATACTACTGAGCGTATGAGTGCTCCTCAATTGAACGTCTCTAATAAATATCAACCATACGCATAGTGAAAAAATTTGAAAAAAAGTGAAAATCTGTAATTTCAAAACTGATGGTCCGATTATCAGTGTTGACTTTTTATATTGGTAATAATTCAGTAGCTCGGGAACTATTGGAGATATCTTGATGAAATTTCACATAATGAGGTGTTTTTGAATTGACTTGTGTTTAAATATGATTTCAATCACAATCTACTTTATTTTACTAGATTTTAATAATATTACCAATACAAAACTAAATCTACACATGATATTGAGAAAATTCCAAATGAAATTGTGAATTTCCATTTTAAATTGAGAACATTTTAATCAAAATTTAAAATATCAATATGAAATTGAGAAAATTCCAAATGAAATTGTGAATTTCCATTTTAAATTAAGAAAATTTTAATTGAAATTAAGAATTTCAACTTAAAATTGAGAAATTCCAAATGAAATTGAGAACATTTTATTTTACTTTACATAAATAATATACCATAGGGTATAGAATCTATGGATATAAGCGTTACTGAGAGGGAAAATACCAAAGTCTGTTGTCAAAAACCTAAGTCGTGAGAATGTATTAGTACATAGTTTTGAGGTTGTATTGGTGCCTTTTTAATTTTCACCAGACACACAGAGTTCTATAAATTTTTTTAAATTTTAATTTATTAAAATTTTCTTCTATTTTTAATGCCAAAAATTTAAATTAAATTCTACCACAAATAAAATTAAGTGTCAACAATTAATAACAAATATTTTTTTGTTTGAGCATAATTAACATGTTTCGGAAAAAAGTGCCCTGCAAAGTATTCAAAAAGTTTGCCAAATATTGTGTAGAAGTGTAATGAAGTGGTTCGGTCTGTATTTAGCCTATGCCATAGGGTAACATAGAGATATAAGTCTGTTGTCAAAAACCTAACTCTTGCAACAACAAAATACATGCTAGTCAATGTATTTTGTTGTTGTATCAGACATATGATTTGTTGTAGTTTTGTTTGACTAATCGGAGTGTCTCGTCTCTATGTATAATTCTCTATGTTATATACATTGTACATATGTATAAAAGTTTATTGACCAACCGGCATATCTTGCAATTCCAAAGCGCTTTGCAGGAATAGTGTTGTATGTTGTATAGCTTTACTGAAATCTCCAGTAGGTATACAAGACTTGGAATCCTTAATTAATTCTTCAAGATATAAAATCCACTGCTCTTCTGCATTAGGAGGATTTACGGTTGGTATATTCATTCTTGACTTCACAATATTATGATTTTGGACCAACTTATTTCAATAGGGTTAAGTATTGGTGAATAGGGACTCAATCATAAAACTGTTGCTGGAAAGTTGTCGTGGCAAGGGGAATTGTCACTTACCAGAACGAGTTCAGATAACTGATAGCCCAACTCTTGCCATCTATCAAGAACTCTTTTGACCCATTCCTTTGCGCTTTCGGCACTGAACGAACCTCTGCGATTTTACGTACAATACGTTCTGAGTCTGGAAATAAGGTATGTAATTTTCTCAATTTCAATTTGAAATTCTCAATTTCAATGAAAAATGGTGTAGTTCGAAACGAGATTTTGCCAATATCCTAAAAAATTAAGTAAATTTTTTATTGCAAGGAAAAAGAAGAAATTTAGTTTTAATTAGAATGTGTGTAATTTTTTGAGTCAGGGAAAAATAACCATATACGAACACCATTATGTGATAAAAGACCAAAAAGAAAATACCCGTGTCTCCCAGTTTTTTTAAAGTTCTTTGCGATTTTGATATTGAATATGATGTTTTTTTGATTTTATATGTTCACAATTTTTGTTCTTTATGACAAGGGCTACAACTTTGCCTCATACAGTCAATCGAAATTCCGAACTGTTTGCAAGATATGAGCCTGAGAAAATTATAATTTTTTGCAAAAATTACACCGAGGCCCCAAATCTTTGAGGGCCCATAAAAAAAGTGCATAACTTTTTGGTATTTTATCACGTAGTGGTGTCCGTATATGGTTATTTTTTTTTTCGTGTTGCACTGTGTTATTCGTATGTAATAGGATGTTTTAATAAACTTTTAATTGTTATAAATGTTATTACCCAGCAGGAAAAATTGGTAGGGCTTCACTTTGTAGGCATTCTAGAAGACCTGTTTACACATTCTATAAGATTCGATACACATTGCACTCTGTCTGTTCTCAGAAGACGTTCTAGCAGGGCTTTTCTTCTCCTTCTAAAAACCTTCATACACATTCACAACTGCATTGCAAAATCAAATGTGCTTGGTTATTCCTATATGTTGTCTCTCTATAATAAAATGTATTTTGCTCTCTTTATTATGAACCATTACATGAAAGCAGAAGAAGGAACAAAATCTTCTAAAATATTTAGTCTTTCATAAAATTTAATGTAATGAATTTTCCGGGCAGTATTTTTTTATATATAAAACTGAACACGTGATACTTTAAAGTCCATCCTTTAGGTTTTATGCCGAAATCATCAAGACAATTTCTTCCTAATAACCCTCTTTAAAGCATGCTTCAGCAGATCTTTAACGGAAGACCTTTTTAATATGACTTATTATGTAAGCCTTCTATCAGCGCTGTAACAGAAACGTATATGCAAGGCCTTGGCTACCAATAAGCCTCTACTGCATATTTTTTACTCTGGGTACAAGCTTAATCTGGCTATATCTCATGGACAAATTTTAACAATATTGTCATGAGATATAAACAACAAATTTGTACCAAATTGTCACGATTATAGGGTATTAACGTCTTCATGAGCTTTCTAGAGCCAAAATGAAATTTTATCACGACATTTTTGTAATTGCAATTTGGAATCTATGTCCAATTGATGAACATTTCTGTTTTACCTTATTGGTTTTGTCTATTTAAGAATTTTTTCTTCAATATTAATATTTATACAAACAATTTTTGAACATTTTAGTTTGAAAATAAATTTATTCGAGTAGTTATTCGATTATTCGGCAATTATGGATAGAATAATTATTTATTCTAAACTTTAAAATTTTATTCATTCGAATAAAATGTTTTTTCCTCGATTATTCGAATAATTTTTATTCGAATAACAATCGCTAAAAAATTACAAAAATATCTGTTTTTTTTAATTTAAATGAACATCAAATTTGACTTAGTACAAATTTGAAAACAATTCTTTTTCAAATTTTCGGATCTCATTAAAAACAGAAAATTGTCCCAGTTAAGGGCCTTGCAACCGCGTGTCCGTATAGTCTATATGGTCTAAATTGCAATACTTTCATTGCAATCTGACTATCCGTTTAGAAATAACAGATTTATACTATGCGCCGTAAAAGTTGCATTAAGTTCATGATTGAACACCCAAACGTATGAGTGCTCTTTAATTCAATTGCTCTGATAAATATAAATCATACGCCGTGAAAGTTTGATTAAGTTCCTTTCTAAAAAACATAACATTCTTCCAAATATCTATGTAGCTTAAAGTGTATAAAACAACCATCAATTTATTAAGACACAACTTACAGCTAATTAAATTTATTGCATACCCAACTGCTACTACATCCTTTGAAAATTTATAGAATGTATTTAATGTTTGTGTTTTTGTCTGTGTATGTATGGTTTTTGTTTTAAGTTTTCGTATTTGAGGTTAAATTAAACGTGTACAGTGCAGCACGAGTGCATTTACGGAAATAATGATATGTCACGTTCAATTGTACAAAATGAAAAATTAAATAAAAATTACTTCATTCCGGATAAATAAACACTATTCGGTACATAAACACAAAAAAAAAAACTTACCTGTACACACATTAAATGCAACTTAACTCGCACTCTTTATTTTGACTCAACGTACTTATGTGCTGTTTTATAGACATCAATTTCTTAAAATATTACAACTGAACTAATGACGATGAAACTTGCATTTGAATATTAAGGAACTCTACTTTGTGGATTTTGAAAATAATTATTAAATTATCCTTGTATATAAATGTAAATATCATATTTTGATTTTAAAATTTTTTTATTTCTTTAAAAATTTCAAGCTTGGAATATATAAAAAGGCTCATTATATGACCATTATTATATTTTCATTAGTGTTTTAGATTTACATTAATGTAAACTTTAAAATTTTGTTCTCATTCGAAACAATATTCCTAACTTTGTAACAAATTCACTTCAGCTTTTATTCAATACGGTGTCTCAAGTATTCGACCATACCTTAATCCACCATCATTACTCTTACATTATTTACCATCAGGTGTATTCATATGGCAAATGTAAACGTGCGAATGAATATAATTCTATATATACTGGCGGCAAGTAACAGTAATAATACTGTGAAAAGAGATAAAAAAAAAGTTATCCATTTTAATTAATTTCTGAATACTGACTGTTATTTTCAATTAAAAACAACTTGTTCATGAGGCAATTGTAGCAGTCGCTGTATTTGTATATGAGTAAATAATCTTATTTTAAATAGACTTTTTTTGTATAATACCCAATAAACTTTAAAACTTTTAGACAGAAAAAAATATTATTAACACTGCTAGTAACGCAGGCTAACGCAACTTTAATCTAGGGACTAGAGAATACTTTTCTAAATCCGAATCTGATCTCAGAATTTGACGTGGCATTCAATTCATTATAAAGATTTTTAAACATTTTTTATATATTTGTTTTAAAATTCAAAATACCACTAACCATAGAGAAAATAAACATAGAGCGGAAACTCTCTGTCAAATACCTAACTCAGTTGTCAAAAACCTAAGTGCTGAGAATGTATTAGTAAAAAAAACTATGTGAAAACAAAAACAACACTCGCATGTGTAACTTTTTTTGAGTAATTTTCGTGTTTGAGTTTTTTTTTTTCTAGTTTCCGCTCTATGTATATTATGTACTATTGAGTAATGCAAACGCGGAACTCACTCATTGCAAAAAATCTGAACCCATTAGATTGTTTCAAAGATGGTGTATAATTTCAGTATATTTGTTTTCGTAGTATGATTAGAAAAAAAGTATTTTCCATCGAAAATTGTGAGCATAACAATATTTTCCTTAGAAAATTGTGTATAATAGTATTAACCAAAGTAAAACAAGTAGTACGATCTCTATTTTTTAAAATTACTCTCTGACATATACGTGTAGTAATTTTAAAAAATAATAAGGGTCTATTAATAAGGTCTGTTCAACTAATCAGGTAATTGTTATTTGCTCCTTTGTACTGTCATACTGTGCTTGTAAAAAATTTTGTTTATGTTGGCTGGAGCTGTCAAAGACTGCCTTTCGCTTTTATGATTTTTAGGTTTGTTGTGGTATTTGCAGCAACAAACTTTAGTGAATTTGGCAGCTTGTGACTCTAAACAAGTGAAGAAAAAATAATCAGCTGTACTATCGACGTTTAGCTTGGTATGGTAGTCAACTGTTTTTGACAAGTTCAGTATAGTTTTACTCAAACAAAATTCTTTTTTTTTCCTTTTGTTTTTATATTGTTGTAGAGTTGCACAGACCTTATTAATATACCTTGCGTGTACCATATGAATTCAACACCCTTATGAGAGAATTAAACACATCAAAATACTTCGAATTTTAACCCGCAAACTTTAAAAATCTAAAAACTCAGAACAACCTTCAGAAACTAATTTGCAAATAAAGTTTAGGAACCAGGCGCAAAAAGGTGAAGAGTGCCTCAGGGCACTGTTGCCGGTTTAGGTGTAAAAAAACAATAAGATGTAAA
Source organism: Calliphora vomitoria (assembly GCA_942486065.2). Lineage (NCBI taxonomy): Eukaryota > Metazoa > Arthropoda > Insecta > Diptera > Calliphoridae > Calliphora > Calliphora vomitoria. The sequence continues at coordinate 67,440,855 of OW818031.2, forward strand.
CATTAATTATGATACGATTTTATTGAAAAACTAATGAAATATATACAAAAAGTAAGAAAATATGTTTTACTTTCTACTATGATACACATAAAAACAATATTTGGCATTTGAAAAGCACAAATGAAGATCGCATTTTGAGCAAACACACTGTGTTTCCGACTTTTTGCATAATTTGCACCATATTTTTTGTCTAACCAGATTGGAGAGTGGTCGATATTGTCATAATGGACGTCATTAACTGGATGTTTTGCTTTTTCGTCAACTTTAGAACTTCCTGGCTGTGGATTTTCTTGTGGAATACCAACTGATCATGAGTCAAAGCAGATAATTTAATCCGTCTGCGGTCTCTAGCTGACATTCATATGATTTTTTTATATAACAAACATAAAACAAAAAAGTAAAAAACTATACAATATAACACACCTACAAATTTAGCCGCAACCCTCAACAGTGCCCTGAGGCACCCCATAGTTTTTGCGTTCTCAACACACTTTTTGTTAATTGTTTAACATTTACAAATTCATAGACATAGAAAAAGAAATATTTCGAATAGATCGTACGACTAAAAGTAAGTAAAACTTTGATTTAAAAAAAAATCACACACAAAATTTCACTCAAAAAACAGCTGACAGAACAAAAACTAAACGTCAGAATGCATTTCGACCTTCGAGGGAAATGTTAACAACTAAACTAAAGTCACCGTCAAATTATAATTACTTTTTGAGATAATTGGTGTTTTGTAATGCCTGCATTGAGGCACTCTTGTGTGTTAGAGGGTTAACTTCGATTTTCCGATTATATAAAGGACAATCTTCCTTATTACACATTTTTTTTTTTTCTAAAACACGTTCATTTTGTACAAATGAAAAAAAAATTTTTTAATTAATTTTTTGACACTTAATTTAAATAATAGAACAGTGTTTAAATTGTTGGTATTGAAAATCAATTAAAATAAAATTTAAATTTTTATTACTAACACATATTTAGAGTTAGGTATTTTTTCACTACCATATGTTAAGAGTATGGATTTCAAAGAGTCGGACTACTGGTATATACTTTAGTATTAACTTTATTTTCTACAGAAAATGTTTTGTATAATTGTTTTACAAAAGAAGACAGTCTAATATTCCCAAACTAAACAACATTTATTTGAAAATAAAACATCCACATTTCTTTAGCTAGAATCAGTAACGCAAAAACATCCAAAAGTCAAATTAAGTCCCAATATACACAAGAAATAAATTAAAAAGGTTAAATGCGAAGATATAGTACTTATTAAGTCCTGTGGTTTATTACTACACTCAAGTAGATATGTGTGACTAATATTGTTTGTATAAGTTTATTAATTTAAATGATCTATGAAAACTCATCGACTTTTATTGCCACATCCTGAAACCAATGATATAACTTTCAGGACGGCAGGATCATTAATTTCATAAGACAAACATTTCATACCACTGTCACTATTATAACTTTCAGGTTTCTACTATCATCTAGGATCAAAGTACCATAAAGTGTCACCTTGGAAAAAATTAAAGTAAAAGTATGTTCTTAAAATAGAATAGCAAACATGAAACAGGTTTGTCCCCTTTTTACCCCTTAGAATTTGTGTGATTGGATATCCTTATCTTTTTTTAATATCAAATCTCCGGTTATGACCATCTTTTTGGACCATTTGTGGACATGTTGTAGAAATATTTATATTAATTGTCAGTAAAAAGTGAAATTAGAAAATAACATTTATTGGTCATTTTATTGAATAATAAATTTTTATAAAAAAGTACCAAAAAAGGATACCAAATTTCGAATTTCAAAAAAGTACCAAAAAAAATTCTACTTATTATTGTTCAGGGTCAGATGAGTTAAAAACTGTATTTCTTCTGGTAAAATTATAAGAAATGTTCTCAATTAAAATTAAAAATATCAAAATGGAATGTCTAAGAAAAAAATAAATTAAATTCCAGTTATAATGTCTAAAAACGAGCACAAATCAAACGAGCAGAAATATAAAGTGATAACATCCATAGTTTAACGTTGTAGAGGTAAATATTGACAAATCTCCCTAATAATTATACCTGGTTGATTGTGCCATGCTTTTTATTTTTCCAAACTTTTTGTATTTTTGAAAATATTTTTATATTGTTCTTTTATTTTACTAGTTATAGTTACTCGAAATGTATTCGAACCGAGCTTATTTGTTCAAAAATGTAATTTTCGTTTCCATATTCTAATTGTTCGCACGGTGCAGTTATAATATTGATATTTATGTACATATCGTCACCTAAAATGCAAAATAAAGTAACATCACTTTTCAAAAGGTTATAGGAGAAGCAAAAAACGTTATAAAATGAAAACTACTTGAGATGTTGAAACAAAATTTTCAAATCTGAACTACAATGAAACTAGAAATATATTTTATATAAAAAAAATTATTTTTTCAAAAAACACTTTATGCTATGTGTCTTACGTTTTTTTGAAAAAACGTATCATCAATATAAATTTTTATGAAAAAATAAAAACTTAAATCAATAAATTTTGGTTATTTTTGATAGTAAAAGCTTAAAATTTTTGTACAAATATTTAATATAATATAGTGAATCGTAATCAGTAATAATATCAATTTCGAATTTTTTGATGATACGTTGTTTTGCATTTTAGGTGACGATATGTATGTATAAAATTGTTTTTATTTTACCTTAATGTATAAAAACTTTAAACATTCACTCGTATACAGTAAAATGCATTATTTATTTTCCATAAGCTCATTAGTGCTTTTAAGTTAATAATATACAAATGATTAAAAACATACTTCTTTTACGTAAAATTTTACGTTGCCTTTGCAGAACACCTTTAGTTACAATTTACATCATCCATGAGTAATTAATCATTTCGCAATGTTAATGAATCTATTTATGGTGATTAAATTTATCTGCTGCTTAAGAGAGTAAGGCTAATAAGAGGATTTCAAAAGTTAAATACAAGTAAATCAATAATTATGATTCACGTATCTTATATACGCATTGATAATTTTTTTTTTTGCATAGATTGGAAAGTTGATTTCAATACAAAAATGAATGGATGGAAATCGTTATTTTGACTAACACCTACCTACCCCTTAACATCCACAATATAGATTGGTTATATAAGTACCATAGAGCCAATTCCGGGAAGATATTTGTATGAGGACTGTGAGAAATCATGGACCAATTTAACAGAGCTTGTCATTTTATCAAAAGAACCATGAGTGCAAAATTACATAATATTATCAGCAATATATTTAAAGCATTGCAGAGACAATCACATTTTGGTCCATAACTCTGGATCTACTTGAGCCGACTAAAAAGATTTGGCTTCTTTTCAGCCTACTAACTTTTATTAATACAAATTTTCATTCAATTCTGTTTAATATATTACTGTGTCTTATTGCTTTTCGCTTTGACAACAAAAGAATCTCAACTTCAAAGTTCTGAAACTCTTCATTTTTGTGTACAAGTGCCATTAACGATGCTACAGTCAAATTGAGTGCGTGGTACTTTGAAAAAAAAATGCGATAAAAAACATCAATTTTTTTTCGTGTCATCCCGGATGAATGTTTGTGTTTGACACAAACAAGCGGAAGTTGAGCTGCCATAAAAACAAAATGTTGCAAACACAATCATAGATTAAATGTAGATTAAAAACTACAACTAACACATCCAAATATACAAGAGTTCAAAATGGGGATGGTAAATTTGAAATACAAATTGTATCAAGAAAATAAAGTTTGGCGTATAAGGCCAAATATCAAATTGTATTATGATCGGTCTATAATTAGTCGTAGCTGCCATATAAGGCTCACTTCAGAAAATCATTCACGAAAATAAGTAAATTATTGAAATTTTTAAAGAAAAAGTTTTGTGCTTATTTACTCAGTGGAGGGTATTATATTTCTATACAGAAATCTGTATTTCTATACAAAAATCTAGCCAGTATCTGGCTGTATTTCTATACAGAAATCTAGCCAGTAGCTGGCTGTATTTCTATACAGAAATCTAGCCAGTAACTGGCTGTATTTCTATACAGAAATCTAGCCAGTAACTGGCTGTATTTCTATACAGAAATCTAGCCAGTAACTGGCTGTATTTCTATACAGAAATCTAGCCAGTAACTGGCTGTATTTCTATACAGAAATCTAGCCAGTAACTGGCTGTATTTCTATACAGAAATCTAGCCAGTAACTGGCTGTATTTCTATACAGAAATCTAGCCAGTAACTGGCTGTATTTCTATACAGAAATCTAGCCAGTAACTGGCTGTATTTCTATACAGAAATCTAGCCAGTAACTGGCTGTATTTCTATACAGAAATCTAGCCAGTAACTGGCTGTATTTCTATACAGAAATCTAGCCAGTAACTGGCTGTATTTCTATACAGAAATCTAGCCAGTAACTGGCTGTATTTCTATACAGAAATCTAGCCAGTAACTGGCTGTATTTCTATACAGAAATCTAGCCAGTAACTGGCTGTATTTCTATACAGAAATCTAGCCAGTAACTGGCTGTATTTCTATACAGAAATCTAGCCAGTAACTGGCTGTATTTCTATACAGAAATCTAGCCAGTAACTGGCTGTATTTCTATACAGAAATCTAGCCAGTAACTGGCTGTATTTCTATACAGAAATCTAGCCAGTAACTGGCTGTATTTCTATACAGAAATCTAGCCAGTAACTGGCTGTATTTCTATACAGAAATCTAGCCAGTAACTGGCTGTATTTCTATACAGAAATCTAGCCAGTAACTGGCTGTATTTCTTTACAGAAATCTAGCCAGTAACTGGCTGTATTTCTATACAGAAATCTAGCCAGTAACTGGCTGTATTTCTATACAGAAATCTAGCCAGTAACTGGCTGTATTTCTATACAGAAATCTAGCCAGTAACTGGCTGTATTTCTATACAGAAATCTAGCCAGTAACTGGCTGTATTTCTATACAGAAATCTAGCCAGTAACTGGCTGTATTTCTATACAGAAATCTAGCCAGTAACTGGCTGTATTTCTATACAGAAATCTAGCCAGTAACTGGCTGTATTTCTATACAGAAATCTAGCCAGTAACTGGCTGTATTTCTATACAGAAATCTAGCCAGTAACTGGCTGTATTTCTATACAGAAATCTAGCCAGTAACTGGCTGTATTTCTATACAGAAATGTAGCCAGTAGCTGGCTGTATTTCTATACAGAAATCTAGCCAGTAGCTGGCTGTATTTCTATACAGAAATCTAGCCAGTAGCTGGCTGTATTTCTATACTCGCTTTTTTTATAAATATTTTTATTGGTCTGGCTCACGACACTCCAACAATGGCTTCCTAGGATATGATAGTTCCGTATGATGCGTCACAGTGGGGTCAATTAGGAAAAATGTAGTAATAAATGTTTATTTTCTTTTCAGGAAATTTAATTAAATGGTCATCACCAACGTATTTTATAGCATTTTTTTAATATTTAAGAAACAAGCTCAAAACCGAAAAAAAAAATAAAACCAAAACCAGGGTTTTGAATTTTGTCGGTTTTTGAATACTCTAGTATAATTACATTATGAAAACAGTACCTTTGTACTTTTTGAATTGTTTGAATTTTATAAAGAAAAAAATGAATGTCGCAACATTGGGATGTAAGTTTGTTTTAAATGGATTTATTGTCTGGTCACATTTAAACAAACACATACTCAAAATTTATTAATACACATATATACACATACATATATATAAACCCTGTAGTTGGTGGAACGAGTACTAAACTAGTGACCTCACTAGTGAAATGGAATCAATACTGGTCACTAACGATATGAATACATAGATAACTTAGGGGAAGTCAAGGTAGTAGATAGTCCGTCTTCAACCGTTCAAAATATTACTCACTACATAGTATAGATTTAACAAGTCATAACGAATTCAAAGGCGTACCAAAGCCTTCGAAAGAACTGGCAAACCAACCGATGTACGTATGTATTTATTTATTTTTGTGGTACTTACATAAATCCATACATTCATAGTGTAGTGTTTTAATAGAGACATCTATGTACTCATACAAGTACGTAGTACGTACATCAAATAAACACATTGTCAAGTGGAACTGTAGCCACATGTCCTTGCCTGTCTATACTCGTCGTACCTGATCGTCATTGCTCTATTGAGTTTGTTGACTTCAACACGTTCAACATTTTGTACACTGTTCCACTATTTATTGCATTTTTAACTGCGACAACATTTTAAGCACACAGACACGACTACTTTAGTCTACTCGTATGTAGTTGGTTACTGGATTTAGTACTACCTGTCGCTGCAGTCGTATCCCAGCTGTGCTATGAGACTGTCCCTACTAGTGCAATGGGTCAATTGACCCTTTTGGTCCAAAGTAGTCAACGCATAGGATACACCGGTTACATGGAGTCAGTTACCTTAGTAGCTAAATACTGGATACTTGATCAGCTGCATAACTAGTTATTTTAACATGTACGGGTGGTAATTGACCTTAAATAGTCAGTTTTAAAGACATCTCATAAACACTCCAATGACCAAATACTTGTAAACAAACATTCCTCCGACAACTCTCCAATAGATTATTTCGGGTGGGTAAAATAACTACTTTTTAAAGAGCAGTATAAAATAAATGTTTAAAGTGACTACACTCTAGGTTACTTAGAGACACTAAAGGGAAAATCGACTTAACGCTAGCTTAACTTCTTGGGATGTCAATATACTAAAAGAAAATAAACTGTATGAGAATTATATCAAGACAATTTGTATAAAACCAGTTTGTACAAATTACTAACAAAAAAGTGCATTATAAAATAAACGTGAAAGTGACTACACTCTAGATTACTTAAAGATACTTAAGTGACAATTGTCTACATGAGATGTACAAAGTAACCAATTGACTTCTCTCTGCTCTACAAATAGCACATACGTATCAAATGAACCAAAATATTTGAGTCAGCGAAGTGAAAATACATTAATGACAATTACTGTCTATAAGGGATACATTGACTTCATGCTTAACTGCTGGGACATGTCCATCCACCAATACCACCACCAACTGCACTGCGTCAATCGTGTAACTGTATTCAATTGACCATTAGTGTCATGCTCCATTATGGTCAAATTGGTGATGGTGATGCGGTGGTCTATTTAATGAAAACTAAAGTGGTGTCAATTTGTCAACTGATAATTTAATACAATTTCCAAAAATTTTACAATAGACACTCACGAAGACTATCTTCAACGTATGTGGTTTAATGACTTAACATATTTATGGTAGATTTTACTTTAACATTAATTTTTATTTGCTTAAGCGACAAATGTTCCCTCTTTCTACCCCACAATAAACTTTAAATCTAAACAACAGCATTTTAAGCAGAATGCAAATAACCATTAAACATAATCTTTAACTTTTACATACTTATCATTACATTTTTACTCTTGTCTTTTATGACAATGTAGTCAAAAGGATAAATTCTATTTAGGATATTTATTGCTTTTGAACCAATATAATTTAAATTTTATTTAATACTAAATTGAACATGATTTGTTTTCTTACAGTTAATACCCTACATCGTGGATGGTAAGTGTTTTTAAATCATTCCATTTGTAATTTTTTATATTATTCATTTGCCACTCTATATATCTGTGCTAATTTTAGATAACGTTTGTTGCATTATAAACAAATTTAATTTAAATTCTTCTAAAATTATTTACTTGTACTAATAAATATATGAACTAAATTACATTTTTAAAAATCTATATGATTCATTTTGAAATTGATATTCATAAATCATCGTAATATATACGATTTTGTTAAATAAAAGTACAGGTTTGAAGATAAAACTGAATGGTGAAAGGCATTCACGATTCGTCTTAGCCAAATATAACACTCCAACTTGTTTAGGTTTAAAAATCCCTTCTGTAGTAAATTGTTTGTAAATTGAATTTATCATTATGTATACATAAAAATAAACAGTGAACGAAATTCAAATAAAGGCACCTTTTTCAATTATAAAGAAAACCTTTTTTATCACTGACAGTGTGTGGTAAAAACCCTTAAGCAGTCTTATTTTATTGGGTACATCTTCCTCTTTTTTGAAGCTATTCTAATGTACATCAGAGCATCATATTATTGTAATTAATTCAATTTAAGCTTAATTCATTAAATTCTTAAGTCGTAAATATTATTAGCTATTCAGTTCATACATCCATTCCCAATAATTAATTCTTTAGCTTCATTCAAAGACTGTTTTTTAAATAGAATTCTTTTATCATTGAATTAATTCATCATGGAATTCATTCAGCCTTTGAATGACTAAATTTTTGTCAATTCAATTCTAATACAAATTGTTCTTCATTCCGTTTTGTTTTGCTTTTAATCACTTACAATATTAATTGAAAAAAGTCCTTTTTGTTATAGATTTGAATTGAAGAAAATTTTAATAATTCAATATATTTTTTAAGCTAAATGTTTTGTAATGGATTTGATTTTATTAAAATGATTCAATAAGGAATAAATTCTACATTTGAAGTACAAAGGAATTAAGCCTATGAATTAATTCATTAATGGAATATTAAAGGGATACAATTTATTTTGATATATAAAATATAATTACTTATATATATTTAAATATCCCTTATCTTTAATATGCATATTAGCATTCATAGATTTTCTAAATATTAGTTACATAAATAATGACACAATTATCTGTTCCCTAGATATTGTTTTTATGTTAATATATATTTAAGTCAAAATATTGGTTAAATAAATTAATTGAAAATAAAGGTTACCTCCTTCCCAAGGCGGATTAATAAGGTGACCGCATAAGCTGATTCTTAGTTTATGTTTATATTTGTTATAAAAACTATCAACAACAATATTTTAATTCGCCTTGATTTTGACATTTCTGCTACATTTGAACAAAAACAAAATGCATGTTGCATAGGGTAACATAGAGACGAGACGAAATTGTCAAAAACCTAAGTCTGTTGTCAAAAACCTAACTCTTGCAACAACAAAATACATGCTAGTCAATGTATTTTGTTGTTGTATCAAACTTATAATTTGTTGTTTTTTTGTTTGACAAATCGTAGTGTCTCGTCTCTATGTATAATTCTCTATGGCATGTTGTTTTTGCCTTTTTGTATTTGTTGCCAAGACGCACTCACCTTGCTAATACGCCTTGCTTCGACTCACTCCTCCCATTGCTTAAATTTGTATTGTCCTAGAATTCAAATTTTTAAAAATCACCTTAGATAAAATTTTGGAGCCACAGTATTCACAGTGCGTATGAGTAATATATATATAAAGATCTTAATTTAAATTAATCATTCGCCATCAATAACATCATAATAATAAAAAGTAACAATACTGTCATATAAAAAAACTAATTTGGTTTTTTAGTGAATTTATCACATTTTAAGATTGTTTGAAAAAAATTTAAATTTTAGGTGGAGACAATTTTTAAAAGTGCAACTGAAAATAGCATGTGCATCATGAATGTTTTTTGATATTCTAATATTCACCCTCGATTGGTCCGCGTGGTCATGCAGAAAACTACCCATTGTCGTAGTCCGAATCTCCGATAAAGTAGGTCAAAGGCAGAGAAGATGTTCGACAGTTTCCTCCTCGTCTTCATCATGACAACTTCTACAAAAGCCATTAAAAGGAATGTTTAATCTCCTTGCATGCGCACCAATTAAGCAGTGCCTTTCTAGCATAGCTATCAGAATCCGTAGCCGATCCCGTGAGAGCCCCGTCAAAGATAGTCGTATACGGGCAGTGCAAGCTTCGATATCGAGCAAATAGTCAAATTATATCATCTGGTCTGAGCAGACTCATGAAGTTCGCTCTGTATAAGTGACTTACAGCATGAAAGCGCTGCACCAACCAAGTGAGCTTGCGTTGGCCAGTTCATCCGCGATAATATTGCCAGATACATAAGAGCGAGCCGGCACCCAGAATAACTCCAGGTTAAAATGTCTGGCCATCTCGTTAAGAGTCATTTGTTTATATGTGTGGGTAACTGAATGAAATATTTGTATTTTTACGCTCTTTTATTCACATTGGGGTTGTGTACGTGTAAATAGACGAACATCTTCGTAATCTGAACAATATGAACGCGCAGCACAGCTTTACACTGGTAATATGGTTGATGTTAACTATAAGAGCGGTTACGATACACTAACAAACAACTCGCTGTTACTATTTAAATACACAGTGCCAACTTCTAGAAGTCTCATGAATAAAATAACGGAAAAAACTAGAATGTTTTATTTCCGCAATGATCACCTAGATAGAGCTTTTAAAACCACTTCAAAGATAATGTTCTCATACTTACAAACAATGTTAATAAGAGCATGTTATCAACATTGTTTAGAAGTATAAGTGTGTACTGATGGAAATGGTCTGAAAAGTGATAATAAGTATATTTTTCACTGAATAACTTTTTTATGAACTTGATAAGTTTCATTATTACTGGCATTGAATAAACGAATAGAACGGAAGGAGAAAGTAATATCAATGGGAAAATTACTCTCTTTTCACACATTCTTATGAATTAGGTTTTTGACAACACACTTAGGTTTTTGGCTCTCAGTTACCTATCTAGTTGTCATCTATGATTACTGGCACGATTTTAGCACCAAAAATTAATTCAGGGATTGGAATCTTAAAACTTTTGAAAACTGTGTTTAATTAGAAATCAACAATCTTCTATATATATCTATATTTATAAAAATGAAATAGTTCATGTATGTAATGTCATCACGTGAGAACGGCTGAAGCGATTTGGATGATTTTTTTTATTCGATTTGAAATTTTCAGGAGATTTAAATTTTTTATATATTGCCTTCTTTTCACTTCTCATTTTTCTTAATAACATACATTTTTTGGAGAAACTTGAAGAACTAACATTAGTAAATAGCTACCGAGCGAAGCCGGGGCGGTCTGCTAGATATTAATAATTAATTTATTTAATTTAAACAAATGTAATATTAGGACTATTATACCTTTGCTTCAAACATATTTTAAAAAAAAGTTTTTTCTTTAAAACCATTATATTCAAAGAAAAATGTCTACCTTTAATAGAATTTTGCTTAGTGTAACATACATTAATATACATGAGTATGTATTAACATACATTTACGAGGGTAACAAATTATATAATGAAACTCGTCAAAACCCTTAGTATTTTATTGGAAGTAGATCTCAAAATATAAAAAATCTCTTAAATAACCCAACACTTATTAAAAAAATACCGGGATTTAGGAAATTATTTACGTTTGACCGTGATTGGAGTTCTTTACAGAGACATGAATGTTGTCTGAATCCTTATTGAAAGTCCTAATTAACATATCAACTGACATCTAACAACATTTATGGTTGTCAATTCTCATAATTTTAATGTTCACCGCCGTAGAAAACACAAACATATCAGTAAACAAAAAAAGCAGACGAAAAAAGTATGAATTTGTAAAGCCGATTTACAAAACCTAAAGTAAAACTCAAAATTATAGCACACTCAACTACAATTCAAATGATATTGAGCCCTAACAGAGAAAAATCTTAAGTGCAAAACACAATACTTTACAGGATAAGAATTTGTGTGATTCTTTGCATTTTTATTTCAATATTGAAGTTTAGTATAAAGTAAACAAATAAGGATGTGCACTTAATCTGAAACTGCTTTTGAAGCCAATATGATACACCTATGATATATTGTCAGTTGATGTAAATGATGATTATTTGCTATAATTTTCAACATCACATTGACACTATGTGCATGTAAGGAATTATTATATGTGTGAATATATTGATAAAGTAAAACCCTAAAGCTTATTTCTATGCAGTAAGCCTGTGTTCGTATCTTTTCATATACTTGAATGCATCTATTGAAGAAAATTCAATCAAATATTTGCTATTTTTAGTTTAGGAGACCAACTAACTTTATACTTGTGCTAATACTACTTGTACAAATTTGTTTAGATATAACCATGATACAGTAATTCTAGAAGGTAGAATCATTAGGGAGTGTTTTCAATATTTACCCCTACAATGTCAAACTATGATTTTAATTCACTTTTTATACCCTTCACCATGAGTAGCAAGGGTATTCTTATATAAGTTTGTCATTCCGTTTGTAATTCTACATTTTTCATTTGCAACCCCACAATGTATATATATTCTGGATCGTTGTAGATAACGGAGTCGTCTGACCATCTGTCCGTCTGTATGTTGAAATCAACTTTCCGTAGTCCCCAAACAATTTACTACATGCTTCATACATCAATATATCGGCTATAGACCCGGTTCGGTAGCTATTTTAAATCGAGAAAATCGGCCCACAATTGACTGAGATTCCTTAAAACCAAGACAATCTCTATTTTTATCTATATATGGATTACTTAGTCATTAATATACACAATATGTATATCCAAAGATAGATATTTCAAAAACCTTTTTTGCAACTGCGTATATAATTTTTTTTACCAAAAAAAAAATTTTTTTTCTTAACATTTTTTTCACTAATAATTTTAAATTTTTTTATTATTTTTTTTTTTTAAATTGCGAAAAATCCTTTTATGATTTGAATGATCTAAAATGTAAAATATAAATAGTTCTTAAGAATATCTACAAAAAATATACTGGAGGCAAGTACGTGGCCCCTCAAAGTTGGTCACCTCGGGTCTAAATTTTTTTTTAAAAATCGCCAAAAATCCATTTATGGTCCGAATGAGCTGACATTTAAAATATAGATAGTCCTTGATAGGCTTACATGTGTAGGTTATCTCTTTTAGTTGAAAAGATATTTGGGTTTATTTATTTTAATTTTGCTCGATCTTTTTTGGTTATTTTGACGTTCTACAACAACTTTTCAATGGTTGTGGTTTGCAAAGCGAGAGATAAAATACAATTTTCATCAAAGATAAGTAAAATAAATAAATTTATCATTAATAAAACGATTTTTTATGGAAATTTAGTTTTTTAAACGTCTGAAAAATGCAACTCTGAAAGTATCGAGAAAATATATTTGAGTATCGAGTACTCAAACAGTTAGTATTGACTACTCAACATCCAAGTACTCAATACTTTTACATCACTATGTCAAAGCAAAAATAGAAGAAGAAAATACTTTGTTTACCTTTTTCAATTTTGCATACATTTCTACACTTTTACACTTTAATTTAAAATTATTAATAAAATATGTTGGCTACAACAGGAAATGCATTAGCAGCTACAGCTGGTATACCAGATAAATCATGGCAACCAAATTTCGTAACACTAGAGACAACGTAAGTGTTATAAAAAAAACAACGAATTAACAAGTTTTTCATGTGTTTTACTTACAGCATGGGAGAAATCACAGTGGAATTGTATTGGAAACATGCTCCAAACACATGTCGGAATTTTGCCGAATTAGCTAGACGCGGCTATTACAATAATGTGGTGTTTCATCGCATCATAAGAGATTTTATGATACAAGGCGGTGATCCCACAGGTACCGGTCGTGGTGGTAGTTCTATATATGGCGGTGAGTTTGCCGATGAAATACATCCAGATTTGAAGCACACGGGAGCCGGCATTTTATCAATGGCAAATTCTGGGCCCAACACAAATGGTTCACAATTTTTTATAACTCTGGCACCCACCCAGTGGCTGGATGGCAAACATGCCATTTTTGGTAGGATATATGCCGGCATGCAGGTAGTTAAACGTATTGGTATGGCAGAAGTTGATAAAAATGATCGACCCGTAGATAGTGTGCGTATATTGAAAGCAAAAGTGGATAAAATATAGCTTCTTTGGAATAGATTTATTTAACTATAAGATTATGTTTTAAATAAATTTAAAATTAAATTAAAGGGCATAAAGGTTTGGTATTAATTTGATCTGTGGGCTCATCATCCAACTCCTATACGGTACTGTCTAACATATCGACTAGGCGCTTAATTTCTCGTCTGTGAAACAAATTTAAAATGTATTAGTGATTTTTAATTTTGAATTAAAGCATACTCACATTCGTAATCCCACTTTTTCTGTAGGTTGCATGGATTTGGTAATTTCTTCGGTCTTTGCCATTATGGTATACATGCACTTAATATTGGCATCCATGCTGTCGGTTAATTTATTAACAGCATTTTTATGTACCTCTACATTATCGGCCGTTATAGATGAAATGGAATGCAGCAGATTACACAAATTCTCCGTTAGATTATCCACTGATGTGGACAAATACTGAGCCTCAATTTCTATATCATTCAAAACATTGGCATCAATTTGTGGCAGTTGTGGCATTAGCAAAAATTGCCGTGTCATACCACCACCCGTGGATGTAGAAGGTGTGCTATGATGTGATGTAGTCTTGGTGTAGTCAAAGGAATCTGTTTTTCAGATACTTAAGTATTTTGTATCACATAATAAATTTTTAATATTTACCCTCTCTGCCCGGTGGACTGGTCAAACGCAACTTTTCTTCTAAATTCTCGGCCACAAAATGTCTCATTTGACCGTCCGTATTATCTGCACCTTCCAACTCATATGGTATGGCATCACTTAGCAAACTTTGTGGTCGTTTAGGTGTTTTATTACTATTGTCACAAGAGCTACTTTTCGAATTATCCTCTTCATCTTCCTCATCATCAATACTTTCATCTCTACCCGGCATTGGTCTGTTGGCTGTAGGTGTCAAATCATTTAATACACTATCTGGTACGGCTCCAGCATATTGAGCCAAAAATGGTATTTCCTTATAGGATGAAGCTACATCTGAGTTAGAATTGGTGGATGTTTTTCGTGACCTTGTGTTGGCTGCTTCGCGATTGGCTCGTTCTTCTTCAATTTCTTCATCGGTTAAGCCATAACGTGGTCTTATAGGTATATCTTGAGTACGCCTGGACATTTTTATCTTTTTTTGCAAATTTTATTAGAATTTAAGATTATTGTTTATTGATTTTTTTGGGTAAACAAAAGAATTGCATTTGTAATTAAATTGACAGCTGTTGTAATAAAAAGTAATCTAATATGAGTCACCCAGTTGTATGAAAAAATAAATAAGTGATGTCAAGTTTGCTGTTAAAAAAAAAACGGAAATTAAAAATTAAGATAATTTACAAAAATCAGCTATAAGGCACACTTGGTACACAGGTTCATACAACATTTGAAGTGGCTAAAAAATTTTAAATTCGATTTGATTCGTCTTTTATTGAGGTAAAATCGCTCAATTTCAGAAGTTCAATTGCTTCAGAGTTCCCTGAATTCTGCATTTTAGTTGTTGGCCCCGAAAATTAAGTTTTTATACTCAAGTTTATACTGATGCAATCAATTTATAATGAATTAATAAATTTTAATTTGCATGTGTATATCCAAAAGGATGTTATTCTTATGTTGTTGTTTCAAAAATTTAAACTAAATTTCGAAATTGTCTATTTTTTAAAATTTTTTCGCTTTAACAACCCAAGTAAAACACAATTCAATTACAATTAATTTCAAATATTATCTTTTTTATTTAATAAAGTTTTGTGATGATAAAACAAAATGTTTATGATTCTATCATACATTGCTACAGTTCACATATTTTATTTTCTTAGTTTTGTTATTATTGTTGTCTGATCATCTTCATTTGGATTAAGCATACAATTTTCGAATATTTTTTTTTTATACATTTTATATAAGAAGATTATTGTTAACTTAAATATATTTATAGGGATAAATACATACACTCGCACTATAATAATAAATAAAAAAAAAAACAAATATAATATAAATATTAAGCCAATATAAGATTCAAAGGAGAAATTTTAAGGAAAAAAATTTACAAAAATTTTAATAAAAACAAAAAAATTACTGAAATTGTGTAATACAGTTTGGAATTGGAATTTAAAAGTGCAATTTAAATTCATTAAATAATATAACAAAATACATACAGGTTAGTAAATTAATTTAATATGGAAAATATATATATATGTATATAAATATAAGAATTTGATCTTTTTTATGTTTAAATTTTTTGAATTAAGGACGTTTTATATTTATTTTATTTATTGTTTTGGATTTTTCTTTAATTCTGTTTTAAAACCTTCCTTTCAATTCTTTAACATTTAGTAAATACAAATAAATTTTTAATTATATTTTAGTTTTTTTCTTTCTAAATTGTTCATAAAAAAGGCCCAAATCTTGTTTCTTGTTACTTTTATAGATAAACACTCATATTTCCTTTCAATTTTTTGTTGCTTTGCACCAACTCTTAACGGAAAGTATAAAAATATGTATGGATGTAACTAACACCAGCTTTAATTTTTAAATTGCAAGACAATTATTAAGATAATAACTGCTAAAACTGCGGCCAAAATACCCAACATTATTAATTTCTTTTTGCGTAATTTATTCTAAAATTTTTAAGAAAAAATACAAATAAGAATAATTAAAAACAGTTAAGAATTTCAGACAAATAAATCTACCTTATAAGAACCAGCTAAACGTAGATTATCTGTGCCCTGAGATACATAAACGCTAGTTTGTTCAACAGATGATTCTATGGAATCGACAGTAAGACCTTGTTCGTAAACCATGGCTCCTAGTTTTTTATAGATCTCATTAACACCCACGATATTTTCCTAGAAACGATAATAAAATATATCTTGTAAGATTTTAAATCTTTTGAGTTAAATGTGTTTACCTCCAATTCTCTGATGGCTCTTTCTTGTTCTTCCAAAGCTTGTATATCAATATCTTCTTGCATTTGTGTTTGTTGTTGCTGTTGTGATTTACGACCAAAAAGATTGTCGTCGAAAAAGGAATTGTTGCTGCCATTTGAAGAATTTGTTGAGTTACCTGGCGGTTTTGCAATATTGTATTGATTTGCTCGAGCCTGGCGTACTTGGTTCTTTTCAATATCGACAGTTTTACGTTGAACGGCCTAAGATTATGCAAAATATATGAAAATATTATGATTTTGTAATTAAATAAATAACATTATTACTTCATTTACACATCAATGAATAGGTAATACATGTACATTTTAAATGTTAGATTATCTTGAGATAAATCAAGATTATGTATATTAAAATGACCTTTGGCGTTTAGTAAACTAAGTGTAATTAAAAGTTCCTTGCAAATTTGTTTCAATACATCGACTTTTCCGTTTAGTTAAGTTAGGTAGAATATAACTGAAAAATTTCATTGAATTTTAATATGCTTTGTACATTTTAAAATGCAAGTTCCCCTATGTAAAAGTAATTTCTACAATATTAATTTCTTTAGATTTAAAGATGTCCAAAAATAATTTACTTTATGAGGTTAATTTTGATCCCAATTTTACTATTAACAAGTAAGAGAGATATATTCGGCTGGGCCGAATCTTATATACCCTTCACCAAACTATACTTCAAAATAAAAATTTTAAATATTTTTAGGTAAACAAAATTAATTTTTTTTCCAGTTTTTTTTTTTAATTTTTTGAAAAAAAAAATTTTTTCGATTTTTTTTTAAATTTAAAAAACTTTTTTTTTAAAATTTAAATTTTTTTTTTTTTTTAATATTTAGCCAAAAAAACTTTTGTTGAAAAAAAAATTCGGGTTAAAAATTGTTTCCCGATTTTGACCCATTGTAGGTCCAACTTACTATGGTCTTATATACGTCGTTGAAAAGGTTTTTGAAATATCTATCATTAGATATCCATATTGTCTATATTAATGACTTAATAATCCAGATATAGGTCAAAAAATAGGTAAAAAATCGAGGTTGTCCTGGCTTTTTCCTTATATCTCAGCCATTTGTGGACCGATTTTGCTGATTTTAAATAGCAAACTTCTCGAAAGCATGTCTGACAGAATTATTCAAGATTTGGATCCCGAAGATATCTGGGGTCTTCAGAAAATTGATTTCAACAGACAGACAGACGGACAGACAGACAGACGGACATGGCTAAATCGACTCCGCTATCTATAAGGATCCAGAATATATATACTTTATAGGGTCGGAAAATTATATTGTGGAAATTACAAACGGAATGACAAATTTATATATACCCTTCTCACGAAGGTGAAGGGTATAAAAATTTGCAAAATCGCTTCATAATTCAATAAGTTTTCTAACAAAATATGTTTAAATGATATACAGTGACAGCACAATAGAAACTTTTTTGAAAACTGAAATTACGGAATATAGTTTTTAAAAAAGTTTCCATTAATATTTCCATAAATATTTCTAAGATATAATGGAAACTTTTAAGCTTCTGCAAAAAGGAAAACTAAAACCAAAATACTGTGTAACAAAACGAAGCAAGAAATTCACAAAAATTACTTCCCGGGAGGTTACCCATCTTAAATTGTAAATTAGTTCTAGCTTTTGATTCACTGTTAGCCGCAGGGCAAGTGAAGCTGGTCTTGGTGCTATCGCTCCAGAAAAATCATCGTTATTTCTAAAAAACGAACTGCTAGTATACAATTTGCCAAAGAACATTTAAACTGGTCGAGACAGAAATCGATGAATCCAAATACAATTTAAGAGACAGTGATGGGAGTACATTTGTAAGACAGCCGAAGGGAAAGAGGGAAGGAAAGATTCGAATCGGGTAGTAACAGAGTGGTTACAAACCAATGAGGTACATGTTTTTCAGTGGCCTGCCAAATTGTTAGATCTTAATCTCACAGAAAAACTTTAAATTATACAACGAAGAACAATTTAGCAGATGCTGTTATAAGGGATATAGAAATATTCCAAAGGACACGATTTATGGCTAAATGCATCATCGCTGTGAAGCAATAATAATAAACATGTAAGAGTGCTAATTCAGCTGTGCCGAATCGTACATACCCTTCAACAAAGTATAATTTAAGATTAATATTGAACAACATTTTGCGAATCGGTAGCCAACCTTGATTTTAGATAAATTATATGTTTGATAAAAGAAACTTTTTGATGAAAAACAAATTTGGTGAAAACATATATTTCAGGCAGAGATCGAAAATAACTCGTCCATATTCCAAAAATCCCAAATTGTGATTTATAATTTTGTGATAAAAATAAATCACTCAAAATAACAGTTATAAAATGATTTTTATTTACATGGTTTTGTATGACCTTTATTAGTTTTTGTTGTTTTTTAATGGTTTGATGTGAGACAAACAATTCAATTGTTCTTGATCTTAAAACTGTTACTTATCTTTTATTTGCATACAATCACATATTTTTTAGAAATTTTTAACAAATTATAGAAAAAATATGA
Source organism: Calliphora vomitoria (assembly GCA_942486065.2). Classification (NCBI taxonomy): domain Eukaryota; kingdom Metazoa; phylum Arthropoda; class Insecta; order Diptera; family Calliphoridae; genus Calliphora; species Calliphora vomitoria. Next base: position 67,460,099 of record OW818031.2, read on the forward strand.
TGAATAATAAAATTTAAAAAAAAAAAAAATTATTTTTGTGAAAAAGTATGTTACATTCAATGATTTATAAATTTAATATATTTAAGCGTTGAAATGCATCAAAAGAATTTCTGCGATTTATTTTTCATGTTCGCAAATAAAAGTCACAAGCTGATCTTTACGTAAAAAACGAATTATAAATCACTCATCTTGATTTTTTGTGTTTGTATCTTTTCTGTTTCTCTCAACCCCTAACCTAAAATGTTCTCTTATAAATCACTCTCTCAGTGATATAACACAAAAAATTATTTTTAAATGGCTGCGAATAAGAATTTACCATTGAAATGAAAATGAACCCGTTATTTTCGGTCTCTGATTTCAGGCATATGTGGGCAGATTTTCTCGATTTGAAATAGCAAATGAATCAGGACTATACCTGATATATTTATGTACCAAACATGTATGTTAGTTATTGGGAAGCTTCGGAAAGTTAATTTTAACAGACAGAAGGATATGGCTATATCGATAATGCTATATATTATGTATTTATATAGCGGTGTCGATATATGGGGTCGAAATGAAAAATGTAGAAATTACAAACGGAATGACTAAGTTATATACTGGATTACCATACCACTCGTGTTGATGTGTACAACAAGGGATAACCAACAAAGTACTGAGTCACAAAAAGGGTCAGACAATTTTTGTAAAAAATAAACCTAAGTTTCCATTGTTTTGTAATTCACGAAATATACTGCCTTACCTTACCACTCGTGGTGATGTGTACAACAGGGGATAACCAACAAAGTACTGAGTCACAAAAAGGGTCAGACAATTTTTGTAAAATATAAACCTAAGTTTCCATTGTTTTGTAATTCACGAAATACAAAAAAAATCTAATTTCTTTGGAATTTTTTGGGATAACGATATATTAATTGAATATTTGGAAAAGTTTCCACTGTATTGTTACACATTGTTTGTAAAATCGGTTCATAAGTAGCTGAATTATGAGTTTTCAAACAAAATAATACAATTTAAATTGGTTTACAGATAATATAAACATAGAATGGACAATTATTTTGTTTAATTATTTGTTAAGTATTAATTATTATGTACAAACCGAAAAAATATAAAAAAAGCTTCGGATATTTAAACGAAATTCTTCTTTGTCAACTGACTTTAGTTCCTCATTTTTTTATTAGCAACTAAGATTTTGGTAATTTATCTTTAATTTGCTATTTATTTAAACAATACTGTACATTATCAAAAGCACTGACCAAATAAGAAAAATAATAATAAAAATTGTATACAACTGTTATCATTTAAATACAAAACAAGGCAGAGAAAAAAATTTTTATCATGATAAATGGGAAAAATAAAGAATTAACAAAACAATTTTACATATAAACGTGTGTGTGTGTGTGAAATTAAAATCCAACTTGTTTTGTTTTCACTACGATGACTAATATTATTCAAACTGTGAATGTTAAATCGAATTTTAAGAATAAGATATAAACCAACCTGAAATGATGTTAAAGCAGCAGTAAATTCATCTACCAAACGATCTCTTTGTATTTTTAAATGACGTTCTTTACATTTGTCCACTTCTTTCAATTGGTTATTAGTATCGGAAACTAACTGATGGGTATAGGTCATAATTTGATGGCTAAAATGGTTTTGAAAACAATCTTTTAATAAGTACATTCTTTTGTATTTTTTTAAATAAGAAATAGGTACTAACAGTTGTTTTTTCAGATCGGGTGAATCCTGAGGTGTGTTGCACTGATTAACCATACGTTGCATAGTGGATACTTTTGAGACACAATGTTTATTATTATTTAAATCATAAAGTTAGTTTAGTAAATGAATATTAAACCTACCATTTTGTAAGATTTTTTGTATACTAGTGGCTATAGTTTGAGCCAATCTTTGAAAATCAATTTCACTCAAGGCTTGTGTGTTGGCACTTCCATTAATACCAACGCCACCACCTCCTCCTCCTCCACCGCCACCTCCTATGCCATTTTCCAAATGCTGTAAATCCATGCTTTCGTATGCGTTCAGTTTGATAGAATTTTTTCACCAATTAAAGGTATATTATTAATCTTATATCGCGGCTTTAATAAATTAGAGGGCGGCTCATGAACTGTAAAAGGAAATTAAATTTAACACTAAAGCAAGACCTTGTAATACGATTATGTACTCTTTTTTTCTGGCTGACTACACTTCACTTTTTTCGTTAAGATCTATTTATAAAACCATAAAACTCTTTGGTGATATTTTTTGGTAGACTAATTAACACACACTCTTAAATATTGTTTAACAATTTGTTTAAATTTATAATTTTCAAGTTTAACACGTATTTTGTTGGTTCAATATGTGGGTTCTTTCGAAATGTACAATCTTTTCACTGCGACCCTTTTGTGGTGGTGCACTACTTTTCTTTCTTGTCTGTTTTCTAAAAGTGACGTAGTTTTTTATTTTTCTTTCATCAAATTGTTATGCACAAACTTAATATTGCAATTATTTTATATATATTGATCTGAATTTTGTTGCGTGTAGCTATGTTTTTGTATTTTAATTAGCCTACTTGTTTTTTTTGTTTAACAATTCATTTAATTATAGCAAATTTTTTGTAAAAAAAAACATTTGTTTAATTACGCTACTATTTTTCCTTTATTTGCATTTTTATTTTGCACTGCCATTCGTTTATTAACTACACGAAAATATCAAAGACGAATCTACATTACAGGGTGTAGCGAAAATCCACAAAAAAAACTGTTATTTACACATATGTTAGCAATTAATCCCTTGAGAATCGGTCGATAACGGTTCTTTTTTCTCGTTCGAAATCTCGTTTCAATGGGAAAGTTTTTAAAGCATATATTTTATTACAGATGCTTTTTGATTAATCTATTTCTCAAAACAATTATAAATTTACATTATTATAAAATGTAGATCACATACAGTGAGTGACAATAAAAAACCATTGAAAAACCAAAATAATATCTGTGATAAATATTCAATTAGGAAACCAGCAGTTTCAAAAATTTTTAAATACATTTCGTAAGACGGGTACTATATAAACTCAACATTTGGAAAGAAGATCTCGTAAAATTTCTCCAATACAAGATAATTTAATAGCAAGCGAGTTTATGAAACTTCCAAAAAGGTTTTCAATAATCTAAATTTTAATGGGCCGATTATGGATTGCAACCGAACTTCAGTTGCCTAAATGGTATTAACATCAGTAATACAAACATACAATTTCTCAAATGACATTTAAACTGGTCGTGACAGAAATGGAATATTGTTGTATTTTCGGCTGAGTCCAACAATACAATTTAAGAGGCAACATTTTTAATACAGCCGAATGAAAAGAGACTGGACTGGGAAGTTGCGTTATTTTGCCAACGTTATTTCTTATGTTACTAACTGTTTCATATTCCATTTTAATTTAAACGAAGATTAAATACTTTATACGTATATTTGAATTGTCAGACTACTGCAACTACAACGACAATCCTATTGTCTAAATACAACCCTGTAATCATATATTGACATTTGAATTCGCTTTGATTTTTCTCAATTCCCTTTTGTTTTGGCATTTTATGATTAAAAAAATTACTGCAGCGAAGTTGGAGCAGTAGAAATTCGTTTTTTTCGTGACACATCTGATATTCGGTCGAGGTGTGGTTGTAAAAATTTAATAAATTCCAAATAAATATTAAATAAATAGCTAAATTTATTTAATAAGTTGATAAAATTTAACAAAAGTATTAAGTTAATATTGTAAAAAACATTATGGCTAACAGATTACCGGCTTGTGTGATTGATGTAGGCACCGGGTAAGTGTGTATGTTTTTTTTTTCAATAGTGCTTGCGAAAAAAAATAATGGGGGGTACAAGAAAAACATTTACATTTGTGGAAAAACTGGGACAGTGCAAACACCTAACAAGAAGCTCAATTGTAATTGATTTTTACTTTGTCATATTGTAGCTATACAAAATTGGGATTTGCTGGTAATAAAGAGCCACAATTTATTATACCATCGGCTATTGCTATCAAAGAGTCAGCCCGTGTGGGTGACACCAATACCAGACGTATTACAAAAGGTATTGAAGATTTAGATTTCTATATAGGCGATGAAGCCTTCGATGCCACTGGCTACTCCGTCAAGGTAAATTTACATTTTTCTAATGTTTTTGTTCATTTGATTGAAATGTATTTTATGATATTGATTATGACTAATCAATTGTTATCTTTAACTGCTATTCTTTTTTTTGGTATATATTTGTCATATTGTGTGTAATCGCTATTTATTTTTATACATTTATTATCTTTGTTTTCTTTTGATGTTTTGTTTCGTTATGTTGTTTGTGTGTAGTACCCAGTACGCCATGGTTTGGTGGAAGACTGGGATTTAATGGAACGTTTTCTGGAACAATGCATTTTTAAATACTTAAGAGCCGAACCTGAAGATCATCATTTTTTACTTACTGAACCTCCATTAAATACTCCCGAGAATCGAGAGTATACTGCTGAAATTATGTTTGAGACTTTTAATGTTCCTGGTCTTTATATCGCTGTGCAGGTATGTTTTAGCTGGATGTTATTATAAATATTAAAATACATGATTATTTTACATTTTGTATTGATATATTTTAAGGCCGTATTAGCATTGGCTGCCAGTTGGGCTTCCAGACCAGTTGAGGAACGTACCCTCACTGGCATTGTTGTTGATAGTGGAGATGGTGTTACTCATGTCATTCCAGTGGTAAGTATTCAATTTTGAAAAAAAATAAAACAAAAACAAATTAAAAAAAACTTTAATTTAAAATTTTCTTTTAATTTAGGCTGAAGGTTACGTTATTGGCTCATGCATTAAACATATACCAATTGCTGGTCGCAATATAACCTCCTTCATACAGAGCTTGTTGCGTGAACGTGAAGTTGGTATACCACCCGAACAAAGTTTAGAAACTGCCAAAGCTATTAAAGAAAAGCACTGCTACATTTGCCCCGACATTGCCAAAGAATTTGCTAAATATGACACGGAGCCAGGCAAATGGATACGTAACTATACGGGTATTAATTCGGTCACAAAATCACCATTCACTGTTGATGTGGGTTACGAACGATTTTTGGGTCCCGAAATTTTCTTTCATCCGGAATTCTCAAATCCAGACTTTACCATACCTTTGTCGGAAATTGTTGATAATGTCATACAGAATTGTCCAATTGATGTGAGACGACCATTGTACAATAATATTGTTTTAAGTGGTGGATCGACAATGTTTAAAGATTTCGGACGTCGTTTACAGCGTGATATCAAACGTTCGGTCGACACACGTTTGCGTATTAGTGAAAATCTATCGGAGGGTAGAATTAAGGTAATTTATATTGTGTTTAAATATGTTAATAAAACTAACTATCAATTATATTGAATATTTTTAGCCAAAACCCATTGATGTTCAAGTTATTACACATCATATGCAACGTTATGCTGTTTGGTTTGGTGGCAGTATGTTAGCTTCAACGGTAAGTAATTCATTAAATTGTTACCATATGTTTCTCATACTTTCATTTTCTTTGCAGCCTGAATTTTATCAAGTTTGTCATACAAAAGCTGCTTACGAAGAATATGGACCTGGTATTTGTCGTCACAATCCTGTTTTTGGTACCATGACATAATCACATTTTACACACGTATATTATTTATTTTACTGTGAATTGGTTTTTCTAACGTTAATTAAACTGATTTTCCTGCTTTTTAAAACCGTTTAACATTTGAAATAGTAACATCAATTGTTTCTTACTATTATTATTTTGTAATCAAAAATCTTTAATTTTTTTCTTTATTTTTTGTTTAAATAATTCTAACTTTTTTTATAAACAACCTTTTTTATATTCTAAACTAAGAATGTTGTCTTTTTTCTAGACAATTTTCGTAATTTTTATATTATGCATTTCTTCAGCCTGTTTATAAGTATTTTTTTTTTTTTTTTCTTAAATTTTATATTGTATACAAGTTTTTTTGTTTTAAATGAAACATTTAATTCGGCCAAAAGAATACAATTTTATAATGAAAGTTTTCCTCCCATATATAATTTGAATAATAAACGTTTTTTAAATCCTAAGCAAACAAAATTCATGTTTAAAAAATATATTAAAAAAATAAAAAATACCGACAGATTTAATCTGTTGAAATTACATTGGAAATCATTATTAAACATTTAGTTGGTTTTGCAAATTATGTATAAGATTGCTATTAAGTTAAGCTTGATTAAGAAGTAAGTAAGATTAACCCATTGGAAGATTATTATAAAAAAATACAATCTATTATTTAATTCAGGAACATTTCGTGCAAAATTTTACATTTCTAGTTTCATCAATGTGGAACAGCAGGATACAGATTATAAGAGTTAAAATCAAATGGATGAAATTCAATGGGTAACATTTTTGTTCTATGGATATTGTATATATAATTATTATGTGCTCTCTTACTACACTCAGGAACATATTTGGGTTGATTTAAAATAAATAAACAGGTATTACCAGAAAAAAGAGTTATGGTATATATAACATTGAGTTTATTTTATATGAGTTACTAATTTCCACATTTTTTATTTGCTACCGAATAAAGCCTGACTTGAATTCAACTTTACGAAGACCCCAAAAAACTTAAATTCATGATTGAAGCATCAATGTATCCGCAATAGTTCTGGTTCGGTCGCTATTTGAATTCGGGAATATCAGTCAACAAATGGCTGAGATATTAGAAAAAAAAAAAAAAACGGCATAATATTCGAAACGACAATGGGTCAAAATCGGGAAAAAAAATTTAAACCAACCAAACTAATTTTTAAGCAAAAAATTACAAATAACCCGATTTGTTGATCTATATATATCGATTACTAAGTCATGTACATAGATAATATGGATATCAAATAAAAGGCAAAGACCTTCTATCCCAAAAAATTTGTTTTTATCAATATTTATCTAAAAGATATATAAGATTCGGCACAATCGAACATAGTAGTAGTCGAAAATGAAAAGTTTTTGTTAAATTTGTATTATGATTAGGGTTCTAATTTTCTGAACTTTTTCATTATCGGCAAACAAATCTGTTCATTCTCGGGAACCTTTTAATACTAATTTAAACGAAAGACCAGTATTTTTTTCAAATAATCGGTCAAAATTCAATATTTTATTAAATGATTTAAGTTAAATCTGTAATGTCAGAATATATACCCAGCAAAAAAAATGTACGTAGTTCAAAGTGAATGTAATTTTATTGACTTCCTAGGAAAAAATTACATGACAAAGAAGTAGTTCAAGTGATGACGAATTTGAATGATTGCATAGAACCAATGCAAGTTCGATGAATTGACTACGTTTTTTCATTGCAGAAACACAATTATTGTTATATGCATTGCACATTTATTTCTAGCAATCGACATAAAGGAAAAAAATCGGAAAATTATTTTTTTTTCTTATATCAGCCATTTGTGGGCCGATTTTATATAACAACCGAACCCTCCCCCCTGATTCGATTCTAAAAGAAATCGTTTCGATTTACAATGTATTTAGCATACATTAAATTACGCAGTAACCGCCCAGGACAAAAGCCAATATATTAATGTATCAATCATGTTTGTTATTTGAGGGTTCGGATAGTTGATTTCAACAAACAGACGGACGTGACTATAACGACTCCGCTATCTATAACGACCCGGAATATATCCTTAGCTTAGTGTGCAAACGTAGTAAGTCTATCTTCAAAATTTGTATAGCGGACACAAAAACTTTGGTTTTAAAACTTTTTGAAAATTTTCAATTTGGTATAATTTAATAAAGATTTCGTGCAATTTCGTGACAATTATAGAAAAAAGGGTTAAAAACGTTAAAAAAATGACTACATTCGTTTTCTACCTTCTTTTAAAGGGAATGTCGTTCAAATTTCGAAAAAAAAAAAACAATCGATTCAGAGGGTTTGTTGTATTTGATTAAAATCTAATACTCTGGCGGAATCTGTCGGGTAAAAGTAAAACGTCACATAAACACTCCTCAAGTCTCATAAACATTTTTTTAATTGTTGTCCAATTTGGTGATATCGGTTACGAACGAACACTGATCTTTTATTAATATAGGTTTCATTAGATTTTTCGTAATAAACTTGCAGTTTTGAAACAAAGGTTCAGCTCCTTTTCCCACAATCAAAATTGGAAAGACTTTTTTTATTACATACTTAGCTGAAGGTTATATTAGATTCGCCATGTTTTTTTATTGTTTCCCATTGGGATAGCGTCCACTAACATCCTTAAAAAAGAAAAAAATTACTGATTGTAAGCGTAATAAATATGTACGTTTGTATTTATTAGTTTTAATTACCACACCAAATATAGAATTTTTATGTTGTTTATTCTTCTTTTTTTTATATATAAATATTGAATGCAGTTAAAAATAAAAATATGACTTTTTTTCTTTAATTTAAATATAATAATGTTCTACATTTAGAAGAGGAATATGTATATGTAGAGGTAAATATTTCATAATTTAACAAATTTTAAGTGGAAAATAGTTTAAACTTTAAAGTTTTTGTTTTACAATAATATTTTGATTTGGTGTAAAAATTGTATTGATTTTTGCATGATGTATAAGAATCTTTAAGAATTTTATAATAATTTGTATAAAGTGGGTAAATTTGTTGTGGGGTCACTTTATAAAATGGGTGAATAGCAGAGACTATTACATAAATTTGTTGCAGGTGTTTTTTTTAATTTGTTCTAAATAATATTAAGTGTTCATTAATTGCAAATTTGTTTCTTTGTTTTTTGTTCTTATAAAAAATTGGGATACGGTTACGTTTGTTGACACGGTTCATTAATAATTACGAAATCTTTTTTAAAGATTTGTATATAATTGTTTTAAAGACATACATTTAAAGCCATTACTTATCTTCAAGAATTTGTGTTTAGGGCAAAATATCTTAAGTATATTTATTCTTATGTAGATCTTGTTGGTTTTTAATCAAAATAATCACTTGTATCCTCATCGGTTGTATCATTTTCTTCATTTTCACCAGGTTGCAAGTGTTCAGAAGCCACACGGAAATTTTGCAAAAAATCACGCATAGCATCGACAATGTTTGTTAGAGACTGGGTTAATTCCCGATAAGAAGCACCTGCCTCGGTACCTTCAGCAGCACCTGAAATTAATCATAATTCTTAATAGATAATAATAAAACAGCTGTAGGGTGTTTTAAAGTTCGAGCAAAAAGTTGCCTTTTTGCACTTTGCCCTAAAGTTACATTTTTGCAATTATTTTTCAGGATGAGATTAGAGAAACCGTTAAAGAGGAACATTTTAAAAGTTTACAGATCAATTGAAAATGGCAATACGTATTTATATAAAAACCTTGATTACCAAAATACAATAATTACCTTCTACTGCGGCATTTTCCAAATTCATATTAAGAGCTTGCAAATGGCGATCAACTTCGGCCACTTCATCGTTTACTCTATTGCCGCCACCAGCCTGGGCAACTCGTGCAGCTGCTTGCTCAACATTAGCCACCACATTTTGTTGCTGCTGCTCAACGTTGGCATTGCCACCGCCAGCATTATTAAGGTTAAATGACGGCAACAGCGATTGGATAAACATTGAGACTGAATGATTGGTGGCTGCAGTTGGACTACTGGATGACGATTTTCTAAAAGTTTTCAAACCATTATATAACGATGTGATTTTGTTTTAAATGATTTTGAATACCTTTCATAGCAATTTACTGAATCTGCTGGCGGCAAGGGATCATACATCATAATAGCCTCCTTTTCTTTAGCCACAAAGGGTGCCAAGGGTACTTTCTCTTTGTAATCGGAGAGTATGACATGTCTTAATATGGGCCTGGGTGGCTGTACATAACGAGCAGATCTCTTTGCGCTATATTCTTGTACAACTTCATCCTTGCTGTCAATGCGATCCAGGGCAGTATTAACATTGCGCTCCAACCAAGGTAGCAGGTTGTTTTGGCGCCACACCACCTTGGCCCGGCATATATAAAGACAAACCAATTGATGAAGAGCAGGAGATTGACTGGACAAGGTATATGAAATTAAACTCTTTGTTAATTATAATTATATTACATTAACTTACCTTCCCGAAACTTCAGAATTGAAATAAGAACATCCCAAAACTCGTTTATCTGTTTGCACCGACAATTCATCTAACAAGGGTTTCAAAACACCCGGAAACATTAGCAAAGCATACTGTAAAGCATTATCCGCCTTTTCACATTCTAAATAAATACATACATTTATAAATACATACATTTATTTTAAATCATTTATACAATTTCGTATTTACTTACCTCCCTGTAGGCAATACAAAGCCAAGGCATAAGAATATGCCAAATTTGGTAGTTGTGATAGATTACGTATGGCATCGTATTCCTCATAGAATTTCACCAACCAACTATACTGCTTACTACGCAAAGCATAGTAGTCGACAATCAGGACCATAGCCAATGGATCGACATCAGGATTAAGACTTAAAATCAATTTTGAAATTTCAAATGCTGTACGACAACAGGCTCGGGCCTCTAAATATTGAGCGTGCTTAAAAAGCACGACAAACATAGCACGATTCTCTTGACGTTTGTAGTCCAGACGGCAATTACCATTGGTTAAGCTGAAACTAGGATGCAGTGATGATTCTAAAACCAAAACTGCTCTTTCTATCAGTTCACTGGCCAAAGAGAAATCTTCGGTCATTTTGCCTTTAAATTGAAATTGTTACTTATAAAATAATCTTTAATAAAAGCACTATTTAAATAACTTACACAATTCACTTAATTGTATTAGTGAATCCACATGATAGGGACATCTTCTTATAAGATTTATCAAAAAATCTGAATCGGTTCTTTCCAAAGCAGATAAAAATAGATTTTGTACACTCTGATAGTATGGACTGTGCTCGAAAGAGAACCATTGCACTTTATCAATGCCACTACTATAGCCAGTGGTAGATTGACTTGTGCCCGCATTATCTGGTGATTGTATTGGTCTCATTGTAATACTATTTTTTGTTATTGGTGGCCACGATTCTTTAGCTGTTACCATATATGTCGATTTTAAAGTCAACTTTTGACGGCCACGTTTATTCCTATATAGAGATATAAGTAAATGTAAAATCGCTTATCAATTTGATATAACTTACTCAATTTTTACAACTCTTTTGCCGAAAGTGCGGCGCATTTCATTTTGCGGATTTAGATTTTTTAGCTCAACAGCAAATAGGGATTTATCGATTTCAATACGTGGCGTTGTCAATTTGGGATTTTGTGTTGTGGCATCACATACTTTGTTAAGTAAAGGATCAATATCACTGATGTACTTATCGGTTAGCTGAAAATTATTTTTAATCGAGTAATAAATATATATATTAATTGCGTTTTTTGATCGTAACACTTCTAGTATTAAATTTTGAAGTTAAATTTTACAAAATGTTTCATTTCCAATATATAGAGCGCGACAGAGCGTTCGAATTCTATTAGAGTTTGACCAACTTTCGCCTTGAGCGCTAAAATACAGTTGCCGAAATAATCCAAATTAGCGTTACCGTTATCGCTTAACCGATTAGAATCGGTAACCAATCATGTTATTTCGCTAAAAGTTTTTTAGAGGTAACGGAAGCCAACCTTGAAACTTAATCACAAATCCATAATAAAAATTTATTGATTCAATAGAAATCAATCATGGTTTGGGTTCGGCTGAACTTTTGGATTGGGTCTAAAAAATCTAGAGATGGCTTTCGCCCGGACTTACCTCATTGTCTTCACTACTTATATGATTTCCCGTATATTTGGACTTCTTCTTGCGCTTCTTCTTTTTCTTCTTAGAGGCTGAGGGGCCAGCTGGCAAATTAGTAGCCGCTGAACCTTGTTCAGTTTCATTGTCATCTTCTTTAACTTCACTTTCAGAGAGACTTTGTTGATTCAGCTGAAATAACACAATAAAAAGAAAAATAAAATAAACATTAATATACTACAAAACGACATATGGATGTTTGACTAACCTAGTTTCATAACTAAATTTTTCTCTATAATATAAAAAAAAACCTAGAATAAATCTGAATTACTTGCTAAACCTTTAACAGGCAGCTACACAACCTACCAGCCACCCACACGGACCTTCTATTCACATTTTTTATAATTGCTTATAGTATACTTTAAACATTGATAACATTCTACATATTTCATACTATGGAAACTTACCAAATCAAAAAAGTTATTTTTCTTGGCTCGCTGAGTTTCCATTTCCTCATCATCACTTAGCTGATCATCATCTTCCTCATTTTGCTGCAATTCCAAATCACCACCTTGCAATTTCTTAAGAACTCTTGAAGACATTATGCTCCAATTGGCTTCTTTGCTTTCGGTGACGAACACAATTTGTTGTTGCTAATTATTTGGGTTTTATCAATCGATATTTTTGTGGCTAGCTTCTTGGCAAAATAAATTAAGGAGAAAAATGTTTATTTTGATTTTTTATATTGCAAATTCTCAAACTGATCAGACTTCGTGGTCCAAGAAGATAATAAAAATAGGCGAATAAAAAAAAGAAAAATATTTCTGTCGTCTGTCCTACATGGATGTTTTTTTGGTAGTAGTTGTAACGTTAATAAACAGGGTGCTACATACGAAATATATTTTGTTAAAACAGCAATTCCCTTATTTTTTTTTGACTGACCCGTTTCACATTAGGCAATTAGTTGCGCAAGTCTTCTGCGCAAATTTTTGTTTTTAGTGTCAAAGTAAGGTCGGCTTAAGGAGAAGAACATTTTTGGTTTGGTTTGTTTTTTCATTCATGTTTGCGAAAATGAGAAACATATTCGCGCAACTAAATCGCCTAATATGAAAGGGGTCATATGGAGTTCACGGTAACCCAAATTAAGTTATTGTACTCTAAACGAACCGTTTTTCATAAAATTCCTAAAATTTTTCAAAAACGTAAAAAAAGGTTTTGTGTTATCCTGTTACTTTTATTTATACATTCTTGTCAACTTCCATCTCCACGCGCAATTTTTATTTCTTAACATAAGAAATTTGTATTTTGTAATATATTTTTAGTGGCCTTTTCAGGCTCATTTAAATGAGAAATCTCTTAAAATCTTCTTCTTTACATCACAAAGTAATTTTATTGTGAAAATATTCGCAATCAATAATCAAATTCAGGACATTAATAAAATTAACTAGAAATTGGTATTAAACTGTGGTCAAGTTTGTTGGGTTACAAATAGTTTGTTGGGTTACAAATATTTGTATTTTATATATTTAAATATTAATTATACCTTAAACACCCTGTTATTTTTGACACAGCATTTTGTTGTTATTTTCTTGTTTACTTTTTGCATCTATCTTTCTCTGTTTTTGTTTTGGCGGGAATTCGTTGTGCAAAAATATGCGGCATGTGTGCGCCATATTTGTTTCAATTGTAAATAAGTGTTACCTAAGTTTGCCTACTTCGCATTGTTGATCTTCACATAATTATTAAAATACATCTAATTAAAAGCCGGCTAATTACAAAAATAATATAAAAGTGAAAAATATACAAAATAAAGTAGACTTTTATAAAAAATGTTCAACATATTTGGAAATATTTAAAGTTTTATAATTTCCGTACCATTTTTATACAACTTTGCAGAAACTCAGTTAAGCACGCTATTGCTGTCATTCGCATTTTCTATCTGTTTCTCTTTGTGTGTGCATCAGCGTACGATTTTGTGAAAATTTTGTCTACAAAGGAATTTTTAGTGGATAATTTGTTTAAATAATTTGTTGGCTTCAAGCCTTTCAGCAAAACTATAAAGAAAATCTGGCATTTTCTTGATTTACCACAAAATATTTTGAGTTTTATAGACTTTTTGAGACAAGAATAGAATATTACATTGCGAAAAAATAGTTGAACAAGCATCAACATGTCTAACATTGTGCTGGATAAGGAGACATTTTTGCGACGAATAAAACGTCTTTATGACGAATGGAATGTAAGTAAATTAGTTTTAATAATCTATAAAATCTTAATTTTAAGAAACAGTTTTCAATATCGTTACAAAAAAATTGTGAAATTCTTAAAGCATTTTACGAAAATTATAGGCCCATTTTCATTTCCCCTTGACGGTATGCATATGTATGTTTGTGTGTGTATTTTTATAAAATTTTTGTAAAATTAAATGATGCTGATAATTTTGTGCAAAATAACCCAACAAATCTATAGACTTATTATTAATTTTAAAGAAAATTCATGAATAGAAAAAAAAAAATACATGAGTTTTAAAATTGAAACCTTATAAAAATGAATGGTACAACAAAGACGCCTCTCTGGCTCTCATAAGAATTGAATCGCCACTTAGGTCCGACGACGAGTCTTATTAAAATAAATATTAATCTAAAACAAGTAAGGGTGTTATATTCGGCTTTTCGGAGGATGTCTCACATTTTGGTCTATAACTGTGGTTCCACTTGACCGATTATGCCCATTTCGGTACAACAAAGAATATTTGAGGAATATTTCATCGCACTATGTCCTTCCCTGTAGTCCCTATCGTGCATTCAACAGACAGACAGAGGACGGACATAGTTATATTATCTTAGAATTTTATAAGGACTCAGAATATTTATAGTTTTGTGGGTGTAAAATGAATATAAATCGATCATTTAAATTTTAATTAAGCGCCAAATTAATGTTGATGGTCCGTTCATTAAGAATTGAGCTACAAGTGAACAGTTGATTTTACCAAGAGTTGCTAGTTTGTAAGTTTAAAAATTTATGTTATTGTAATATAGGTGATATTTTTTCCATAAGTCTTACTAAATGAAGAATGAATAAAGTAATTAAAAATGTTTATTAATTTTTACAGTCTCCCACTATAAGCCATGATGATGCACTCAAAAACGTGGATTGTATTATGTCGGTGGTGGGTGTGGACGAAGACATAGTATATTCAAAATCCACAGCATTGCAAACCTGGCTTTTAGGCTATGAACTTACCGATACCATATCAATATTTGCTGCAGATGGAGTTTACTTTCTAACTGGCAAAAAGAAAATTGAATTTCTTAAACAAATCGAAAATTGTAAAATTGAGGGAGTTCCGGAAATTAAGCTGCTAACCAGAGATAGAGTAAGTAGTATTTTCTTTGTTTCTTTGTATATTAAACGACTTTAAATTAAATTTTAACCTAATGTTTTCGTTGCATAATTTTCTATTGTCAGAATGATAAGGATAAGGCAAATTTTGTTAAGCTCAAGGAAATTATGAAATCATCGAAGGGAGGTAAGAAATTGGGTGTTTTTAGTAAAGATGGTTTTCCCGGTGAGTTTTGCGAGTCTTGGAAATCTTCGTTGAAATCGGAATCATTTGAAAATGTTGACATAAGTGGAGCCATAGCGTACATAATGTGTCCAAAAGATGAACCAGAAATTAATAATATACGCAAAGCTTCCTTAGTGTCGGTGGATCTTTTTAACAAGTACTTAAAGGATCAAATTATGGATATTATAGATTCAGATAAGGTTTGTTACGAATTTTAACAAATTTAATTTAAACTTTATTAATTTCATTTAATTTGTATCTCCAATAGAAAGTCAAACACGCCAAATTGTCAGAAGGCGTTGAATCAGCCTTGACAGATAAGAAATATGTAACGGGTGTGGATTCCTCTTTGTTGGAAATGTGTTATCCCCCCATTATTCAATCGGGCGGCACATACAGTTTAAAATTTTCCGCCTTAAGTGATAAAAATCATTTACATTTTGGCGCCATTGTTTGCTCATTGGGTGCCCGTTATAAATCCTACTGTTCAAATATATCACGTACATTTTTGGTCAATCCCACCGAAGAAATGCAAGAAAACTACAATTTCTTGGTCAATGTACAAGAGGAGATATTGAAAATGCTTAAGCCAGGAGCAAAATTAAGTGACATTTATCAGCATGCAGCCAGCTATGTGAAAAAAGAGAAACCCAAACTGTTGGACAGTGTTACGAAAAACTTTGGTTTTGCCATGGGCATAGAATTTCGTGAGAACTCGATTATTATCGGACCCAAATGTCAGGCTGAAGTTAAAAAGAATATGGTTTTCAATGTCAACATAGGCATATCCAATCTTACTAATACAGAAGCCAGTGAAAAGGAGGCTAAAACCTATGCCCTGTTCATAGGTGATACTGTGTTAGTGGGTGATCAGGCACCAGCCAATATCATGACACCTTCAAAGAAAAAAATCAAAAATATTGGTATTTTCATTAAGGATGACAGTGAAGAAGAGGATGCCGATGAAAAGGAGGAAGTAAAAGAGGACAAAGGCACTGAAATTTTAGGCAGAAGTAAGCGTAATGCCGTTTTGGAAAATAAATTGCGTACCGAAACTAATACAGAAGAAAAGCGTAAACAGCATCAGAAAGAGTTGGCTCAATTACTCAATGAAAAAGCCAAGGAACGTTTATCGAAACAGGGTGATTCCAAGGAAGTGGAAAAGGTGCGTAAAAATACTGCCTCCTATAAGTCAATGAGCCAAATGCCCCGTGAACCTGAGGTAAAGGATTTGAAATTGTATGTGGACAAGAAATACGAGTCTGTTATTATGCCCATTTTTGGCATACCCGTGCCCTTCCACATTTCTACCATTAAAAATATTTCACAATCTGTGGAAGGTGAATACACATACTTACGTATTAATTTCTTTCATCCCGGAGCCACCATGGGTCGCAATGAGGGTGGCATTTACCCGAATCCAGATGCAACTTTTGTAAAAGAAGTGTAAGTAGTTTTAAACACTAACAAACATCGTTTATTATTAAATTAAAAAATATAATTTTTTCTTACAGTACTTATCGCAGCTCTAATGTTAAAGATCATGGTGAGGTTGTGGCCCCCTCATCAAATCTTAACAACGCTTTCCGTCTCATCAAAGATGTGCAAAAACGTTTTAAAACTCGCGAAGCCGAGGAACGCGAGAAAGAGGATCTTGTCAAACAAGACACTTTAGTACTTTCGCAAAACAAGGGTAATCCCAAGCTCAAGGATTTGTATATACGTCCAAATATTGTCACCAAACGTATGACTGGCAGTTTGGAGGCTCACACCAATGGCTTCCGCTACATATCCGTGCGTGGTGATAAAGTTGACATTCTGTACAACAACATTAAAAGCGCCTTCTTTCAACCTTGTGACAACGAAATGATTATTTTGTTACATTTTCATCTAAAGCATGCCATCATGTTTGGCAAAAAGAAACATGTCGATGTACAGTTCTACACAGAGGTTGGTGAAATCACCACCGATTTGGGTAAACATCAGCACATGCATGATCGCGATGATTTGGCTGCCGAGCAAGCGGAACGTGAGCTGAGGCACAAATTGAAGACAGCATTTAAGAGTTTTTGCGAGAAAGTGGAATCGATGACTAAACAACAGGTAGAATTCGATACACCATTCCGTGAACTGGGCTTCCCTGGTGCCCCCTTCCGTAGTACGGTTACCCTACAGCCTACCTCGGGCAGTTTGGTAAATCTTACTGAATGGCCACCATTTGTCATCACCCTGGATGATGTGGAATTGGTGCATTTTGAGCGTGTACAATTCCATTTGAGAAATTTTGATATGATTTTTGTATTCAAAGATTATAACCGTAAAGTGGCCATGGTTAATGCTATACCTATGAATCTACTGGATCATGTTAAGGAATGGTTGAAGTAAGTTTATTGTATTTCTTAATTTTAGCAAATATAATACTAATTAAATAAATGTCTGTTTTAATAAAGCTCTTGTGATATACGTTATACCGAGGGTATACAGTCCCTGAATTGGGCCAAGATTATGAAAACCATTACCGATGATCCTGAGGGCTTCTTTGAGCAGGGCGGTTGGTCTTTCTTAGATCCCGAATCTGGCAGTGAGGGCGAAGCTGAAGAGGCCGAGTCTGAAGAAGATGAGGTCTATGAACCCACTGATTTGGAATCTGATTTTGAATCTGATGAAGATTCCGAATACTCAGAAGCATCAGAAGATGAAAGTGGTGAAGATAGTGATGGTAAGTTGGTGATTTATTATATGTGGTTTTTGGATTTTTTATAATTTTTTGTTTTTCTAATTTTTCAGAACTTGGTTCTGATGAAGAATCTGGCAAAGATTGGTCGGATTTGGAACGTGAGGCTGCCGAAGAAGATCGTCATAATGAATACAGCGGCCCTGACCCAAAATCAAATGGCAAAACTCATTCTAAACATTCTAAAAGTTCAAAACACAGGTGAGTGCTATGTTTTAAATTATGTTATTTAATTTGTTACATTATGTATATGTTTTTGTGTTGTAATTGGTTTTTCATTCGATTTGATTTCACTGTGTTAAATATGATTTGTTTTTCAAACTTTAGTATGGGGTTTTTATAGAAATTTAAAAATAATTAAGTTTAGGATTTATTATTTATACAATTACAATTAACGATACCGTTAATTGAATAAATTTTCAGACTTAAGCTGAATTAGGAACATTTCTTTTTTATATGTAGTTTAAAGTCAAAAAATGTTTCAGAAACACATGGGTGAATTCAGCTTTATTGAAAATAAAGTATCCGAGTGTTAACTAATGAGTAACTAACTTTTTTTTATGTAAGTTCTCATAACTTGTTACATTTTTGTCATGATAAACTTCAAAATGGTAGTCAGGATATAATACCATATAATAATATAATAACCAAAAAATACAAACTTGCATAACGTATTGTAGAATACTTCTAATATCTGTGTCCGTATGGAATAATAGCATAAGTCGAAGAAATAAGTTTTGAAATATTCCCAGTTTTGTGTAATTTTTATTGTTTCTTACATATTACTTAACAAATTTATTAGACATCCAAGGTACAAGTTTTAAAAAAAAGTATTGATAAAAATAGAGAAGACTTGATACTTTTTCTACTTAAGAGCTATTTCGCTATCAATTCGCCATTATGTCGACTTAAGCTACTCTATCATATGACCACAGATATACTGTTACGTTTTTATATTTTTAAAAGCGGTGGTTTATTGACTTTAAATTAACCGCATTCTTTTAATTGCAAATAAAAGCGGCCAGTAGCTTTAACATATTTAACAACTTTTTATTTATTAAAATTTAAACGACAGTTTAATACACACACTTACACACTTTAAAAACACACTGGTAATACAGTTGACAGTTGACTGTTACTATTTATATACACAGTATCATCTTCTAGTGGTTTCATGAATTATCTAACGGAAAAACTCGAATAAACAATGTTAATAACATTGTTTATAAGTTTCTACCGATGTAAATGTTTATAAAATGTTCCAAGCTGCCGTTACAAACCGTTAAATTCAAATTGATAAATCAATTTCGTAACAATAAACTGAAAATCCGAGAAAACAAAAATCAAGGGATTTCCATTTAAAAAATCCCGGTCTGTTAGGGTTTTTAATCCTCGAAAATGGCTGGATTTGGAGAAACGGGCATTTCAGTTTGGCTCTCTATATTTATGACTATGATACCCTTGATTGAAGTTTTGATATGACCAGAAACCCAATTATGTTCCTAACGAAAAAATTCTTAATAAGTTGGTACGTGGGGTATTTACGCCAGGTGGTAAAGATAACAAAAAGATTCATATAACTAAAACTAATTAACATAACAAAATATAAAACATTGTTACAAAAGACACTTTACATTAGCTTCTTTTTGGATTTTTCTTGTGAATTTATACTATCAAAGTTAAACATTTTAAAGATGTACAATGTATTATTAAACTCCTTAATTTTGACGATAAGCGTAACAAATGTGCCCTCTAGATGCACATATCCTCCTCTTCTCTATATATATAAAAACAGCTAAAAATATATTTATTAGCGATCTTTTATTCTTTCACATTATTTATGATTTTAAAATTATAACTTGTTTTAAATCTAAAAAATATTTTCCTTTAAATTTATATTATTTCATTATTGAAAAGTTTGCTCTAAATTCTAAATTTTCACTTTAAAATTGTTCACCACTTGTTTAATTGCGAATACATATTACAAATTTTTTAACATTTTGTATTTGTCTTACAAAAGTCGCAGAGATCGAGCGATGCAAGAACAAAATCATAAGAAACATAGATCCTCAACACATACTTCGTCTTCAGCACATGCAACCATAAAGAAATCTTCAAAACACACGAACTCTAGTTCCGCCTCAGCACATAGGTTTGTGTAACTTTTTGATGTTTTAAAAACTTACAATAAAAACAAAAACATTCACTTACTCCTACTCTTTAAACACAATACACATCCTTGATTGGCCAAATAAAATAAACCCCCAAATTACAAACACAAATCCTCTATTTTTTGTTTAATGTTTAACCATCCATTCTCTTTTTTTTTTTTTTTTTTTTTAATTCAAACTCTTAAATTTTTGTTTTCTAAATAACAGCCCAACAAAATCTTCGCACAAGGACAAACATCACGATCGTAGTCGTGATAAACATCATTCCTCTTCGCACAAGGACAAGGATCGCGATAAGAGTCGCCATCATCACAGCAGCAGCCACAGTAGCAGTAGTCACAAACGTTCTCGTGATGACAGTCGAGACGGTGGTCATCATAAATCGAAAAAATCACGTCACTAAATTTTTCCTCATTTCTATGTAATTTTTATTCGCTAATAGCTCCCCACTCCCTTTTTCATTGTTTAATTGTAAATCTATTCTGTCAGTTTTAATGAATTAATATAAACTTTTTAAGTTTTGTCTATGTTTTCTATACGATTTATTCTTTATTTTGTTTAAATATACAAAATATTTATACGATTTTTTTTTTGATAATAAGGAATACGATTATTTTTCAAAAGTTTATTTCTTGTTAAAAGTAATAATAAGGCATTTTAATTCTTTGTTAATTGATTTTTCTATTAATATCCTCTCTTAACTTCTGTCATCCTTAAGAACATTTCTTCTTTTTTTTCTAAGAACATTTTATGATTACAAAAGAACAAAAACCTACAATAAAAAAAGAGAAAATTTATAAAAAAAAAAATCCAAAAACGTTATGTTTCATTGCGGTCATTTTAACATTCCCAAATATAAACAAAGATTTAAGCAAAGATTTCTATATAATAAACTAAAACTAAACTATCGGGCATGTTCTGACACTCGCATAACATTTGCAATTGTAACTTGAACTCGTAAGAGTTCTAGGCATAGAGAATTATACATAGAGACGAGACACTACGATTTTACAAACAAAAAAAAAAAAAAAAAACAAATTATAAGTTTGATACAACAACAAAATACATTGATTAGCATGTATTTGGTTGTAGCAAGAGTTAGGTTTTTGACAACAGACTTAGGTTTTTAACAATTACGCCTCGTGTCTAAAATTAAAAAGCTTTATAAGTTCCGTAAGAAACTTTTTTGCTAGAAGCAGTTTTTCGGACAAAAATAAAGCAAAAATTCAACATTTTCCGAATTTTCAAATTCAAGGTCGTTTATTGTACTCGTAAAATATATTGGTTGATACTATTGTCATATGATTTTCTAATTAATAGTTTTACTAACATAAAACTATTAATGAATTAGCCATAGATTGTGCCCGATATTATACATGTACTGGGACTGGAGATGATAAAATTTTGAAATTTAAATTTTCAAATGCGTATAACTATAATATATAAATAGCACACTATGTTTTTAGGCCTAATCAAGGGATTTAAGAATACCTTAAAATCTTTGATTTTAGACAAACCTTAATAGGAAAGCTTTTAAATTTGTTTACCATTTCTGTTCCAATTGGACTGGACCAAAGCGGTAATGTTGATTTCATCTGATTTACATTGGATACAGAAGTTTCAGTCGTTCTTAGGATCCTTTTAAAGTTCTAACAGAGAGTTTGAGCCTAATTCAGCAGACATACGGATACAGTGCTTCATACAAATTTGGTATTGACTTTCACATATAGGAATTAAGGTATTCAATTAATCGGGTTTCTGGTTTAATCGGTTAATCGAGCAAATAATTAATCGGGGTTTTGATTTAATCGGTTAATAATCGGTTAATTTTAAATTATTCAATTAACTGAATAATTTCTATTTTAATTTTAAATTGAAAATAAAACCACGAATTTTGTGTACTTATTTAAGCATTTCAACAAAAAAATAAATAATGGAAACTAAATATGGTATTTTAGATCCTTTTTATTTATAAATGTGAGTTTTTTAGGATTTTAGTGAGATATTCTGATATAATCTACTAAAAAAAGAATACGAAAGTTTTCCTTTTAATCGATTTTTCTTTGGTTTTAATAATACTTAAATTAGGACAAAATTCTCTTACTGATTGTGAATGTTGGAAAAATCGAAAGTAAAGCATGAGAAATACTATACAATTTCTCAGTTCATTGTTCAGTTTTTTTAAGCATATAAAATCCTCCATTATACCATTGGAAAATTTCCTTAAGTTCTGATAAAAGACTCGTTTCAGTAATGTCTACAGTTTTGTCTATATCATGACTTCCTCCAACTCATTAGGACAAATTTCATCATGGAACATTCTAGAAAAAAGGTCATTTCAAAATTCCTTAATTTAAGTTTTTGATCTATATTTAAAAAACTATTGCTAGAAGGGAATGTTCATAAGATAAGAAATATAAAGTACAAAAAAAATAAATTTCAGTTAATCGGTTAATCGACACAAATTAATCGGATTATTTGTTATTTGAAAATCGGCAATTTTAAATTATTCGAACAGTTAACAGACCAAAATTAATCGGTTAACCGATTAACGGTTAACCTATGATATGTCTTTTAAGCTGACTATTTGAGGTCAAGTAGCACCCGTACATGTTAAAATAACTAGTTATGTAACTTATCAAGTTGCCAGTTAGGTAGCTAGTAAGGTAACTGATGATATTTAACAAGTATGTGAATCCAATGCGTTGACTACTTTGTACCAGCTATTAGACAGTCTCATTGTAGTCAAAAAGGGTCAGGACTTAGGACATGCACGTGTTAAAATAACTAGTCACGTAGCTATTGAAGTAACTAGTTCCCACTCCTAGAACTGCTGGAGTAGTAGTATGTTATTTAAATTTTAATCAAAAGTAAGAATCTTCCTTTCTAGTCATTTTGTTCTATGGACCACATATTCTTTTTTGGATGGTATCATATTAAACTTATTTAAGAGAGAGTAAGGCGAGGGCTCTGTTGCCAGTCTTAACTTTTTGTATATTTATTGTAAATTAATTCACACTAAATAAATGATAGATAAAAAAATATTTAAGAGCCCTCGTAATGTTTATGATAAACGATTTATTTTAAGAAGCGAAGTGTTGCCCTTATCTTCGGATTAAACAAATTTAGTTCAACTTTATTTTTTATTACATAAGTTTGTAAAAATTTAAGTACATAGTAGAATCTATATAAGTATTTTTTGTGAAAACTACGCCCTTTTAAGTTTAGCACTAATACTACGATATTTTGTGGTATTTAAAATCTGTTTGGTGTCATCGCTTAAAGCATTCCCTCCCACATTTCCACTCGTAGATTTCCTTAGACCAAAGGGTCTCTTAACATCGAACATATTCCGTGTTTTGTTGATGGGAAAACGCATTTTGTTTTTCAACCACGTGGTAAATGCTCTCTCATTATCATGCATTTTGCGCATATCCGCTTCCGATGTCTTTACGGTATCGATCACTTTGCCACGTTGATTTTGTTGTAGTTTACGTTCTCGTTCCATTAATTGCTCCCTTGATAAACCATATTCCGAAATGTAGCCCGTGTAGTTGGGTAATTTTTGTTGGGTATTTTTAAATTCGCAACATGCCTTGTAGTGTAGTTTCAGATCGGTTACTTCGGGCGGGGGAATAAAGCGGCGATTGTTCGACGAGTGATGGTGCGAACAGGAGCCAATGGCGTTAGAGGATTTAGTTTTACGTCGAAAAGAAAAACGTTTGTTGAAAGGTAGTTTACGAGATTTAGTAGAGTGTGGTGAGCATTTGAGTGTTGATGAAGTTAAGGAGGTTTTATCGCAGGCCATATCGTCGGGTAGGTAGGAGGCTACTATAATTGACAGTTTATCATCCTCCTCATCCTCCTCATCCTCTTCATAGTATTCGGGGTTTGTTGAGGGAATTTTATCCTCGGTATCTGTGTCTTCATTTATGGATTCATTGCAATTATATTCCTGATTATCAGCTTCCTCGTCATTCGAATCGTTCTCATTGTCGGATATTAAAAGATTGGTTAGACTTTTGTTGTCTGACTCGTCGTCGTCTTCGGTATAATCAAATGTGATTTGTTTTAACATTTTACGTTGCACGGCACCGGGACTATCAAATTTCGTTACCACTGGATCTTCGAGTTTATCACTTTCCATATCCATTATAAGTATTTCCTCACATATTTCTTCCAGAATAATATTTTCATCAACACTTTCACATTTTGTTGGTGTTCCGGGGTGATTGTCAGCTTCTGTAACATTTTCATTTGATTCGTTATCCGTCATGTTTGTGTTAGACTGGTCTTCTTTTTCTTCCTCTTGGGATTGAGTTTCACAATTTTCATTAGTTTCAATTTCTTGCAGTGTCTCTTCTTCGGTTATAACATCTAATTTCTGTTCAATTTCAATTTCCTCATGATTTTCTTCACTATTTTCCTCTGAAGCCTTACCTAATTTGTCTTCCAACTCTTTTAGGTTTATACCATTTTGTGGTTCATACTCCTCTAAATTTGCTGCAAAACTAACTTTACGATTTTGTTGAGCTTCAGCCATTATTTCGTTTTCCCCTGCTACTTCCTCCATGCCGAATAGTTCTTTATTAGCTTCCTTAATTTTATCCACTATATTGTATTCATTGACAGGCTTTAGAACTAGGTACATATTTGGGAAAAACACCATTATTAGAGGAAAATTTGGTTTAATTTTTAATAGATTTATTTTTCATACTTACAATACACTTCACAATCATCGTCTGATTCCTGTTCTGTTTCATGTTGAACATTTGCCATGTCTAGAGTTTTTTAAACTGTATTAAAATTGTAACTGCGTGTTGACTCTTTTTGTAACAGACTTATAATTTGCAAATTAATATTAGTTTTGTACAGACAGACTACACGCGACTATCAACTATAGACATGCTTATTTAATAACGATACTCTACCGCAAAAAACGTTGATATGTAGAAACCAAAGCTCATGAATAGATTCAGATATATACGAGCTTTTATATTTCTGTTTTGATAAGGAGGGAGATCGAAAAATTCTTAACATACATACATGTTAATAAAAACGAAACCACTAAACTTACAGTTTGAATTTTTTTTTATTTTATTGAAATTATTACAATTTACAAAAAAAAAAAAAAATATTTTTATAGTTTTAATCACTAGTGATGAAATTTTAAACCTTTTTCGGAAACCCTTCCATTAGGGTGTCCCGATAGACTACACGATAGTGTGCTGGACTATCAATCTGGGGGTTGCGGGTTCGATTCCCGCCAGAGACTCTGGGTGTATCTACAGACAAGCAAAACGCTTCGCAGTTTGTGTTTGTTAAAAAAAAACGTTTTTATAGTGCTTTCTGTCACTTTGCTCGAAGCTCCGTTTAAAATCTACCACACTTTTTGACACCTATTTTGTGCTCTTCAATATCTCTCCACTGGCCTTAGCTCCGTGCAGTTTGGAGGATTTGCCTCTCTTGGTACAAATACCACATTATTGTTCTTGTACCACTCAAGGGCTTGTTTACCATAGTCATGCCATAGGATGCCAAATCTGGCCAAAAATAAATGGACACATTAAGAAGTCTTATGAATGGAAGCATCCTGTTTTGTAAATATTCCTTAATGTAAATATCGGTATTTATAGAGCCCCCTGTAACAGATGTTTGGCTTCTTTTGGCGCAACTGCATATTACTTGCCATACCAAGAACTTTTTTGGAAATTTTGTCTGCTTTGGATCCTAAACTTTTCTTCAACATTCCCTCGAGCATCAGCAACATAACATTTTTGTCTAGGAAGTTACGAAAAATCTGCCAGAATATACGTTTCGTCATCCATTATGCAGCAAGAATATTTTTTTATAAAACTTGACTTCAACTTGTTTTTTGCCTCTAAATTTTTAGCAGCGTTCCTGTCAGGAACTTTTTGAGCCTTGTATGTTTTAAAACCTGCATTAGCTTTAACTTTTCGTACCAAATATTCCGAGCACTGAGCTAACCGGGCTGCTTTCCTACCGGATGTGTTGGGAGCTCTTTTGAAAATGCTTTCTATTTTTTGGCTTTAATAACTGACATGTTTTACAAAGGTAATTTTATCAAAAAATGAAATAATAATTGGGTTAAAAGTTTTAATAAAAAACGAGTGTTAAGAATTTTACGATCTCACTCCTTATATTGAAATATATTCTACCAAGGTTTTGAAATGCTTGGACGAAGCATTCTCTCAATTTAGTAATGTCGCATTCTTTCAATCTATTAATGTGTAACATCGACAGCTGTCTTGTGATCGCTTTTCAGGAAGTTGTCAGACTGAGAGACCATTCGATGTTGGATAATTGTATCCTATTATATGTAAAAATATTGCCATTATGTTCCAACATAAACTCTTACCGACATCCGGAACATAGGAAGCAAATGCTCAAAAATTTAAAAAGATCTAAATCTAATAAATAGAAAATCAACCAAGAGGTGGAAGTTATTCGATAACAAATTTTCTGGAAGAATACTTTCGATTTTTGAGCGATCAACAGGACCTATTTTTTGCAAGTTTCGAAATCCTTGTTTTGGTCATCACAAGTAAAGAGTCTATTTTGCATTTATGCAAATGTTTTAAAGGTTCACAAGTATTGGATCCTCACCACCATTAAGTATACAAATTGGACTTGAATCTCTTTCTATAAATCTTGGGCGGAAAGTAGAAATTTCGTTGATAATTTAATAATGTATCCTGCAATTAAAAGGATAACGCCTATAGGAATAAATCCAGATCTGGAAAGATTATTACAGTAAATTGCTTTCATCATCAACCTGATACACAGCAAGCAACACTGCCAACACCACGAAGAGTGTACCCAATTCAATGTTAACCGTCCAGTTATATTGGTAATTTGCAGTAGCAAATAGTATATTTAAGACTGAACAAAGCTCCTGGACCCGTCAACATAAAACTGGTTGTATGGTTCTAAAAGCGGTTAGTATGTTGAACGCTGATATCTTATACCATTTCATTGAAGATTTCTGGACTGATGACGCATTGCTGCTTGAACTTAATGTAGCGACCATCATCAAAAAAAAGGGAAATCAATCGGAGTGTAAAAATAGAAGAGACATCACAGTATTCCGGATGGTTAATAAAATAATCGCGCACATAATAAACGATTTTCTGACTACATCTGACCTAAACACAGAAATGAACAAGCTGGCTGCAGTACCCGAAGATCCTGCATGGATCACGTTAACACTTGCGGATCATTGTGGAGCAATCTGTCTAATGACGCACATAGACTTTGAGAAAGCATTCGGCACCATATATGACAATGAAATATTCCTTGAATACAAAGGAGTACCCAGCAAAGTGATCAGATCAGATATGACAGTCACCTGTCACTGCTACACAGAGAAAACTGATTCGTAGTAGCAACCGAATTAGTTGCCAATCGAATGATTCGGTTGCAAACATAGAAGTTGTCAGTTCTATCAACAGAAATTCAGTTGATATAGAAGAATTATGGTTAAAGCAACCAAACTTTTGTTACTCCTTCTAAAAATGAAAATGAAATAAAACAATTACTGCAGGCAATAGAAAAACGATATGAAGAAAGACTTAAAATAATTGATAATACACAAAAAGCTTGCGAAAAAAACGTATATGAAATTAAAAAACTCTACGGGACTATAAAAGACAATGAAAACAAAAGCCAAGAAATGTGTAACAACATAGAACAATCAAATGTAAGGATGTGTACTGAAATAAAAAAGGTGATAAAAGAAACAAATGTCAAACAAAATAAACTATCATTCTCTGAAGCATTAAAAAAAAACAACATGGCATTGCCAGAAGTAAAAAATCAAGTGCCTTTAATAATTAAACCGAAAGAAAAACAAAAAATTGAAAAAACGAAAGACGATTTAAATAAAAAAGTAGATCCGGTGAATTTTAAAATAACAAACATTGAAAATAGAAAAAATGGCACATTAGTGATACAAAGTGAGAATATAGATGAAAGAGAAAAAATAAAAACCGCGATTGAAACCAAAATGAGTGAAAGTTATGATATAAAAGTCCCAAATGAGATCGAAATGTATATTGTTTTAACTGATATGAGTTTTAAATATGAAGATAGAGACCTGATTGAAAAATTAAAGAAACAAAATCAGATTTTGGAAAACAGCAAAATTGAACCAATTAAAGTGTATGAAATTAAGAAAAATAATAGGACCATATTTAACGCAAAATTAAAAATTGATAGTGAAACATACCCAAAAATATTATCGGCTCAAAAACTCAATGTCGGATGGGAGAAATGTAGAGTTTTTGATGGAACGGAAATACTACAATGTTTTAAATGTAAAGGTTTCAATCACAAATCTGTGGACTGTAAAAATGATGAAGTATGTTTTAGATGTAATGGAAACCATAAAACAAAGGAATGTAATAAAGAATATATAAACAAATGTATTAACTGTATCAGAAGTAATAAGAGGCTGAACTTGGGACTTGACGAGAATCATGCAACCAAGAGTAAAGAATGTCCGGTGTATCAAAATAAATTAAAGTTAAAAAAGAGAAGAATGGGATTAATGGATTAACAATCAAAGAGTATACATGGAATTTACACTAATATACAAGGCTTAAATAACAACTTTAATCAGTTGGAAGCAATAGCAAATACGGATAAACTAGATTTTATTATATTAACGGAAACTCATTTAACAGACAGAGTATATGAAGGTGAAATACAATTAGAAGGATATCATCAATTTGCAACACTATCAAACTCTACGAGAACAGGGGGATTAATCATATATATCAAGAAAGAATGGCAAGTGAACTTATTACAAGAAAGGGTGTGTGATTCGAAATACTGGATAAGTGCATACAATGTTAAATACGACAAAATCTCAATGATAATAGCTGCTGTATATAGATCACCTAGCAGTCAAGACTCAGAATTTTACGAAGTGTTTGAGGAAACAATGGAAGAACTTAGTGAAAAAACTACGGATATAATTGTTGCAGGAGATTTTAATATTGATTGGGCAAAGGAAAGTACATATAAGAATAAGTTAGAACAGATCATTAATGATAATGGATTGAAACAAGTGATAACAGATTATACAAGAATAACGCGTAATTCAAGAACAATAATTGACTATGTTATAACAAATAAAATAAATATGAAAGTAAATAATAGTAAAAAAAATAAAATATCTGACCACGAAATAATTGAAATTGAAATAAACGATGAGAAGGGTAAACATTCAAATAAAAAAGAGATAGAGTTTTTTAAATACAATAAAAGTAGATTTCAAAGAGAAATAAATGAAATAAATTTTGATGAAGACCAAGATCTGAACAATAACGTAAATATTTTTGATGAAACTATTGAAAACGCAATAAAACGACTATCAGTAAAGAAGACAGTAAATGAGAATAGTTTAAAAAATAAATGGTTTAATAGGCAATTACAACATTTAAAAAATACAAAAATACTAAAATATAATATCGCAAAAGCTGAAAACACATATTCAGCATGGAATAACTACAAAATGGCAAGAAACATATATAAAATAAAGCTTGAAAATGAAAAAAATACATACATTAACAGACATATAAGCAAAACCAAAGATCAAAAGGAAATGTGGAAAAACATTAAAGACTTAGTCCTAAAGAGAAACCGATCTGTGATACAATCTGTGATATTTAATAATATAGAATATAATAACAATTATGATATAGCGAACCAATTTAACATATATTTTGTGAACAGTATTAAGGAAATTAGAGATAACATAGAAAATGTGCAATATTTAAATGAAATACGTGTGATAAATGTAAAATTTAAATTTCGTGCAATGCATTATGCATTAAAATTATGTGAAAAAATTCTGGAAAAAACTGTTAAGATTCAACTGGAAGAATACTTAGAAACAAATAATATATTATCAAAATATCAATCCGGGTTCCGAAGAAGATTTTCGTGTGAAACATCAGTGAATTATGTTATAAATAGATGGAAAAATATTAACAAAAACAACAAAATTATGGCAATATTTCTCGATTTTAAAAGAGCTTTTGAAACTATAGATAGAAACATTCTACTACAAAAACTTTACAAATACGGAATTCAAAATAAGGAACTGAAATGGTTTGAATCATATTTAACTAATAGAAAACAAATAACGAAAGTAAACAATACTAAATCGAACGAAATAAATAATGAATATGGGGTTCCACAAGGATCGATTCTAGGAGCTCTACTATTTATTATTTACATAAATGATATGCCTAATGTACTTCAAAGATGTGAAATAGTGCTATACGCGGACGATACTCTAATTTTTAATGAATCGGAAAATGAAATACAGTGTCAAAACAATCTAATGCAAGATATAATAAATATAAATAAGTGGTTAAAGATGAACAAATTAAAACTCAACGAAAATAAAACAAAAATAATGGAAATAAACATGAACAACAATGCAATTTTTAAAATTAATGATAAAATAATCGAGAAAGTGGATAAAATAAAATATTTAGGTTTTATAATAGATAAAAACATGAACTTAAAAGATCATTTAGAATACATATGCAAAAAGATTGGAAAAAAGATTGGTTTCTATAGGAGAATAAGAAGCAAAGTATCGACAATAACTGCAATAAATATATATAATACAATAATCAAACCACATTTTGAATTTGGTTCAACAATTTTATACACATGCTGCACAAATTCACAAATAGAGAGGCTGCAGAAACTACAAAACAAAGCTATGAGAACTATAATTAAATGCAATAGGTTTACACCAATTCAATTTATGCTCGACACACTAAAATGGCTAAACATCAGACAAAGACTCCAATTAAACACACTAACATTCATATATAAAATGAAGATAGGAAATGCGCCAGAATATTTAACAGAGCAACTAACATATGTCAATGAAGTACAACCATACAATCTGCGAAATGCAAACGACTTTAGGATACATAAAGCTACGGGTAATGCCATGAAAAGATGCCTATTCTACAAGGGATTACAGTTATTCAACATATTACCAAGAGATGTTAAAAATGAACAAAACATTAATATATTTAAAAGAAATTGTGTATTTTTTGTGAAAAATAATGTATATCATCAGAGCCTTTAAAAATAAAAAATAATTTGAATGAAATGTTATATAGTTATAAGATAAAGTATTTAAAATACTACTGAAATAAATAAATAATAATAATAATAATAATAAAAAAAAAAAAAAAAAAAAAAAAAAAAAATTTTGTAGCCGCAACTGTAAAATTCGATTGGCTACAAATTCGGCTGCTACTACGAATCTGTTTTCTCTGTGTACAGAAAGGTGTACGACAGGGATTCGTTCTAATGCCGATACTCTTCAACATTGTGTTCGGCGCTATAATGTCACGTGTATACCAAAACTAAATAGGAATATCCTGGGGTTGGAGGGCAATCTTAGCGATCAATATTACGCAGACGACAATTACCTCCTCGTCCAGAGAAACTCCGACTTAACAGGACGAAGTCGTCGGACTGTCATGAAGATAAACACCGTATAAAGAGGAGTCGTGCCGCCTTCAGCTGGTTTAAAAAAATTGGGAGATCAACACAAATCTCCAGGAGTATAAAAATTAGAATATTCAACGCGAGCATTACATGATGTCTTATATGGTTGCGAAACTTGGACCGCATCGAAAAGGCAGCTGCAAGCATTTCTTAATCGCTGCTTCCAAAAAATCATCAGTGTCCAATTATAAATAAAGTATTGCGGAAATCCAGCGCCACAAGTGGAAGTGGATAGGCCTCACGTACATCCCTTGACTGGAAGCAGTAGAAGAGGACGACCGTCAAATACATGGAGACGAATAGTAGTGCTGTCATGGAAACAGGCTACACATGAGGCAAAATCAAAATCTTGGCTATAGAAAAATCGAATTGGAACAAGTTTGTTACGGCCCTAAGCTCCTTCTAGGAACCACGAGAAAATATCTATGGTGGATCCATTTGATTCACATTTATAAATTAATTTTTATATCCCTGCTTGGCGCCTGTCGCTCTAATTGAAATACAAATTTTCACTTCGTTTTAACTATTCTAGTTTCTGGTAACATTCACGAATATTATTGTTATTGTCATTAAATAGTTGTTCTATTTTAAATAATTCCCACTAAATATTTTATTATCTGTCTGTATGTAGTTCGATTCTTTGTTTTGTTTGTTTTTTGGAAATATATTTGTATATGAATTTACTTTTTTGTTATTTCATGTGTTTAGTAAAGAATAATCCTTTTTTTTTTGTCAACTTTTAGTTATTTGCCAATAAGTTTTGCATACAAACAAACAATCAAACAAATCAATCAATATTTATTTATGTTCTTCTATAAAAATAGTATCTCATGTTTTAAGTAAAAGTATTTGTCGCAGCACGTGTATTCCTTTGTTTCTGACTTTCCGTTTCCGACGTTCTGTATTAGTTTGAATTTCACTACTACGTGTTAAAATTTGTTATTTTCCATTGGCATATTTTGTTTGTTGTTTAGATGCATAAATAGTTTCAGTGAATTTTGTTGCATTTCATCAAACACCCTGGTTACCAGGCAATAAATAGGATTTATATGTTTGATCGATGTTTTATGGGAAAATTTCTATGAATTGCAAAATATTTTATGACCTTAAATATTTATTCATGTAAACATATTTTATATGTACATTAGAGCTTTTGTTTTATTTTTTGGGTAATTTTGCTGAATGTTTTTTTTTTTTTTTTTTTGGGTTGGATTAGATTTGTTTTGTATTTATAATACTTAAACTACTAAATGGTAATATTTTAGTAGTTACAAAAGCCCGGTTAATATTGAGATCATTCTAATATACATATAAGTACCATTTTGCTTTCCTTTATAACAGTAGGATGTGTTGTTAACAACTTTTCGGGCGCTTAAAAGTACAGTTCATTTATAATTTAAAATCATTTCAAAAAATACACATTAATATCTTTAATAACTACGAACATAATGATCAAATGTATATGGAAATTGTTTGGAAAGCAATTGACGATCTAAAGTTTTAATATGGTCGAATATAAACATTTCGAAAACTAAATTTTCTTGTCGCAACGACGATATATGAGTTCATCAGACTCGGATCCACGAGGACAGAACATAACGGAAAAATAAATACAAAAAATATGTTAAATTGCAAAAAAGAAGAAATTTCGGTTAATCGGCTAATCGACACAAATTAATCGGTTTATTTGTTATTTGAAAATCGGCAATTTTAAATTATTCGAACATTTAACCGACCAAAATTAATCTGTTAATTGATTGAATGCCCTAGTCATCATCATTACAAGTTGAAATTGGGAAAATCAAATTGAAAATTCGAATAACAAATTAATATTGAGAAGAAATAAATTGTAATTGAGAAATCCAAATTAATAATGAGAAAATACAGGGTGTGCCAATGATGACTGACTGAATCGCGGTATGAGCTTTAGCTCCACCTTGCTGAAACCATATATCAGGATTATTGAGAACTAACGGAAGTTAAACATTATTTAATTATACATTTTTTTTAATTATAAACTTTTCCATAGAGAAATATACATAGAAAAACACTCAAACAAATAAAATTACTCAAAATTATCACACCTACGAGTGTTTTTTTTTTCACATATATTTTTTTTACTAATACTTTATCACAACTTAGGTTTTTGACAACTGAGTTAGGTCTTTGACAGGATAGTTTCCGATCTATGTGTATTTATCTATGATTCAACCATTGCATGAAGACATTTTTTATTAGTCATTTTTGAAGTCAGTTCATATCACATACATACATATGTAAAAATATTACACTTTTTATTATAAAATCGTTGAGAAAAATTAAAAACTATTAAGATAAATTGTTATAAAAATTTAGCCATTTTTCAAATTCAATTATAAATTTTGACTCTGATTATTTTGCACGACTAGGCGGATTCAGATTTGCTAAACATCTTTTTACGTTTTATTTTAATTCATTAGAAATAAGAGGATATTTCTGTGTCCTCGTCTTCGCCGATTTTTCGTTTGACCACACTATGTGACGTACAGTGATTCGTTCTGGGCAATGTATTTGAAAAATTAAGAAAAAAAAACAATTTTACCTAAAACTCTTCAAATCCTAGAGAATATTTGTACCTATCATCCTTTTGATTTTAAATGCCCCAATATATTTCATAGCTATTTTAGATATGTGCATATTTAAACATTCTCTGGTTATGAGTATGTGTTGGAAGCGTTAATATTCGTACCAAATTTTGGCCCAGTAACACTCATGTTTTGAAAATATTAATTTGTATACCCTGATTTTTGTAACGTGCAAAAATATTGTCCCAACAACCTCCTTAAAGTAAATCAATCTGCTCAGGATCACTTTCTGAGTCGAAAATGTAAACATTTAAATCAAACTACAGGTCGCAATTTCAAAGTTAATTCGACAACATTTGGTACAAGCTTTTATATTGCCTCAGGTCCAAGCCTATTGAATTTGGTTAGAATCGGTCCCTTACTTCTCCTAGCCCCCATACGATTGCCCTATCTAAAAATAGTTAAGCTCTTATAAATATCTTAGTTATATATATATATCCAAACCAAATTCAGCACAATATAAGCCGCACCACCAAATTTTGTGACGATCGGTCCATAATTATTCATCGCTCTCATATTCCGAATTCCGAAAATCACTTTAACTAACATAAATTTCTTAAAAATGTTGGTATTTAAACAAAATTCAATACAAATAAGTTATATTATATATGGGGGATTTCATGTCAAGTGAACCAACTTTTGATACCGCAGTTGGGATGAACAAGATCGGTAAAGAACTCTCTGAGGTCAACGTTTGATATTTTGGCAAAACAGGTGTTTTTTCTCATTCATGTAACTTATTACCTATTGTTCTTGACAAAATTTGTCCCAAATAGTTTAGATAGCTATTTATTGAATCTTTTGAAAAACAAAAGTCATGTCACCAATATCACGATAGGTCTATAATTAGTCATAACTCCCATATAAGCACAACTTCCGAAAATCATTTTAACGAGTATAGATTTCTTAAAAATGTTGCTATTCAAATAAAATTCAACACAAATAAGTTTCAGAAGACATGCCACCTAATTTTATGGGAATTGTCATAGCTCCCATATAAATTTTAAAAGAAAACTGTTTACAATCATCTTCTCGGTGTATCATACTTTCTTACTTGTTATTATTAAGAAAAAGTCTTGAGTGTACTTGTTATGATTGATCGATATTACTCATACGCTAACATACAACTGCTACACGAAACATACAATTGTTATTGAGAAAAAAATTGTTTAAACAAATTTTAAATTCTGCAGACACAGATCTGTCAAAAAAATATTGTACTAAAAGATCTCAAACAAAATGTAAGAAAGATGAATGTAAGAAAAGATGTTTATTGTTGGTGTTTTGTTTAAACTTTGATATTTTCACAAATAAAGCTTGAGTTTCTGTAATTCTCACATTATAATAGTAGGACTTCTGAAAATTGCATTTTCATGATGCAAATGAACTTGAAATGAATGTTCTCCACGTAAATTTAAAATTTTTTTCAAATTATCGTAAAAAGTTTTAAATTAACTAAGGATGTTGTAATTATAATAATATGTGTACTGCGAATTAATGCGCAATTTAATTTAAAAATTAAAATTTTCCACCAAATATTGATGGTGGGAATATGTACTAGATTCGGTACAGCCGAATATATATCACTCTTACTTGTTTTTGCACAAATTAGTTTTACTCTTAGTTTGACGTTGTTTACTTACGAAAAAATCGGGCCAGAAATCTGTGTTGTTTTAGGAAAGGTAAAAGCCATTTTTGTCGACATTCCGTAATATATATATCTGTGTTTATCGTGCCTGATGTACAGGTTGGCTTCTTTTGCCACAACTGCAAATGCCTCGCCACACAATAAACTTCTTGGGGAATTTTGTTTGTTTTTTGTATCCGGTATTATACTTGAACATTACCTCGTCCATCAGCTATATACAAATCTTAACCCGGAAGTTGTGAAAAGTCTGCCAGTACATAAGTTTCATTATCCATCACACAACGGGTGTATTTATACCCCGTATATTGCGTTTGTGCTAATGTTGTAGCGTCCAAAAATAACACTGTGTGTAATTTTTTAAGTCAGCTGATGATAGAGGGCGTCTGGAAGCAACGTGCCTGTGGACATCATAAGTTCTGAATCAGAGTCAGATTCGGACGACGATTTGGATCCACAACTTAAGAGAGTTTGTCATTCCGTTTATAATTTCCACAATATAATTTTCCGACCCTATAAACTTTATATATTCTGGATCCTTATAGATAGCGGAGTCGATTTAGCCATGTCCTTCTGTCTGTCTGTTGAAATCAATTTTCTGAAGACCCCATTTATCTTCGGGATCCAAATCTTCAATAATTCTGTCAGACATACTTTCGAGAAGTTTCCTATTTTAAATCAGCAAAATCCGTCCATAAATAACGGAGATATGAACCAAAATCCGAGAAAACCTCTATTTTTGGCCTATTTTTGATCTATATCTCGATTACTAAGTCATAAATATAGACAATATCGATATCTAATGATAGATATTTCAAAGTCCATTGCATCGATGTATATAAGGCTATAGTAAGTTGGACCTACAATGGGTCAAAATCGGAAAAAATATGTTTTAACCCGAATTTTTATACCCTTCACCTTCGTGAGAAGGGTATATATAAATTTGTCATTCCGTTGTAATTTCCACAATATAACCCTATAAAGTATATATATTCTGGATCCTTACAGATAGCAGAATCGATTAAGCCATGTCTGTCTGTCTGTCTGTCTGTCTGTCCGTCTGTCTGTTGAAATTAATTTTATGAAGACCCCAGATATCTTCGGGATCCAAATCTTCAATAATTATGTCAGACATGCTTTCGAGAAGTTTCCTATTTAAAATCAGCAAAATCCGTCCATAAATAAAGCCGATATGAGCAAAAATCCGAGACAACCTCTGAAAATTTCATCTAAAAAAGACAATTTATTGCATGCTTTGAAAAAAAGCAACAAAACGTACATATGTTTGGATATGTGTTGGCTTCATTACTTTGCGTATTTTGTTTTTTTTGTGTGTTTCGTTTCGTTTGGCGTTGTTGTTTTTATACTCTTCACTTTCGTGAGAAGGGTATATATAAGATTGTTATTTCGTTTGTAACTTCTACAAAATAATCTGTTCGTCAGCAATTAAATGTAACATTTTTAAAAGTTTTCTTGATATATTTAGGATACTATACGCTGAAAATGGGCAGTTAATGCATCCACAACAAAGGTGAAGGGTGTATAAGATTCAGCATAGCCGAATATAGCACTCTTACTTGATTTTCACATTTTTTTCACTAATAAAATAAAAAAAAATAAATTTTTAAATTAAAAAATGTTTTTTTAAAAAAAGTGGAAAAAACTATTACAAAAAAAAAAAAAAAAAAAAATTTTATTTTTAACAGCCGAATATAGGTCTCTTACTTGTTTTTTATTATTTTTGTAATAGATAGCATAGTATATCAATGTTGAAGTAAAGAAAAAATAAATGAAAATAAAAAAATTTCGGGAAATTTTTCACTTTTGCGGCTATTTAAAGGGTGTTTGACCTAGTTGATTGTTTCCTTGATTTTTGAACGGATTGCTATGGACCTGAACAGAGGAAAAAAAGGTAAAAAAATCGAATTTTTTTAAGTTTTTTGCGATGACAAGAGCTACAACTTTGCCTCAGAGAGTAAATCAAAATTCCGAACGGTTTGCAAGATATGAGCCTGAGAAAATGATCACTTTTTTGCAAAAAAGACACAGAGACCCCAAATCTTTGGAGGCCCATAAAAAAAGTGCATCACTTGGCGCAAAATTAGGAGACACGGGTCTTTTTTTTGGTCTTTTATCACGTAGTGTTGTCCGTATATGGTTATATTAAAGTATACCTATCAACTCAGAATCACTTTCTGAGCATATAGTTTTTTCGGCCCAAGGACGAAGCCTGTTGAAACTCCTAGCCTCCATACAAATGTCTCCCCGAAATAGGACTTTATCGGTAAAAAATTTTTAATTTATAAAATTTTGCTTCAAATAAGTTTTATATATAACGAACTCATGTCAAAAAATTTGATTATGATCGGTCCATAATTAGTCATAGCTCCCATATAAGACCCGCTTCCGAAATTCACTTTAACTTTTGCTTCTAAGTTCTTTACCTCATTTCGATGTGGAAGTTTCTGAACATTATAACACTTCAACCCAGTATTAACATTACGAGCTGCTTTTCGGATAGAAGTCTTCTTTAGCCTTACACTGTCTAATAGCTTTTGAAACAGTGTGACGATGAACCTTCAAATCTTTTCACGTGCATTTTTTTTGCTGTCCATTTTGACCAAAATAACAGTTGAAAATGAATGACATATTTTTGAAAGCTAACGTGATTAAAAAAAAAAATAATTTGTTGGATCAAGGATAAGTTTAGGATGAATAAGTTTTTTCTGACTCTCTCTTTAGTAGCCCCTCTTAAGTATTTAGAGAACTTGTCCCCAGTGCCTGGATTCAAATTACTTTTTATTTCATCAAAAGTCAAAAGCCCATCATGTAAAATTGAAATTTACATAAAATGTTTGCTGAAATTTATTGCTTAAAAAGCTCTTTTCTTATTGTCCCTTGTTTTGATCTTGTAACTCATTTTAATCAAATAAAAATTCTTGTAAATTATATTTTTTTTCCTTTTACGGATTTCTTTATTTGCTCTTTAATGTTGTCATTTAAAACTACTTTACTCATACTTATTACACAGTTTTAAACTTACGTATCTTAAAATCAATATTTGTTTTGTTCAAAAGCTCTTAAGTATTGTATAAATTATAAGATTAATAATAATACGAGTATGATGATATTTTTGTGTAATTTTGGTATTGGGTTTTTTTTTTAACGTATGTGTGTTCAATTCAGTTTAACTAATTGATTATTTAATATGTAATTTTGCGAGTCTAGTGCTGAAAAGTTTATTTGGCACATATTCAATGAGCTTTTTTTCTAAGCGATTACGTTAAATGTGAGCGTGTTTAGATTAATTCCACTACTGAACTTTATGAAAACAGAGTCTCACTGACTCTAACTGATTGTGAATTACCGAACTTATGGAATTCTGTGTTGAGACTGATTAAGGCTAGTTTACAGGAATTCATTGTAACACCATATAAACTGGTCCTTACGACTGTATGTCAGTGTACTTAATCAGGCGTATAACAAGGCAGTATTAAATTCATTTAATTTCTGGTCATCATTATTAAATCTTATATTTTCAGTGTATTTTGTATTGTGTTTGCAAATATTAATTTATTTAAGTATGTATGTATGTATTTTTGTTTGTTTTAATTTGTACATTAATATTTAATTTAATTAACATTAAGCTTTTAAGCATCGTGCAAAGCTATTTTACATCTTCTGTTTTATGAGATTTCTGAGTAATGTATACAAAGTTCTTTAAAGTTTATTCATAATGTTAAATTATTAGGGGCATTCACGCTCATTTGTACTGACAATCAACAAATAGAAA
Organism: Calliphora vomitoria; assembly: GCA_942486065.2. Classification (NCBI taxonomy): domain Eukaryota; kingdom Metazoa; phylum Arthropoda; class Insecta; order Diptera; family Calliphoridae; genus Calliphora; species Calliphora vomitoria. Next base: position 67,499,991 of record OW818031.2, read on the forward strand.
AAAGTTTCACAATTTTTTTTTTTTTTTTTTCAAATTTAGTACTCTTAAATATTTTGGATTTGTTAGTTGAATTAGATTTACAAAGTTTTGTAACATTGCTTGGATGTTTGGTTTAGGTTAGAAGGAGTCAAAAGGTTTTGCTTGTAAGATTCCGAAAGATATTGTCAATCCGAATGCATGCTCCAGAAACAAAGAGCTTGATTTTTTTCAAATTTTCGACATGTATTTGTAATACCGATCATCATGATTCTACTTTTAATGACTAAGCACCATTTCCGGGTACCGATGTTGCATGAACTTCATGTAACTTGGTATGTCATTTTATGTATGCCGTAATTTGCTGTCCATAGTTCATGCCTTCTATTGTTAAATATGAAAAAAATGGTTGGTTAGGAAAATATTCAAGTCTAATGCCTGTAATTTAAACAAATATATATCTACCAGAGCTTAGCTATTATGGAGTAAATATATTTGGTAATTTTTAACCGTAGATATTGATTTGAAATTAATGTCAAGTTACCTTTTAGGTATTTTAGACCGTGGATATCTATTTGTTGAAGTTACGGGCATAATACTGAGAATATCTTGGGAACCGATGGGTATTTGTTAAAAAACATTTTACCTCTCAAACATAACCCTATGTCTATACTTGATATACATATTATATTTTTGACATGAAACTTAAGGTAGGGTCACACATGATAAATATATTTGAATTCTTTTATTTATTTTTAAAATGTATCTTATTTCGGATTATTCAAAACAAACATTTAGTTTTATTTTATTTGATGATGTTTGATCTTACAAAACACTCGTAAGAGTAAACAACGTCAAACAAATTTGTGTTAAAAAAAGTGGTTACGCTAAAAAAGAAAAACTTATCAGGTATAGTCCTAATTTATTAGTGTTGCTACATCGTTATGTCAAAATTGTTAGTGCCTCAGATAAGACAAATTTGTATTGACAACAAACGTCATTAATTGTTATGATAAATATTTGTCAAGTATAGACTCGAGGTATACTTAATCTACTGTTAACAAACATCAGATTTAGTTAGTTTTTTTCCATATTGTTTTATTAAAATACATGATTTATTAAGAAAAATCAGCTTGAAACCTTAATTGTACTATTTAACAATTGATTTGTTACGTGAACACCCCTTTTAGTTTTATTTGTAGCATTTTATTAAAAAATATAATTTTTTTTTTTTTGCAAATTAGATTAATTTTAGGCAAATTTTGTTTATGTAAATGTATGAAAAAAGGGGATTTTATCTTAGGGACGGTTTTTTGATATTATCAAACTCATATTAGTTTCTTTGAAACAAATTTAAAACAAAATTAAATATAAATTAAAAAATTTTTTAAAAAAAATATTAAACCATTTGTCAGTAGTAGCAGATTAGCAGAATAACTTTATAATTAAGTGAATGAAAATAATTGATTGCGTGAGCTGGAATCCTGTCACCACTTAAATACAGATCATCGGAGTCTAAGATGTTATAAGGTTCCAATAATAAATTTGATTTTACACCAAAACTGATTAAGTGTTTGGTAATCTTAAATAGTGAACGTTTAAAAAAGTATCGCTTTAATGTACTATTAAAAATTCTTCAGAATAGTGTTGGCCTAATTTACAGCCGGGCCTGTTAATCGTGTGACAGCACATTTCTCGATTTTTTCTTTGGAGTTATGTGAAGTTGCGAGATAACAGTAGCAATGCTGAAAAGAGTGATAGAAAATAGGGACCTTCCAAATGAAACACCTACAGCGTAGCTGCGGTCACAATTTGAATAAAATAATATTTAAAAAGTAAATGTCAATGGTTGTTCTAAAGATTACGAAATCCAACTCTATTTAAGGTGTTTTTTATTTTTGAACTTCCCAAGTATCGTTGCGCTTTAATGTATTATTAAAAATTCTTCAGAATAGTGTTGGCCTAATTTACAGCCGGGCCTGTTAATCGTGTGACAGCACATTTCTCGATTTTTTCTTTGGAGTTATGTGAAGTTGCGAGATAACAGTAGCAATGCTGAAAAGAGTGATAGAAAATAGGGACCTTCCAAATGAAACACCTACAGCGTAGCTGCGCTCACAATTTGAATAAAATAATATTTAAAAAGTAAATGTCAATGGTTGTTCTAAAGATTACGAAATCCAACTCTATTTAAGGTGTTTTATTTAAAATTGAAAAAAAGAAACTTTAAATGAATCACCCTTTATATACTCTTCAAGAACTCGCAATACCTCTGACGATTTTTCATGGAATAATTTGAGCATCTGATGTATTGTTGCTCTAAATGTAAATTGCCTTGGTTTGAAAGATGTTGCACTATTTATGCCGGAGTAGTTATTGGCCCTAATTTATAGAATTTATGCCTTGGGTAACACAGCACAGTGGGACAGAATCAAATTTAAAAAAAAAAAAATCTGGCATTTCTAAACGGCTGTTGCAATCGGCATAAAATTTGACGTGGGCGTAGACAAGGAGTATTCGAGTTTAAGTTATTAATATGGACCCTACAAATGTTAAAGGGGTTGCGCAATGGGGGCTCAAAGTAGGGTACCTTCAACATGTAATATTTTTAAACACGTGCCATTTTTATGTTTCCTATCCGAATACTCCTTGTCAAATTTTTTTCCCGATTTCAACAGCCGTTTAGAAATGCAAGATTTATTTCCAAAAAAAATTGATTGTGTCCCCCTGTGCACTGTTAATGTAATTGGATGCAGTTCCGGTTGGCTTTTTCTCCACACTACTTGTTTGAGGTTTTTTTTGATGACACGGGTCTATGTGAAGAATATTCGACATGAGTGCGAGAACCAACTTGTATTCAAAAATGACAACTGAAACGATTCTGCGGTGTAACATTAAGCTCGGTTCTTTACAACTTGACAAATGGAATATTTTTTATCAAAATAAATAATCAGGAAAAACTGTACTACTTCCACAACTAGATATAGAACACTTACATACAGCCAGGGGGGTTACTCCCTAACTCGATTCGAAAGGAAATCGTTTCGAATTACAATGTATATAGCACACAAATTCGAACATTTTCATTACGCCCAGGAGGGTTACTGCGTAACTCAATCCGAAATGAAAATGTGTGCTAAATACATTGTAATTCGAAAAGATTTCCTTTCGAACCGTATTAGGGAGTAACCCCCCAGTACTCTTTTCAGTTTGGGACAACCAATAATTTTTTGTTCAAAATTGTCAGCTTCGGAACAAGTCATATGTAAGCGTAACTAGTAAGCTAGTAGATCTTCCTTTGATCGGTTATGGAACCAGTTCTTTAAACAATGATATTCGGGATTGTCATAGAATCCAATCATTGTCGTAATCTGTTTTGAAAACGACAGAAAAAGTACATTGGTCTCGTGAAATCGAAAGTTATCGGTTTTATAAACTCTTTATCGATTAAAGAAAAAATTACATTGGATTTCATAAGTCAAATTAACCTTTTTTGTCGTTTTCAAAACCGATTCCGACAATTATTGGATTCTATGACAACGCCGACTTGCGCGAACTAGTTCACCGCTTCTTTATTAATCTTCTAGAACTAAAGCAAATACTAGGAATTGATTTCTAAAAACAGTTAAAACAATTTTAGTCTGTCTTTAAGTTTTAGAAGACCTATATTTACCGACTAATGGTCTCTAATAGAGTTTTGAATCCATTTAGTCACATTGGATTTAAACATTTCCATTATAAAATACAGTTTTTAAGTTTTCGTAAAAATCCTTATAAAGAAAAACTTGTTTGAAATTATATTTTTATATAATTATATATAGTAAGGAATCTGATTATACTCATTTTAGAACTAGTTTTCCTGAATAATTAGGTTTAATTAAAAAATGGAGAAACAAGTATGAAATAAATACTTACACAAATCATTTGAAAGAGTGTTTATTCTTTAAATGACATTGTTAATTCAAAATGAAAATAAAAGAAAAACAAAAAAAAAAAAAAAAAATTAAAATTTTAAAAGAGAAAAATTTATATATTTTTGTTTGTTTCTAAATTGGTGTTATGCTTTTGATTCGTTTCGTAAAGGGAGAATTTGTTATCGCTTTCATATAAACATTTTATATTTATTTGTTAGTTTAAATTAATTATTAAGCTTATTGTTTTAGTTTTTAAACTACAAAATATAAACTAAGAATGAATGAAAGTGTGTTATGAAGTAATTTTTATTTTAAATTAAATTTAAAAACTAAAAACTTATAATGAACACTTATAAATGTATTTAAAAAAAAAAGTTAATCAAAAGCAATTTGCAGTTTGTATTTGTAAATGTGTTTTAAAGTAGTGAGTTACTGATAAAAGGCATAGGTTTGATATTCGAGTTACAATTTTGTAACTTTAAGGAAGGAAATATTTAATTGTTAGTTTTAGAAATTGCATTCGTTTTGGATTTAAATTACATTATTCCGTAATCTAGTTATACTTAGTAACTCATTAGTTTAAAACCTTATGACAAATGCAAACTACAAATCTTTTAAAATATTATTTATAACTGTATAAAATGATTTTATAAATTAATATTAAATTTATTTTTACAACCATGCTTTTTTTATTTTATTTTCAATGTTATTAAATTAAAAATTAAATTTAGAGTAGTAAAACATAAAATTAATTTTCAGTTGTTTAACAAAAAAATGATTTTTATAACCTCCAGCATTTCAAATTACTTTCAATTTGGAAAAATGCAAGAAATATTGTATTAACTCTTTCTTATAAGTCACAGAATCCAATTACGCTGAGATAGAGGTAGGTTTTCTCAATTCCACTTTCGTATGCTATGGAGTTCGATGACATTTCTGATATTCGTTTTTATAATTTAATGAAAGATTTGAGTGTTTTAAAACAATTATTTTACAACATCAAATTAAAATTCGGAATGACAATACAGAAATTTCAGTGAAAGCCTGAGATGAAAAATTAAGCTTTTGAAATTATACTGAACTTTAATGTGAATGGTTGACAAGTTTTAAATAAACCGAATTTTTGAGACTGAAATCAAATCGAATCCAACATTCTTTCAACAAATTAATATTAGATCTAATCCGAGACCTAATGTAGAGCAAGTTTCATCTAAACAGAAGACTATTTTTTGAGGTTAGGTTTTTCTGGATGGTTTTTAAATATCAATTGGCTTTCTTAAATATTTTTAAATTTTAAGTTCTTTTCTATATACATATGTTCCTATAATAAAATTGCGTTATCTTTTTTATAAGTTTTCGTATTCCGCCAAATTATGTGCGAAACCGAGTTTTTGACCTAATTCGAAAAAGAATCGCCTGAGTCCCTAATTAAACATTTTGAGAGATTCAATTGCAAAAGGTTGTCTTCCAATCCAATTTGAAATCAAAATGATCTTATGTTCGGACTCCGAATTTGTAGAACCTGACCAATCGTAGCAAAGCGTTCAACTGATGAAGCTTTTAGTAGTGCAGTGGGTAAAACTTCATTCACGAGAATATTTATGGCATACTACAACTTATAAGCAGTAATTCTGAGATTGAATTATTAAGCAGCTCTACTAGAGCTTAAAGATCCTGTTGACATTTTAACCCCCTCTTCCTGATTCAAACTTTAACAAGGTCTCATATTTTACTGCTATAATATCCAATACATATATTCTTGCCTTTTGGAACGCAACATAAGAAAGTGTATTCTAGAATATACATATATCACTCACCTTTATTAACACAAAGTCTGATTATGTGTTAACTTATACTGTCGTTTACAATAAATTTTGTATGAAAACTGACAGTTTAACTTCAGGTTAAATCATAACATAAATACATTGTGAGGGGGTTAGGATTTTTAATTTTGATGTTATTTCTTGAACTTCCTTGCACAATGCTCATTGAAAGGTTCCTAGCAGAAAACTGAATCTTTACTAGTGAATAAGCCTAATCTATGCCAGGTAGACTTGGGTAGTTCATGAACGAACTAGTTCAGTTAAACGATTCCATTATTTGAACTGAATGAACTAGTTCAAATCGTTTGTTCACTTAGTTCAGTATTGAACTAAAATTGTTCATATGTTCGCGTGTTTTTCCAGCTTATTTTTATACGAATTCTGACATAATGGCGAAAAATAAGGGTCATAATGGATAGAATCCGTTCTCTGAATTATACGGCAACTGACAGCAATTTAAAAACACAAGGAGCATTTTAACTCTAGTATCATATCTGTTGTTTTAGTTCGGAACAGCGAGACAATTTTAATATTTTATTATAAGAAATTTATCATTCGTTTCTTGTTCTTTTATAAAAGGTAGTTGAACAAAAAGAGCGATTGAACTAGAAGAGCTACCTAGTTCATTTTTGAACTATGAACTAAAATGAGCGGTCATTGAAATTAACTATTGAGCACAAGTCTAATGCCAGGTCTCCCTTATTGGAAATGAAAGATCCAAAGCCTTTAGGATTTAAAACTCGATTAGCTCTATCAGAAGGCATTAATCATTATTCCTTCATATTAACGCTGAGTTTCTTTGACTACAAACACTCAAATTCATTCACTTGGAAGCTATTTAAGAGGCCGATTTACACAATCCAATATTCAATACTGAGTCCAAAAAGGAAATATTACAATTTTTAAAAAAATCGGGATTGTAATGATTATTATTCAAAAATTTATATTTTTAAACTTTATTATAAAGAGTTCTTCATCAAGGGCAAACTTCATTAAGTAATCTATCTACAGAGCAATATGGAAGAAATATTAATTTATAATAAAATTTTATATTGAGATGCACTGAAAGAAAGTCAAAATTTTCTCGTAAATTTTTTAATTTTGAAGTAAAAATCTCCAAAATGCGGATAAATTGGAAAATATGGCTGGCGTGAATCCAAAATATTTTCCTTAAGAAGTCCTTTCAAAGCTTTATTTTCTAAATTATTCAATACACATTCTGACTTCCTTCCAAGTCTTTTTTGCTAGCAGTACAGATAAAATTAAAAACAAAATATTGTAGTTGTGAGTTGATCTCCGATTTAATTTGAAATTATGTACGAATGAAACGTATTTTATTGCCAGCCGAATATTTTAGATCTTCTAAGTAATATAACAGGTCTGCTGTAGTCAAGGGTTCTACCATTGATATAAAAAACTACCGATTGATACAGAAAGAAAATTTTTTAAAAAGTAAAAATAGTTATAAAAATAAATTACACGTTCTCCGCCCCATGAACATATACACAAATTTGGAAATAAAGTTCCATTATTCTGCCAACGATATTTCTTATGTTAAGAAATAAAAATTGCGTGTGGAGACGGTTGGTTAAGTAGATAATATTTTAAAAAAGATTTTAATCTTATCGAAATGAAGATAAAACTGTGTACTTTTGCTTTAGCGATAATTTGCAGTATTTTAGAAATGTTTTGTTTTTTTTCAGTGATTTAAATTTCATAAAGACCATTTATCAGTACTTATTTAAATATAACTTGGATATTTAATCTAGTCAAATAAAATGTATTTATTGGTTTCAACAAATAAAATCTAGAACAAAGACAAATGTCTTTATTTTTTCTAGGAAAATTCCAAAAATCCAAATATACCAAAAAACGATATGATAGTGAAAACGATATTAACTGAAAAGTTTTCATATCAAAAATATGAAAAAAAGAAAAATGTTGAACAAATTTTGATTTACCCCCTCCTCCAATTGGTGGACCTAAATCCGCGCCTGTCTTATGGGGGCGATTATGCTATCATATTTATTTATAATTGCATCAACCGTGTGTCTTTTAAATTGTATAAACCCTGGTGGTGACCATACAAAACTCAACATCAATACTGGTGGAGTACCATTTAAAAATCAAATCGTTAATTGGTGGAGTACCATTTATAACTCGACGTATGAACTGGTGGTGTATTATTATCACGCTTGATTTTAATATCCAAGTTTATGCGTTCCAGCTTCCTATATGAAGATATAGGTCGACTAAGGACTTACTTGAATCGTCGTGGAACGGCTTGTGATACGCAAACAATATCATATATGATAGTATATATCATATAGACGATATCGTTTTAATATCGTTTGGTTTATTGGGAAGAGAAACATTTTGTAAAATGTTTTATGCTTAAAGAAACCGGTTTAATGGGATTATAATTTTTCTTGCGAAACGAACATTTTAGTTTCCGTTATGCAATCTTTGTTTCTAAACTGTTTGCAGATCTCGAAATTTATTTTACAGTATAATACACATGTTGCTTATCTGACAATTTCTTTAATGTTATTTTATTTGGGTTAACTTATGTTGAAGTATCCTGCAGTTCATTGAACTAGTTCCCCCACGTAGTATTAGTTAGCCACTGAGAACTACTACTAGTAAATTTTCAACCCACGCGCAATGTTAATGACTGGTGAATTTAACATGGGAATGTCATTGCAGGTGGCCGATTGGCACATTTCGCATAACACTTCACTATTAAATTTAATAGTAGTAATTCTACTGCACTTGAGAAAAAATAACAAATAAATTTATCAGAGAGCGGTGTTGAACTCATAAACTCTCGTTTTCTAGTCAAATGATCTAACCACTAAGTCACAGAGCTCTTATTTGTAGTGCTCTCTATTTGTTATTGAGAGAGAAAACACGAACGGCTACATTGAGCATTACAAGTGGTCATCAAAGTGGTATATTTAAGTGGATTTTATTATTCTCAAATTTATTTTCAAAATCTTAAGACGAATATCTGACTATTGTTTATTACTGAATATTCTGGTGAAATGTAGTGCAAATGATAACCATTTAACTACCACTTATGCAGCCACATCGAACTATTTATTCCAATTGGCAGTTTTCAAACTGATCGGTAATTATTCAGTGAATTATGTATACAGTTCAGTTTCTGTAAACAATTCAAAAAATAACTTGTTGTAGTTACTAAATTTTCACTTTTAAAGCAAAGTTTTTTATTAATGAATCAGCTAATTACGATGTAATTATTTTCGTTAAAAAAAAATGGTGGAGGTTATAAAATATTCGGCCCAGCCGAGTGCAAATTACATTATTTACTTCCCTTACGAAGTTTTCTTTTCTAGCAATTTTGGTACTATCATAAAATATCTACTACAGACAACCAAATTAAAGGTATTTAAAACAGCTGTCCAATAGTATATATATAAACTTTTGTGGAGAAACGTCAATATTTTGTGAGATTTATAAATCCATTATTTGGAAAATTTTATAATGTTTTTCCTTGTTTATTTCAATAACTTGGGAAAAACTTATTCAAATTAGATTAGACATTTCAAATTACTTTTCCAAAAAGATAGCAGAAAAAAGGCAACATTTCTTCAGAAAAGAAAACTTCATTTATTTTAAGGAAATGTGGTAGTAAAAGTAGCATATGTTTAAACAGAACCGAGTTTGAAAAATTTAAAAAAAAAAAATATGAACATTTTTTAAGAAAGTTTTTTTTTTTTTTTTAATTTTAGTAAACTAAATTTAAATATGTGTAATTTATTGTATTTAAGAATATATATAAAAACTATTTATGCCTTATATTACAAAGAAAAGAAATTATTTATATAGTCTTTCGTATCAATTACAAAAATAAAAATTAGTACATTTGTTTTCTTTTATTTTTTGTTTGTTTTTTTAATTAAACACTTTACAAATTAAATTAATATTTATAGTACACCTTCTTTTAATTGTTTTTGTTCTTATCTAGTGTGTGTGTGTGTGTTTTTTTTTTCTTTCTTGTAAAAACGTTTAATAATTTTTGAAATAATTTTGCATTCTTAAAAAAAGGTGGGGGTGTAGAGAATTTCAATAAAATATAAATGTATTTGGAAATAAAAACAAATAAATTTAAATAATTTAATTTAAATTTAGTTCAATACGATTTGTTTTCTGCTTGTTTCTACTTAATCGTGTAAGTTGTTTTGTAAAAAAAATACCACCATAAAATTCGATTTAAATCGTATGTATTAATAATTAAAAAAAAGTGAGAGATTATCTTGTTGGTTTGTTTGTTCCTTTGAATTTAAAATAATATTTAAAACTAAAGGGTTTTTATGTAAACAGTGGCAAATGATAGAAATCAAACCCTCGATAGCCTTTGGCAGCCAGCCATATATAGACAACATGATAAGCTCCGGGTATGAAACATATAAGACCGGCCACAAAAAAGACTACACCCTGTGAGGTGTTCGCTGGATCGGCCACCGCAAAGGTGCCCATAACAAATAGTCCGGTGCCGACAATTAACAAGGTAACTGCTGCTAATACGGTACGCCAATTTTCTCGTACTTTGGGATGTCGCCAACAATATGTGCTTACTTCATCTGTGGAAACATTGCCATATTCTTGTATTAAAGAATCACTATCACGTGATGTGGTATCTTCGGCATATTTGTTGTAACCTCTGGAAATAAAAATAAAACAAAATACATTTAAAATGAGTTCAAACTTAATACAACTATGTTTGTATATATTGCTTAGATATAGTTAATAACTATATTACTTATTTATATGATAGAATGTAATAATAATAATAAAATTGTCTTCATTTAATCTAGAATTTATTTTGTATGTCGCCTACATTTACAGAATAACAATAATAACAATCGTATTATGTCCTTGTGAAATTCTTGTACATTTTAAATTTCAATCCTACCCAAACGCCTACTGTTTTCAAGTATTTATTTGATTGCATGTGGCTTGTTTCAGAGTTCTAAAGGAGTTTGTTAAATATTTGTGAAAATTGTTATTAACAATTAAGAAACACTTCTACTATTTTAACTAAATTTGAATAATTGCAATACAAAAAGTAAACAAAATGTTGGAAAATAGTAAATTAGCAAGCAAACAAACATAGATTTCTGTATAGAAATACAGCCAGTTACTGGCTAGATTTCTGTATAGAAATACAGCCAGTTACTGGCTAGATTTCTGTATAGAAATACAGCCAGTTACTGGCTAGATTTCTGTATAGAAATACAGCCAGTTACTGGCTAGATTTCTGTATAGAAATACAGCCAGTTGCTGGCTAGATTTCTGTATAGAAATACAGCCAGTTACTGGCTAGATTTCTGTATAGAAATACAGCCAGTAACTGGCTAGATTTCTGTATAGAAATACAGCCAGTTACTGGCTAGATTTCTGTATAGAAATACAGCCAGTTACTGGCTAGATTTCTGTATAGAAATACAGCCAGTTACTGGCTAGATTTCTGTATAGAAATACAGCCAGTTACTGGCTAGATTTCTGTATAGAAATACAGCCAGTTACTGGCTAGATTTCTGTATAGAAATACAGCCAGTTACTGGCTAGATTTCTGTATAGAAATACAGCCAGTTACTGGCTAGATTTCTGTATAGAAATACAGCCAGTTACTGGCTAGATTTCTGTATAGAAATACAGCCAGTTACTGGCTAGATTTCTGTATAGAAATACAGCCAGTTACTGGCTAGATTTCTGTATAGAAATACAGCCAGTTACTGGCTAGATTTCTGTATAGAAATACAGCCAGTTACTGGCTAGATTTCTGTATAGAAATACAGCCAGTTACTGGCTAGATTTCTGTATAGAAATACAGCCAGTTACTGGCTAGATTTCTGTATAGAAATACAGCCAGTTACTGGCTAGATTTCTGTATAGAAATACAGCCAGTTACTGGCTAGATTTCTGTATAGAAATACAGCCAGTTACTGGCTAGATTTCTGTATAGAAATACAGCCAGTTACTGGCTAGATTTCTGTATAGAAATACAGCCAGTTACTGGCTAGATTTCTGTATAGAAATACAGCCAGTTACTGGCTAGATTTCTGTATAGAAATACAGCCAGTTACTGGCTAGATTTCTGTATAGAAATACAGCCAGTTACTGGCTAGATTTCTGTATAGAAATACAGCCAGTTACTGGCTAGATTTCTGTATAGAAATACAGCCAGTTACTGGCTAGATTTCTGTATAGAAATACAGCCAGTTACTGGCTAGATTTCTGTATAGAAATACAGCCAGTTACTGGCTAGATTTCTGTATAGAAATACAGCCAGTTACTGGCTAGATTTCTGTATAGAAATACAGCCAGTTACTGGCTAGATTTCTGTATAGAAATACAGCCAGTTACTGGCTAGATTTCTGTATAGAAATACAGCCAGTTACTGGCTAGATTTCTGTATAGAAATACAGCCAGTTACTGGCTAGATTTCTGTATAGAAATACAGCCAGTTACTGGCTAGATTTCTGTATAGAAATACAGCCAGTTACTGGCTAGATTTCTGTATAGAAATACAGCCAGTTACTGGCTAGATTTCTGTATAGAAATACAGCCAGTTACTGGCTAGATTTCTGTATAGAAATACAGCCAGTTACTGGCTAGATTTCTGTATAGAAATACAGCCAGTTACTGGCTAGATTTCTGTATAGAAATACAGCCAGTTACTGGCTAGATTTCTGTATAGAAATACAGCCAGTTACTGGCTAGATTTCTGTATAGAAATACAGCCAGTTACTGGCTAGATTTCTGTATAGAAATACAGCCAGTTACTGGCTAGATTTCTGTATAGAAATACAGCCAGTTACTGGCTAGATTTCTGTATAGAAATACAGCCAGTTACTGGCTAGATTTCTGTATAGAAATAGAGCCAGTTACTGGCTAGATTTCTGTATAGAAATACAGCCAGTTACTGGCTAGATTTCTGTATAGAAATACAGCCAGTTACTGGCTAGATTTCTGTATAGAAATACAGCCAGTTACTGGCTAGATTTCTGTATAGAAATACAGCCAGTTACTGGCTAGATTTCTGTATAGAAATACAGCCAGTTACTGGCTAGATTTCTGTATAGAAATACAGCCAGTTACTGGCTAGATTTCTGTATAGAAATACAGCCAGTTACTGGCTAGATTTCTGTATAGAAATACAGCCAGTTACTGGCTAGATTTCTGTATAGAAATACAGCCAGTTACTGGCTAGATTTCTGTATAGAAATACAGCCAGTTACTGGCTAGATTTCTGTATAGAAATACAGCCAGTTACTGGCTAGATTTCTGTATAGAAATACAGCCAGTTACTGGCTAGATTTCTGTATAGAAATACAGCCAGTTACTGGCTAGATTTCTGTATAGAAATACAGCCAGTTACTGGCTAGATTTCTGTATAGAAATACAGCCAGTTACTGGCTAGATTTCTGTATAGAAATACAGCCAGTTACTGGCTAGATTTCTGTATAGAAATACAGCCAGTTACTGGCTAGATTTCTGTATAGAAATACAGCCAGTTACTGGCTAGATTTCTGTATAGAAATACAGCCAGTTACTGGCTAGATTTCTGTATAGAAATACAGCCAGTTACTGGCTAGATTTCTGTATAGAAATACAGCCAGTTACTGGCTAGATTTCTGTATAGAAATACAGCCAGTTACTGGCTAGATTTCTGTATAGAAATACAGCCAGTTACTGGCTAGATTTCTGTATAGAAATACAGCCAGTTACTGGCTAGATTTCTGTATAGAAATACAGCCAGTTACTGGCTAGATTTCTGTATAGAAATACAGCCAGTTACTGGCTAGATTTCTGTATAGAAATACAGCCAGTTACTGGCTAGATTTCTGTATAGAAATACAGCCAGTTACTGGCTAGATTTCTGTATAGAAATACAGCCAGTTACTGGCTAGATTTCTGTATAGAAATACAGCCAGTTACTGGCTAGATTTCTGTATAGAAATACAGCCAGTTACTGGCTAGATTTCTGTATAGAAATACAGCCAGTTACTGGCTAGATTTCTGTATAGAAATACAGCCAGTTACTGGCTAGATTTCTGTATAGAAATACAGCCAGTTACTGGCTAGATTTCTGTATAGAAATACAGCCAGTTACTGGCTAGATTTCTGTATAGAAATACAGCCAGTTACTGGCTAGATTTCTGTATAGAAATACAGCCAGTTACTGGCTAGATTTCTGTATAGAAATACAGCCAGTTACTGGCTAGATTTCTGTATAGAAATACAGCCAGTTACTGGCTAGATTTCTGTATAGAAATACAGCCAGTTACTGGCTAGATTTCTGTATAGAAATACAGCCAGTTACTGGCTAGATTTCTGTATAGAAATACAGCCAGTTACTGGCTAGATTTCTGTATAGAAATACAGCCAGTTACTGGCTAGATTTCTGTATAGAAATACAGCCAGTTACTGGCTAGATTTCTGTATAGAAATACAGCCAGTTACTGGCTAGATTTCTGTATAGAAATACAGCCAGTTACTGGCTAGATTTCTGTATAGAAATACAGCCAGTTACTGGCTAGATTTCTGTATAGAAATACAGCCAGTTACTGGCTAGATTTCTGTATAGAAATACAGCCAGTTACTGGCTAGATTTCTGTATAGAAATACAGCCAGTTACTGGCTAGATTTCTGTATAGAAATACAGCCAGTTACTGGCTAGATTTCTGTATAGAAATACAGCCAGTTACTGGCTAGATTTCTGTATAGAAATACAGCCAGTTACTGGCTAGATTTCTGTATAGAAATACAGCCAGTTACTGGCTAGATTTCTGTATAGAAATACAGCCAGTTACTGGCTAGATTTCTGTATAGAAATACAGCCAGTTACTGGCTAGATTTCTGTATAGAAATACAGCCAGTTACTGGCTAGATTTCTGTATAGAAATACAGCCAGTTACTGGCTAGATTTCTGTATAGAAATACAGCCAGTTACTGGCTAGATTTCTGTATAGAAATACAGCCAGTTACTGGCTAGATTTCTGTATAGAAATACAGCCAGTTACTGGCTAGATTTCTGTATAGAAATACAGCCAGTTACTGGCTAGATTTCTGTATAGAAATACAGCCAGTTACTGGCTAGATTTCTGTATAGAAATACAGCCAGTTACTGGCTAGATTTCTGTATAGAAATACAGCCAGTTACTGGCTAGATTTCTGTATAGAAATACAGCCAGTTACTGGCTAGATTTCTGTATAGAAATACAGCCAGTTACTGGCTAGATTTCTGTATAGAAATACAGCCAGTTACTGGCTAGATTTCTGTATAGAAATACAGCCAGTTACTGGCTAGATTTCTGTATAGAAATACAGCCAGTTACTGGCTAGATTTCTGTATAGAAATACAGCCAGTTACTGGCTAGATTTCTGTATAGAAATACAGCCAGTTACTGGCTAGATTTCTGTATAGAAATACAGCCAGTTACTGGCTAGATTTCTGTATAGAAATACAGCCAGTTACTGGCTAGATTTCTGTATAGAAATACAGCCAGTTACTGGCTAGATTTCTGTATAGAAATACAGCCAGTTACTGGCTAGATTTCTGTATAGAAATACAGCCAGTTACTGGCTAGATTTCTGTATAGAAATACAGCCAGTTACTGGCTAGATTTCTGTATAGAAATACAGCCAGTTACTGGCTAGATTTCTGTATAGAAATACAGCCAGTTACTGGCTAGATTTCTGTATAGAAATACAGCCAGTTACTGGCTAGATTTCTGTATAGAAATACAGCCAGTTACTGGCTAGATTTCTGTATAGAAATACAGCCAGTTACTGGCTAGATTTCTGTATAGAAATACAGCCAGTTACTGGCTAGATTTCTGTATAGAAATACAGCCAGTTACTGGCTAGATTTCTGTATAGAAATACAGCCAGTTACTGGCTAGATTTCTGTATAGAAATACAGCCAGTTACTGGCTAGATTTCTGTATAGAAATACAGCCAGTTACTGGCTAGATTTCTGTATAGAAATACAGCCAGTTACTGGCTAGATTTCTGTATAGAAATACAGCCAGTTACTGGCTAGATTTCTGTATAGAAATACAGCCAGTTACTGGCTAGATTTCTGTATAGAAATACAGCCAGTTACTGGCTAGATTTCTGTATAGAAATACAGCCAGTTACTGGCTAGATTTCTGTATAGAAATACAGCCAGTTACTGGCTAGATTTCTGTATAGAAATACAGCCAGTTACTGGCTAGATTTCTGTATAGAAATACAGCCAGTTACTGGCTAGATTTCTGTATAGAAATACAGCCAGTTACTGGCTAGATTTCTGTATAGAAATACAGCCAGTTACTGGCTAGATTTCTGTATAGAAATACAGCCAGTTACTGGCTAGATTTCTGTATAGAAATACAGCCAGTTACTGGCTAGATTTCTGTATAGAAATACAGCCAGTTACTGGCTAGATTTCTGTATAGAAATACAGCCAGTTACTGGCTAGATTTCTGTATAGAAATACAGCCAGTTACTGGCTAGATTTCTGTATAGAAATACAGCCAGTTACTGGCTAGATTTCTGTATAGAAATACAGCCAGTTACTGGCTAGATTTCTGTATAGAAATACAGCCAGTTACTGGCTAGATTTCTGTATAGAAATACAGCCAGTTACTGGCTAGATTTCTGTATAGAAATACAGCCAGTTACTGGCTAGATTTCTGTATAGAAATACAGCCAGTTACTGGCTAGATTTCTGTATAGAAATACAGCCAGTTACTGGCTAGATTTCTGTATAGAAATACAGCCAGTTACTGGCTAGATTTCTGTATAGAAATACAGCCAGTTACTGGCTAGATTTCTGTATAGAAATACAGCCAGTTACTGGCTAGATTTCTGTATAGAAATACAGCCAGTTACTGGCTAGATTTCTGTATAGAAATACAGCCAGTTACTGGCTAGATTTCTGTATAGAAATACAGCCAGTTACTGGCTAGATTTCTGTATAGAAATACAGCCAGTTACTGGCTAGATTTCTGTATAGAAATACAGCCAGTTACTGGCTAGATTTCTGTATAGAAATACAGCCAGTTACTGGCTAGATTTCTGTATAGAAATACAGCCAGTTACTGGCTAGATTTCTGTATAGAAATACAGCCAGTTACTGGCTAGATTTCTGTATAGAAATACAGCCAGTTACTGGCTAGATTTCTGTATAGAAATACAGCCAGTTACTGGCTAGATTTCTGTATAGAAATACAGCCAGTTACTGGCTAGATTTCTGTATAGAAATACAGCCAGTTACTGGCTAGATTTCTGTATAGAAATACAGCCAGTTACTGGCTAGATTTCTGTATAGAAATACAGCCAGTTACTGGCTAGATTTCTGTATAGAAATACAGCCAGTTACTGGCTAGATTTCTGTATAGAAATACAGCCAGTTACTGGCTAGATTTCTGTATAGAAATACAGCCAGTTACTGGCTAGATTTCTGTATAGAAATACAGCCAGTTACTGGCTAGATTTCTGTATAGAAATACAGCCAGTTACTGGCTAGATTTCTGTATAGAAATACAGCCAGTTACTGGCTAGATTTCTGTATAGAAATACAGCCAGTTACTGGCTAGATTTCTGTATAGAAATACAGCCAGTTACTGGCTAGATTTCTGTATAGAAATACAGCCAGTTACTGGCTAGATTTCTGTATAGAAATACAGCCAGTTACTGGCTAGATTTCTGTATAGAAATACAGCCAGTTACTGGCTAGATTTCTGTATAGAAATACAGCCAGTTACTGGCTAGATTTCTGTATAGAAATACAGCCAGTTACTGGCTAGATTTCTGTATAGAAATACAGCCAGTTACTGGCTAGATTTCTGTATAGAAATACAGCCAGTTACTGGCTAGATTTCTGTATAGAAATACAGCCAGTTACTGGCTAGATTTCTGTATAGAAATACAGCCAGTTACTGGCTAGATTTCTGTATAGAAATACAGCCAGTTACTGGCTAGATTTCTGTATAGAAATACAGCCAGTTACTGGCTAGATTTCTGTATAGAAATACAGCCAGTTACTGGCTAGATTTCTGTATAGAAATACAGCCAGTTACTGGCTAGATTTCTGTATAGAAATACAGCCAGTTACTGGCTAGATTTCTGTATAGAAATACAGCCAGTTACTGGCTAGATTTCTGTATAGAAATACAGCCAGTTACTGGCTAGATTTCTGTATAGAAATACAGCCAGTTACTGGCTAGATTTCTGTATAGAAATACAGCCAGTTACTGGCTAGATTTCTGTATAGAAATACAGCCAGTTACTGGCTAGATTTCTGTATAGAAATACAGCCAGTTACTGGCTAGATTTCTGTATAGAAATACAGCCAGTTACTGGCTAGATTTCTGTATAGAAATACAGCCAGTTACTGGCTAGATTTCTGTATAGAAATACAGCCAGTTACTGGCTAGATTTCTGTATAGAAATACAGCCAGTTACTGGCTAGATTTCTGTATAGAAATACAGCCAGTTACTGGCTAGATTTCTGTATAGAAATACAGCCAGTTACTGGCTAGATTTCTGTATAGAAATACAGCCAGTTACTGGCTAGATTTCTGTATAGAAATACAGCCAGTTACTGGCTAGATTTCTGTATAGAAATACAGCCAGTTACTGGCTAGATTTCTGTATAGAAATACAGCCAGTTACTGGCTAGATTTCTGTATAGAAATACAGCCAGTTACTGGCTAGATTTCTGTATAGAAATACAGCCAGTTACTGGCTAGATTTCTGTATAGAAATACAGCCAGTTACTGGCTAGATTTCTGTATAGAAATACAGCCAGTTACTGGCTAGATTTCTGTATAGAAATACAGCCAGTTACTGGCTAGATTTCTGTATAGAAATACAGCCAGTTACTGGCTAGATTTCTGTATAGAAATACAGCCAGTTACTGGCTAGATTTCTGTATAGAAATACAGCCAGTTACTGGCTAGATTTCTGTATAGAAATACAGCCAGTTACTGGCT